>OY725329.1:62107845-63307845 GCA_963242795.1 Inga leiocalycina
TTAGTACCATGGACAAAAAAGGAGCAATCCCAGTTTCGAACAGTTTCAATAAAAAGCTATAAACAATCAAACAAATAAACAACCAACCTTTTATCAAAGCTGTTTTAACCAACACTGCTTGGATGTTTTTCCACGGAATTTATGTTTCTTTCTAGTGGCAAATCCTTCGCCAATCCCAAGAGTTCCCATGGGTATATATTTCATTCCTGAGCAAAGAATTGATGCATGAATGAATATTCCATCATATCACAAACTGGAAACAGTAACCAAGGTATTCCGTATTCTATTATGATTTGAAAGTTTCAGCAGGTAACCATGAGTGATCAAGTACTGTTGTTCAAATGAGTACCTAACCATCTCCCATTATTCAATTCCCCATACTACAATATAATATAATAAGGGGAAGGTACATCAACACCCGATCTATTTTTAAGGTATAATTAACTCTATTTTTGAGGTATAATTAACATTTTAAAGTATTTAAAGGCGTAATCAGTAACTTAAAGTATTTTTGGAAGTACAATTAACACCATAGTGTATTAAAAATAAAGCATTACACCCATTTACTAACTCCGTTTGTTGACACACTTTTTCTTTTTCTCTTTCATCGATATTGAACATGTTCATCCCTTCTTTAGTATTTAAGGATGTAATTTTGCCCCTAATGTATTAAAAATAGAACAATTACACCCGTTCACTAACAGAATATTAACTTAAAGTTTAGGGTTTAAAATCGATGAAAGAGGAAAAGAAAGAATGCGCCAACAAATGGAGTTAGTATTCTGTTAATGAAAGGATGTAATTGCTCCATTTTCAATACATTAAGATACTGATTGCACCCTTAAATACTTTAAGATAATGATTGAACCTCTAAAAATAATTAAAGGTGTTGATTATACTTCTAAAAATAGATCAGGGTGCTAGATGCGCCTTTACCCATATCATAATAGTATGGGTAATTCTTCTTGGTAGTAAAAATATGACTATTAAATGCACCTAGCCCCAAGAGTTAAATGCAATGACATTACAGTACCATTTCACCAAACTCATGGGCAAGAACAATTTAAAAAGGGAACCTGGTAGGGATGATTGAGAGTGGTCCCCGACCTCATCTAATCTTTCTTGATTAAAGAACACAGATCTTTTTATAGGTCTAAGTGCTGCTAAAGTTTATATAAAACACAATCAGAAAGAGGAAAACAGGACCTTAATCGAGGAAGAGGAAGTATAGCTGGAAGTGTAGGCAAAGATTATTAACACAACAAAGACCTGAGGCTGAGGGGACCTTGCTTTCATAAATATCAGAGTATATCATGAAGAAAATGACCTCTTAAGCTCCGCATACAAACGTCTAAACTTTATGAAGGATAAGGTTGATTTGGAAGTTCAAATTACTGATGGTGACCTCATATGAAAAGTAATTTTTCATCATTTCAATCGCCGCATGCATTAGCTACAACGATATTATTATATTGAAACTCTCCAACCGGAGGATCAAATCATGAACAACCAAAGGTTCATTGGGTGCATTAACAAGTCTAACTTAACTCCAAGGCTCTAAAGTCTACGAGTAAGATATGGACTCCCCCTCCTAATTATGATTCAAGCTAAAATATGATTCCAACAAATCAAGCAAAATAACATGGTATGGGAAAATAAACCTACAGCACAGATCCCCATTTCACGGGACTATTAGCATTTAGCATAGTATTATACCATTTGAATATTTCTCCCTGCATGGATAGCGGACATAAATTTGACAGAAGAACAGAAACAGATCGGCAAACAATGAGCGCCAAAATCATTAAACAATGAAAATCCTTGATTTATTGGTTTACATAGTTGGCTATTATGAAAGGAGAAAGAAAAACATGACAGAAATATCTGTATAAGCCTACTTAGTAATTTTTAAAACAAATGATAATCATCATAAAAAGGGAGAAACACATCCAAATAAGCCATGTTAAAAAGAAAGAAACCAAATTCTCCGCTAGAGAAAGCTGTCCCAGAGCGGAATGCGCAGGGAAGCACCCTTGTAGGCTAAAGTCAGATTGTAGATACCATCATCTTCTGTTGAGTCAATCTACAAACATCTCAACAACCCATAACAGCACAATTGTACACAAACACCCCAACATGCTCCTTCACAGCAAGAACCTGCCAATCTAAGGTGCCGTTTTTTACCCCGGATGCAGGGCACCAGGAATTCAGCACAACAGCTTCACCTTCAGGACCTCTCTGACCCCCCACGACCAGAAGGTGCTTCCCACAAGCCTTGAAAGCCAAACCCCATCCATTAGAAGAATCAGCCCGGACTGGAAGCCTTCCCAATTCATCCCAGGCATTCTTGACCTTGTTGTACTTCTTCACCATGTTGGTCAGATGCTCCACAGCAAACAACTGGTTGTCCACAACCGCCACAAGTGGGGGTGCCTGAGCAGCCCCATTAACAAATGGATACATATCCTCTATTTTCCGCCAACTTCTTGTCTCAAGATTATACTCCTCTCCGCAGGTCAAAGAAACTGTAGGACCGGACATTCCACCAATCACATAGAATTTGTCATCCATGAAAAAACCAGAGCACAATCTACGTGGTGTGTGCATGTTTGGTAACTGTTCCCATCCACCAGACGAAGAGTCATACAGCTCAGCTGATTTTAGAACATGTCCATTTTTATCACTTCCACCTGCAACAATGGCAATCGAGCCAAGACTACCAGATCCAAACAAACAGCGCGGCCTATTCATCCCCTGGCACTTAACCCAACCATGAAAAATCAAGCTATACTTCCAAATAGCAAAATCCAACAATTCCCGACCAAATACCAATAGTTCACTGCCCACAGCCAAGGATTCCTTGTCCGCATGGTTGAAGCATTCATCACATGGTATCTTAGGTAGTGCCATCCATTTCTTTTTCATGGTGTCAAATGCCTCCCATCCCCGGGGATCACACACCAAATAAACCCAATGCTCCACAAGTCCCAACTGTTTCCTCAACCCATATAAATACCCACTTTTAATCAGCTTATTGTATCCTTTATTTATACAAGATAGTGAAGCATAATCCGATCTACTAACCCACGCAAGACAGTTCAGGGCAACATCATCAATAAGACCAGGGAGAAGAGAATCATTTGGTTCAATTCTAGCTCGACCATCATTCACTCCTTCCCTTGAATTCATTTTCAAAAACTTTTTCACTTTCTCTTCATCTCCCTGCATAGAACAAGACAAACATATTTCCTTTGTCATACCAAAAGATCTCTAGTTCATCCCAACAAAACCATAGCAGATTAAAAGCAAGCTGCGACAGCAGTATCCAATATCCTATTATGCTACAATTTTCTACCATGCAGCCTATGCCCAGAAAGTAATTTCCAATATCAGCATGCGACCGATTTCTAGCTGAGTAATTTTTCCAGCAATTGAGAAACTACAGTTAGGAGTCTCTACTTGTATTATCCTATTAATCAAACGCTCGAGGAACTTCTTCCAATTTGTATATTACTATATTTACAAAGAAAACAGGATCTCGGAGAAAAATAAAAACGAGCAAAAGATGAAATGAATCAGCATAAAAGCTCTAAATTCCAGTAGTACCAGCCAACTAGTAAGAACTCCCAGGAATTTCCCTCGACCAAATTCCAGGTGTCGGGACAGAATAAACTGCAAATCCATGAGAACGAGAAATTAACATGAATTAGAAGAGTAAATGAAAGAACTATGCATGCAACTGTAAAATATAAAATAATCCGATGCTAGCAAAAGGGCATGTGTTGATCCAATTTAAGACCCCGAAGCCGGCTACGGATCCAAATCGAAAGAATCAAATTCGCTTTTCAGAAGACGAGATGAGATTAAAAATGAATGCAGGCGTACCGAGAAGGAAGAAAAACGTTCGGATCTCAGACACAGAGCCGCCGCATGATTGGACGAGATTAATGGTGGCGTCAGAGCATGATGCCGGTGACCGGCGATGGTAAGGCAGGCTGAAGGTGGGCTTTAAGATAACTGGGAACAGGGAAACACTCGAGTACTATGTGTATATTTTGCCATCAAATTTATTTAATTTGCAATGATGACCCCGTGTTTGAGTGTATTTCTTCGTTTCCCCCTTTTAATAAGGATCTCACCGTCAATAGCTAAGTTAATGGGACGGTTTTTTTTTCCCCCTTTTTTCTCCGGCATTATACTCATATTTTAAATTATTAACATTAAATTAATAAAAATCAAATCTTGTTATATATTTAACTAATGTTGTCAACATAATTTTTTAAAAATAAATTATATGGTGGATTTTTCTAAGTAAGGTTTCAATGTTTCATAAAGGTTTAATAATTTCACTGGCATTTTTTTTGGGAGACGTGATTTCAGTTCTTATTTTAACTGTATTCCTATTTTGGGTTTGGCCAAAAAAAAAATATTTATCCTGTTTTGGGGAGAATTTTCGACGGCCTGAGTGATGTCATAGGCTGAGAATGCTTATTGCTGTCATTTCAATGACTGGTTTTGTTCTTGCACAATTCCTCGATGGGTTATAAAAATTTTGTACGGAAATCTACAGAAATAATATATTATATCATACTGGGCAGAAGATAAATTTAAATATTAAGACACGACACGATCCCTGTAATATTTGAACAAGACCCACAACCTCTAAGCCGGAAATGTTGACAGTCAAACTTGTTTTTTCCTTTTTTTTTTTTCTTCTCGTTTGTAATTATATTCAAAGATCTTATAAGCTATACAAAGATCAAGGGGTCCTAGAAATACATTTTTTCCTGCTATTTAAATCGTAAATATATCTCAGTATTAATACCTTAATTTTTTTCAATTAAAATTCATATATTTTTATTTGATTTGATTTAAGGTGATAATTATCATTAACAATTTTAATTTGATGATCCGTAGGAAGTAACCATGCTTTATTGCTTCAAGTGGTTTCTGGCCCAAAAAAGAGGAACTATGGCCCTGTTTGGTACGAAGCATTGGAGGTAGGGATTGAGATTGGATTGGGAATTGGGTCAGAATATATTGTTTGGTATGAGGAACTACAGAGTACCATAAAAGTAAGATTGCAGCAAAGCTACCTCCACCCTTATATTGTATTTTCAATCCCGGAACTACAAAATCGTAAAGACAAGAATATTCTTAATTAAAATATTATTCGGACAAAAATAATCTTGATTTTAACTTAGAATAAATGTCTCTCACATAATTCCTTTATCTTTTCTTTTTGTTCTCACCAACGACGTAAAATCTCCCGAAAGTATAGATTTTTTTATAATTGTCCAGTTAGTCTTCTCTTTATGATTTTAATGTACTAAAATTATCTTAACCCTGTTGGTACAATTTTGCATAAAATGGCCAATGCAAGGAATAACCTATCAAATATCCAATTGATAATTTATTGGTGCAGCCTAGTCCAAGGGATCCCCTTTTTGCTAACCGTCTTTCTCCATCGTGAGATTTTAGTGTTCCAATTCCTTGCAATCACTTGAAGCACAGGTTGTAGGTCCTCGCAAATCTTCTCTACACATTGTCATTATCGCGCCACCGATGAGATCTGCAGCAATTGTAGAAATTCTGAGATCTAAAACTGATTGAAATATCGATATATTAGATTGGGAGAAATGATGAGGAGATTTAGAAGATGATCGGTTTTTAGAGGGCAACCGTCAGGAGTTGAAAGAGCAAAAGGAAGTGATTTAGGCAGTGTTAATAAACCTGGACCGGACCAATTGGTCTGGCCCAGGAACCAGTGACCCGATGAGAAAATTGATCCGGTTCATGAACCGGATCGGTTCAGTTTTTTTTTTAAATCCTTTTTTTTTAATTTATTTATTATTTCATATTAATAAGCCTGAAATTTTCACTCTCTCACCGGTTTGGTCCCAGGTTAGCTCCGGTTTGACTCCGATTTGACCCGTTGACCCATGACCCAGTATCTCGATCGGTTCATAATTAGTGGATATTTATTAAATAAAATCAATGAAATTATTCCCTCAAATTATTACATAGTACCACACATATTTTTAAAACATCAATCTCAGTCTTAGTCTCAATCCCAATTTCAACCCCAGTTTCAATTCCAATCTATCAAAATTCAGTGCCGCGCACCAAACAGGGCCTATGAATCAAGGGATCTTCAATTACCAACTAATTTGATTTTAATGGCATTACGTAGTATAAAAGTTTCCAGGATATATATATATATATATATTTGAATATGCGTGGCACCTCCATGGATTCTTATAATGGGGCGTTTATTTTATTGGAAAGGTTCTTGGCAATGCTTTGAAATCCGAACCAGACTAGTCGGTTCGGCCTGGAAACCAGCGAACTGGGTATGGAACCGGTCTGATTTAGGTTCTTTATTTTTTTTGAAAAAAATTATTTTAAATTTTTTAAAAAAAAATTTTATATTAATAAGCCTAAAATATTCAATTTCTCACCAGTTTGACCTCGGGGTAGCTCCGATTTGACTTCGGTTTAACCTACTAACCATTAACCCAATGCCCCGACTAGTCCTGTGGCCGACCCGGTCTTAGAACCTTAGTTCTTGGAAAATAACCATTTTTCCTTCTTTTTTTCCCCTTCAGAGAAACAGCCATTGTTCTAAATTCAGTTAAATACAAAGTCATATTTATCTATCATTTGCTTGGTCTGGGTAATTTTGTGCCACTTGATTGATCAATAGATAATAGAAGCACTTGGGGCAATACCAGTGAATGTTTAGACTAGAATAAGTGACTAATTCCTCATAACATTATAAATTAATATTCAAATTCTAACTGGGAGAGGTGAAACATTCACATTTAGTAATTGACAATATCTCAAATATTGTTACATCCAATAAGAAGACATGTATACCTAACAAAAAATAAACACTTAAAAAGTCGGTTTAGCTGAAATTTGTTTGAAAGATATCTTGATAAGTTAAGTTGAATCAAAACTTTATGATCAAGATGCCTCTCTTTAAGGATGTTTTTGAAAAGAGAAGAATTCGAACTCAATTCACCCACATTGCAATTTAAATGATCCATCACTAGACTAAACACCCTTATGTCTTCATAAGTTAGTCTTAAAATATTCGAATATGAATAAATACCAAAAGGAATAAGTTAGAGAAATCTTATCATCTTTAAAGTAATTTTGGTAAAAAATTACTCATTGTCCCAAAAACCCCGCCAAAAGGTCTTTTTATCCAACAAGCTTTTTTTTTTTTTATGCCAAAGTGCCAAACTGACTCCATGTTTCCTAATTTTTTAGGCCAACTTTTGCATGTCACCTCACGCTATCCTAAACAAGTTATGATTTTCTGTTTGTCTTAGTTTTTCAAAAATATTTTTACAATTTACAAAATAATATATAAAAAAAGTTATTTGTGAAATAAGCCCTTATTACGCAAGCCGAACAAAAACTCCTCTCACATACTTACTTCGTATACCGTGAATCACAAATTATAAGCATTTATTACTTAAAAATAAGCTTTTCCAAACACACACTACGAGACAACAGTTTGGTTTACCAGTTCACTGGGATGATAAAACCATGTTTTTTATCAAGTGACCGTGCACGTCTTGTTGATTTGTACAGGCGAGTCATAAATTTGTCCACCACATAAATACTAGTAGGGTTACCCCTATTATTTTATATTGAACGTTGTGACCATTTCTATGATGGGACTTGACACTGGACCTGTCTGATTGAATGCTTGAAAAAATTAATGGTTTTGTGGTTTTGATTATTCATCTTCACTAGAGCTAAGCATATACCCTAACTAATCTAATTGGCTTAATCTATTAGAGTTAGGAATGGGCATTTCTTTATTAAATTATAATTAGAACATAACTTAACAGTTCACTTTTAATTATCTGAGCTCTAAAAGTGAAACTCAATATCAAATATCTAAAGTTTGCTCATTTGTGTCAAATGTGAAAATTTATTAGGGAGTTTGTTTTGGTTTTAAATATAATATTTTAATATATTTTCATTCAACATTATATATTTTTTAAAATATCTCTATGAATTGCATGTATAATGAGGAATTTAATCAATAGTAATTTTTAGAAAAATTAACATACACTAATTACAAATAACTAATTTAATTAATTTTTATGCCTCTAAATTAATTATATGACTCACATTTAGAATTAGAGGGGTATTATAAACAGTAAACAGACTGTAGGGTGGGTAGTAAATGTGCATGTCTTATAAGTTACTCCCTCTGATTCTTAATATAAAACATATTTATCTAATTTGATTAAATTAAAAGAGTTAGTTA
This sequence comes from Inga leiocalycina, assembly GCA_963242795.1. Taxonomy (NCBI): domain Eukaryota; kingdom Viridiplantae; phylum Streptophyta; class Magnoliopsida; order Fabales; family Fabaceae; genus Inga; species Inga leiocalycina. Next base: position 62,116,139 of record OY725329.1, read on the forward strand.
AATAATTAAATTAGTTAATATGACATGTATTTTCTAAAACACCCTAGTCATCTTTTTTAATTTTCCTATTCCCTCTCCTCCTTGATGATTGTCGAGGGGGCATCAATAGGGATAAATCAAGAAAAGATTGATAAATATGAAAATCATGTCTTCTTTTTTGCCATAAAATTATGTCTTAAACAAGAATAATTCCCCAAATATGTTTATATTAAGGACTGGAGGAATACTACCTAGTAGGTCCTAATTACCAAAGTAGAAAGAATATTAATTTTAGGGAAAAAAACATATAAATATAATTTAAATTTTAAAATATTAAATTAGTGATTTTTTAAAAATCTAAGTTGTCAATTACTATACTCTTTTTGTCAATCTCATTATTCTTATTATCAACAAAACTAATTTAGGATTTTGAAGTTTAAGTAGTATTTAAGTGTATTTTTTCCTTAACTTTCTCATAAAATAATTTGGGAAATGACGCACAAGGTCCAAGGACCGAAGATAATTATAATGAGATCTCACAATAACAAAAAATAATCTAACATATTATAAAAACAGCTTAACGAGTTTTTATTTTAAATTTTTAAAATTTTACTGTAATTATCTTCTATCCCTCGAAGCTGCGCGTCATTTTCCCAAATAATTTCCCAACTGATAAAAAGGGAGGCGTGCAAGAGGACAAAAGAGGAATTATGGGGGAAATATCGTAGAGAAGCACAAAAAATTTGACCTGTAATGGTCACGCTCTTTATTCCTCTCTCTCTCTCTTGAAGAAGACAGAGTCGACCAGCCTTCAAATATTACACACGCCTATGTCAAAGATCGTTTTCTTTACGAAACTCTTTGTATTAAATATTAATTGGCCATCAACTCCATTTTTTTTTTTTGATTGATAACTGGAATTCATTAAGTTACAACTTAGAACTTAATACAAAGCAAAAGGGGAAACACCAAAGTAATCATCAACGACCGTCTCCTCCAACGAAGGTGGTGGTTGATTAAAGAAAACAAAAACCTCTGCATAAGTATGCGCTAATCTAGCAAGATGATCAGCATTCCTATTCTGTTCTCTAGGAATGTAATTCAACAAAACATGCCAATCTCTAGACAACCATAGTCTAGCTTCTACAATAATAACACTGAAAGGGTGGTTTTGCTCTCCACCTCTCGTTAACAAATTGATAGCCTCAATACAATCAGTGTGGATTAGAATGTTTCTGTATCCTTTGTTCCAGCAAATCTGTAATCCTTGGATAATTGCTAAAATCTCTGTGATTGCAGGAGGAACTGTCAACAGCTTACACATGAAACCACCAAGCCAAGCTCCTTCCATATCACGTAAAACTCCCCCACAGCTGCATTGACCTGAGTCCATAGCCGATCCATCTACCGCCAAGTGTATAAAGCCTTCCTGCCTGTCTCTCGTACTCTGATATTCAGATGACTGAGAAGAGTAAAACTTACAATGGGAAAGCAGATCCTGATCGCAGCTAGCGCGAAAGAAGCTGGAATGTGCATCCTGTGAACAAAACTCAAGCTCCTCGCCAAAGACATTCTTGCATCTGGATACCCATATATCCCAACAGACATAACTAAACAAGGAAGCCCATTGGACTTTTCTCGTGAAATTTCTGCCAATTCCATGTTTAAGATTCCAATTTATCCATTCTTTCCCTTGTAATGATATGAATTTATCCCACAAGGTCGGATGAATTAAGGCAATCCATCGCTCCCGGGCGTTGCCACAATCTCTAAGCATGTGCATCATGTCCTCCTCTTGGTTACAACCGAAGGAACAACTTGCCGAATCCAGGAGATCTCTCTGAGTTCTCAACTTTGCCGTATGTAATCGATCATGAGAGGCTAGCCACATAAACCATCAACTCCATTTTACTACCCAAAGCTATCTCTCTCATCTTTTTCATTTTTTAATTCGGCCCTCTTCTGCCTGATGACGTGTTGACGTCGTCCGTTAGGGCTTGTTTGGTACGTGGGATTTGTAGGGAAAAGCAGTAAAGAGAAAATTTGAATGAATTAAAATTTAAAAAATGCCTTTGAAAGTTTTTAATTATTTTTTTATTTTACATCTCATCTTTATTAAAATTTTATAACCTCATTTTTTTAAATTTTTTAAATCTTTTAAATCCAACTCATAAAAAATTTCCTCCCCTGCCAAACAGAACCATAGTGTTATACCATCTACACGCGTATTCTCTACGTGTCAACTCCTACTTCTCCGGTGCTTTAAAATAAAGCTCCCCTCCACATCAAACCAGAGCTAAGAAATCTCAAGCCTCAGAGTCTTTTTAGGGTATAGAGGGTAAATAATTTTCATTTTTTCTAATAAATATATTTTTCGTTTTTAAATATAAGACAAAATTAATTTTTTTTTGTAAGGATTAAAGAAGTTAATTAAATTATCCTCTAAACAATTTTATCTAATTTATAAATAAATATATAATTTAATGGTACATAATATATAATATGATTAAATAATTTATTTAGTTTCCTTAATCTATCTAAAAAAGTCAACTCTATCTTATATTTAAGACCGAAAGGGATAAATTTCCTGTGACTGTACTCCAACACGGCAACACGTGCTCTTATTCTTGTGCGGTGAAACCACTTGACAGATTAACCAGTAACTTGTTAGCATGTTACAAAATTAGTCTTTGATATTACAAAATGACCCAAAGATATTTATCACTTAGTACAACTTCAAACAATAGGTTGGACATAAAGTTTTTTTTTTCCAGTTGACTTAACCTCTTTTCCTTTTTTTATTATACATAAATTTTAAGGAAGATGTTATGCTCATCCACCATTTAAGGGTAGAGCCCTCTTTCCCTTTTAATTCACTCTTTCAATCACTTGTTATTAGCTTCAAGTGACCAATTTGTGTCAATAAAGAAAACAATTAAAATTATTTAAAGACAATAAATATGTATTATTTTTTAACTATGACCTTATATGTAAAGAAAATAAATGAGAAAGAATAAATATAATAAATATAGTCAACCAAAGGTAAAATTAAAAAATATATAATAAATATTAAGATAAACATAAAATAAAATTTACATTTTAATATACACATTCACAAATTTAAAGATTATAACGAGGGGGGGAGATAAGATTATAGAATCAAATGGTACATATAGATCCGAAGGAAATAATAAATAATTATACAATTATTTTAAGTCAAGAGGAAAAAAAGAGAGAAGAGGGTGAAGTAGGATCAGGTGGGAGAGTGGTGTCTACATTTCCCTTACCGCCTATTTTTCTCTACTTCTTTATCATCACCGTGAGATTAACTTTGAACGATTGAGAATTTGAGATTCAGTAACCTATAAAAAAAAAATACATATATAATACTTTAATATAAAAATAAATATATGAACTGGTTATATCAAAATTTAATAATTTAAATTTATTTATATATTTTTTTTGTTATTTTAATATTATAATAATATTTTTATAGGATATTGAATCTTAATCAATCAAAATTAATTTAACGGAAATAATAAAAAACCATAGGAAAATGGACAGTTTAAAAAAAGGAAAATCACTCGTAAATCCTAAAGAAGAAAGATATTATCAGTAAAATCTTAAAACACACTTAGGTTGTTAATATACACTTTAAGATTATAATCAAAAACCTTTTTAATAATATTTTTTTTCTTTAGGATCTAAAAATGATTCCCCCGAAAAAGATGGAGAGGTTCACCCCGAATAAGGCAATAAATGAAAGGAGGGTGAGAGAAGTGGATGCGTCAGGCCGACTCAGGATCTGCTTTGCTTTCCTGTTTTTTTTTGGTAACAGCTTTGCTTTCCTTTTTAATCAGTGGCACTCGCATGCAAATTAAGAAAGCACCAATTATTTTAGGGAGGGTTATAATCAAATCCCAAAAAAAAAATCCCTAAAATTATAAAATGAAAAAATAGTTCCAATGAGTTATTAATACATGTTTCTGAAGTTGTTAACGAATTGTCAATACAGATTATTGGAGTTGTTAATGAAACCATTTTTTTATTTTATAATTTTTAAGGATCATTTTTTATTTATTTTTTTCTTAGGACCTAATAATAATTCTCCTATTATTTTATTATTCCCAAAAAAGAAAGGTTTGGGGGGCAGAGATTCCAGTAGTGAAGAAAGAGGGAGGATTCATGAAGTACAAAAACCAGCAAAGGTGCCATACTAACGAACAAGTACATGTACTACTTCGCCCACAGCTGTGCCTCTGTGTCTACCCCCTGTGCACCTGTCACTGATAGACGCGGATTCTCTCCGTTTTTTTCCCCCCCTCCCTTACGGTCCACTCGCATCTTTTTCATTTAAACCGTAGTGGTTGATGTAGTTTGTTTTCGGGGAGAGGATAGAAAAAATGATTTGTTATAATTTTGATTTATTAAAAATGATTTAATAGAAAAGTCAGTTTTTTAATTTAATGTAATTTATATTTGAATGAGTGATTTAGGGTGTGTTTGGTCGAGTTTATTGAGCACAAATAAATCCGTTTTTAGGCAATAAACCCAAATAAAAACGTATTATATTTTTGCAGTGTTTGATTCGGTTTATTTTAATTACATCACGGGTAGAATAAATTACTTATTAAATAAGCTTCTCACTAGTGCTCGTTTGGAATAGCTTATTTTTTTGGCAATAAGTGTTTATAAATCGTGATTCACGGTATACGAGGTAAGTAAGTGAGAGGAGTTTTATTTCGGCTTGCGTAATAAGCATTTATATTTAAAAAATAAGTGTTCCCAAATACGTAAGTCGAGATAAAACTCTTCTCACATACTTACCTCGTATAGCGTAAATTACGATTTATAAGAACTTATTGTCATTTTTAATAAGTCACATTACAAAAATTGATTTTTTTATTAAGTTATTTTTAATAAGTCAGAATCATAATAAATCATTTTTCCTACCGCTATCTAAAACACACATTTTTGGACAATAAATGCTTATAAATAGTGATTTATTGTATACGAGGTAAGTATGTGAGAAGAGTTTTATCTTGACTTGCGTAATAAGTGATTTAAAAGAAAAGCTCTCATTTGGAATAGCTTATTTTTGGGTTATAAGTGCTTATAAATCGTGACTCACAGTATACGAAGTAAGTATATGATATGAGTTTTATCTCGACTTACGTAATAAGTGCTTATTTAGATAAAATAAGCCCAACCAAACACTCACTAGTGAAAAGCTTATTTAATAAGTAGCTTATTTTACCTGTGATGTAATTAAAATAAGATGAACTAAACACTGTAAAAACGCAACAAGTTTTTATTTGGGCTTATTACCAAAAAACGGGCTTATTTCTGCCCAGTAAGTTGAACCAAGCACATCCGTAAGCTACATAAACTCCTCTTTTTTTTTTTGTTAAATAACATTTACTATTTTGAAGTATTTTTTTAGTGTCAATCGGTATTCTGAAATATTTTTCGTGTAATATTCCACTATTATCAAGTATCATGAACTAATTTTTAGTACATCAAACATCATAAGGAGTTAAATAATACTTCCTTTAGTCTTAAGGAAGTTAAATAAATCTTTAAATTATATATCAGTTTATAAGTTAGATAAAATAGATTAAAAAATTAAAAATATAAATAGTTTAAAGTAATTTAATTAGATTTCCTAATATCTCAAAAAAATCAACTATTTCTTATATTTAGGATTGAAATAAGTACTATTTGAATTACAAAAGCTCCAAAATGTCTAATAAATTAGCAAAATGACAAATAAATGATATGATAGAGATTTAAAATTTTGAAGTTTGGATGCTGACAACGTGATTATAGAAAATAACTTTTAGCAACTTAGGTATACATAAAGACAATTTGAGAAATTCAAGTTATTAATCTCTATATTCAGGTTGTTAATTCCTATAGTAAATTTGATAATACTCAAATTTTAGAATCTCATATCTCCTACTAAATTGGCTATTTGTCCTTTTACTGATTTAACAGTAATTTTGAAGTTTTTTTAATTCAAATGATTTTTTTTTTTAATTTTCCCTTTCCATTGTCATGCCTTCAGATTTATTTTTCTTCTCTATTTTTAAATCATCCCTCCCTATGTTCCTGGTCCCCTTTAGTACTATGAAAGAGGAAGCGACGGTTTGGTACTGTGAAAGTGGGAGTGATGGCGGAAATAGATGTTTCGTATTTGAAATTTCTTCAATATTAAACCTCTTTCAATAAAAAAAATTAAAAATTAAAATTTTTTTAATATAATTTTGACTTAATTATAACTCAATGTCTAAATTTTAATTTGGTATAATTCAGTACTAGATAAAACTCAACCCCTACAATTCTCTCCATTTAAAATATTGATATTTATATTTTAGAAACTATAGACTAAAGTTGTAAACGGTTAAAACTATAGGTATTATAAATTGTATATGGTTATACTTTAAATATTAAGTTTCAACAGAGTTAAAGTTGTTGAGACTGATAAATTGCACCAAATTAAATTATAAGGAGCAAGTTATAAATAAGCTAAAGCTATAGACCAAAACTAAAAGATTAGTTTTCCTTAAAATAAAGGAAGTATCTTTCATAGATATGTGATAAATGATGATTACTTCAATCAAATATATTTTGAAATTTATTTTTATTTTCACTTCCTCCTTTATTTTTATCCAATTTTCACTTTTGTTTCCATTAACTCTTCCACGGTACATACATGCATATATATCAAACACGTGCAGCTTGAAAGTTTCACTCCATCTCAACTAATTTGGCTCTAAGGCACTAGACTAAAGACTAGTACTCCCTCCGGTCCTAATTATAGGACAACATTTAAAAGTTGATATTGGTTCTAATTATAGGATAAAATTTTAATTTTTGTCAATTTTTCCCCAAAATACCCCCTATTGAAACTTTCTCAATAATAATGAAACACAATAATAATTTTATAATACACCTATGTATTATATAAAGTGAATAATATTTACAACTTATTAATGTCATATACACCTCAATTCTACTGTTTATTTTATTTTTCTTTGAGTATGATATATAAAAATAAAAGTAATGTATTCATATTTTGAATTTTGAGAAAAATAAGGCAGCAAGCATCACGTGACTGTTCGGGCAAAAAAAAAAAAGCATCATGAGACTGTTCATCGTCAATGGGATGCATTTTTCTATTATGCTAAAGTTCGTATAGCTGGATGTCAGCTCACTGGATCAGAGAAGATACTCACAGGACCATGGTAGACTTATGTAGTATTCCTAAATCACCCTTATTAAATAAGGACATTTTTGAAAAATAAATAAGATTGACTAATTTAACTATTATTCTTAATTTCTCCAAAATTAGATAAATATATCCTATAATTAAGACTGGAGGGATTACCTTTTAATTCATTGCAGTCATAGCGACTTAGTTATGTGTTTGTTACATAATTGATGAAATCCTTCATCTCCAACTTAGCTTTTTTTATTTTCTTAAAAAAATAATTTTTTCAGTCACCTATAAACCATTATCTTGTTTAAATCCCACTCCAATAGGAAGATACTTGTGCTTGGACAAAAAAAAAAAAACGGCTCTTTGCATTAAGAAAAAGTAAAAAAACTCACTCTAAAAGTTCCGTTCCCCTTCGGCTTTAAAATAACATTTTTGCCAAAACCTAAACGATATTGTAACACTCCACCCTCGTGGAATCACCAAAGCCGCCTGATAATTAATTAACCAAACATCCATATAAAAACATGAATATTGAGAACATGGAAGAGAATCTAGTACGCATTTTTTTATTCCATTAAAGTTAGACATGCATGTGACGCCAACCAACCAAAAACACAAAAAGATACCAACGATCTGGGTTATGCCACCTGTCCTACTAAAAGAAACCCCCCACCTTTTCTTTTGGGGCTCTAAGGTATTAAAAAATAAGTCAGCATAATTTTCATTTTAAATATAGAAATTATATCATTCAATAATTAATGAAAACAAATTGCTTTTTGACCTAATGATATATATGTGTAAGCTCCTGTATAAGTGAAGGTTATAGATTTGATCATGTTCGTAATTTTACACTGTTAATGCCGCCTCTTCAAAAAAAAAATATATATTAGTGGAAGATGGAAAGAAACGACGACACGTGAAGGTAGTCAAACTTGTTAAGGAAGGCGATGAGGAAGAACAAGTTGACCACTTGGAAAAAGGTGTGCAGCTTTTAAAGATATATATACGTAGAGTGAGATATGAAATAAATAAACAATAATGTTCACGGCCAAAAAAAAAAAGGAATAAACAATAATGTTTGTTTCATTCAACTTTTGTGGGCAAAAGATACATTGGAGGATGATGCATATATATACATATAGCTGCGTGTTGAATTGTACCTTCCAATATATTGCACATCTCAAAATTGACACATATATACTGATATACATGAATATATTGCCAGATTTTTTTGAAAAAAAACAAGTGACACTTTTGATGTTTATTATTGCCTCCGGTCCTATTTATAAGAAACTTTTTCTCTCATAAGATTAATCTTTTTTATAAACAATTTTCACTTTTTATCTTAAAATATAAGCTTCTTTTTCCTATTTTATCCTTATTAAATGCTCATTCTTTCTCATATCTTATATTCATTATCTCTCATACTTTTTATCTATTCTCTCTTATATTTTTTTCATAAATAAGGGCATATATGAAAAAATATAGTATTTTTGACACACTTATTATTTTTAACTATCAGTTTGTTTTATACAATCAAAGAGAAAATTATTTATAAATAGAACCGGAAGAAATATATTTCAGAACAAAACTGAGAGAATTATTTTACAATCCCATTTTAATATGTCATGACTTGTTGTTATTTTTTGTTTAAATCTTACTAATATTATTGTATTCGGCTTAGGAGTTTTTAATGATTAGATTATAACGGTGGGCATACAAGAAAATTCTCCCTAGAGTTTTGTGCATGTTGTTGCGTGAGCGAGGCAGAAACAAAAAAATCTACTGGGGTTTTTTTATATATATATATATATATAAATCAGTTGTCAGAAGGCAAGGTGTGTGTGTTGGGGACACGATGCCTCACAATATGTTGTTTTTGTGTCAGTAACTCACTGTTTGACCTGCTCCGTCCGTCATGTACTTTGATTTCACAACACAGCGCAACAGTAACATCATTTCACTTCCACGTTCAGATTCTGTTCCACCCAAACTTTATTCTTAGTTCCTCTCATTTTGGGTTTGTCAGATCTGAAAATAAAAATATACAAGGGAATAAAAAAAAAAAAAAGAAGGCAAGGGATAAATATGAGGATGGATGGATCTGGAACTATGTATGGTACTGTGATGTGTGGGTGAGTCACACAAGGATTGGTGCCGTGTAAATGTTGAATTGACCAAGTTTGGCTCTTGACTTTGTACGTTGCTGAAAGGAATACAACTTTTTACAAAGTTTTCAACAAATGCCAATTTTATCGCACGCCGTATCTACAGGCAGAGCCGTGAGGGATTAGATTATTTGGTTGAAGGAAGAGGCGGTCAATATATACCAAAATTAATTAAAGGAAAACGACACAATAAGAATTTTAAAATTATAAAATTTTAAATCAGATATTTTTTAAAAAAAAAATGAGTGGTGAATTGTTTATCAAAATTGATCATTCCTTTACCAACTCTCAATAATAAACCTGATTGAAGATTTTGTAATTTTAAAATCTTTTTTCTCTCTCTTTACCTATAATCAAAAGTTTTTCCCAATAATCAAAAGAAACGGCTCTACATATGTGCATGCACATATACCTACACACACGCACACGCATGGGAGCTGTTCGGCTCAGCTGACATAGAAAAGCACCTAAACAAGAGACTACGAGTTCAACCTTCTTTAACTATGATCTGTGCGTGGTTTCTTTCAACCAGATGAAGAATGACAAAAATTCACGCACACACGTGTATACCATACAAGTATATATACTCATGGGTTTGGAACCCAAGTTAGAGTCTAGTGTTGTGTTTTTAAGTTTAAAGAGCAAAGTGATGCAGACCGACACCAGCTTTTACACCATTTATGTGTATAAACGAATTAATAATGAAGGTGGACATGTACTTGTTGAGTTGGAGCTTCTCACACTATCACACCAAAAAGCAAATTAAAGGCAAGCTGGTGAATTTCACCCAACCCCAGAAAAGAAAAAGAAAGAAAGAAAGAACGAAAAAGCTGGTTAGCTTAGTTATACCCAGCCAGGCTCCAGTTCCCCATATTAAAAAAGGAACAACGACGACAGTGATAGGTTTCAGATATATTCTATAAAGGGAGGGAGGGTGGTCATTCAAACACAACAAGTATAGATTTAGGGAAAAAGCGAAGATATTGGACATAAACCTCTGTTGTATTTTTATATCACTCTTTCTGAATATAAAAACATAACTTGATGCACACATCCAAAAAAATCACTTCCAAAGCAGGGGTTGTAATCCGCCAGCTTAATTTCCATTTCATAATTTTGCGTCTAACAAAGTATGACTGTGATCAAGGAAAATGTAAACATCAGTAAGGACTCTTCATCTTGTTGGAAATGACTGTTAAATTGTGTTAATTAGAATTCACCAACTCATTGTCAACCAACACTACACTAACAATAGTACAGTGTAACTTGCGGCGCTTTTGAGCTGGAAATGCATAATACTGGGGGAATATATAACAAAAATATAAAATATTTTGCCCAGAAAGTACTCGAGCTCAAAACTTGATAAATGCAACAACAAAATCATCTAGTCTCCTGTGTAACAAATTTCATAACACAAATGAACAATAACTTGCTACTGCCAGAATAAATCATACCCAAGAGTTCCTAAAAGTCTGTCTCCTCCGACCCTAATAAAGACTCCATAGAGTAAAAATAGCAAATCCAGGCTTTTCCGGTGCATATAAACGAGATAAAATTAGTCAAGTATAGGTCAAGCAAGTAGGTTGTTGCTGTTTAAATCTTCTAATCTCTTGCGTTTGCACCAACACAAATATTCAGGAATTGGCCCATCATCTCCAATAACCCAGCTATGCTGCGCCACATCAGCCAATGTCATCCGATGTTTCGGATCTGCATTACACAAATTTTAAGGTGAACCTCACAGAATCAGGAAAAAAAGAATAATTATATCTTTAAGGGAGGAAACAGTTGAAAGTAGAATTTAAATATACCTTTACAAAGTAATCCTTCCAGTAAACTCCTTATTTGAGGATTCAGATAATCTGGCAGCACTAATGGATTATTGACTATCTGGAAGAGAGAGATAAAAAAAATAAGCTGAGGTTTCCATGACATAAAATGATAAATGAAACGTGGAGACTGTGTTATTCATATATATATGAATATATGCATGACATACTTTGTCATACGTGTCTTGAAGTGTGTCTCCAAGAAATGGGTATTCACCCAAAATCATGCAGTACAAAGTAACTCCAACTGCCCATGTGTCCGCAGCTTTACCATTATAGGTAAGACCTAAAACAATATCAACCAACAAAATTGCAGTTAGAACATATGTACTTTCATATACTAAAGTACCTAAAAATTGTTTGGAAAATAGAACTCTAACCTAAACAACATTCTGGGGCAGTGAAAACAGGAGTCCCAGGAGATCGACGAAGCACATCATTATCATCCTACATTGGATTACAGCAGAGACAGAAAGTTGTGAACAGAATGAAGGATCATAATATGTGACAATAGCTCTCAAGATTTAAAAAAGATATTAATGGCAGAGCCGCGGACTATATTCATCAGCTTTCACATCTTTTTGGTGTTTTGATAGCATCAGCTTTCATGCGGTATATCTTATATACACTAAAGCTCAGTAATTGAAGTCACCTCAAAAGCCTGGCTGACACTGAAATCCCCAATCTTTACTGTACCGTGACGTGTAACCAACAAATTATCAGGTTTAATATCCCCATGCACTATATTCTGCATTTCAAACAATCCATCAAATAATCATCACCATATAACAAAGACAAACTATTTCAGAGCACGTAACATAAATAAGGTAATTGAAAACAATTCTCACAGATCACTTTGGCCTTAAAAATCAACATAAGATTCCACAAGATTAAACGAAACTAATTTAGTGAGCATACAGGACGCATGCTTGTAGCAACTACAAAACAGAGGAATTTCAAATAGTGACGAAAGACCTTAACTAATTCAATACAATGTAAATCACACCGCAAAACTGTATCAGCTATATTTATGACATAAATAAGGCTGTAACTACAGGTATGTCTGGGGGTAAAATATTTAGGAGCAAGTTAATAGGATAGGTAAAAACTTCTGCATATAGAAATTCAAGAATAAACAAAGGTACGATTTTTGAGTTCAATCCTAAAATTCATGGAAATGGTGCTCGGCAATCTTATAAGAACAACAATAACAACAATAAATGTTTAATTTATTACACGGTGGAGGCATAACTAAAATATGACCTAAATCATCCTGCCAACTTTTGACCCTTTAAGCAAAACTCCATTAGGGAATCCATGGCCCCTGAGTCATTCAAAACTTGAAAGCCAACATCAGGGAAGACAAAGAAATATGCTATTTTAGTCTAGCCATCTGAGGAACTGCCAGACAATTTAGCTTTACTTGACAAGGGAAAACTACACATGCATCCATGTTAATCCTCATAATTAAAATCAGATGCAGCAGTATAATAACAAAATCTACAGAAATGATAATAATACCAAGGGAGGCATTAGTGAGTGTCCACAAGAAAGTGAAGAGTCAACAATAAGCACACAAGGATTAGGTAAGAGATAATACATGAGCATGAAGATATCTTAATCCTGAAACTATGTCACGCAAGTATTTCCTAGCAGTCTCCTCACCCAAGCTACAAGAAGGACCTGAACCCTCACAAACCCATTTGCCTTCTACATATTCAAGTACTGTAGAAGAAGAAAATCAGCTGTTAGCCACAGGACTGGTAAAAGATCTTATCCATTCAAACTCGAGGAAGAAATGCAGAGAGAAGATTCAGCAACTGTCAACCATTTATTAACAAAACCAAAGGGAAGAAACAAGCTGTTATTACCCATGTAGAAGTGATCTGATTCTGGGTCATCAATCACCTCAATGAGATTGACTATGTTAGGATGTTCCAGCATTTTCATGATGAGTACCTGGAAAGAAGGAATTTATGTCTTTTAACCTATAGGGAAGATAAGGAAAAAAAGGGCAGCTTAAACAATTGAGTTAGCACAAATAACATAAACTTTTTTGCGCAAACTAGGAAGCAAAATGACACTTCAAAGTATGCGTAATTCCCAAAATTGGTAAATGTGCATGCTTGCATATCGACAAAATCACATTGATAGTAATGTCACAGGCGTTGAGAAGTTCTTATCTAACAACGGGTTAGTTAGCATGGAGAAAAGTCATAAGTAGGTAGGAGGTGGATGGGAAGTTCTATATATGTAGAACTCACAATATACTGGGGATTATTTATGAATGAAGTCATTTGCTAGTTATCCTTCTATCCAAGTAAAGTCCGTATGACTTCTGCTATAACAAACTCACATTTAGCAGAAACCAATATAAAACAAGCAAGATATTTGATCAAACTTGACATGTTTACAATTGGCGTCTAATTTTTCAGTACAGCATGTTAAAAAAAACAAAAGATATAGAAAAGAAACATACCTCCCGCAGAACATCAGTCATGGCAGTCTCTGAGGGTGCAACTCGAAGCTTCTGTAGATGAGACTTATGAAAGGCCTGCGGATCACAAAGTTTAAGCTCACTAAATGACTGACTGCAGCTTTAGCTAAAGAATACCATTGTCATTTGGTAATGGTCTTTTATGGGGACTAGCATTATGATCATATCATTTATCTTTGTTTTCTTTCCTTTTCAACCTTTATATGTTTCACATAGAACCATCGAGGCACAGAGATTCTTTTCAATCTATGAATAGAAAACAAACGAAAAATCTATCATTTTTTCTCGGCCACATGATATCTCAATCAAACTGCCTGTGCCTAGGTTACATTACACGTCCAAACTATACAAATCAGAAGAAGCATCTTTCAACCAGCATCTATATTACAGAAACTGTGCCCAAATTTGCTACAATGCAGTAAACTAGTATCTTCCTGCACCAGAAAAGAGCCTCATACCTTGATTGCATAATACTTTCCATCTACACAACTTCGGTATAAAACCTATCATGCATGTAAAAGATGCCTTCAAAAACTTAACACAGAGATGAGCGAGACAACACAAAAGCACAAACACAAGGCTTACCACTTTCCCATAACTACCAGAGCCAATCTTGCACTCCCGAACATATTCATTTACCATCTTGTTACCATTTTCATCCTGAAACAGAAATGAAATTTACATAAAGCCTCTGACAGGAGATATGAAATACAATAGAGACCTTTCTCCTGAAAGCAAGCACACAGATCAATACTGATAACCATTCAGACATGAGCCCAAATGCATTGAATTTGAGCTTATCCAAAGAAAGTTCTAAGATAAACTACTTACGTTAACTTCATATTCAACAACAAAATTATCATACCAATTGTAATTGGAGGAAAAATAATGGTGAAAAGCAAAGAAAGAAACAAAGTACAGCAGCAACTTCATGTCAAGCCATCAGATTGGCAAAGATAGTAGCTGAAGTAGGAACAAGTTCTGCACTAAAGAAGTGACTATTTATTCTCTAATACTGATGCCACTTCCCACCATTAAAAGAAGATTCCTATAGCAGTTCTTGACATGATATATCATACATAGGACAGTTCCTAGGACACGACTAATGCTGTTTTGACAATAATGCAGTCATGATCACCTCACTTTAAAGATCACTAATAGCCTAGCTAGTCTTGATTTTTTTTCCTTCTTTATAAAGAAATACACATATCACAACAGAATTATACAAGACTGCTATACCAATTACCTCAGCGCGAACAACTTTGTGAGTTTCCTTAACAGGAAACTGCCTACAAATCATATCTTTCTCTTCTCTCAACATTAAAATTTCCTCAGAACGTTTAGCACGAATGGGAACTTCACTATCATCTCCACTAATGGTGTCAGTAACATCATCATTATAGGATCTATCATCATCATCATCTTCTTCTTCTTCTCTGTCTTCAGTTTCATCCAACAATGGCTCCTGAGATATACTAGTCTTGATGCCAGACTGATTTCTGCAACGTTTGAATTTTCTTATGAACCCAAAGCAGCCACAGCAGCCCATCGTTATTGCAATTGAGAAACCCTTTTTGAACATTCAGACCTAAACACTCAGCCGTATATATGTCCTTCAATTAAGGGGAAAAAAAAGACACAAATTCTTGAGAATTTTTAAACATAATATGTCAATAAGTAAATAAAGCATCTCAAATAAAAGTGTCGACATCTGACTCACCTCAAACGCTCAAAGAAAATACCTAACAGCTATATTCTCAGCTGACCCTGCAATGGTTTTCACAGCAAGAGTTTCATTACAGGGGACGAAAGCAAGCGTGGTTTTCCGGGCTTGCGTGCATTGCAAAATGAATTATATTTTGCTTGCTTCGTGACAGAAAGATGATGCTTACCTGATTTCACAGGGAGGAGAGGGCTTCAGGCCCTGTTTAGCGACGCTATTCCAAAGGGTGCCATTCAGCTAAGTGAATAAAAGGGCTAGATATGTTAACCCGATTATGATTCACATCCAACATTGTGAAAACTCCAGTTTATAACAATAGGTGCAAGCTCAGCCCCCGATCTCCCAACAATAATTCGTTGACTTTTACCATTACCAGGAACAGGGAAATTATCAGAAAAATAAAATAAAAAAAAGTTATCCAATAATTGAACAAATTACATAGATGAGCTTTAGCCAAAAGAATTGCATGGAACCTTCAGACGCCATCAGGAAAGAACGACAACGAAAGTTATGCTCTACTTGCTTTAAAAACATCATAATCAATGTCCGTCAGGTTACCTCGTTTTTCTGGGCGATGATGACGAACTTAAACAACTAATAACCGAGTCTTCCCGCCTCCAAAAGGCCTAAAATTCCAACACGGATCGGCGGCCTTCGGAGCGAAATTCAAAACCCCAACTTCAGGTGCAATCGCAATTCTCAAGACACCCCAAGAACTGGAGAGAATCCACAATCAAAAAATTTCAAAACCCTACGCTAATTCTGGTTATAGCGGCGAGAGCATAATGAGGAATCCGTATATAAAGAACCCTAGATGGAAGAGAACCCAATCGGTAATAGAAGAGGAACGGGGAGATTAAAAAAAATCAAACTTGGGACAGAAAAGATGAATGGGGTGTTAAATAAATGGAATGAAAAAGTTGGGGGCTGTGATTTTGATGCAACGGATCATGGCAGTTTAATTATAGCAAAACGTTCTCAAGCCGCACCCACCTCTGAGAATCTTGTTTATGACCTGTTCCCGCAGAAAACGGCAACAAGTGAGGCAAAATATACCACCTCAGGTTACACTTTTCATAGAAAGGTACAAAATACTCTATAAAATCTGAAAAATTTCGTGAAAATTGATTATTACAATATTTAATCATTTTAATAAATTCTTGTATTTTTTTTTTAAAAAAATTAGAGTTCTGACTACCTATGACAACTTTAATTGCATTTGCATCCCCAACTGGAAATTTTTTTTGCCCTGAACCGGAAAGAGAGTTTAATTATCTTTCCATTCGAGGTCAATAATCTGAAGTGAATTCAGTTTCCAAAAACCTCGTTTTCTAAAAATGATTAGAAACAAGATGAGTTCTGCAATATGCTCCACTTAGTACTATAACTGGTCACATGGAAACTTGCATGACTGGCACAGACCGAAGATAGAAAACAAAAGGATGGAAAATTGACATTGTGCGATCACGTGAAGGATCGCAGCGACGTAGAGTATTGATTAACGTTGTTTCTGCTTGGGGTTTCTCAGCCCCTCGCCTCGGAATTTGCTTCGACAATTTTCAAGGTTGGAGTGATCAAGATTAAGATAAGCCAGAGATGGACAATCGTAGTTCATTCACGTTCATACCTATCTATTGTGTTGGCTTCCACCGTCATCTGTTCGACTTGCCAGTGGCGGGATCACAAGAGAAAATGATATCGTTTTTCACATAATAAGGGGGGGGGGGGGGGGAGTTGAAAGAGATCTACCTGGCCGCCGAAATGTTACTTACAAGGATGCTGGTTGATTTTAGTATAGAATCCGATATATCAGTATGGCTAACTAAGGACAATATTGATATGGTACGGCTTGTTATGCAGTTTTGGGAGCTTGAAATTATTTTGTTCATGTCATCTGATTATGCCCCAATGTCTTTAGTTTTTACCCCTTCCTTTTTTAGCGCTTGGACATCTTAATCACCCATTATTTTGCTCCAAACAGTCCTAAAAATAGAATTATGTGTTGTGTACTACTTCAGTTATACCCAATTTTTCTTGGATTTGAGTTTACTAGTGCTCAATTCCTCATATTGGTGCTGTCTGTATGTAGTTTTAAAGAATGGGAAGAAGCCAAGTGTTCTGTCTGCATAGAACATCCTCACAATGCATTTTCCTCATAGCAGCCCTTAGAGGAGGCTATAGAAGAAAAGCTCATTCAGTTCCAAACCCAATTTTTGAAAAGATTATTCAGTGGAAGCAAAAGAATGGTTCAAGATTGTGATTAGGAATGTGTTAGCTCCTTCTTAAGGATTCATGACTCTTAAATTTTAGCCGTAGCCGTTAAATAAAGCAATATACACTATTAAGCCATATATATTGTTCCCCCTGTAATTCTATCCTTTGTCCAGGGGAAGATTATATAGTGTCAACTCTCAACACACTGCTTCCTTAAAAATTAGGTAGTCTTCTCGTGTGTGTTGCACAAATTGATGTGCATTATTTGATAATATAATCAAGATTTGGTTTTGCAGAATTATGCCATTTATTATAAGGTATTTATGCTATCACGCATAAGTTCAGATTTTTTTAGTAAAAGTTTTAAAGTTTTTTTGGAGATTAAGCAAATGTATGCTATATGTTGGACCTATATAAGATTATTATATTCAGTTTGAGCAAATGGATTATATTTAGGGAAAAAGACATTAAGGTCCTAATTACGGAAAATAATATCAAAAGAGTCCCAAAACTTGTTAACGGTAGTTCATTCACTTATCAATAGTTGCTTTTTCAGTTGTTATTGACAAGTTATGACAATTTTATGATATTATTTTTTTTAATTGGGACCTTGGTGTCATTTTTCCTACTATTTATCCTTTTGTCCTTATTAGTTTATCATTTGGTTGTTTGATGTACATATTTATAACGAAGCATGTGGCGTATTTATTCTATTATAGGGATAGAAGTAAGAGTGATGACAATGAAAAGATCGTGTTTTGATGTAACAATTGAAGTTTATTTGGTTTATTTTTATTAATGGAGTTTTTTTTTTTTTTACATTTTTTCATATTGTGTTCAATGTGATATAACACTATTAAGCTAATAAATGCTACTGTCGACCCTATGTGAGAGACCATGCCTTGTTAAAATCTTGGAAATATGTTTTGTTATGAAATATATGAGCTTTCAAATATGTTGAGTCACTTTATATCAAGGCTATTAAACCTGAATCGGCCATTGAACCGGTCTGGGCAGTGGGTCAGATCGAAATCAAATCGAAACTAACTCCGGGTTGAACCGGTGAGAAAGTGAACTTGAACGATAATATTTTTTGAAATAGTTTTAAAATTTTGATAATTTTTTAGGAACAATTGATAATATTTTTGAGTGATTCTTTTTGCATTAGAAAGTAGACATCTAAAGTTTTTCATAGAGTTCTAATTTGTAATTTTTAAAAATATGTAGAATTAGATATAAATTTTTAAAACCAAAAAAATCAAAATAAATATTGAACTGGTTGGACCGGACCGATTAGATAATGGTTCGACAGTTCTCGTGGTCGAACCGGCCAGTCCGGTCCAATCCTATTTTGATAACCATGCTTTATATTGATCATTTGTCAAGTACCTACAATTTTTTTTAAATGATAACTTTTTTTTTTGTCAGGGACATACAACATGGTCTTCTTGTAGGGAACAAACTTCATCAAAATACGTATAATATAATGAGTCATATATCATTTTGGGCATCTATATTATTGCAATGATATTGAAGAATATTTGTCATATTGTAATATTTTCTAGAGCAAAAATAAAATAAGTTAAAAGATTACTTACATATGCCCACAAACATGGATCATACCTCTTATAGCCTATGACATCTAAGTTATTATTTATAATTTACAAAAGCATATGAAATTGAAAGGTGTACAATTGAGAATCAAATGCCCTGTTTCACTTTTTCATTTACTGTTTATAGTTAATATTCAAGTATCTTTTCATTTTCTGAATGAATCATAATTAGCATTTAATTGACTTTTTAAAGATAACACTCTACTATTCAAGGGAATGTGAAAGTGTGTGCCTAATATAATACCTTTGGACTTCTCTCAAACCTTTAATTGCTCAGTACTTGTTTGGAATCATGTTTAGGTATTTAAAAGTGTTTATTTGTATAAATCGAGATAAAACTCCTCTAACATATTTACCCCGTATACTGTAAACTACGATTGAAAACCTGCTTTTGAAAGTTCCAATCGTTATTCCAAACAAGCACGGACTCTTTGTAACATTCATTTTATGTTATTTTATTTTATTATTATTAGTGGTCAATTGTTGTTTTGCCTTATTTGAGGAAAACCGTTAATTAACACCGTTAATGCTAATTCCTTTAGTAACAATATTTCAATGGATGTTGTTAGTAACAAAGTTTTTACAAGCTTTCTATAGATATAATAGATAGATAGATCATCAATACATTAGCTTCATTAAGGGTTAAGACAGACATAATTGTAATTTTTGCAACGATAAAATTTGAAGCGGAATATTGAAAAGAAAAAGAAACAAAGTGTTAAACATTATATTAAACCAACAATCAACAAATACTTATACAATGATTGTACACCAAAAGAACTTGGAATCAAAACACATCTAGCTTTTAAGAAGCACAAAAACAAAGCCAAACAACATCCTCCTAAAAGAGTCCTTTATTTTCACATTTTCAATGTAAAAACAGGACTTGTTTTTGCAGTGAAGTGCCTTCTCAATTCAACCCCACTTAGATATTTCTGGGGTCATTGGTGAATGAACACTGTTGTCAGCCATCAAATGAGAGGTAATATATGAAAAACAAGACTCGGAACAAATAAATAATCCTGAAATTAGAAAAGAATAATTTAAAGTGTTAAGGGCATTTTTGTCCCGGAAGTTTCTAAAATGGAGCAATTTTACCTTGACCGTTATTTTAATTAATTTTGATTGTTATTTGACCAAATATGCTGAGTTGGCAGTCTACATGACGTGGATGACATGTGGACTGTCAGCTCAGCATATTTAGTCAACTGACGATTAACAATAACTAAGATAATGGTTAAAGAAAAATTGCTTCATTTTCAACATTTTTGGGGCAAAATTGCCTGCAAAAAACTTACGAAGTAAAATCACCCCTTAACTTTAATTTAAAATGAAGCGAAAATATAAAGTCTTCTTAAAACTAAACAGTATAAGAAGGCAACTTAGAGCATAGAAATTTTTTAGAAAAGAATGATTTAAAATGAAGCAAAAATACAAAGTCTTATTAGAATTAAAACTAAACCGTCTAGTGTTCAGAGTTCAGATGCCTCGAAGCTCTGAGTAGGTTGGATTTTCTTTCTCTCGAATAGTGTGCATTCTTCTTTGCTTCTCTTATGGGTGATCAGAACCACCGGAAGCTCCCACCGGACCGGTCGTCGAACGTCCTAGCTATTGGAAGTAAAAAAAAACGAAGAGTGAATCTTCTTTACAAGTTTCTACGGACATTCTAATGACAGAAGAAGCATCTCCTGAGAGTGATATTCCTATGGATCATGAGGAGTATGGTCAGGGGAGGAGTGATAAAGTTCAGGGGGTCAATGTATCTTACAAGGACTCATTACTTGGATTCAATGGAGTTGCAAATGGTGGTGATTTCTCAAGAGATGAGGATTTACTGACTGATGTGATAAATATGGATTGGGATATGCCAGAACATTCTGAGGAAGTTTTGGCTCTAATGAAGGAGTATCCAGTAGTCCCAGTGACATTAGAAGAATATAATGAATGGTGTAGGCCATGGAATGCAGCGCTCATTCTCACTGTGTTGGGGAAAAAGTATAATGTTTATACGTTGAAAGCTCATCTCAGCCGGATTTGGAACACTCCACACTTTGATATTGTGGACATGTCTAATAACTATTTCCTGGTGCGTTTCTTACAGAGAGAGGGATGGGGGCAGCTGTATCAAAAAGTGTTATACGAAGGTCCCTGGGTTGTGCAACAGCACTCTATTTTGGTCCAAAAATGGTCTCCCCATTTTGACCCATTTAACAATCCCCTTGGAAGGATAGTGACTTGGGTAAGGATCCCGAATATACCAATGCAGTGTTACAACAGGGAATTCATTACTAGACTAGGAAATTACTTAGGGAAAACAATGAGGGTTGATTTACTTACACCGACGTCTACGCCTGCTGAATCAGCGAGAATTGAGAGAGGGAAATATGCTAGGATCTGCGTTGAACTTGACTTAAAAAAAAAGCTCGTCTCCAGAGTGATTGCGGCTCACGCGGTGTACCAGGTGGAGTATGAAGGTCTTGGGTTGATTTGTTTCTCTTGCGGTCGGTATGGGCATCGAAAGGATAGATGCCAATGGTCTTATAATGAGGCGGCTAAACCAGATTCAGAGCAAGAGGCTTCCACGGTGAGGCAGGAGACGATGGGGTCTAGGCCAGGTCCGATGATGGTGAAGCCGAGTGTACAGGAGAAATTTGGGGAGTGGATGATTGTGGGTAGTGCAAGGAAAACCAGACCCGTTCGAAGGCAGCATCACGGAGGGAGGTTGTCGGAGCAAGGTAGCAGAGCTCAGGCTCCGATTGGCCATGGTGGAGGTCAGACGTTCTCGAGATTCACAGCTCTAGCGGATTTGGGTGACGCTAGCGGTATGGCGGAGGAGGAGCAGGGCCAGAGCATCATGACGCATCGGGCTCAGTGTAGGGGCGAGACGGAGATGATCACGAGTTCAGAGGTAGAAGTGAGGGCTGGTTCAGTGAGTGCACGGCACAGAGAAGTCGTTGGGAGCGGAGATGATGGTCCAGCGCAGCAAAGGAGAGGAGTGTTTAATAATAAAGGAAAAGGGAAGGTTCACATGAAGAGCAATGGGCCGAAAGAAGGAAGTAAGGCCCAAGGTCCGAAATTGGGCAATGAAGGAAAAGGAATGGAGAAGAGATTGGCTGGGCCTTCTAGGAGTGGTATTGGCCGAAGGGAACACTTGGTTGTAGGTGGATCTATTAGTCAAGTGGATTCTAATATGGTGATTGCAAAACAAAATGTTGAGGGCCAAAATCATCAAGCTAATTTATTGATAGAAGGACCCAAAGACAATGCCAACAATTCTCACAATGCTTTTATAAGAGGAAAATGTGAGCATAGTAGTAGTGATGGCCAAGGAACATCTCTTATGTTACCCCCATTGTTGGAGGATGATATTGGAGATGATTTTATAGAGGCAAATATGAGTACAACGGATTTAATTAATCCGGTAGGACATAGCACAAGAAGTCAAGTGGCTCTTGGTGATAGGTAATTTTTGCCTTAGTCACATATGATTTTTTGTTAATATGATAATTGCTTCTTGGAATTGTAGAGGTGCTGGGAATAGAGCTTTCCCTAACACCTTGAGAACTTTAGTTAAAAGTCATAATATTGATATTCTGTGTCTTATTGAAACTCGTATTAGTGGTAAGAGGGCTGAAGCGATTAGTAGGAAATTGGGGTTTACAAATTGGATTAGACTAGAGGCCACTGGCTTTGCAGGGGGCATTTGGATTCTTTGGGATGATAATAATATTCATGTGGATTATCTTTCCTCTTCCATGCAATTTGTTCATTGCAAGTTGTTCGACAAGCGAACAAGCGATTCCTTTTTTGGGACTTTTGTTTATGGGGAGACAGGGAGTAATGGGCGAGAGAGGCTGTGGTGCTCTTTGCAGGACATGGCAAATGAGATGAATGATGCTTGGTTGGTTATTGGGGATTTTAATGCTTTCTTGGCTCTAGCAGATAAGGTGGGGGGTGCTGAACCTTCTATTAGATCTATGAAACAATTTTCGGATTGTGTCAATAACTCAAATCTGTTGGAAATTCCTATGGTGGGCGAGCGATTCACCTGGGAAAAACAAGGAGTTAAGGAAAGACTAGACTGGGTGTTTGGTAACCTTATGTGGGAATTAAAACATCCTCAAAGTAAGGTTTTCCATAAATTAAGATATAAGTCTGACCATAGGGTTTTGCTCGTCTCTGACGGAGCGGCCCCAGTGTTTCAGTTTGCCAAGTGTCGTTTCAGTTACCATCCTGTGTGGGCTTTGGAAGACAGTTTCTCTGAAGTAGTGGCTAATTCCTGGGAAAATAGAAATTGGGAACAGGGAAGACTAAAATTCGAAACTGAGGCTACTGATTGGAATTCGAATGTTCTGGGCAGTCTTCCTAAGAAGAAGTTAAATCTTCTCAAAATATTGGAGGGTATTGATAGGGCTAGACAGGATAATCTTTCTAATGGTCTCTTTAAACTTGAGAAAAAGCTTTGGCAGGAATATAGCAAGTTGTGTGCACAAGAGGAACTCATTTGGTACCAGAAATCTAGGTGCAAGTGTTTTGCTTGGGGTGATCGAAATACTAGCTTCTTCCACTCCTCTGCTATGATTAAGAGAAAGAAACAGCGCATTGAGGCTCTTCAAGATAGTGAGGGAAACTGGGTCACTGAACAGGATAGCTTGAGACAGATGGCTGTGGACTTTTTTCGAGATCTTTACACCAAAGATAACCGAGTTTCTGACTCTAAGGATTGGGTTGCGCACTTTCCACCACTTCAGGACAGAGATGATGAGTTGATTCACAAGGACATGGATGACATTGAGATTAAAAATGTCGCTTTTATGATGGGCGCTTTAAAGGCTCTTGGTCTGGATGGTATGCAGGCGCACTTTTTCCAGACACAGTGGGAGCATATTGGGGATAAGGTCTGTACTCTTATTCGCGAAATATAGCACAATCCAGGGAAAGTTAGAGATATCAATCAATCTCATATTGTGCTCATTCCTAAGATTGATAACCCTATGACTATTCGAGACTTTCGGCCTATCTCTCTTTGCAATGTCATCTTCAAAATTATCACGAAAATGATCGCAGAAAGGATGAAAAGGGTGATGCAATATCTGGTTCAACCTCAACAGTGTGGGTTTATTGCTGGCCGTCAAAGTAGTGATAATGTTATTATCGCGCAGGAAGCTATTCATACGATGAGGAGCCGGCATAGGAAAAAAGGAATGGTGGCCATTAAAGTTGATATGGAAAAAGCCTATGATCGGCTGGACTGGAATTTTATTTAGTCCACTCTCGTAAGTGTCGAGTTGAAAGAAGAAATGGTGAATCTCATTATAGCTTGCACCTCTTTGGTGTCAATGAAAGTTTTGTGGAATGGAGTTGAATCAGCCGCGTTTCGACCGACACGAGGGGTTCGCCAGGGTGACCCCCTTAGTCCTTATTTATTTGTCCTATGCATGGAACGTTTAGGACATTTGATAAATAGGGAAGTGCAGGAGGGTAACTGGAAGGGCCTTTGTTTTAACAGGCATACCCCGGTCATTTCTCATTTGTTCTTTGCAGATGATCTTCTCCTGTTTGATGAAGCTACCATGGATCAGATTGATGTGATGAGAGACACAATGAAGGCCTTCTGTGAGGTTTCTGGGCATCAAATTAATTTGGTAAAGTCGAAGGTTTTCTTTTCCAGAAATGTGCACTTTAATCGAGTTGTTGAAATGAGCCAATATCTTGGGGTTGGGCTCACGAGTGATCTTGGCAAATACCTTGGGATCCCTCTAATTCACCATCGTATTACTAAGGCTATGTTTTTCCCTATAATACAGAGGGCTAAGAACAGGTTATCCAACTGGAAAGGAAGATTACTTACTATGGCAGGAAGGGTTGTTCTAATCAAGTCTGTCTTGTCAGCTTTGCCCAGTTATCGTATGCAAACCATGCTCTTGCCCAAAGGTATTTTGAAAGAATTGGAAAAAGCGAGCCGTAATTTCCTTTGGAATCAAGGGCAGGAAGGTAGGAAAATGCATCTCATTTCGTGGGATCAGATCAAGCAGAATAAAGAGGATGGGGGCTCGGTATTAAAGACCTTCAATGACAAAATAAGGCTTTTGTTATGAAGCTTTGCTGGGGTCTACTTACCAAGACTGATCACCTTTGGGTTCGATGTGTGCGAGGAAAATATGGATGTGGAAATGGTGACTATCCAATGGTCTGTAAGAAACAAAACTCTTTGAGTGTGTGGCGTAGTATTTCCGTTGTCTGGGACACATTCTACCAAGGAATTGGTAGGATCCTGAAGAGTGGATCTACGACTAATGTTTGGTGGGACTTGTGGACTTCGCTCCATGAGCCATTAATCCATTTTGTTGAGAGTAATTTCCACATATTGAATCCAAGTGCCAAGATTAGGGACTTTGTGTTGGACAATGGTACGTGGAACAGTAGCAAGTGGAAAGAATTTCTCCCTCAATGGGTCATTAATATCATCACTCAGATTGAACCTCCACGTGGACATGGGGATGATCCTTTTTGTTGGCGATCTGATTCAGATGGTAATTTTAGTGTCCGTGCTGCTTACACCTTTTTGTCTGGCCAAAGGAATAGCCATCGGCCGAGCCTGTGGAAGAAAGTGTGGAAGTTATCCGTACCAGAGAAAGTAAAGATGTTTCTATGGCAGGTTATTCATGAGAGATTACCTACTAATTCACTCAGAGCTAGGAGAGTGTTGTCAGCTAGTGAGGAGTGCCCATTTGAGTACCACCAATCAAAAACTGTTTTGCATATTCTCCGTGATTGTGAGATAGCGAGAGAAGTTTGGTTACATTTTCTTTCTCCTAACTCTCGATTTAGATTTTTTCGCTCTGATTTGCAGGTATGGCTTAAGGAGAATATGTCAATCCCATTGGGAAAGACGTATTTTCAGCATTGGCCCTGGATTCGGAACTTCAGTATTATCTGTTGGATATTATGGAAGAGCAGATGTCAGGGTGTCATGGAAGGAATTCAGCGTCAGGCAAATGAAATCATTCATGGCATTATGTATCAGCTCATGGAGGTGAAGCATGTGAGGTTCTCTCTTCAGGATGAAGATAATATCAGATGGAAGTTGCCACCGGAAGGATATGTGCGGTTGGATACAGATGGGTTAGTTAACAGCCAGCAGGAGGCAGCGTGTGGAGGAGTGATTCGAGACACCAGGGGTAATTGGGTTCTTGGATTCCAGCGGAAGCTGGGGTTTGTTCCGTCGACAACCGCGGAACTCCTTGCTTTACAGACAGGGCTGCAGTTGTGTAAGCAATATGGATTTTAGAAGATCGTCGCTTACACAGATTCTCTAGAGGTGTATCAGCTGATCCTATGAGATAGTGGTCTTAGTCACCCTTACAGGTCTGCGATTAATGCAGTGAGAGATTTGGTTTATTCCGAATGGGACACTGAATTGAGATATGCTCAGAGAGAAGCAATTAGATGTGCGGATTTCCTGGCTCGAGATGCGCAGCATCTACTACAGAGTATGGTAGTTTTACCGGTTCCTCCTTCTGGATGTATTTCCATTATTAGGGAAGATATTAGTCCCACCTTTTGAGGTTCATGTTGTCTTGTAGTGTGTAATTCCCAAGCTAGCTTGGCCACTCTTTATTCAAAAAAAAAAAAAGAATTAAAACTAAACCATAGAAGTAGGCAAGTTAGAGCATAATAATTCATCTTTTCAATGTTGGGATGAAAAGGAATGCAAATATGACCCATTAACACGGAACTGGCTTCTCTTCGTTGTCAGTTCCATCCGTTGCCATCATTTTCTCAAAACTATATCGTTTGGGTGTAAAATGATGTGGCTGAATTATTGTTTTTAAAAAATGGTATATAATATTTTAAAATATTTTTCTGGATGTATTTAGTATCTTAAAATATTTTTTAAGCAGCATGTAATATCCTAAAATTATTTTTAGTGCTTTTAACCCTTTAAAATATTTTTTTAGTCGTATCTAGTGTGTTAGTAGACTGATTGCAATTTTACCCTTAGTATATTTTTTCATCTTCAAAAATTACTTTAAAATATTAAGTGCTATTGAAAAAATATTTTAGAGTGTGTGGAAATCAATAAATCAGCATCCTAAGTTTTGGGTGCTTGTTATTACTAAGAAAAATACATTAATGGTAAAATTGTAGTCAGTCTCTTAAGATACTGGGTATGACTGAAAAAATATTTTAAAAGGTTAAAAACATCAAAAAATATTTTAAAGTAATTTTTGGAACTGAAAAAATACATTAAGGGTAAAATTGCAATAAATCTGCTAATATAGCAGGTACAACTGAAAAAAAATAAGGGGCTAAAAACACTAAAAATTATTTTTGGATACTGCATGCTATTTAAAAAATATTTTAAAATATTAGATACATCCAGAAAAATACTTTAAAATATTAGATACCATTTTTTTAAAAAAGAAAAAAAATTCAACCCCATCATTTTACACCTAAAACTATTCTAAAACGGTGTAATTTTGAGAGAAGGATGGTTGCGGGGAGAACTGAGAGCAAAGGGAAGCCAGTTCCCATTTACACGTGCTTTTATCAAGGAGAAACAATGGCCCTGGCAATAATAACCACCGCATTTAACAATCTTTAGAAGGACTACATGGAAGAAAAATACCTAATGACATCTGACACGATTGATGGCTCGGACAGAGAGCTGACATGGCGATTGAGTTGGTAGCTAACAAGTCGATGAGCAAAACAGATAGGCTATATGGCGCCTTAGGCATCTGTTGAGAGGGATGATGACTCGGACTTAGAGCTGATGTGGCGGGTGATGTGTATTGATGACATGGATGATGACTTGGACAAAGAGGCGACGTGATATGTGTTTGTTTGGAATAGTGATTAGAATACTTAAAAATTTAAAAAAATAAAAGGATAAATTTTGAGTTTCTTTTATCCAAAATTATAATTTCCGTACCCTCCCTCCCCTCAAACCAAACACACTGTTAGATATATAATTATTTTCTTTTGAAATGAAATAAGTGGAAGGAAAAAAAAAACAAGAAAAAGAAATCAGTGGCCTCGACCCCTGTTTTGGTGGGCCCGGAAGATGCTGCCATATGGTTCTGAGTGGGGGCTTAATAAAAGAAAATTTTTGTTTGGCAACGAAGAAGAGATGCCTAATAAGATTGTTTTGTAAGGTCATTGGAAACGAGAGGACCATCTCCCTCAACGTATCGTGTTTCCTTTGTGTGTCTTGTGTTGGAGCGTTCTGGGTTTGGCGGTTCGTTTGGAAGAGTGAGCGTTGGGGCGCAGAACATGGCAATCGTCGGTGTCCTCGCGTTACAAGGCTCTTTCAACGAACATATCGCCGGTAAGTTTCTCATTCTCTTCCACCTTCAGTAAATTTCGATGCCTTTTTGTCACCTTTGATTCTCTCACTCATTTTCATTTTGGTGTTTATGGAAGCCCTTAGGAGATTAGGGGTGAAAGGCGTTGAGATCAGGAAGCCAGAACAGCTTCGCAATGTCACTTCCCTCATCATTCCTGGAGGAGAGAGCACCACCATGGCTAAGCTCGCTGAGTCCTACAATCTGGTCTCTCTCTCCCTCTTTCAAATAATATTTTTTTCTTGTCTTCTTTTTTCAGTTACTTCTTCTTTTGCCCCTCACTGGGATAGCCATATCCTTATAATCTGGTAGGAGCTAAAAATAGTTACATAAAGCTGATTAAGATTCATAAATCCGTCAGTTGGTTGAGATGTACATAACATAATCTGCGTTGTATGTTGCAATCTATCAGTTTCCTGCTCTGCGAGAGTTTGTTAAAATGGGGAGGCCTGTTTGGGGTACTTGTGCTGGGCTAATACTATTGTCAAATAATGCCGTTGGTGAGCTATTTCCCTCTTCCTCCTTTTTTTCACTGATGTTGAGTTCTAGGCTGTATAAGTAATTTACTTTCCAACATAAGCATTTGAAAGAAGGAATGAATTCATTTCAGGACAGAAGAGTGGTGGGCAAGAATTAATTGGTGGACTTGATTGTACTGTCCATAGGAATTTATTCGGAAGCCAGGTATGTTGACCTATGGACAATCAAGTGCATATAAAAGGAAGCCATTTTCATCATGATACGTGGGGAACATTAAACATGGAATTCTACGCTTAGTGTATAGTTTCAGTGGGAATGAAGGTGTATGCCCTCCTTCCAGTGATTGAGGATTCAGATAATCTTTAAGCATAAACTGTTTTAAAGTTCATGATTTTTAAGGTCTTTTACTTTAATTATTTTGTTTTCTTGTTCCATTCAATACTTTTTGTCCATAAATATCAATACATGATGCCCGACACAGATTCATGTGCAGAAAGAGAGTAATTAGTAATGGGTCATGGAAATGGAATAAAAGTTTGGATGCTACATCATTCTTTTGATCTTGTTTGTGTAACTAACCAAAATTTTTAATTAGCTTCAAAGCTTTGAAGCAGAGCTTTCAGTACCCGAGATTGCTTCAAATGAAGGGGGCCCTGAAACATTTCGTGGAGTTTTTATTCGTGCCCCGGCAATCCTTGAAGTTGGAAAAGAAGTCCAAGTGTTAGCTGATTATCCTGCCCCATCTAATGGCTTATTAGAGGTTAGTATATATTTCTATCTGTAAAGAAAGCTTTCAGCTTGCAGTGGTTTGGATGTATAGTTTTGAGGTTTGATAATGGTTGTAACTTGTTTATCTTGGTTCCATTCATGAAATATCTTGTGGAAGCCGCAGTTTCTATGAAAGGATTTACGTATTAACAGACAGAAACGTTGAAAAAAGACAAGATAGCCTAGCTTTTTAAGTGTGGGGGTTCTAGATCCCTGCAACCAGATTTTACCCATATTTACGGAACAAGAAAAGATTTTCCTCTGAACCTCTAGGGTTTCCATTCGTGTACCTCTCTAGATTCCTTTCCAAAAGCTTTTACCAGCCAACTCATGCAATCCTTGCAGCTTCCTGCCCTGAGTGGCCCTCTTGTTTTTCTAACACAGCTCTTAGTTTTACTTAATTTTAGGGGTCTCTCAACATCTGAAGTTATGTCAGTATAAGATGGGGTGACTGGTTCAGGGAATGTTGGAAAATGTGAATATGATTTTTAAAATACACTTGGATAAAAAAATATCAACTCAATCAATCTAGCAGTTTAGCTGGTTTATCATTGTAGCTGGTACTGAAAATGGACCCTTTCTTATGAGGTTATTTGCTGCATTGTATGGAAAATGTGAATATGATTATTAAAATACACTTGGATAAAAAAATATCAACTCAATCAATCTAGCAGTTTAGCTGGTTTATCATTGCAGCGGGTACTGAAAATGGACCCTTTCTTATGAGGTTATTTGCTGGATTGTAGAATATATATATGTATAGACGTGGAAAATGAATACCTTGGTACATTTCTGTTTATGGAGCTGTTGTCCTGAGGATTGACCTCAGAATTGTGGTTGGGGTGGGAACTTTGTGATCCATGCACAAAGCTATGGGATCCATTGCTTCTTAGTTTCCTCCGTTTAGCTGGCATAGCCTGGGTTGGGACTATCGACAATCAAATTAAAGCAAGTTGAAACGTCTTGAGGCAGGATATAAAATGAGAATTCCCATATTAATATTTAGGATATATACAACATATAAATTTTGAAATTTGTCATGCCAAATATCTTATTAAAATTCTGACTTACCAAAGCCCACCTCGGGCATTGGCATGGTAGTTCATGATCATTGAAGTCTTTAATTCAACTGGTCTATTGAAAACACAAAGCATAGGTACTTTCATTCTTCCCATTCCTTGAAGAATGCCTCTGAATACAACCCAACAATAATTCAATATTTAGTGATAATATGGTACAAACTCCACACGCTTCCAGAAATGATGACTCGTCATCAATGTGTTGGTTCTTCCTTTATTATCTTTATTCTGAGTGGATATGGTCACATCAGGAGAACGTTGAGGAGGAAAGGAGAGTTATAGTTGCTGTGAGACAAGGGAACATACTTGCTACTGCTTTTCATCCTGAGTTAACTGCAGATACTAGATGGTGAATATAAATTCTCTACTTGGCCAATTATTTTTGCAGTTTTTTTATTTAT
Source organism: Inga leiocalycina (assembly GCA_963242795.1). Taxonomy (NCBI): domain Eukaryota; kingdom Viridiplantae; phylum Streptophyta; class Magnoliopsida; order Fabales; family Fabaceae; genus Inga; species Inga leiocalycina. The sequence goes on from OY725329.1 coordinate 62,147,462, forward strand.
TGAAGTACTAATAGTTTGATTTTGCAGGCATAGTTATTTCTTAAAAATGGCTGATGATACCGGTGAAGAAGCCTTGAGTAGCCCTGTTGCAATCCCAGTTGATCTTAGCTGTGAACAACAACCTCGGAATGACCTCCCTATCTATCGATAGAGCCAGAGGATGATGGCTCTGCCTCCTGTTTTTTCTTGTTATCCGAATAATTTTGTTTTCTTTTACTTTCTTCTCAATTTAATAGTTAAATTTTAGGTGTTCATAAGTAACTAAGCATGTTACTAGGCTTTGATGTTAAAACATTTCAGGCCACAGCCTAAGGTTCCATTTTGATATATAAAATCTACTTCGTCCCATCAAGTATCTAAAGGAATTCAGATTGCGAATACTACAAGATTGAAGATGTTGAATAACAACTATGACGATACAGTAAATATTATGAAATTCAAAAAATAGATATTGTAACATTCTATATATCACCTTCTTTTAATTTTAAACGGAAAAATGGACAATTCAACATTTTATGGACTTAAAGGCATGTTTCTCTATATATTAGATGAAATTCAAAAAAATAAAATATATTATTTATGACTTGAAAATAATGAAATTTGTTATATATTTTATTAGATATGTTGCTTTATATATAAGTATGTCGTGAGACTATAAATTTTTCTTTTTAAACTTTCTCCCAATCATTCATTTATTTTATGAACTTTGACTTAGTACAAGCTCATCCTTGTATTGTTTTTGAGTCTAGGAGCTACAAGGACCCAGTTATATGATTAAAAAAACTACAAGGATGAATAGTTCTGACTTAAGAAATCATATGAAGTTAGTTGTCTAAAGTCATTGTTTAAGGCCTGAATTAATAACTGAAAAAAAAGTTCAGATGCCGAAAATTATATTTTTCCTTGTATTTTAATTTATTTCAATACTCGTACTATTTATAAGTAAAGATATAATTTTTTATTAGTACTATTAACAAAGAAATGAAATAATAAATTATTAACTTCTGAGAAATTAACTTTACACACACACCGTGTATTATCCTATTGGCAAAATAGTCCCCTTGCATGTTCGACCTCCTTTTCAATTCAAAACATCGAAGCTCGATGTGTTAAAATATGAATGACAGAGGCATTAAGCACAAGAAAAAAATATACTTCCTTTGATAATGTTGGTGTGAGCGTGAGTTATTGATGAATGCGGGTTAAAACTTGCGTAAGGTGCAACACCTCTTTTAGAGGATGAAGGAAAGGGAATGCGAGGGTCACCGTCGTCGCAATGTCCGGCGGCATCCAAGGTGCGGATGGACGACTTGCGTTTGAAGTCAGCTGATTTGTCGTATTGTAAATGAACGAATTAATGCTGCTTCTTCTGATACAAAACCTCATGTGCTTGCTCTCCCAAGCTTTACTTAGGAGATCAACCACACTTATACCACATACATTTTTGTGACCACAACGTTTACGTTATCTTTTTCCAATCCCAACATGGGATTCAGCTCTCTTGTCCACATGGGAAAAAAAGAAAATATGCAGACTGCAAATTTTTAAGTCCCTTTCTTTCTTCATCATAGAGCCACACCCTGAAAAGTTGAAAGAATTTATTATTTATATGCATAAAGAGAGTCAATGGCGTTTAATTGAGAACATGGTGCTGTTTCTTGCCTGTTCATTCAACACCATGATTGAAACAAAGCTTAAGGCGAACTTTTAGGCCTTTTGATACCCAAAACTTGCTCTATAAATACTTCCCTTTCATTCTCATTCTTCCCATCTCTCCTCTGTCATCAACACTGAAGCATTCTGAAATAAATCCATCAATAGCAGAGGAAGAGAACGAAGGTCAAAGGCTCATCACTTAATTAGCATTACAGATACTTAAAGACATGGCTAAGCTCAAACTCTTCTTCTTGACTGCCTTCTTCACCTTGCTCGTCTCCATGGAAATGGCCATTGCTGCCAGTGCAGGTGAAGGCAACGGCAACAGCCAAGGGAATGACAACAGCCAGGGGAATGAAAAGGGAAAAAGCAATGGGAAGAATAGCAAGGACAAAGGCAAGAAGAAAGAAAAGGTAAAATCAAAAGATGAATCATCACATTACAAGAAGCTGTCTCCTCTGCCATCAGGGCAAGAACGAGCTTTTTGCCTTGCACAAGGGTCTTGTTATTTTAAGACCCTTACTTGTCCAGCCGAGTGCTCACATAGAAAGCCCAAGAAGAACAAGCAGCAAAAGGGTTGCTTCCTAGACTGCAGCAGCAAATGTGAAGCCACCTGCAAGTGTAAGTTCTACCTCTTCTGTCAAATATTGGAATGAGAATAAATTGACTTCTTTTATTGGTTCATTAGAGACACATATATACATGCGGCTAATACATGTGAACACCATAACAACCATATCTCTATACTAATATTTACAATATTTAGTTAATAATACTCCCTCTAGTCCTTAATATAAAACATATTTAAGAAGTTGATTTTGATTCTAAATATAAGATATAGTTTTCATATTTGCCAATCTTTTTCTAATTTACCCTTATTGATGTTCCTCAACAACAATAAAGAGGAGAGGTAAAAAAGGAATTAAGGAAAATGAGTAGGGTATTTTAGAAAATACATGTTATATTAACTAACTTAAATAACTTTTTTAATCTAATCAAATTAGATAAATTTATTTTATATTAAAGATAAGAGAAATATAATCATAATATTATCACAATATTATGGTATCAAATCCGGTGATATTGTGTGAGATTTCATCACCTTTTTGTTCCATTCAATTATAATTTTGACTTTTGGACAAAAATGTGAGATTCTTTTTTTTTTTTTGTCCGTTGGCAGATAGAAAAGCCAACTGTGATGGCTATGGATCTCTCTGCTACGACCCACGTTTTGTTGGTGGTGATGGTGTCATGTTCTACTTCCATGGAGCCAAAGGTGGAAGCTTTGCCGTCGTCTCTGACGACAATCTCCATATCAATGCCCATTTCATCGGATCTAGACCCCAAGGAAGGACTCGTGATTACACATGGGTCCAAGCCATTTCTGTCATGTTTGACACACACACTCTCGTTGTGGCAGCGAACAGAGTATCTCAATGGGACGATCATGTCGACTCTTTGATGGTACAGTGGGATGGGGAAACAGTGAGCATTCCTACCAGTGATGATGCTGAATGGAAGACAAACAGTGAAGAGAGAGAAGTGGAAGTGGAAAGAACAGATGAAACCAACAGTGTGAGAGTGAAAGTTTCAGGCTTGTTAGAGATGGACATTAAAGTAAGACCCATTGGGAAAGAAGAAAACAGAGTGCACAATTATCAGTTACCTGAAGATGATGCTTTTGCTCATTTGGAGACACAATTCAGATTCAAGAACCTCTCAGATTTTGTTGAAGGAGTTTTGGGTAAGACTTACAGGCCAAACTACGTGAGCCCAGTGAAGAGAGGTGTTCCTATGCCAATGATGGGTGGAGAAGACAAATACAGAACTCCTTCTCTGTTTTCACCTTCCTGCAGAGTTTGCAGGTTCCAGAGATCATCTGGCTTTGTTGCTGGTGAAGGACTCGTCGCTCAGTACTGATAATCTCTTTTAAAGTTTGAAGATTAAGAATACATTCTTTACCAGAAAAATAAGGGCGCCAAATGTTGCCCATCGTCATCGTTATAGTAATTATTACATGGATTATGGAGATTTTACCTACTAAATATATGTAACCACCATCTGCTCATCTTTGGCAATACTTATACTCATTGTTATATTTATTATTCCCAGTTATGATATGTTAAATCATCCCCAATAAAAAATAACCTACTTTTTTTTGAGAAATGATTATATATATGAGTTATATCATTTATAAGTTCTAAATTCAGATCAACAGCTAAAAGCCTGAAATTAACTACTACAGTGCAAGAGCGTGGGCCTAGACACACGGATAAAAAAATGAAAAAGAAAATATCGAACAATCACTTCAATTTGAATCGCATGGTTTTACAACACAGGTGAAATTAAGGCACATCTAGAAACAAACAGTCCTATTTAAGTTTGAGACTACCACTTCGAGAAGGGTTACTGAGTTATGGAGTACTTTATAACCCATCTGCTAAAATCTTTTCTTCTTCCTTGCCTTCATTTTATGCAAGCAAAATTAAACTGTTTTACAGAACTTTTCTTTTTTCTTTGTTGAATTCCTTTTTTTTTTTTTTACTTTGGCTATACTTAAATAAGTACATTGAACTAGATACTTGTGGCAAATGAATTGTGGGAGCTGCGTGATTATGTACAAACAGCTTCAACTGCCAAACTCTTTGCCACTCCTCTGCATGGATCGCCGAATGTATCGATTGACACTCCAATACTGCAGCTTCTTGATCCAATGCAGGCCTATTGAAGTTTCATTTGATTTGAGTTAGTCTAAAACTGAAATTAAACAGATATCAATATCAACTTGTGAAAGTGAAACCAAGATTCTGACCTTCTGTACAATAGAGAGTGCTCTTTTGCTGTGGCAGCGGCCGTGGTTGAAGTTTCCACAAGTCCCACGAGGAGTTCCAAAGCTAGCAAATTTAATGGAAGACATAACCTGAGCAGGATTTGGGCATTCCAGTGAAAGTACAGGCCCTAGTTTTCTTCCTGATTCTGCGTCTGTATTCCATGAGTCGACAGGTGGTGGGTGAGAATCTGAAACATGTGCACACAGGCTTTCTATCTGTCTTGTTGCAAAAGTTATTTGAGTGGGATCACCTCCATTTTCCTCAAACAACACTAGCATGTTACCACCCGGACGCAACCACGAGCGAGGTACATGGTATCTGCAGGCATTATGGGTGTTTCCAGTGAGAAATAGTATTACCTTTTTGAGTTATCTCATATAGAATCTCTAAAAACTTACATTGATTGTGATGGCTTTCCACAATTTTTGAGACATTTGTTGGAATTATAAGAACCTCTGTAATCGCATGCCTCATTGCAACCTCTCTTTGGAGAAATATATGTGGGCCAGAATCGACCGATGCTTTGTCCGTTTACCCAAGCCTCACCTTTACCCATACCCGTGAAGTCAATTGCTACTGGGTTATTGCCAGAAGGAGAAGCAAAGTTTGTCTGGCTCAACATGTATTGCCATTAGTTAGAGCAAAGAGGGTGTCGTAAATAACAGTGTAGAGAAAGGTGACAATAAGGTCATTAGGTTTTCAGTATCATGGATTCATACATGCTAAAGTTCTGAAGATTAGTTGATAGAGAAAGAAGAAGAAGAATATAAGTGGAAGATTAGCCAAGACTCGAAATTTTGTTCCCTTTGTTTTCTGGCATCATTGGTTAAGAATCAATATCAATCTTATGCCTGAACTTTTAATCTTTCCTCTGTAAATGAAATATGTTAGGATCACATACCTAATCATTTCACTCAAACAAAATTACACTGCAAGTCATGTTTTCATACTGTAACCCAAAGTAAGAGTGAACCAAACAGGTCCTGATAGACTGTATATGCTTAAGCTATAAAAGGAATTAGCTGATGAATATGCCAACTTAACAGTATATATCTACAGACAGACGTTGTTGGTTGTATATAAAATGCAGACTAGTATCTGGTATCTATCTGAAAATGCAAGAAACAATCTGTGGCCAGATATAAAGCACAGCTAGTTGTAAGTATCTTTGTCCCAACCACCAGGAAAGTAAGATTACCTTGTACCAAACCAATGGTTGATTCTTAGGTAGGGTAGACTCCGAGTTCCATTTTCCAAATCCATCAGAAAGACCTAATTCTTCACCTTGAAGACCAACCTGTATCCTCGAGTCGTGGCAAAAAAATGCATTCTCAGGCATTGATGAAGAAAAGGGGAAAACCTAAAGATTTAAGCTTCAAACTATTCAGATTAGGCTGTTAAGTTGGTAACTTCTTTCTTTTTGGGCCTTTTAGCATATCAATTGAATCCAATCAATTTAATGGAACTCGGTTTTTAATTCTTATTACTCCAATCCAAATAAGTAAAGTGGGGACCAAAAATGAATGTTCTTCCAAGAAAAGCTACTGGAGAGATTTTATCTTTCTCCCAGTCTCTTCCTGCATCTTTCTCTTCATTCCTACTTAGAAATATGCTCCCACATGCATCATCAACCACAAACTTCTAGAGAGTTAAACCCGTTCATTTCTTAAGGCAATAAAGTGAGAATAATCTTCCAAAGTTAAAAGGACAGTTAAGATTTTTATTCCCCAATGAGGCATGAATGTTATGTCACCATTTAAGCCTAAAGAGAAAAGGTCTAAAGGAATAGGCTTTAGGTTAAGCTGAGAGGAACCTGATATGTCCACTGCTGGGAGGAGAGATCAAGAGAGCTCCCATTTTTCAAACCGTTCAATCTAACTGGGCCAGTTATTCCAGCACCCCATGTGTCGAAAAAGGCTCCATAGTTCTGTCATGTACAATTAAGGCTCACATTAGCTTATGCAGCATTAAAAAATGACTTTATCATAACGCCAGATCAGATGGATCATGAAAAATAACAAGACAATAATGCATGTTGCAAAAAAATAAGTTTTCCGTTAGAAGAGAAGTATCCACCTGAAGTCCCACAGTTAGACTCAGGAGATCAATTGTGTTCTTCCCAGCCACAAGAGTGACTGGAACGTCCAACTTTTTGGCAGCATCACGAACTCCACTTCCTGGAAATTTACTCATGGGTTGTTATTTCTATATAATTCGAGGAAAGTTTAGTTGAAGAAACTCTATGAGTTAACAAGGAAGGCACATCCAAGAACGATAAACATATTTTAATATCCCAAATTTTCTTTTTCGCTGGAATTGACTATCCCAAATTTTGAGTGACAAGGAATGTACAAAATTACTGTCATGTTAGTTCTTATTTCTTTCAATTTTATTTACCTGCAAGCTTCCCATTGATAAATGCATGAACGACATGGCCAAGTGATTCGATGTGAAGGACAGCTTGAGGGCCACCACCATCATCAAGATCAATGCTAAAAAAGGAGAGAAATATCATCTGGAGAGGATTCTGGAGAGCATTATTATAGGTTAGAAGACAGCTGTGTGAACCAGAGGTCACTATACCTCAATGTGTACCACAAGTAGTCACTTCTGTCTGCTGTTGTATTTATTTGCTCCAGTAATCCAACTTTTGAGAATGCATCAGCTTTTGAAATACCTACTGGTTCACTGGTCCAGCTCCATCCAGAGTTAGAACCCTCTAAAGAATTACTGTCTTCTTTGGAAATTTCTCTTGTGAAGCTTGAAATGGTAGATTGAGAATTAACCTGTCATGTAGGGAGTTAGAACTTTATTTCATGCCCTTCTTGGACCGTATCAGCCATCAACAAGACCAAGTGACCATGAAACTGAAGCTGATGAGGCAAACCTTTGCAGTATTGAGCACTACATTCTCGCAGTCTGGTAAGATGCTCACAGACCAAGCCGGCAAGTGATAGGAATTGCCATTGAAATTTACTGTTGCATCAGATGAGGTGCCCATGTTGGCAAGAAAGGCAGCACATATTGATCCTGCCTGGTAAACTGCAGCCTGGATTTAAATAATGAAAGTTGTGTGTTAATATAGAAACAAAAGATTAGTCCTTTCTAAATCAAATAAGAAGTGGAATTGCAGAAAAGAAAGACAGGAAACTTGATTCAAATATGAGAAGTCTGAGCAAGTTTATCCAGAAATTCTATTGTCATACACGAGGCATGAGAGAGCCCTTTTAACAGGACCAACGACTATAATAAAGATCATATATACCTCTAGATTCGGGCCAAGTGATTTAATTTGGGGATCAGTGGCTAGCAATGCTTCTTCACAAAGCATTATGGCCTTATGCATATCTTTGAGGTGTCCCCACTTAGGCTGTCTAACAATTCCTGCATCATGCAATTAAGATTATCACAATTCACAAATAAAACCTCTTAGCACTGATTGTCTTCTATGAAAATAAGAAGCATATTTCATGCATATACCAAACGGTAATGCCTATGATATTTATAACAATGCTATAAAAATGAAAGACTCCATTTTTCTATCAAAAGATTGATCAAGGAAACTAGAAAGTCTGCATACCATACTCATCGATTGGTGCATCATAGTCATAACTTGTAGAAACGAATGGTCCGCCAGAGGTTCGGCCAAAGTTGGTCCCACCATGGTACTGTTTCAGAGCAACAAAATAAATCATGGCATAAAGTCTCTGCCATCTTCAGTTCAGCCTGTTTTATCTTAAAATGTCATATATGAACATAATAACTCCATGTAAGGATGCATTACCATATAATAATTTTGTAATGTTCCACCTCGTTGGAAAAACCGCGCCACGGCAAATGCAAGATCTTCTACAGGTCTGTAGGGAACCGCAGCACCAAATGATCCCAACCTGCAAATCCAAAGAATTCAAACATGGTATTAATAGAAATAAAACTGGGAAAAAAACAGTAACATTAGGAAGAGAATACACAACCCTTAATATCATATTTGGGAAAAAATGCTCACCATCCACTATAACTCTCAGTCCAAAATGTTGGTTTCTGGTTAGAGTTTGGTGTGAATTGATCACAGTAAAATCCATTGCAAGTGTTAATCTGTGAGCAATGAATATCTCAATTAAGGAACACGCAGACAGAATCACAGAATATAATAAGATGCATCCAAAATATTAAATGTCTGTTTGAGTTGGCGTTAAAGAAGTATGTTTACGTAAGTTAAAATAAAACTCCTTTCACATACATATCTCGTACACTGTACAAATGTGTGTTCGCCTATCCCCAAAACCATTATTTCAGAAGCACTTTTCCGTAAATCGAGATAAAACTACTCTCATATACTTACTTCATAAACTATAAAAACTATTTTCTAAAAGTTAATCCAAACACACTAAGTGTGCGTTTGGATGCATGTGAACAAGCACTTTTTTAAGATGAAACCATGGTTTGGAGGAAATTTATCCAAACACGTGGAAAAACCCAAACTATGGTTTGAGACCTAAAACCAAAGTTTTTAAAAATGCTATTTTTTTTGTTTTTCCACCGTTTGATCGTTCATTTTCGCAGCATGCCCTTTCATTCATCTTTGACTTTTCTCACACACACTGCTTCACATTATCACAGTACATCTTTCACGGATCCTATTGATGGAGAACTTATCTGATGTGCTTGGCTCATGGTACACACATATGATTTTTTATTATACAATTTATTAATACACATATATGTATGTTTGATCTATTTTTTTATATTATATAATTGACTAATGTTATAAATTTAATTTTTTTCTCTATTTTTTGATATTATATAATTGACTAATGTTATAATTTTAAAATTTTTTGATAAATTTATTTCATTTTTTGTATTTATTATGCAATTTAATGTTAAATAATATTTAAAATATAATCTTATCCTTTATATGTAATTATCACAAAAGCTAATATCCTTTTTAGTAATTTAACCATGAAAAAAGTTATTTTTTTTCCTGCAAAAAAAAAAAAAAAGCTATTCTAATTACAATATTCAAATACTCTCATTTTATCAAAATCACTTTTTTCTAAAAATCTATTCTGCTCATAATTTATTCTTTAAAAATTATTTTTCACTTTTTCTCCATAAACTATTTTTCAAAAGCTAATCCAAACATACTATTAAATCATGTTGAAAAAATAACTTCTACCGTGTGATATGATAGGCACTAAGAGACGCAACCTGCTAAAACATAGGCTTCAAAGCAGTTGAAGAGGAAAGAAGAAAGGGAACTTACAATGGGGTCAGGAGCATCTGCTTGCTGGCACATGACCCAGGGAACTCCCGTATTGAGTGATAAGGCCATTCCAGCTGCCCACTTGACGTAGGGTATAGCAGCGTTACCATACTCATTTTCAACGTTACCGTACTCATTTTCAATCTAGTATTCATTAGAGAGTGCTCAGTATTCTTATATTAACTAGTAGCAGAGGGTTGCAGAGATTATCCATAAATCATAATATAATATATGCCTATATTGAACCGTATACTTACCTGAGATAAAATAATTGGTCCTCCCTGAGACGCATAGAGATTCTCTTTCTTCATCAAGTCCACAATTTTAGCAGTAAATCGCTGCATTTCTCTCTGAAAGCAGAGTATGTGTTGGTGGCGGTGAACACCAATTTAACCAAACAGCGAGATGAGAGGAGATAAAAATGAATTACCTTGAATGGTTCATTATCAGTACGGAACTGAATTCCAGGTATAAAATGCAACCAGAGAGGGAAACCACTGTCCAAATGTTAAATTAGTTATGAAATTATGAAGGAATAGACTGAAAAAGTATACAAAAAAAGAAAGATGAGAAGTTTACCCATAGTTCCATTCAGCGCATACGTATGGGCCAATCCGTAGATGCACGTATAGGCCCGCTGCTCCTACTAACGTCACAAATTTTACTAGATCGTTCCCGCCTTCAAAATTAAACTGCAATACATCTAATTAATAGTTACTTTGATAGAACAATATAATGTCTTCCTATAAAAATTGTTCTAGAGAAAGAAAAGTTCAATGCTTTGAACTATAAAAACAAATTAATTGCAGGATACAATTGACATGAGGATCATTTCTTCCTTTTATTTTTCCTACTGGTAAGTAGCTGAGCAAACTCAAGAGGGAAATCAGTTTAGGCACCTTGAGCTTGTAGAATGTGATTCATCTGTCCAAATTTAATTTCTTTTTTATTGATGATTTTAAATAAAAAAATTATTTTTTAAAAATATCAGTTAAGAGATTATATTTATTTTAAATTATTTACTTATTAAAATAATTTTTTTAAAAAAATTAAGGCACGAGCTCACCAAAACAACTAACGAGTGTCAGAATTAAGATATATGAAGCAACTAAGAAAATATGAAAATGGTAACCAAACCTGGCCTCGCACGGGTTCGTGCTTGTTCCAGAAGACGTAGGTTTCAATCACATTGAGTCCTCCATCTTTGGATTTCTGAATAAGGTCCGGCCACATCTGAAACAACAAATTCATCACCATTTCAAAGAGTCAAGATACAGAAACATAAGGCAAGCATTTCAAAGAGACAGAGATCGAGGCACACACCTCTGGAGTACTGCGAGGATAATGAATTGAACCAGAGATGAGGAGACGGCGCTTGCCGTCGATGACCAATGCACGGTGGTCGTACGTGACATTGGCGCAAAACGACGTGTAGGCTAGAACGCCTATGAGCCAAAAGAAAAGGAATAGTATCTGTGTCGTTCTCATGGCCCTTTTCAGGTTTCCCAGAGAACCAAATACCAAAACCCACACAAAAACACACTTTCAGTTCCGTCAAGTAAATGGCAAAAAGATAATGGCTTTAGAAAACAGTTACAGTGGATAGCTTTCCCAAAAGAATGCTTGGCTTGATCTGCCACTGCCTTATCCTTTAAATAAGTTGAAATAACGTTGCTTAGGCGGTAAAGGTAATCATAAGAAGAAGGAATAGAGGCAAGAGTTTAAAGAGCAAGAAGGGCACGCCACCTCAATTAATAGCATATGTAATAAGGGAAAGCATGTCAGCGTCATTATCGTCTTCCTCAGCTGGTTTCTTGTCCTATTAAACAGAGCTTACAAATTTGTGAGCTCATCAAGTTACTGCTTTGGCTTATCTTCGAGTAGTGAGTATTTGTCTTTGCAAGGCATTTGGGACTTTTTTCCCACTTTTATTATCATATGTAAAGCATGTCAGCGTCATTATCGTCTTCCTCAGCTGGTTTCCTGTCCTATTAAACAGAGCTTACAAATTTGTGAGATTATCAAGTTACTGCTTTGGCTTATTTTCGAGTAGCGAGTATTTGTCTTTGCAAGGCATTTGGGACTTTTTTCCCACTTGTATTGAAGAAGAGCACATAAAAATGGGGTCCTTCCTAATAGTTGTCAGCAAATGCGGTGGTGTGAACTTAGAAATTGAGAAAGGAAAATATGAAATGTAAACTAGAAAGATAGATTTACTTCATGGAATTTGAAAATAGAAGGAAAGCTGGAACTCATGTAGGAGACAGGGGCAATATCTCGAAAGTGTTTTTTTTAAGCACTTTTTCGTAAGCCGAATCAAGACTTTTTTTGATATACTTATTTCATAAACTATTAAAACACTTCTAAAAAATGAAAATAAACCGGTACTAAGAGCCTATGCAGAATGCTTAGTGGTTGCACTGTAAGCGTCAAAAGTGAAATTGACTCTGCTGTTGTGAGGAAAGAAGGAGGCTACGGTGATTTTACCCTTGTGAGTGCGAAAAGAAACACAACGTAGCAGGCAAATTAAAAAGGATATTGATATGAAATTTTTATTTGGGAGGTTGACTATTAGATTATGTTTAAGTCGTCAATACGGCAGTAAGAAGAGATGATTACCTATAAATTTGACTGATAAAGAAAAAGTACGTGGTTACTTTATAAAAGACAGATGATTTAATTAATTAATAGACAAAATTAACATGTAAGTGCCAATGTTGTGTAACCCGGACCGGACCGATCCGGAAATTGGCGAACCGGCTAGTAAACCAGTCCGGTTTCCGGTTCGGTCCGGGTTACAATTTAAAATTTTTTTTTTTATAATTTCATACTATAAGTCTAAAATCTTCAATTTCTCATCAATTTGGTCCTGGTTTAGCTCCAGTTTGACTCCGGTCTAAGCCATTGACCCTTAACCCAATACCCCAACCGGTTTAATACCCGGTCCAGATTTTAATACCTTGATAAGTGCTATAATTCGGCCTCATATTTAATCAAGCCATTGGTCCCTATATGTATAATTTATTAATTTATAAGAGAAAAGGCATTGGGAGCTAATGAGGTAATTCTCCACGTAGATCTAAATAATATCTAATTAAAAATTAGATTAACGAGATCGGTAAAAAAATCTCAATAATAAATTCCTTTTATACCCCAGTTCTCATCTACTCCTATACTACAACTTATTGTATCATTTAATTAGGCAGCTTGTCCTAGATTTTTTTTTTATGATTATATTCTTTTTTAGTTTTTGAGGGGAATGTGAGAGTAATGTTGTAGCAACAGGAACAGGTTTGCAGGATGATTAAATGTTAGTCCAGTTGATAAAGGGACTGGCTTATAACTATAAGATCATAAGTTTAAATTTCATTGATATGAGGATCTTGTTGGTGGATAATCTGTAAATATTTTTGTAAGCACTCCTTGAGCTTGGAGTCATGCCCTGACCTTGGTTAACTCTAGGACCCAAATCACCTAAACTTTTATTGTAAAAAGAAGGAGTTAAAAGAACTATTTTGCCTCGATATAACAATTTTGCCCACAAAGTGTCATGAGTAATTTTACTCTGACCGCTATCCCAATTAAGTTTGATTATTAGTTGACTAAATATGCTAAGCTAGTAGTCCACTTGTCATCCACATCATTTTTGTTAAAGTGCAAATTTGCCAGGAAAGTTTTCACTTGGGAGCAATGCTGCCTCAGAAGTTTTTAAATCATAGCAATGTCACCCTAACAATTATCTATATTAAGCTTGACTGTTAGTTGACTAAATATATTGAGCTAACAAGATGAATAACTTTGAAGAAGAAGTTACATATGGAGGAGGAGCTCACATTCACTAAAGAGTAATGAAGAAAAAGATTCAATCACTATATGCATAACACAATAAGGAAGATTGCCGAGAACAAGGCAATTGAAAACTGTCTACCGCTGTACCCCAATGACTTTGAGATACATAAGCACCTCTTTGATTTTCTCTTCACGGTACAAGATATTTTAACTTTTTTTTTATTGTCTTTAATCCTTTAGATGAGATGTTGTTTTTCTTTTTTAAAAAATTACTTATTTTTAAATCTAATTTTGGAAAAAGAAATGAAATGGATGACATATGGACTTATCAATAAGCATATTTGATTAACTAATGGGTAAACTTAATCTGGATAACAACCAGAGTGAAATTGCTACGATTTGAAAACTTTCAGGACAAAATTACTTTTGAGTAAAAATTTATGAGGCAAATTTACACCTAGACCCAAAACAAAAATGACATGAATGACACATGAACTGTCAGCTCGACATATTTGGTCAGATAAGGATCAAACTTAACTAGGATAACGGTCAAGGTAAAATTGCTCCAAATTTAACGTTTTCCCCCCCTCAATTTTAAACACTTTTTTTAATTGTAAATGTCATTTCTTTTAGGGAAAATTCTAGAAAAATAATGTATAAAAGGAAAATTAGAACTTCGAATTAGCAAAATCCTAAGTCAGTATGGTGTCAGTATAGTGGAAGAATATGAGATTATGAAATCTTAGCAGAAAAGATGCTCCTGCCCTTCAACTCTCCCTCTCTCTCAGTTCGGAATAACAACACATGTATCTTTATTAACAACATCGTATTCTATATTAACAAATATACTTTCTTCTTTTACAATAATAACATCGGTCTCTTTATCAATAATATCGTATTGTACATTAACAACTCGATTTTCCTGTTTCACAATAACAATACCGGTCTCTATATTAACAACATCTTATTTTACATTATTAACTCAACTTTCTTGTTTCACAACTTCATATCTCAAAAGCTAAAACATCACAGGGATAAGTTTGAAATTCACAATTTTTAGGGGCCAATAACAACACTGGTATCTATATTAACAATACCGTATTTTATATTAATAACTTCACTTTTTTATTTCACAACTTCATATTTCAAAAACCAACACATGACAGGATAAGTTTGAAATTAATGAGTTTCAAGGTCAATATCAACACTTATCTATTTATTAACAACACCATATTTTACATTAACAACACCATATTTGAGATATGAAGTTGTGAAAGAAGAAAGTAGAGTTGTTAATGTACAATACAATATTATTAATAAAGAGACCGGTGTTATTATTCCAAGCTGAGAGAGAGGAAGAGCTGAAGGGCAGGTGCGTCTTTACGCCGAGATTTCATAATCCCATATTCCTCCACCGTACTGACATCATATTGACTTGGGATTTTGGAATTTTGAAGCCCTGATTTGTCCTTTCCTATATTCCAACATTTTTTTTTGAAATTTTTCCTTTCTTTTATAAGGATCAACAAAAAAAGACGTCATCTTATTCTTACTATGATATTCCTCTAGTCCTTAATATAAGATATAGTTAACTTTTTTTTGTAGGGATTAAGAAAGTTAAATAATTACTTAATCATTACACATGTCGTGTATCATTTGATTATATATTAGTAAGTAAGATAAATTAATTTAGTATAAAAAAGATAAGGGTTAATATAACTTTTGGTCATTGAAGTTTGATCCAATTTTGGTTTTGGTCCCTCAAGTTTGAAATCTGTGATTTTGGTCCCTGAAGTTTGAAATTGGTGGTTTTGATCCCTGAAGTTTCACTCGATTTTGGTTTTGGTCCCTCAAGTTTGAAAAGGACCTAGTGACCCAATTAAAAAACCCGACCCGACCCAGAAAAAAACCAAATCCTTTTCAAACTTGAGGGACCAAAACCAAAATCCGATGAAACTTCAGGGACCAAAACCACCGATTTCAAACTCCAGGGACCAAAATCAAAATTGGGTGAAACTTCAGAAACCAAAATCATCAATTTCAAACTTGAGGAACCAAAACCAAAATTAGATCAAACTTCAGGGACCAAAAATTATATTAACCCAAAAGATAAATATTAATACTTTAAAGTAATTTTTTAGCTTCCTTAATATCTCAAAAAAAGTCAACTATGCTTTATATTAAGAACCAGAAGAGAATTTGATAAATTATGGACGTGACGACTATTATGATCTGCATAATGAGATGCAATCTCAATTTAACTATAGAGTTATGACTAAGCTAATTTATTTGTCAAGAGAAGCACGAACATCATTATAAAGTCCTGGGACTAAATTACTATGTTGTGATCGTTGAGTTAATGAATGAG
Organism: Inga leiocalycina; assembly: GCA_963242795.1. Lineage (NCBI taxonomy): Eukaryota > Viridiplantae > Streptophyta > Magnoliopsida > Fabales > Fabaceae > Inga > Inga leiocalycina. Next base: position 62,163,369 of record OY725329.1, read on the forward strand.
GTAGCTGGTACTGAAATTTAAGAGTCACGAGCGAAGCCATGCATTTGCCAAAGTTAACTGCTTTCAGACGGGTTGGTACCAAAACTAAAATGGCAAAAAAGGGGTGCTTTCTTCGTTTCTTGTGTTTTTCATATCAGATAAAAAAGACTTGCTCTCTAATTTCACATTCATCCTTCATTTCCATGGGCCTTCTTTTTACTTTTTTTGGGTCCCAAACTTGGTTTGATTCAAATTGGAGCGTCCATTGATTATGTGCTCGTTTGGATTAACGATTGGAATGCTTGAAAGTAGTTTTTCAATCGTGATTTACAGTATACGAGATAAGTATATGAAAAGAGTTGTGTCTCGATTTAAGTAAAAAATAGCATATAAACAATCTGATCGTTAAAACAAACATACCTTATGGTTACATGTTCCCACATGGTTGGGCCATTGCATACTATGATAATGGTAATTTTTAAATGTCAAGGTGATGAGAAAGAGCATCATCCTAATTCATGATTGAAGATTCAAACATATTAAACACAGTTGTTGGTTCTGAATCACACATGGTTCAATTATTTTCTCACACATTACAACTATATTCTTCTGGTTGAAGGTACATCGAGTAATAGTCCTGTTTGTCCAGCTTGCAAGTCTGAAACTACCACTTCGAGTAGGGTTATTGAGTTATTTTATAACCCACCCGCTGAAATCTTTTCTTCTTCCTTGCCTTCATTTTAGGCAAAGTAATATTAAACTGTTTTACAGGAGTTTTCTTTTTTCTTTGTTGAATTCCATTTTTAATTACTTAGGGCTATACTTAAATAAACACATTAAACTAGATACTTGTGTGGCAAATGAATTGCGGGAGCTGAGTGATTATGTACAAGCAGCTTCAACTGCCAAACTCTTTGCCACTCCTCTGCATGGATCGCCCAATGTATCGATTGACACTCCAATACTGCAACTTCTTGATCCAACGCAGGCCTATTGAAGTTTCATTTGATTTGAGTTAGTTTAAAACTGAAATCAAATAGATATCAATATCAATGTGTGAAAGTACCTTCTCTAATGTGCTCTCTAATGCCCTTTAAAATATTACAACTTCTCAAGTGTTTTGTTCTTGTTTCTTGTGATCATTAGGTTTTACCTAAAATGAGTAACATTTTAATATATTATGAGGAAAAAAAATAGTAAATTTTTCAAATTTTTATGATTTTTCAAAATAAATAAATAAATAATGCACAACTTTAAAGTTTTTTATTTAAAAAATCATAAAAAAATTCAAAACTTCACCATTTTTTGCCCAAAAAATATTAAAATATGACTCGTTTTATGTAGAATCCAATGATCATAAGAAATAAGAAACAAAATTTTAGGAGGTCGGGGCCTCACAAGGAACATTAGAAAAAGGCACATTAGAGGCCTAAGCCTGTGAAAGTGATACCAAGATTCTGACCTTCTGTATAATGGAGAGTGCTCTTTTGCTGCTGCAGCGGCCATGGTTGAAGTTGCCACAAGTCCCACGAGGAGTTCCAAAGCTAGCAAATTTAATGGAAGATATAACCTGATCAGGATTTGGACACTCCAGTGAAAGTACAGGCCCGAGTTTTCTTCCTGATTCTGCGTCTGTATTCCATGAGTCTAGAGGTGATGGGTGAGAATCTGAAACATGTGCACACAGGCTTTCTATCTGTCTTGTTGCAAAAGCTATTTGAGTTGGATCACCTCCATTTTCCTCAAACAACACAAGTATGTTACCACTTGGACGTAACCACGAGCGAGGTACATGGTATCTGCAGGCATTATGGGTGTTTCCAGTGAGAAATAGTATTACTTTTTCGAGTTATCTTATATAGAATCTCTAAAAACTTACATTGATTGTGATGGATTTCCACAATTTTTGAGACATTTGTTGGAATTATAAGACCCTCTGTAATCACATGCCTCATTGCAACCACTCTTGGGAGCAATATATGTGGGCCAGAATCGACCGATGCTTTGTCCATTTACCCAAGCCTCACCTTTCTCCATTCCCGTGAAGTCAATTGCTACTGGGTTATTGCCAGAAGGAGCAGCAAAGCTTGTCTGGTTCAACATGTATAGCCATTAAACATATGAAGAGAAAGAACAAGAACAAGCAATAAGCTAAAGTTGCTTCTTGCCAATTAAACATATGTACTAGACAATAAGCTTATGAGGTTTTCAGTATCATGGATTCATATTTTGGAATCATTGGTTAAGAATCAATATTAATCTTATGCCTGAACTTTTAATCTTTCCTTTGTAAGTGGAATATGTTAGGATCACATGCCTAACCATTTCACTCATAAAATTTCACTGTAACTTAAGACATGTTTGCATGCTCTAACCCAAAGTAAGAGTGAACCAAACAGGTCCTAAAAGGCTGTGGATGCTTAAGCTATAAAAGGAATTAGCTAATGAATATGACAACTTAACAATATATATCTGCAGGTAGACGTTATTGGTTGTATATAAAATGCAGACCAGTCTCTGTATCTGGAAATGCAAGAAATAATCTGTGGCCAGATATAAAGCACAGCTTTTTATCTAAGGAAAACCATGTCTCTTTGTTCCAACCACCAGGCAAGTAAAATTACCTTGTACCAAATCAATGGTTGATTCTTAGGTAAGGTAGACCCCGAGTTCCATTTTCCAGATCCATCAGAAAGACCTAATTCTTCACCTTGAAGACCAACCTGTATCCACAGGTTTTGACAAAAAAGGTGCATTCTCAGGCATTGATGAAGGAAAGGAGAAAAACTAAACATTTAAGCTTCAAACTATTCAAATCAGGCTCTTTAAGTTGATAACATTTAATTTTTGGGTTGTTTAGGATATCAATTGAATCAATCAATTTAATGAACTCGGTTTTAATTCTTATTACTCCAAATAAGCAAGAGTTGGTTCCAAGAAAAGCTTCTGGCGAGGTTTTATCTTTCTAATAGTTCTTATTTAGAATTGTGCTCTCAAATGCATCATCAACCACAAACTTTTAGAGAGTGAAACCCGTTCATTTTTCAAGGTAATAAAGTGAAGAATAATCTTGCCAAGTTAAAAGGACTGTTAAAACTTTTATTCCCCAACGAGGCATGAATGTTATGCCACCATTTCAGCCTAAAGAGAAAGAGAGGAATAGGCTTTAGGTTAAGCTGAGAGGAACCTGATATGTCCACTGCTGGGAGGAGAGATCAAGAGAGCTCCCATTTTTCAAACCGTTCAATCTAACTGGGCCAGTTATTCCAGCACCCCATGTGTCAAAAAAGGCTCCATAGTTCTGTCATGTACAAGTAAGGTTTACATTAGCTTATGCAGCATTAAGAAATGACTTGATCATAACGCCGAATCAGATGGAACATGAAAAATAACAAGCCAATGTAAGTTGCAGGAAAAAAAATAAAAAAAGTTTTCTGTTGGAAGATAAGTATAACCAGGAAAGCTCAACCTGAAGTCCCACAGTTAGACTCAGGAGATCAATTGTGTTCTTCCCAGCTACAAGAGTGACAGGAACGTCCAACTTTTTGGCAGCATCACGAACTCCACTCCCTGGAAAGTCACTCATGGGTTGGTATTTGTATAATTCATGAAAAGTTTAATTGAATAAAATCTATGAGCAAGCAAGGAAGATGCGTCCAAGAACGATAGACATATACTATCCCAAATTTTGAGTGACAAGGAATATACAAAATTACTGTCATGTCAGTTCTCATTTCTTTCAATTTTATTTACCTGCAAGCTTCCCATTGATAAATGCATGAACGACATGGCCAAGTGATTCGATGTGAAGGACAGTTTGAGGGCCACCACCATCATCAAGATCAATGCTAAAAAAAGTAACAAAAAGAAAAGGAGAGAAATGTCAACATGGAGAGAATAATTATAGCTTAGAAGATGGCTGTGTGAACCAGAGGTCAGTATACCTCAATGAGTACCACAAGTAGTCACTTTTATCTGCTGTTGTATTTATTTGCTCCAGTAATCCAACCTTTGAGAATGCATCAGCTTTTGAAATACCTACTGGTTCACTTGTCCAACTCCATCCAGAGGTAGAACCTTCTAAAGAATCACTGTCTTCTTTGAAAATTTCTCTTGTGAAGCTTGAAATGGTAGATTGAGAATTAACCTGTCATGCAGGGAGTTAAGAACTTTCATTTCAAGCCCTTCTTGGACTGGCAAAGAACATAAATTATCTCAACTGTATCAGCCAAGAAACTGAAGTTGATGAGGCAAACCTTTGCTGTATTAAGCACTACATTCTTGCAGTCTGGTAAGATGCTCACAGACCAAGCCGGCAAGTGATAGGAATTGCCATTGAAATTTACTGTTGCGTCAGATGAAGTGCCCACATTGGCAAGAAAGGCAGCACATGTAGATCCTGCCTGGTAAACTGCAGTCTGGATTTAAATAATGCAAGTTGTGCGTTAATATAGAAACAAAAGATTAATACTTTCTAAATCAGATAAGAAGTGGAAGTGCAGAAAAGAAAGACAGGAAAACAACGTGTTACTGCAATCACTCAACTCTCAGGAATCTGTAGAAAACTATGAAAATATCTAATCACGAATATAGATAATTATGCCAAAACTTTAAAGTACAAACACAGCATCGCCAAAGATAAGTTTATCCAGAAACTCTATTGTCATACATGAGGCATGAGAGCGCTTTTTAACAGGATCAATAATTATAATAAAGCTCAAATATACCTCTAGATTCGGACCAAGTGATTTAATTTGAGGATCAGTGGCTAGCAATGCTTCTTCACAAAGCATTATGGCCTTATGCACATCTTTGAGATGTCCCCACTTAGGCTGTCTGATAATTCCTGCATCATGCAATTAAGATATTTGGTTATCCCAAATAAACCTGTTAACACTAAGTGTCTTTTATGAAAATAAGAAGCAAATCTCATGTATATACCAAACGGCTTCTTTTTGGTACTACATAAATGTGGTGTCTAAAAAGGAAAGATTCCATTTTTCCATCAAAAGATTGACCATGAAAACTGCAAAGTCTGCATACCATACTCATCAATTGGTGCATCATAGTCATAACTTGTAGAAATGAATGGACCCCCAGAAGTTCGGTCAAAGTTGGTCCCACCATGGTACTGTTTCAGAGCAACAAAAAAATTAGGGCGTAAAATCATTACCACCTTCAGTTCAGCCTGTTTTATCTTGAAATGTCATATATGAACATAACACCATGTAAGGATGTATTACCATATAATAATTTTGTAATGTTCCACCTCGTTGGAAAAACCGCGCCACGGCAAATGCAAGATCTTCTACAGGTCTGTAGGGAACTGCACCACCAAATGATCGAAACCTAGAAATCCATAGAATTCAAACAATGTTTTAATAGAAATAAAACAGGAAAGAAGAAAAAAACAGTGAAGTTAGGAAGAGAATACACAACCCTTGGGGAAAAAGATGCTCACCATCCACTCCAATTCTCAGTCCAAAACTTTGGTTTCTGGTTAGAGTTTGGTGTGAATTGATCACAGTAAAATCCATTGCAAGTGTTAATCTGTGAGCAATGAATATGTCAATTAAGGAACGCGCAGACAGAATCACAGAATAACAAGATAGCTCCATTCAGGAAGAAACACAATCTGCTAAAACATAGGCTTCAAAGCAGTTGAAGATAATAGATGAAAGGGAACTTACAATGGGGTCTGGGGCATCTGCTTGCTGGCACATGACCCAGGGAACTCCTGTATTGAGTGATATGGCCATTGAAGCTGCCCACTTGACGTAAGGTTTAGCAGCAGGACCATAACGAGGCTCAATGTCACTATTACCATACTCATTTTCAATCTAGCATACATTAGAGAGTGCTCATTATTCTTATATTAACTAGTTTGCAGAGGGTTGAAGAGATTATTCATAAATTATAATATAATATATGCCTATATTGAACCTTATATTTACCTGAGATAAAATAATTGGTCCTCCCTGAGACGCATAGAGATTCTCTTTCTTCATCAAGTCCACAATTTTAGAAGTAAATCGCTGCATTTCTCTCTGAAAGCAGAGTATGTGTTGGTGGCAGTGAACACCAATTTAACCAAACAGAGGGATAAAAAGAAGAGAAAAATGAATTACCTTGAATGGTTCATTATCTGTACGGAACTGAATTCCAGGAATAAAATGCAACCAGAGAGGGAAACCACTGTCCAAAAGTTAAATTGTTCATGAAACTATGAAGAAATAGACTGTGAGAAAAGTACACAAAAAAAGAAAGATGGGAAGTTTACCCATAGTTCCATTCAGCGCATACGTACGGACCAATCCGTAGATGCACGTATAGGCCGGCTGCTCCTACTAACTTCACAAATTTTACTAGATCGTTCCCGCCTTCAAAATTATACTGCAATACATCTAATTCATAAGTGACTATGCCAGAACAATGTCTTCCTATAAGAATTGTTTTAGAGAAAAAAATGTTCAATGCTTTCAATTATGATGTTCATAAGAACCAATTAATTAAAAGATAAAATTGAGTTGAGGAGCATTTCTTCCTTCTTCTTTTTTTTCTACTGGTAAGTAGCTGAACAAACTAACCAGTGTCAGAATTCAGATATATGAAGCAAGTAAGAAAATATGAAAATGGTGACCAAACCTGGCCTCGGACTGGTTCGTGCTTGTTCCAGAAGACGTAGGTTTCAATCACATTGAGTCCTCCATCTTTGGATTTCTTAATAAGGTCAGGCCACATCTGAAACAACAAAATCCACCATAGCTATAAGTTCCAGAGTCAAGATACAGAAAGATAAGGCAAGCATTTCAAAGAGACAGAGAGGCACACACCTCTGGAGTACTGCGAGGGTAATGAATAGAACCAGAGATGAGGAGACGGCGCTTGCCGTCGATGACCAATGCACGGTGGTCGTACGTGACATTGGCACAAAACGACGTGTAGGCTAGAACGCCTAGGAACCAAAAGAAAAGAAATAGTATATGAGTCGTTCTCATATGGCCTTTTTCAGGTTTCCCAGAGAACCAAATGCCAAAACCCACAGAGTGGGGAAGAACAATGATTCCCTTTTGCTTCTAGTATTTAAAAGCCCAGATCTTTGTCAAAGACACACTTTCAATTCCGTCAAGTAAATGGCAAAAAGATAATGGCTTTAGAAAACAGTTACAGTATATTGCTTTCCCAAAAGAATGCTTGGCTTAATCTGCTAGACTGCTACAGCCTTATCCTTTAAATAAGTGTAGATAATGTTTGCTTAGGCGCTAAAAGGAATCATAAGAAGAAGGAGTAGAGGCAAGAGTTTGAAGAGCAGGAAGGGCACGCCACGTCAATTAATATCTTATAATACCGCAAAACATGTCAGCGTCATTATCGTCTTCCTCAGCTGGTTTCTTGTCTTGTTAAACAGAGCTTACAAATTTGTGATCTCATGAATTTACTGCTTTGGCTTATCTTCAAGTGGCAAGTATTTGTCTTTGTAAGGCATTTGAGATTTTTTTCTTCCATTTTCACTTTATTGAAGAAGAGCACACACAAAAATGGGGGCCTTCCTAATTTTTGTCAGCAAATGCGGTGGTGTGAAGTGTGAACTTGGAAATTGAGAAAGGAAAATTTGAAGTGGAAACTAGAAAGATAGATTTACTTTGCCTTATGGAATTTGAAAATAGAGGGAAAGCTAAATGATGTTGCGTAAAAGTATTAATCATGCAGGACACGGGTGCAACGTTTTAAGAGCCTATGGAAAATGCTTACTGGTTGCGTTTAGAGGTTGTAAGAGTCAAAAGTGAAATTGACTCTTCTGCTGTTGTAAGGGAAGAAGGAAGCTATTGTTCAAAAAAAAATAAAGAAGAAGAAGAAAAAGAAGGAAGCTACGGTAATTTACCGAGAGCGGGAAGGAACACGACGTCGCGGGCAAATTAAAAAGGATACTGATATGAAAAATTTTTGTTGGGATGTTGACTATTAGATTATGTTTAAGAGTCGTCAATACGGCAATATAAAATGATTACTTATAAATTTTTATGAGATTAAATTAATAATGAGAAATTTGACTCATAAAGAAAAAAAGGACGTGATTACTTTATAAAGCAAGAGGAAGTGATTGATTGGTGGAAAAAATTACTAGCCGTCGTGTAAATATAAAATCAAAATGATTTTTTTTAAGAGATTAAGGAAATTAAATAAATCATTTTAAAGTATTTATATTTATCGTATTTTTTTAAAACTAATTAGTCTTACTTATAAAATAATATATAGTTTAATGATACACAGCATATACTATCATTAATTTATTTAGCTTCTTTAACTTCTTTAAAAAAAAGGTCAACTTGATCTTATATAATTCTACAAAATACTTAATTAAGTCCTTATAATTTCTTTAATTATGATTATTGGTCCCTATATTTATGATTTAAAAATGAAAGTAATCACTTACAAATTTTAATAACAAAAAAGTAGTATGGACATATTCTAATTCACTGCTCCATCCCATAAGATATACTCCTTTCAGTCTTAATTATAAGATAAAATTAATTTTTTTGGAGAAATTAGTAAAATTAATTAAATTACTCTAGAGTATTTATATTTTTATTTTTTTCTTGAAACTAATTAGTTTGACTAATAAATTAATATATAATCTAAGGATACATAACATATGATATGATTAAGTAACTTATTTAGCTTCTTTAATTTCTCCAAAAAAATTCAAATTTGTCTTATAATTAGAACCAGAGGTAGTATTTGAAAAGTTGATCTTAGTCTTAAATATAAAACATAGTTTTTATATTTATTAATTTTTTTTTAATTTACCTCTATTAATGCTCCTTCAATAATAATCAAGAATGAGAGAATTAAGAAAAATAACTTAAAAATGTTTTAAAAAGACATGTCATATTAGCTAACTTTTTTAATTAAATTAAATTAGGTTAGTAATACTTATCTTTTAATCATGGTTTTTTATGATTATTTTTTTTTTCACTTCTGAAGGGGACCGGGGCAGTACGTAGTAGAAACAGGAACAGGTGGGAGGGACAAACAACCACCGACTATGAGGTGTGTGCAAATGCGCGCGTGCTGTAGCTCTTCGCCGTCTCCTTCTCATCATTAGCCATCGCACTTGGTACTTGTTCGACTTTCCCCCCCACAATTTTAAACACCTCTTTAATTATAGATTTCATTTCTTTTAAAAGGATTAACAACATAAAATTACGTCCTTTTATTCTTACTGTGAGGACAACTAATATTTGATAAAATTATGGACGTGACAACTATTATCGTCTTGCATAGGATATACAATCTCAATTTAATTATAGTGCTGCGACCAAATTGCTACTTTTTCCCATCTTTTTTATAAGAGCTCATTAATCGAATTACATGGTTAAAAAAATGATTTAAGTTAATTAAAAATAATAAGTATGTCTGAAATAAACTTTATTTTTCATGTTTATCATTATTTATGAGGGGATGTAAGAAAGTGAAATAAAATAAATATAAGTATCACTAACATTTTACTTAATGCAAGATATATAATTAATGAGTGTTAGAAATATAAAAAACTTATTAAATATTCAGACTACTCTTATCAGTCTCTTATAAAAAAGATTAATATTTTGGTTCTATTTATAAATCCTTTTTGACCCAAAAATTTAGTCCTACTTATAAGTCCAGTTTTAGGGTAGTAAATGCGTTTTATACTTTTTTACCCCTGTTAGTTGTAATAAATAGAAAAAATTTATTCATGTTGAATTTTGGAACCAATTATAGATAAAGGCGAAATTAAAAATTCAGCTCATAGTTAATAATTTAACTAAATCTTTTTGATATATAAGAATTAGTTAAAAAAGATTTATAGATAAGATCAGAGTGACAAGACATTTTAAATTTTAAACACTTATAAGAGAGAGAGTATATTAATTGATAAGCGTACGAACATCAGTTTTAATTGTTACGACTAGTATGTGTTTGGAAGAGTGATAAGCATGCTTAAAAACATCTTTTCAATTGTGATGTATAATATACGAGATAAGTATCTAAGAGAAGTTTTGTCTCGATTTACATAAAAAACAGCCTATAAACTATCATGACATTCAAACATACACTAAATTACTATGTTGTGATTGTTGAGTTATTGAGTGTGGTAGCTGTTACATACAGTAATTGAAGAGTCACGAGCTAAGTCAAAAATGTGAGTGGTGTTGAAATGAGATATGGATTTTTATTAAATTAATATATTTAGTGGTAGGAGGGAGGGGGACTCATCATTCAAGTCATGCATGTGATCAAACTTGATGGGTTTCGGATCTGTTGGCACCAAAACCCAAAATGACAAAAAAGGGGCGCATTCTGTCGTTTCTTGGGTTTTTCATATCAAATAAAAAAGACTTACTTTATAATTTCAAATTCATCCTTAATTTCTATCGGCCTTTCTTTTTGACCTTTTTATGGTCCCTGACTTGGTTTGCTTCTGATTGGGGTGTCCCTTGATTATTGTGATCATTGCTACATGTTCCCACATGGTTGGGCCATTCACTATGATAATGCTTCGTTTTTAATGTCAAGATGATGACACACAACGCAAACCTATATTTCATAATTGAAGAATCAAACACATTAAACATGGTTGTTGGTTCTGGTTGTCTTCCACAACAAAACCTTGACCTAATTCTCAACCATTCCTTTCCGACACCCAGATTTTATCCTCTAAATTTGATTCTCTCAATTTTTCGGTGAGGTCACATATGATCAGTTTGTTTTTCCTCTTTTTCTTTTTTCAAGTTATAAAAACTTTATCTTCTTTTGTTTCCCCACTTTGGGTGTTGAAAGGCTCACTTGCTTGTTTCTCCTTTTTATAAGTATTTTTTTTTTTGGGGTTAGTCCTTTTATAAGTAACTTTCTCCTTGTGTTTCAAAATTTGAACTACTTTTTTATTTTCTACCCCTATTGAATACACATCTTTATATTAATTAGGGAAAATCCCTGAAAAGAAACTTCAAAAGTGTGAAAAGACAGGGAGGTGTTCCGAATCTGGTTAAACCCGCAGAGGTGGTTTTGACTAAATTGGAATTTACAATTTCAAGCAGAAATGACACATTTGCCCATCTGATATAAGGGAAAAGAAGTGAGAGAGAAAAGAATATGGTGAAGCGCAAGAGAAGTAGGGCGAGAGGGAAGGAAAGAGTTGCCACTATCCAATTGAAGTGAGGTATCCACTTTTTGAGTCGATGATGTTCTTCCCTTGCCTAATCGATCCTCAATCATAATTTTTTTCATCTTCATTTGGGCGGTAAACGATGAATTTGGAGCTGAGTATTTGGGTTGGAGGGATGTGAACGTTGATGTTTGGTTGGGGGAAAAAATTGTTGATGATGACTGAATCTAATAGGAAGTTGTGATGGTATATTAGGTGAGTGAGAGGTATAAGGGTGAAGAGAAAAAAAAATAGGGTGGATTTGTGGGAAATGAGTAAGATGAAGTTGATAGACCCTAATGCAGATTTATGAAACACTGAAGTGAACATTTAGTTTTACTTTTCTAAAGTGATAATATGCTAATTTATTTGTTGCAGGGAACTTAACAAAATGGATAAAAATAGTGGGTCAAGTTGTGCAAAAGAGTTGTTTTGTTACTTTCGTGTAGGGGAAAATTTAAAAGTAATAATAAAGGTGAAGTTAATACATTGGAGACAGTGTGGAAAATGTTAGTTGTTGCTAGTTTTTGGGTACTGTCATGGCCTTAGTTTTTGTATGCCATTTGATGCCCCATTGCTATTTATGTAAGTCATACCACATTATGAGGCGTAGATGTCAATATGTCAAGATTTTTTGGTATAGGTTGTCCACTCCATTCATTTGTAACTAATGTATAGGGTGGAAGAAGAAGGATATTGTCCTCTTTTAATAGACAATGATAAGACAATTGTACTGTCATAGCGTATTGATGTTTACAAAAAAACAAAGTTGTGAAAATGGTGAAGCAACATATGAGACACTTATCTAAACATGGGAAAATTTAATTGTTTTTTGACGACTGCTTAATCAAAATTGTGAAAAAGTGCAAGTGTTAGGGATTTTGTAGTGCAAGCTGATAAAAAGTGCGTGAAACTGCGAATATAGTTATCTAAACTTGCAAAATACTTTAAAAAAAATGACAACATGTAATATGAAATTGAGATAAGCAAACAAGGGTCAGGGATATTGTTGTGCTAGTGGAGAAAATAGTGAAGGAACCTGAGAAATTATTTATATGAACTTGCAAAAGCCCTATATACAAATGACAAACTCTTATCATTAGTTGGGTAACTCATGCAAGTGTTAGAGGATTTTATTGTGCTAGTGGTGAAAAAGGTGAGAGAACTTGTAGAAATGCTTATCTGAACTTGCGAAAGCATTATAAAAAATTGATATAAGCTTATCTGAAATTGGGAAAATATTCACAGTGTCAGGGAATTTTGTTGTCCATGTTCAAGAACATGCCAAGGAACATGCGGACACGTTTATATGAACTTGTGAAAGCCTTATAGAAATATGACAACAGTTTATCTGAAATTGGGAAAGCCATGCCACTTTTGAGGTGTTTTCTTGTGTAAGGTGAGGAAAATGTTACGCACCTTGCGAAGAGCCTTATTTTAACTTGTGAAGATGTTAAGTAAATTTGTTAAACTATTATCTAAATTTGGGAAAACAATTAACTGTCATAAGTTCGAAAATACATTTACCAAGATAACACATGACCAGTGTTGTCAACCAAATGGATTCATACATCTAACAAGGGGAAAAAATTATTGCCTCCAACATGACAACACACATAAACATAACAATTGTGTACATAGTAAGCAATCAGACAAATTAACCAATCTTATCCCATATGTCCTTGTTGATATGATTTCCCTTAAATCTTTCAGTCTTGTCTCATCTGATAGCATTTTTACCTTCACACTATCTTCAATGTATTTAACTTCACTTTCATTATTGCTTTCAAATTTTCCCTTACACGAAAATAACAAAACAACTCCTTTACACAACTTGACCCAATATTTTCATCCATTTTGTTAAGTTCCCTACAACAAATAAATCCGCATACTATTAATTCAGAAAAATAAAGCTAAATGCCTACTTTAGTGTTTCACAGATCTGTATTAGGGTTTATCAACTTCATTTTACTCATTTCCCACAAAATCCACCTTATTTTTTCTCTTCACCCTTATACCTCTAACTCACTTAACATACCATCGCAGCCTTCTATCAGATTCAACAGTCATCAATAATTTTCCCCCTAACCAAACGTCAACGTTCATGTCCCTCCTACCCAAATACCCAGCTCCGAATTCATCTTTTACCACCCAAATGAAGATGAAAAAAATTATGATTAAGGATCGATTAGGCAAGGGAAGAACATCATCGACTCAAAAAGTACATACCTCACTTCGGTTGGATAGCGGCAACTCTTTCCTTCCCTCTCGTCCTACCCCTCTTACGCTCCACCATGTTCTTTTCTCTTACATTAGATGGGCAAATGTGTCATTTCTTCTTGAAATTGTAAATTCCATTTCAGTCAAAACCACCTCTGCAGGATTAACCAAATTTGGAACACCTCTCTATCTTTTCACACTTTTGAAGTTCTTTTTCAGGGATTTTCCCTATTAATTATCCCTCACTCACAACTAATTCTCTTTCATTTGTTCATTTATTATTTTATTACACATTCTCTCTCATATTTGTTTCTCATTTTCTCCCATATGGACATATTTAGAAGAAACATAAAATTTTTGACATATTTATTATTTTTAATTAATCTTAACCGTTAGTTTATTTTACACAATAAAAATAAAAATTGTTCATAAAAAAAAAGAAAGGAAGGGGGGTACATTGAATGGCCGCCCCATCACAAAACCTCTTCATAAATGAGTGGGCCTTGCCTAGTTGCTCCCCATAAATGGCGGCCGACAACTCTCAGGCACACTTGGTATGCAAACACAGGTAACATTTGTGCATCCATTAAACCAGCGGCTTAAGGTCAACAATCCTTATTAGACAACAATTTTGAACCTTCATTTGTCCTCCAATGAAATCCCTATTACAAATTCAACAACCTACGAAAAACTTCAATTTGGCGCACACAAAATATATGGATGATGATGAGATAGGGTTCGTCCACATCACATATGATTCAGTTATTTTGTTTCATACGTTGTATACTTGTATTCCAGATTCCCCGAATCCGTATCTCTATGTTACTTCAAACTTCAAGATCTGCCGCTCTATAAATTTCTGTATTCATGATTAAACTATGATATTATTGAAGATATATTCGGATCTGTCCAGGTATTTATATATCGCCAGCTGAAGCAGTCACGTGGAGTAAGGAGTAAGGAGCATTATTGAATACACGGCAAAAAAAAAAAAGGAGCATTATTGAATACAGAAAATATTGCTTGATTAAACTATGACGCACGTGCTCAATATTTGGTTCCCCCTCGCCTTCGTTTCCATGCTACCTGGTAACCACATTATCCATATATGTTCACGGGAAGACGTTGTTGGCCATGAGCAAGAAGCTCAAGTTAGGAATATAATCTCATACTAACTTCAGTCCTGAATATAAGACAATGCTAATTTTTTTTAAAAATATTAAGAGAGCTAATTAAATTACTTTAAAATATTTATATTTATAATTTTTTTCTTCAAACTATTTTGTCTAACTTATAAACTGATATATAATCCAATGATACACAATATATGATATAATTAAGTAACTTATTTAACTTTATTTATCTCTTCAAAAAAATTAATTCTATCTTATATTTAGGATTGAACTTTTCTTTTGGGCCAACATATACTCTCATATGACTAATTCAAGGCCCGCGATAGTTCTCAATATAGACATAGCGGGCCGCTAAACAATATATTTGAGCACTCGGGCTCTATCCAAGCGGCCCAAAGCAGTTATTGTCTTTGTAGGCCCAAAATGGTTTTGTGCGGGAAATTAAAAAAAAAACACTCGCGAACTGGAACTGGAAGGCTGTAGCGGCAGCGACAAACAGAAAACTGAAAAGTGGAAACCCTTGAGCTGCGACATACATCAATGGCTTCTTCCAAAAATTCCAAGACAGAACACAAGAGCGAAGACGCTGACAGTTCCAAACCAGCGACCAAAGCCGCTAAACCCAGAAAAGAGAAGTACCTGGACAAGAAAGACAAGAGTATTAAGAAGAAAAAACTTAACAATCTTGATGTGAATAAGGACGATAAAGCGATCGTTGTTCCTTCTTCCAGTACCGAGTTCCATGAAAAATTCAAAGAGGAAGAGCGTCTGGACGACAAGACTGAGATCACAAATGGCCGAACCAGTGCAATTAAACCCCAAAAAAACAAAGTCAAAGGAATTAAATATGATGACGAAGATGAAGCTGATGGCAAAGGAGACGCCAAGGGCAATGTATTTCCCATGAATCGTATCCGGACGATAATTAGGGGCCAAGATCTTGAATTGCGTGTTTCCCAGGAAGCCATATTTGCCATCAACAAAGCCACGGTAAATGTTTTTTGTTCACTATATATCTTATTTGTTCGTGTTTCAATTCTCACCTCTGATTTTAAGTTTCATAACTTTGAACTCGTTAATTTGTGTTCAACATTTTATGAGACCAACCTATCTGCCAATTCTGGTTGCAGGAGATGTTCCTTCAACATTTTACGCGGGACAGTCATGCTACCTGTGTTCGGGATCGAAAAAAATCTCTGGCTTACAAACACCTTTGTAATCTCCTTCTCTTGCTAAATTATTCATAGCTGTTAACCCTATCTGTTGACTTACTATGGTCCAAAGACCTTTTGCTAAATTATCATTTGTGTCTCTTTTAGCAACAAGGAAATTAAACAAAAACATTTGTTTATGAATTATTAGAGACTCAACTTTACCTTCTTCATACTCACGAAAGTTGAACTGCCCCAGTAAAGTTCCTTTTATAAGGATGATTTTCTTTTTTGGGTGGGGAATGGGAGGAGAGTGATGATCAATACTAATATTCATGTTCATGCTTTTGAGTCTAAGGTTGGCTGATTCTGTCTGCCAATGGCTTTTGAAGTAATTGGCAAAATCTGATTCTTTTCTACCATAATTAAGGATATTGTACCAATAATCAATTTTTTACTAGGATCATAGGCAAACAACTATGTCATATCAAATCCATCAATGGTAGCTAGGGGAAACTCTCCTAAGAATGTAGATTTAGGCATCTAGAAAATAGAAACATTTAGTTAGATCTAATGTTGTTGACTGTTTCTTCTATACAGTAATTAAATAACATCTGCTTTCCATCTGTTGCCTGCATTCTGTCTGAGCATCAACAGAAGAACCAATTTCACCATGCAGAACCATATCTTGCCACAGCTATGGGTTCATCTCCATGCAGAACCAATTTGGAACTATCTTTTATTGGCTGCAAGCCTTTAGTTTTATTGATGGGGTTTAAGAATATTGCCATCTCTTACATTGTAGCCTATTGGTAAGAGATAAACTGAGATGGGGCGTGAGGTCAAAAAATAAATATACCCAGACCTAAAATTGTTTTCGGTTGTTCTAAAACCTAAAACACTCACCATAAATCTTCACAATGTCATAACTTATAAGGCCCAAAACTAATGTAGAAATATTTTTTTGTTCGTTAAAATTGATATTGGTGCTTGCATTTATGTCATTAAACATTATCAGTTTTGTTTTGATATTATTATTTGGTATCCGGTTCGGGGTTCGTGGCTATCCCTTCCAATACATATGCCTCCTTTGGGACTCAAACTCGAAATTAAGAAGGATTTAGTAGGGCCTTACACCGTTAGATTAACTCTATGTTGGTTAAACATTATCAGTTTTTAAGACGCCTGTTTTTGTTTTCAGCATCTGTTGTAAGCAAGCAGAGCAGATACGACTTTCTATCAGGTAATTCTTATTCATATCCCAATGCCATTCTTACTACAATATAGTAACATCTGATAGTTGAAGTTCTCAATGCTTACTTTGCTTTAATTGACAAGGTTGTTTATATTGCTTTTGCTTGTTCAGATTTTGTCCCGGAGAAAATAAAAGCAGAGGATGCATTAAGGGAGAGAAATTCCAGTGTAAATGGTGGTTAGAAATAGTTTAGCATGTAAATGGAGAAGAACCCAAGCGTGTAATTTATGCAACCTTCTCACGTTTTGTGTCACGATATGGACGCATTATTTAATACACATTTGTTTAGAGGGTTCATCTCTTAGTTCTTAGTTCATACATCTCTTTCAAGGTCCCAGGGTCTAATTTTTTTGTATTCTTTTTCCAGTGACTAGGTCAAGGTGTCCATGTGATCATAATATGATGGGTAGTGTAGATGTATATTTCATTGAAGGCGAAGTCTATTCACACGGCCGCTGGTCTGTTAAATTAAACCCCATAGTGGTTGTGCCATATACAATAATTAATGGATGTTCTTTATGTTTTTCTTGGTGTTGTCTTTATTGAGATGTACCTATCAAGTAGCAAGTACTGATACATATCTGATACAAGTGTATTTCAGGACTTCATGGTATATATCACATGCCAATGATCTTAAGCCTAATGACATAGAAGCTCCCGAAAAGTGCGAGGTTATTGCTTCGATCCTCCTTGTAACCTTGTACTAGTTCTTCTTAAGGCCTCCTCATGACTTTTTCAAGCACTAGTAACTAGTTATCAAAATAACATGATGCTATAGAATTAGTGCTTGTTTGGAGGCAACAAAAAGTGTTTTTTAAGCACTCTTCCACGAGCCGACAAAAAATTCCTACTTCTAAAAATCTAAAACATGCACTTGGTATATAGCGTTGGACTGAAGCTGCAATAGAGACTGTGGAAAGGTCAAGTCCAAGAGAGAGTGTCAATTTCGTTTCAGTTCGTGTATCTTATATCTGATGGTACTTTTTAACTATTTGGCATTTTGCCTCCAGTCTTTTGCTAAAGTTCAAGTTGACTTTATTTACACTATATGAAATCGAAACCAATTAATTGGATTCTGACCAAATTGGTTTATTACTGAAACCAACATTTTTATATTAGAATTATATATTATTCTAAACGTCTACTTTTTTGTATGTTAGTTATAAATGAGTTGTTAATTATAAATCTCTACGTTTAATGATTAATACCTAACGCTAATCTCAGCTGCGAATAGCAAATATTTCATGTCAACTTTTATTTTCTTTATGAAGAAATCATCATCCAGATTGGTTTTGCCCGAAGTTTTAAAATAACATCAAACTTTTTAGCTTTTCGCTTACACCCTGTTTGATTGGTTAAGAATTAAGATTCAACGATGAATACTCTGTTTTTTCATCAGAAAGATCATGGCATGTAAAAAGGAGGCAATAAATGTATGATTCGATAAAGTAATAAAGCTTG
Source organism: Inga leiocalycina (assembly GCA_963242795.1). Lineage (NCBI taxonomy): Eukaryota > Viridiplantae > Streptophyta > Magnoliopsida > Fabales > Fabaceae > Inga > Inga leiocalycina. Next base: position 62,181,753 of record OY725329.1, read on the forward strand.
TAATAATATTTAAAAGCTGTTGCTTTTCCCCGATTAGGGAGAGTAATTATCATAATTACTACTGATTAAGAAGCAGAGGTGTGACCCACACACAATCAACACCGAGTAAGTAGCTATTCTCATCGTAGGTGATGGGCTAACATCCATGGGGTTGAATTCATCATCAAATTCTCTAGTTTTTTCTGGCCAAAAGCCTTCTTCCTTTAGATTATGGCAAGCAACTTTCCATGTTTTTCCTGTTCCATTTCTTTCTTTGCATTTTTATAATTTGGGAATATGAACAAGTAAATGCTACGCAATTATTATTTTTCTTTTTCATCCTTATTTGTCACCGTGGTGCCTTCCTTCCCAAGCAATACCCAACTGGCTACTCTCTCTCTTTCTCTCAGTAATGCTTTGACGCACCACCTTTCATCTGATTCTGATGTATACTCACAGATCCTAACCTCTAACCTTTCTTAATCCTAACTTTAAGATAACCCCTTCCCTGAACCTCCATAAATTCCCCTCCTTTCTTCCCTTACTACTCACACTCACAGATATCACTCCATTGTTGACGACAATCACCACCATAATGAAGCTCCTCTCACTTGTTCTTCTTCCTCTGTTTCTTTCCACCTCTTCGGCTCAGTCGCCTGCGGCGGCTCCGGCTCCTTCCCCGTCGTCGCCTCCCACAGATATCATCAGAATCCTCAACAAGGCTGGAGGATTCACCACTCTGATCCGTCTTCTCAAGACGACCCAAGTGGCTAACCAAATCAACTCACAGCTTTTGACTTCAAGTGGTGGCATCACATTTTTCGCCCCCACCGACAATGCCTTCTCCAGCCTCAAATCGGGATTCCTCAATTCCCTCAACGACCAGCAGAAGAATGAGCTCGTTCAGTTCCACATATTGCCCACAGTGGTCTCCCTATCAAATTTTGACACTTTGAGCAACCCGGTGCGAACGCAGGCCGGGGCGGATCCTGATCGGTTGGCCCTCAACGTCACGGGTTCAGGCAACCAAGTCAACATGACGACCGGCGTTGTCAATGCCACCGTTGGTGGGACCGTGTATACAGATAGGCAGCTAGCGGTTTACCAATTGGACAAGGTGCTTCTCCCCCGGGATTTCTTCGAGGCCAAGGCTCCGACACCGGCGCCGTCACCTGCATCGGCCAAGACAAAAGCCTCAAAAAAGAAAGCGGCTGAGGGACCTGGGGCTCCTGCGGATGACTCTGCGGCGATGAGCGTGAAACAGATGTGGGGGGCCATTGTTGGGGCTACAGTGATGGGATTATGGTTGTGATGAGGAAGGGAGGTTGAAGATGAAGAATGAAGTGACGTGCGTGTATGTGATGTGTATGTGATGTGTCGGTGCATACAAGGTCGGATGTTTTCTTGGTGCTGCTTCTGTATGATTCCATTAAATTGAGGGCGAACCGTTGACATTTTGTAGTGTTTTCCAAATAAGTCTTTAATTTCTCCTTTGGTTTTTCTTTTTTTTGCTTCTACTTTCTCTTTGTCCAATTCTTTTTGTGACATGTATGAATCAAGTCAGTTTGTGGTGAGACTTGTTTTCGAATTTTGAAGGTTTATGATCTCTCTTTGCTCCTAAGGAAGAAAATGTTTTCTTTTTATTTCTTTGGTCAATTTTTTTTAGGTTAAGATGCAAATTTACTAAGAAATGTTATCTTAGAAGTTTTTTCAGGTTTAATGTCATCCTGAAAGTTTCTAAACATAGCACTGTTCAAAAATTAAAGTTGATCGTTAAAAAATTGATGTTGATCGATAATTTTTTAACAAAAAAGGGTAATATTACTTTATTTTAATATTTTTGAGGCAATATTAAACCTAATAAAACTTTCAAGCTAATATTGCCCCTCTATGATAACTTTTAGAACAAATTTATACTTTAACCCATTTTTTTTATTCTTGCCACCAAAAGATATTGAAACTTCTTGTCTTTTTATTTCTTTAGCCCATCTTTTTTATCTTAGCTAGCGAGAGATATTGTGTTTGTTTGCAATAACGATTGGAGTCTTCATAAACAGTTTTTCAATCGTGATTTACGTTATATAAGGTAAGTATGTAAGAAGAGTGTTGTCTTGACTTACGTGTATAAACACTTATAAGTATTTATAGTGCTCATCCAAACAAACTCAATAAACTAAGAAAACTTATAGGTCTGTTTGTATATAGGTGTTGAAAAGCGTTAGCGGCTCGACGGCCACCAATGACAAAATAGTAGTGGGAGGATAAAAAGGTGGTTTTTTAAAAAGTACAAATTAAACCCTCACACTTTTCTCATTTTTAGATTTTATGAATACTAAGAGCACATTTTTGTCTTAGTATTTTTGAAATTCTTTATAACGGACTTCCACAATTATCAATATCTTAAATAATTATAATCACTGAAAACAAAATATATAGATTGAGTATCCACACTCTGTTGGTAAAAAAATATAATTTGATAATTATATTCAGTTTATTCTGGCTAATTTAAATTTATTTAAAATCAAATGAACATTTTGATTCTTTTTCCTGGAACGAAGGCGGAGAAATACTACATGTATATAACATATTACTTATAAAGCTGTTAAGTTTACACAATTTTCTCAGCGAACCAGTATTTCCCGAGCTGAATCAATAGGTTAATTATACATGTGCACACTTTTCTCATTAAGGGTTTAACCTTAGTTCTCCACATTAATAATGAAAAGCTCCAAATGGTATCATACAAAAAACCTTAAACGCATCAAATATTTTTCAAGAGAATGGAGATAGGCGAGATGACAAACAAAAACAACCAAAATGAGGCGTGTGTGTATGTCTCTAATCGATGAATCAAGCAGTATTTCAAGGCACTGATCCCTGCCTTCCATGTGTACTGCCATTGGCTGCTGCAACCAAACTCACATGTTATGTAATTATCAATAAATATGAGCAGCAGGGTAATTTGTTTGATTTGCAAGGGATATTAATATTTCAAGAGATATTACACTCATTAATCAGTATAGTCAAAGCCTACTCTTTCTGTTTCAAAATTCAAAAACCTAAAAACCAATTGGTTCACACCAGGAATTGAAGTATTTCATAAGTAAAAATGAAGCAAGAAGTAGAAGCAGCAGCTCGCCTGATACCGTTTGAGTATCAGAGAGACCATTCCAATACTATATAAAATATTTAAATAAGAATGGATTGTTCATCTTTCATTCATCGATTAGAAACATGATTATTCATAACAAGAAAATTTACAAATAGTATATTCTATCAACTATCATCTACTTTTTCCAAGATCAGCACCTTGTCCCTCATACTTTCAAAATGATATTATTCATCACTTAAACTTTCACATGGTTATTTTAGTTAAAATTATAAGCAAATATACTAAAAGTTGGTTAAGTGACAGCAATAAAAAACACATTGGAGTTAAATGACGAGGAGACTGTCACCCTTTAAGCAAGAAAATTTACAAGTAATCTTGTAAAACTCACCATAACAAAAGAATCAACCAAAAAACCTCTTAGACTCCAAAGCCTGAATCTTCTTATGTGAATTGAGGATTTTATGTATATGAGAAGGTTACTTTTACCCTACAATCAATGTGTTTTAGAATCAGTAACTTGTTCATGAAATAGAGACATGCTATTAGATTAGCGCAGTAGAAGAATGAAACGATCCGTCAGATTCACATTTCTCTACGCCAGAAAATATATCTTTAACAACTTAGTATTGTATATCGATACCTCTTCAACAACTGTTTATGCCCTTTTTTGTGTTGAGTTTGGATAAAGTTTAAACGAACTTAAGTTTGACTGAGGTTATCTTAAATAAATTGTGGGCGAGTGTATTTATGCCGACTTGCCGAGAACGAGCCACAATTCATACCATCTAAACTAAATTTATATCGTTCAAATGATTTGATATTTGCTTGTTTTAAACCCTGGCTTTGGAGCCCAACTTATGAAACTACCCCTTGGTATATAGGAAATTAGGAATGATTTTGTAAGAAAATGAAAAATTTAGATAGTTTAATATATGAGAAAGCAAGAACACGTATTATGCTAGTTAATTAGCCAGGCATTCCCAGTCATTTAACGCATGGAAAAATATATAATTTTTTGTTTTTATACTTCTTGTTAACTACAGTAGATAAAAAGGTTCTGCATTTTAATATTTATGAAGAAATCAATATTTATAGTTATAATTAATTTTAAAGAAAAAATACAAGAAAATACAACTTGCACTTCAAAATTTCAAACAGTCTTGTTGCCTATGAGAGTATAAGTATAAACTACTTGTGTAGCAATTTTCAACTTATTTTAGTAGAAAATCACTTATTTAAGATTTTAAAGTTCAAATGGTATTTTTTTGTTTTTTTCTTTAATTTTAGTTAAAGATTTACTACTCCTCTAGACATTATGATAAGGCACCAATTAATAATTTTCATAAATCAATAAAAATAGTTAAAATTATTAAATTAATCATAAAATTTAAATAATTTCCAATATTACCCTACTAATTACATTAAACTCTAATATCACATTAATTATTATTCTCTCTCATCACCTTTATTAAATATGGGCATGCGTGGAAAAAAATATTTAATGTTCTTTAGAAATAAGCAAGTGCCTTATAAAAAAGATTAATAACACTTGTTAGTTAGTGCTTTATAATAAAGACAAAAAGAGTATTAGTCTATTGTCACTTGTCAGATATTAATTGGCACATCAAAAACATATTATTACCACAGCCATTTCATCTTCAAAGATATTAATCAAAATGAAATTTAGTTTTAAGATTTTATTTTTTAAATAAAAAATTATAGAAAATTAGAAACCTTAACTATTATTAGTTCATAATAACTCTAGGATTAAAAACTGCTATATTTAAAAAAAGAAGAAGAAGAAGTCGGGCTATTAGTTGATCGGGTCGGGGCAGGGGATGGGTAATGACTTATGAGCAAAGCAACCGCCCAGCACATGCCCCATCACGTGTTTGTGTGTAATTTCTGTTCAACATTTGTTTTGATCAAACCCCAATTCCTTCCTTCCTTCCCTCCCTCCCTCCCTCGTCGCCGTAGGTCCTCCGACCTCCGAGGGTCACCGTCGTCCACCACCGAGGTCTCCGTTGTTATCTCTCCTGTGCGCGTTAAGCTTGTTCGTGCTGGTGCTTCCTTGTTTTTCTTCGTGCCTTTGTGAGCTCGAGCTTTGGTGCTGCTTCCTGGTTGTCTTCTGCCCTTTCCTTCAGGTATTTTGCTTCCACGATCGTGGTTCCTGCTCGCTCTCCTTCCCTTCCCCCTCGCCTTTTTGCGAAATTTGATAGGAGTTGGTCTCGGCCATGTTTTGGAATCCATATTAGACCGGTGGATCATGGTCAGTGGTGATTAGAATCATTAATTTGTGATTTGTGAATTTCAAAACTTAGGGTTCAAGTGGTATGATATGGTTTGGAATATGTTCTATTTTTTTTGTTTCAAACTAGTGGCATACAATAAATTACATTTGTCCTTTGTTGTTTTGCTCTGTGGATACATGGATTTATGACCCCTTGCAAATATGTGCTGCAGGGCAGTTTTTAGATTTATAGTCTCTTGAGGTCTTATACACATTAATGATATTTTCTGGCATTGAGCAGTGTGAACCTGACTGCCCATTTCATTCTTCTACTGAGCTAATCTAATAGCATCTTTGTGATTCATAAATTAGTTGCTGATTCTAAGACACTCTGATTGCAGGGTAAAAATAACCTTCTCTTATCCGTAATTCACAGAAGAAAATTCAGGCTTTGGTCTCTAAGAGGTTTTTTGTTTGATTCTTTTGCTATGGTAAGTTTTACGAGATTACTTGTTGTCAATTTTCTTCTTCAGTTTTGAAGGAAATAGAGTAGTAGAATGGAGAGTGGAGATTATGTTGACTTGATATGATGAAAGTTTTTACTCAAAGAGTGGTAGGCTCCTCTCCAATGGTTTGGCTTGAATATCAGTTCTGATTTGTAGTGATTTAAAGTGTCTCATTCTCATTTAATTCCAATGTGTTTTCTATTGTTGTCACTTAACCAACCTGAAGTATATTTGCTTATAATTTCAACTGAAATAATCATGTGAAAGTTTGATTGATGAATAAGCTCATTTTGAAAGTAAGAGCCAGGAGATGTTGGTCTTGGAAGTAGATGGCAGTTGATAGAATCTACTTTCTGTAAATTTCCTTTTTACAACCCTATTCCAGATTCTGAATATGATCTTAAGTTTGATTCAATTGTTTACCCAGGCTGCAAAGATTCTCGCAAACCTAATTGTGATGGGCGGTGGTATTTTGACAAGAGCATTTGTTCAAGCATATCGTCAAGCTCTTGCTAGTGAGTTTCTTATATTATCCGGCAAAAAAAAAAAAATCCTCAGATTTATTATGTCTTTGCATGTACTTGATTAAAGTTAGTTTAATGATAGTTTCTAAATTGTTTTTAATTGACTGTTATTATGGCACCTCTCGAGGAGAATATGATAGAAAATGGATGAAGTTGATTTGGATATGTACAAAGGAGGTTGGAGGAGTCATTAAATAGAGTTGATCAGATGATCTTCAATTCTATAAGATTGAAAATTTCCGTCTCTACAAAGAATTTAGAGATCTCCTTGGAAATTTTAGAAGTAACCCCTACCAATCAATCTTTTCCACAACAATCTGTGGGGTCCGTTGAAGTTAATTGATAAATATATGTTTGTAGAGTTGTTGTCATGCCATGGAGGAATTCAGTTCACTATTCCCCAACCAATATTTTGTGGCTGTTTATTCTGTCATGTTCTTGACAAGAAGTTGTTGCAGATGCCTCAAAAAATGGTGTTGCACAAGAGACAATACAGAATACCATTCGCAGTGCTAAAAAAGTCATGACAGAGCAAGAAGCTCGGCAGATTCTTGGCGTGATGGAGGAAACCCCTTGGGAAGAGATTGTGAAGGTTAGCAACTGTGTTATAGCTTGGCTTGTTTTCAGTTATTTACCTATTTATTATGCTGTCAGTTTCTGAAACATTCCTCTGTGCAGAGATATGACAATTTGTTTGAAAGCAATGCCAAGAGTGGAAGTTTCTACCTTCAGTCAAAAGTTCATCGGGCCAAGGAACGTCTAGAGGCTGTCCATCAACAGAAGGGCCAGGATACACCCACTTGAGGACCTCTTTTTTCTTTGTTTCTTCTTTTCCCTTTTTTTTTTCACCCTGCACAACCACACGCCTGAGTGCTGATTTATAGATTAGTTCTGCCTGCTTGATCTCATGAACTTTATCCTTTTTAAGAGTCTTGCATTTGCTAATATATGCATTAGATATGGCTAAAGGCTCAAGACAAAAATATATATTAACAATTATTGGTGCTTCTAAACGTATGAGGCTGAAGAAACTGAATGCTAGAAGTGGATAACTTTTCATTAAGCAAATTAATAGGTAAATCCACTATACATCTCAAATTCAGCTGGTCTTCCCTTAGAAAATGCCCCATCTCTTCCTATTTATAAAAGTTCAATAATTGAATAATATAATTTAAGAAAGTGGTTAAAATTAGTTAAAACTATTATTTCTGAAATAAAGTTTATTTTTTAAATATGTCCTTATTTATAAGGGGTAAGTAAGGGAGAGAAATGGAGTGAATAAGTATCACAAACATTTTAATCAATACAAGACATATTTAAGGAAGGGTTAAAATAAAAAAATTTATTAAATATTCAGATAATTTTTATCGGATTATTATAAAAAGGAGCGGGAGAGTAATGTATCCTATATATTTGGAACATTTTCCCCCTCCTTCTGTTCGATGCATTATCTCGCGGCAAGTTTTAACGGACTGGAAAACTCCAACAAGGAATGAAATTTATGCTGTTTGGTATAAATAAAGAATGAGAATAGGAATAAATATGGGAAAGGGGCTTTCTTGAAAGCCTATTCTCTTGAGTATGTTTAGAAGGTGTTTCGCTAATTTGTAACATATTAAACGCACAAGTTTTTTTTTTGGGTCCTTTCTCATTCCCTCATTGGAAAGAATTTTTACGCGCACCAAATGTAACATTAATCATGGGAACACTCTCAACTGTAAGAAATTGGCTATAAGCAGCTTTTCTATGTTGACTTTGAAGCCATTTGAAATTTCATCAATGGTCATACATGCTTTTTTATTTATACACCGGAAAATATGGTTATGTATATGCTTTTGGATAGAAACTTCGAACAAGAAAGGAAACAAAATGTGTTTCTTTATTATGAATATCCATTTTTATAGACAACACAATAGAATTCCACTTAGCAGCAAGGTGGTGGAGATGGTGAAGATTTTTTTTTGAGTGAAAGGGAATTCATTCATTCAAAATTGCTTTATATGTATAGGTGCGTTAGAAAGCAGATTTACAAAAGAGAATTTAATCTAGAAAAACTCTTAATAGTATGGCTAACTATTGACTTTATCTGTGCAATAATGGTATCCACTGCGAAGGTATTTGTCGTGAAAAGCCTTTTGTTTCTTACTTCCCAGAGTTTCCAGCATGTGATGCTAATGCCAATCTTCCAGGAGACATGAAGCTTTGTATTTCGAAGGATTAGATCAAGCCAATGAACAATATGAATTCTCGAAAAATTTGCAAGCATATCAGCTGGCAGGATTTTCTTTCAGACAGATGCTGCTACGTGACAAAACTTGACAACATGATTAAGATCTTCAACATGGCCTTGACAGAACGTACAGGATCCATCAGTCAACATACCTCTCCTAAGGCGTTCCTTATTGGTGAGAAGTTTTCCTTTGCTTAATAACCAGCAGAATACTCTAACTCTCGGGAGGTCGGCAATTTCCAAATTCGGCTCCATTTAGGATCGGGAGCATTCTAGTTCAAGGACTCTGTAAGCTCGTAAGCTGATTTAGTACTGAAATGGCCTGAGGCAGTTATATTCCAGTAACCCATCGGTTTTGATGCTTCCTTATCTAGCTTAATCGACGATATTGTAGTAATAACATCAGGGGGCAATTGATTTCTGAATAAATCCCATTTCCATGAGCCATCGGGATTTAGAAAGTCAGATATTACTTTGGAGAGTTCAAGAGGCTGGACAGGTGTATAAGCTATATTCTTTAAAGGTCCATGATCCCCAACCCAGAAATCTGTCTAGAACTGAATCCCATAACCATTAGCTGGGTTCCATTTGATATGACATGCCACTTCATCCCACAGATGAAAAAGATTTCTTCAAAGGTGTGAGGGTTGTGTCCTGAGCTTAGGCCTCATTATATCTTGCAAGTCATACTTTCTCTTTAACACCTGCACACAAAGATTGTTTAGTTGGTAGAAAATTCATCAAGAAGGCCGTATTTTGTGAGGCAAGATTTAGCATACCACAACCCCCATTTTTAAGTGGTTGATAGAGATCTCTCTACTTGACTAGGCTCACACCTCTATGTTCATTTGTATAGCTCTATGTGAACTTTCTAATTATCTTTTCGATTTCATTACAGCAAGCAGATGGCAAGGCTGTGCTTTGTATTGTGTAGAAAGGAATGGAGGCTAGTACCAACTTGGCTAAAGTGATACGGCTTGCTAAAGATAGGGACCAACTTTTCCATCCAGATAGTTTGGCTTGAAGTCTCTCTGTTATATGATTAAAGGTGGTCTTGGACACTCTGCCATTTAAGATAGGGACACCTAAGTACTTGCCTAAGTTTTCAGTTTGTTGGAAGCCTAGGTCCTAGCATATTTTCCGTTTCAATCCAGCCTCAACATTTTTGGAAAAGTAGATTTTAGTCTTTGAGTGACTAATCTTATGTCCAGACGATACACAAAATTCCTATAGAGTAGTTTTGACCAGTTGAACTTGTTGTTCAGTAGTGTGACAAAAAATGATAAGGTCATTCGCAAAGAATAAATGGGACAAAGGTGTGCCCATTCGACCCATCTTGATAGGCTGCCAAACTCCAGAATTTACCTTAGCCAGGATTGCTTGTGACAATCTCTTCCTATAGAGCACAAAGACGTAGGGTGATAATGGATCCCCTTGTCTAATACCTTTTCTGGGTCTAAAAGAAGCAGTAGGCTTTCCACCCTATAGCACGTACATAGTAGAAGTTGAAATACACTCCATAATAATTCTGACCAGAATATCAGGTATGCCAGCATCAATCAACGTATCCTCAATAAATTCCCATCACAGCTTGTCCAAAGCCTTTTCTAGATCAACTTTAATGGCCATTCACCCACTCTTGCCTTTTTTAATTCTTATAGAGTGCACCACTTCTTGAGCAATAATGACATTATCAATGATGCTTCTTCCCTCAATAAAACTAGATTGGTATGGACCTATAAGGGTCGGCATGATCAGTTTTAGTCTATTGGCTAGCATCTTGGTGATTATTTTGTATATCACAGAGCACAAACTTATAGGCCGGAATTCGTTGATATAACATGGCTTACTGGCTTTAGGTACTAGTGCAATAAGAGTACGGTTTAGGAAAGGATCCAATTTTGAACCTGCCCAAAATTTTTTGATGAAAGAGAGGATAGTTGGGCTAACAATACTCCATTGACTCTGGAAGAAGACTGCTTGAAGACCATCAATTCCTGGGGACTTGAGAGGTTTCATATCAAATAAGGCTTGTTTGACCTTTTCCATATATATCTCTCTTTCTAAGAGAGTAATTTGTAGAGACATAAGAGAAGGAAAAACTCCTCTAGTACTCAACAAACATAGTGGTAAGGCATTATCGGAATATAAGCTCTCAAAATAGCGATAAGCTAATTGCAATAATTCCTCAGCATCCGTGATCCATACTCCATCTTCAGACTTTAGCCTGGTGATGCGATTTTGGCTTCTACGCATTAGGGCTTTAGTGTGGTAGAAATTGGTATTTCGGTTGCCAAAGAAGATCCAATCGGAGGTTGATTTCTGCAGCCAGAGTAATTCTTCCTGAAAACACACTTCTTCATACTCCTATCTCAGATCCAGCTCAAGATTGGTAAGGAATTTAGTAGCAAATGAGTTTTCTAGTTTTTCCTGAAGCCCTTTAAGCTGAGATAAGACTCGTTTTTTCCTTTTCCTAATACTGCCAAAGACTTCTGCATTCCATTGAGTTGCTACCTCCATAAAGTTTAAAATACACTTTACCAAGTCATCACTATCTGTCCAGGTTTATTGCACTAGATGATGAAAATCTGGGTGGGTAAGCCATGGGGCCATAAACTTGAATGGTTTCTCCATGGGCTTGGTTGCATTTGTTAAGCCCATATTAATCATAATTGGCCTATGGTCTGAAAGAACTTTAGGTAAGTGATCCACCTATGAGTTTGAAAATTCTTTGAGCCATGGAGAATTACACAGCGTCCTATCCAGTCTAACGAGAAGAGTCCAACGTCTCCATGTGTACTTTGGGCCATTAGAGCCCATGTCTAGAAGCCCATGTTCATGGATAAAGGCCTTGAATAATTTGCACCTTATATTATTCCTTTGGGATCCACCTCTTCTTTCATCCCCATTTAGAATTGCATTGAAATCCCCAGCAAGTAGCCATGGGGCTGGCATTGCCAAGAGGGAGAGATCATGCCATAGTAATTTGCTTAAAGCAACTTGAGGATTGCCATAGATTGCAGTAAACAAGAACTTGGTGTCTTCTTCCAGAAGATTCACCTCCATATGAATAAATTGGAGATGGTTAGCGAGAATATGAGTCTCTACTTTACTAGACCATAGGACCCATATTCCACCAGAAAATTCAGAGGCTTCTATGCGGTGGGAATATTGAAAGACAAGTTTTTGATTACTCTATCTGCTTTGGCTCCAGACATCCTTGGCTCCACTACAACAAAAATCATAGGACGGTAATTGGCAACAATATTCTTAAAAACTGAGGGGAACTTTTTATCAAAAGCTCCTTGTACGTTCCAAGTAATAATTGACATAAAATAATTAAATATTAGCATTAAAGGAGAATTCAACTCCCTCGATCAACATTGGTGAATCTTGTTCCTCAAATTCTCTTTGTAGCTCCTAGGCAATTGCTTTTATTGTTTTACTAGAAGGCCCAAGAATATTCTCATTGGGTTTGGATCCAATTCTTGGTATAGATAGCTCTGGCCTAATACGAATGCCTCTTTCCTTCAAATGTGGATTAGGTGGCTTGTGAGCGCTTGGGCTTTGTATTTGGTGTAGGTGAGCTTCTTTGGCTAATTTGGGCCCCACCTCATGTGAAGAAGCTTGTTTTCCATGATATTGAGGCTTTACAAGATCGTCTTCTATTTGGATGGCAGCATTGCAATTACTATCGAGGTTTGTGGCCACTTCTTTGACCACATAGTAGGGGGAATTAAATACACAGTTTAGATTAATCACCAACGTGGCAGGAGCTTTTTGTTTGTTTCCTGGATCACTTTTCTTAGGCCCTATTTGTTCCTTGCTTTCCCTTCTTGGTAATTCATTTCTGTCATTTGAAATTGTTCTGGCATGGTCGTACATGACGTGCCTCGACTCATCCACTATAGTTGTGTCATATAGCACATTGTACCTAGAGGAGGTGGCTATGTTTTTAAATCCGTACCTATCATCCTGTCTTCCTCCCCTGGTGTATGTTCGTCAGCAGCTCTGAACCTGCATCCATTCTTTGTACTGTGCATTTTCACACGCGTGGTTTGGAGGAGTTTGAGCACGCTCTGGCATGTGCTGTGCTTGATCTGGTGAGATTTCAGCTGGAGTAGCCATTTTTTCTGGGCAGGATTCAATCAAATGACCATATCTGCCGCAGTGGAAACAAATGGTTGGGAGCCCTTCATATTTAACATAGATGATTTCCCCATCCACTTGAATTTTGGAAGTTAGAGGCTTAGTAAGGTCAATGAATACAACAAGACGCGCGAATTTTCCTCTATCCCTAGAATCTGTGTTGTAGTCTACCTTGACGACTTCACTAAAAACACTGCCGATTGAACGAATAATGTTCTTATGGTAGTAACGAGCAGGCAATCGGGGGAGACGCACCCAGCCCATAACATGGTTAATAACGTGTTCCTGAGGCTTAAAAGAGGGAGACCAGGGCTGAATAGTGAGGTAATGCCCGAAGATAACCCAAGTGGTAGAGCAAGCGTTTCACCCAAGAGGGGGGGTGAATTGGGTGATCTTAAAAATTTCGTTGCAAATATAAAATTTGACGTTGAAATTAAAACATGAAAGAGTAAGGAGAAATATCACCGAAGTGTACACCGGGAGTTATACTGGTTCGGCCACAACCACTTTGACCTACGTCCAGTCCTTAGAGCTTCTCTGAGAGTTTCACTATAACTTCCAAGATTCAGTGGGTTCTTGGCACCTCAGTACAAGCAAGTTCCTACACCTGGACACTCGCTCCCCCTTACAAGTTGTAATTCAATTCCAACTCAAGGTTCCACAACCTTAAGTTACCTCAATAACAAATATTGAGTTTGAATGAAATATCTTTCTTACAGAGTAAATAAGAATCACTGAAGCATAGAATAACAAGTATAATGGAAAACAGAGTAATGAACTTGATGATACGTTCGTAAGTGTGTTCTTGTGTATCTCTCTGTTCAGATGTCCACACATATATAGATACGTTTGTAATGATTGCTGGAACATATTTCTTCATGTCCGTTGGAGCGTGCGCAGCCATTATTGACTTTTCCAGTTTTTGAAAAAACATACGTTATGGTAGGTGACGGTCGATGACATTTGAGCATTGCTTTTGACTTTCCTTATTTGGTAAGATCTCTTCATTATTTACCTGTTAAAATGCTAAGTACACTAATATAATGAAAAGTTAATCAAATAGGAAACAGAACAATGACCGTTGGAATGATTTCAAACTTTCTGGGTTTGCTTACTCGAGTAACTACTCGAGTATCACATGAAGTTTACTCGAGTACTTACTCGAGTATCATCGGGAATTCTTAAATTAACTTCAAGTCAATGAGCAAATACAAGAATACTCGGGTAATGCATGGAATAACGAATTTTCAAACCTTTGGAAATGTCTATTTACTCGGGTACCAACTCGAGTAAGGCACTCATAACTTTATGAGTTACTCGGGTACCAACTCGAGTAAATCTTCAAATAAGTTTTGATTACTCGATGCCTTACTCCAGTAATGTTGGCAGGATTTCAAGGCCGAGAGCACTTACCTTGTTACTCGGGTATGGACTCGAGTAATACACTAATTTTTGCATAGGTTACTCGAGTACCATCTCGAGTAATTGTACTTCTTGTGCATGACTTACCCTGGTAATGACTTGAGGTTTACCTTGAACAGATTTCTTCATACTCGGGTACTTACTAGAGGAATCCACTTCAAATACACCATTAGATACTTGTATACTAGAGTAAGGACTCGAGGAACATGAAATAAAAAGAAATCAAGTTAATCGGGTACTAACCTCAAGGTTCCACTTACTTTAGTATGTTACTCGAGTAGCTCCTCGAGTAATATTGGCAGTGGTACAAAGTGCCGAGAGTTACATATTTTCAGAAACAGAGTTACTCGAGTAGCTCCTCGAGTATCATGGGGAAAACTTGACGACAACTGGAAGTTTTCACTTGGTTACTCGAGTACCTCCTCGAGTAACATTAGCAGTAGTACAAAATGCCGAGAGCTCTACATTTTAAGAAACAGGGGTACTCGAGTAGCTCCTCGAGTATCGTTGGAAACTTGAAGGCAACTGGAAGTTTTTCACATGGTTACTCGAGTAGCGCCTCGAGTAACATTGGCAGGCCGAGAGTACCTTGAAAATTTTTGCACAGGTACTCGAGTAACGTTGGCAGGTTACTGGAAGTTCTCTCTGGTTACTTCAAGTTTTGTCTCATTACTCGAGTAGCTCCTCGAGTAATGCCTTAGTAAACTTGCTTCTAATCAAGTTCTTTAGCATTTTCTCTTGGTCTTTTTTCATTACTCCAATGCTTACTTCAAGTGATACCTGTTCCTGTCATGACTTTGATCAAACTTGTTTATTCATCATTTCCTTTTCAAACCATCCTTTTGTTATCATCAAAACATGGGATCTAACACCAAGGACTGTTGATTAGAAAATTTTGGAAATCAAGCTCATCTTTAAAACACACTAGAAAACATTCTTCATCTAAGTCTGTGAGTTTGAACTTCCCCGCTGGTTTCCATAAATTCTGCAACTGTGGAGGAAGTTGCCTGTAACTTATCCTCCTGCCAAGAAGTTTAACAATAACGGCGAAGCCCATTCGCTTGTTCTGGGTGTCTATGACGTGGGTAGCAAAGTTAACTGTTGGGATATTCCCATTCAATCCTATCACTACATCTCCCTGCTGAAGAGTGATGTCTTCCTCCTCCTCCTGGTCCTGCAACTGTGTATCAGCGTTGAGAAGCTTGTCTTTGAATGAAGGAGCTTCACAGTCCTAGGCCTTCTATGTAGCTTTAGTTTCGGTCTCCCCACTGGCTTGTGCGAGCATTTGAGTCTCTGGGACAAATTCAGATACTAAGGTTGTTGAGACGTGAGTTTCATCAACAGTTACATCCATGCTACAGTAGTACTGGGAAAACGGGCCGGCCCGTGACGGGCTCGGGCCTAAACGGGCCGGCCCGTTTAGGCCCGAGTCCAAATCCGTACTCCTGTAGGGCGGCCCGGCCCGTTTAAGTTAGGCCCGTGGGCTTTTGGCCCGTTTATAATTTTTTTTTTTTTTTTGCCATTCCTTTTTTTGTTTCTTATTCTCATAAAGACTAAAATACCTAATTTAAAACATAAATATCATCAACACTAATTTAAAACATAAATATTATCCAAATTTAATAGAACACAAACACTAAAACTTAAGTCCAAACCAAAATTAATGTTCATAACCAATTAAATAAGTTCACAGCCACAATCAAACAAGCCTACAAGCTTCAAATGTCAGTAATAATATAACACCTGATTTGGATTTTGGCGTATACATGCAAAAAAAGAAAAAAGAAAATCAAAGAAGAGAAGCTTCAAATGATGTCTGAATCAATGTGAGAGCATTTTTGATATGAGGGTTAGGTTAGGTTAACTCTACCTCTGACCAATGCTTACTGCCCATTGTCTTGTGCACATTTAAAAAAAAAAAAAGTTAAACGGGCCTAAAAGGGCCGGCCCTACAGGGCTTGCGGCCCTACAGGGCCGGCCCTTTTAGGCCCGCTTCCATTTTCAGCCTCCAAATCATAGGCCCGGCCCTTGACGGGCTCGGGCCTAAACGGGCCGGCCCGACGGGCTCGGCCCGAATTCCCGGCTCTATGCTACAGTCCTCATCCATGATATGTCTCTGCTGCGATTCATCTCCTAATTTAACCTTTTTTGTATACTGCCCTTCACCTGGATGAGGAGGGGGTTCCGACTTGAAGTTGCTTTCGAAAGGGATTGGGTGCTGCATATTTTGAGTGTTGCGTATGATCTGGTTCTAGAGAGAAGGGAGAGCTTCTCTCTCTAGACCCATTCTCTTTACCTACTTTCAAACTAGAACAAGACTAGGCTGAAAGACCTTGGAGATGGTGAAGATTTACCATAATAACATGGTGGTTCATGCCTCATCCGTTCAATTAATCATTCATTCTTTCTTTCCTTTTTTTCTAGTTGAACTTTATTCTCTCATTTCAGTGGGATTATATTACATTGTTCCGCAATCATTCCACGCTATAAAACCAATTCGAATCAAATTGTCAAAAATCAAACGTAGCTTACACCTCAATTCCTCTACATAAATGACCATCAACTGGCGAAACAACAAAGCAGCTCACGTGCTATATCCCTCACTCATAACCACACCAATATTCCATCTTTTATCACTTTCAATATCATATTAAATCACTTATATATATATAGATATATATTATAAAAATGCCCGTTAAATATATTACGCATCCTAATCAAGTTCATGCTGTGAATACCGCAATGAAAGCAACGCCAAGGGACACCCACATTCCGTTGAAACTGATTAATCTGACATCACCAGAGTCCTCCTTACTGGGAGTAACCTGCGACGAATCTGAGGATTCCTCGGAGGACGGCGGCAAATCCTTATCTGCTTTAGGCGCCTTCGCCCCTGCAGCTGCCGGAGCCAGTGCCGGAGCCGCCGCAGGTGTGTTAGAGGCATAGAAGTCGAGAGGAAGAAAGACCTTGTCCACCTTGTAAATAGCAAGATGCTTGTCCGTATACACAATGCCAGTCACGGTGGTATTCACCACCCCCGTTGATATGTTCACACTGCCGCCGTAACTCGTCACGTTTAGGTCCACCCTCCCCTGTTTATCTCCGGCCAGGGTCCGAACTGGGTTCGTGAGAGTGTCAAAATTGTTGCTTGTGACGTAGGTAGGGAGAATGTGGAACTGTAAAAGCTCCTGCTTTTGCTCATCCCCGAGAGAGTTGAGGAAACCTGCTTTGAGTTCTGAAAAGGCGGAGTCATCTGGAGCGAAAATGGTTAAGCCTCCAGATTTGGAAGTTATGAGCTGCGAATTGATCTGGTTGATGAGCTGCGTGATTTTGAGGAGACGAATGAAGACGCTGAAGGACTTGGCCTTTCTGAGAATACCGACGATGTCGGCGGAGTCAGTGTCGGGGGTGTTGTCTGAAGGTGACTGTGGCAATGCAGGGACTAAGGCAGCAGGGGCAGAGGCCGGCGAGGCAGCAGGGGCGGCTTTTACTGGGGCGACTGCCGGCGACTGGGCAACGGTGGTGGTGGAATAATGGAGGGAAACCAGTAGGAGTGTGAATGAGAAGAAGAAGAGAGAAGGCTTCATGGTGATTCAGGAAATGATAGGACTAGTTGTTGTTGTTTGTTGTTGCTGCAATGAGCAGATGAAAATGCATGAGAAACAGAGGAGGAGGGATTTTATGGAGGAAAACAGAGAGGGACAGGTAGGTGAAAAGTTTTGGTTAAAGTTGCGATTTGGGAGCAGATATGTTGTTACGTGGGAAGGAGTTTAAGGTGGTGCATCCATGTTGGGAGAGAACGAGGTTCGTGAATCTCTTGTTTTGGTTTCCATCAATCTTCCTAAACAACCAACTTTCTTTTTTGCATAATATGTATTTTCTTCCTTTTTCTCACTTTAATTTCTCCCCGCAGCACCCTGTTTTTTTTTTTTTTACCGGGGGTGTTTAGTGTTTACCGAGGATTTCAGAGCAGCGGATCAGAAAGTTCATGGCTTTGCAATTTTGAAAAAAAAAAAAAATGATTTTATGCTTGGATTTGGTGAACTAAGTGGACAAATGAGAATGACTACTTTCTAAAATCTTAGCTCCATGAATGTGGTTGGCCAACGTGGCTGATGTTACTGAGGAACCCTTTTACGGTAAATAAATATGAGAAAGATACCAACATGATTTTTTTTTTTTTGAAAAAGCTCTGTAAAAGCAATCCATGTTCTTAGATCATTGTCAAATGTCAAGCATATTACATACTTTTTTTTTCTTTAAAAAAAAAAGGAGTCCTGATATTCACGATTTTTTAATAATATAATTTATTGTCAATTATATATCTCGTATATACTGAAATGGATGTTTGATATTATTCATGTTGGCATGCTTAGTAATGAAAATAGTAAGAAGAGAGATTTTCAAGAAATGGTTTGTCTGAGAGAGGACTTTGCCTGGTAAATTTTCAGTTTTAGTTTCAAGATAAAACAATCGAATTAATCTTTTTGTTACATTCATTTGTTCCACTAGTTTTATATATATATATATATATATATATATATATATATAGGTTAAAGGGTATTTTTCCTAGAGTCATTGCTACGTTTTTACAACTTCCCTGGTGACAGTTCTAAAAAAAAACTCTCAGTACTCAGTACGCCTTCATAAAAACTTTTAGAGCAAAAACGCTCTTTAACCCTTGTATATATAAACATTGTTCACCAAAGACACTTGACCTGTTTTATGTCAAAATTAACGGATACAATGTATTGAGTCCATATATGGATGGGTTTATAGTTCATAGCGCTCTCGATCAATAAATTGTTATAATTCCTGGGTCTTATTATTTTGGCACTGGAACTTAATCGATTATCTCATTACATCACCACCACCATCACTTTATTTATCATGAGAAAATTTCAAGCCAAAATATCTTAAGTTTCGGTATTAATTTCTTGCAAAAGGGCAAAACTGTTTGAACTAAAATGTTTGCAGTTTAATTTCACAAATGTCCAAGACGGAATCTTGGAATCGTAATCTAATACTCATTCTCCTGTTTGTATCATTTATGTTTCATCAATCAGTTATAAATCCCCTGCATCACAGACTAATCAATTCCCAACCCATAATATTCTTCGCTCTGTTCTTGAACAAGTAATTATAATTTCCAATAATCAAATTTATTCATTTTATTCCTTACAAATGGATTGAAGAAACTAGCTCACTCCACTGTGCACATAATCTAGAGTCATTATTTCATTCAAAACCATGTTCATTCATTGAGGAAAAGCTCGCAAAGCTTTTAAACAATACTTTTCCTAGTCCCTACCCATGCAATACCCGGACACTCAAAAATGACAAACTTAAATCCAAGTTTCCTTTTCATGGCTAAAATAAAAATTTCTTATTCTTTTTTTTTTCTTCAAAAAGATAATAAAAGCCTTCAAGCATTGGGTCTTCTTCATATTCATGTTGCAGCAAGTAAAGCAATTCCAAGAGATGCTAGCATTGTTTCTTGAGCGTCAATTAAACTGACAGCGCCGGAGTTGTGTTTCATCATCCGAACGTCGTTTTCTTCCGAAGACTCATCCTTATCGGATTTAGGTTCCTTCGCCGGTGCCGGCGCTGGAGCTGGTGGCTTAGGCTGAAAGAAAAGGAAGGAGCACCTTGTCCACATGATAAATCGCAAGCTGCTTATCGGAATACACACTACCAGTGATCGTGGCATTCACCATACCGGTTGAAATATTCACACTGTTCCCAAAAGCCGCCACGTTCAGCTGCAACCTCGCAAGGTTGTCTCCGGCCAGCGTCCGAACAGGGTTCGTCAAGGAATCGAAATTGGAGCTCGACACGTAAATGGGGAACACATGGAACTGTACAAGTTTGATCTTTTGATTATCGTCCAGAGAATTCAGAAACCCTGCTTTGATCTTTTGATTTGGTTGATTATTTGGGTTGTTTTCAGCAGTCGGATCAGGACACTGAAAGACTTGGCCTTTCTCAGGATTTTGATGATGTCGTCGTTGGAAGAATCAGAGGTGTCAGAAGTTGATCAGGGTACTAACGGTTTGGCCGGAGCTAGAGCCGGTGAGGGCTTAGGGTATGGGGCAGGTGATTGGACTATGATGGCTGTGGAAAATAAGTGGAATGAGAGAAAGAACATGACTTTCTTCATTTTTGTTGTTGTTAGTGGAAGGTTGATGTTTTCTGGAAAATAGAAATGATTGGGATTGTTTGTTGTGAGAAAGTGAGGAGAAGAGGAATTTTATGGAGAACAAAGAAGTGAAGAGAGGGAAGTGAAAATTATGTGTAGTTGGGTTTTTGGTTAGGATGTAACATATATGTCATGGAGATGAATCTCTTTTGATGAATTCTGATAAATATGAAGTTTAGGTATGGTGAGGTACAGTAGAGGAATGAGAACGACTGCTCTGTTGCATCTTAGTTCAAAGAATTTGGCTGGCGATGAAGTGATTTGTATTTAACTATGAGAAAAATGGATTAATTCAAAAGAGGTTGAAGCATATTAGTGCTTCTAAATTTAGAACTAAGTGAAAGCAACACAAACACGAATCTGTAACATTCATTGTTTGCTCCCACCACCCAAAATGGCTTCTCCAATGTAATATTTGCTTTCAAAATGGATGCACCACCTTCAAACATTTCTGCTCCCACATAATCCCAATTTCAAATTCTCTCTATAAAATCCCCCCTCCTCTGTTTCTCATGCATCTTCATCTTCTCATTGCAGCTGCAACAACAACAACTATTCCTCTAATTTCCTAATTAAATCACCATGAAGCTTTCTGTCTTCTTCTTCTCACTCCCTCTCCTACTGGTTTCCCTCCCTTATTCCACCACCACAGTTGCCCAATCCCCGGCGTTGGCCCCAGTAAAAGCCGCCCCCGCTGCTTCGCCTGCCGCCGCCCCTGCTGCCTTGGTCCCGGCATTGCCACAGTCACCTTCAGACAACACCCCCGACACTGCCTCCTCCACCGACATCATCGGTATCCTCAGAAAGGCCAAGTCCTTCAGCGTCTTCATTCGTCTCCTCAAAATAACGCAGCTCATCAACCAGATCAATTCGCAGCTCATAACCACCAAATCTGGAGGCTTAACCATTTTCGCCCCAGATGACTCTGCCTTTTCAGAACTCAAAGCAGGCTTCCTCAACTCTCTCGGGGATGCGCAAAAGCAGGAGCTTCTACAGTTCCACATTCTCCCTACCTACGTCACCAGCAACAATTTTGACACTCTCACGAACCCGGTTCGGACCCTGGCCGGAGATAAACCGGGGAGGGTGGACCTCAACGTGACGAGCTACGGTGGCAGTGTGAACATATCAACGGGGGTGGTGAATACCACCGTGACTGGCATCGTGTATACGGACAAACATCTTGCTATTTACAAGGCGGGCAAGGTCCTTCTTCCCCTCGATTTCTATGCCTCTAACACACCCTCGGCGGCTCCGGCACTGGCTCCGGTAGCTGCAAGAGCGAAGGCGCCTAAAGCCGATAAGGATTTGCCACCGTCCTCCGAGGATTCCTCAGATTCATCGCAGGTTGTTCCAAGCAAGGAAGATTCGGGTGATGTGAGAATGAACGTGGGTGCAATGTGGATGTTCCTCGGAGTTAGTTTTGCTGCCGTATTGAACGTATAAACCTGAGGATAACAGGATCCGATCCATAATATATGATTTGATAATGAATGTTTTATTAAGTTATATTGTAAGGAGGAGAAGGGAGTACGTGCATGTTTGTGTTCATTTGAGTCAATTATATGTACGTAGCTTTATGATTATTTTTTCTATTTTTGGGCCAAACATATGATGGGTTTTAATTTATTGAAATAAAGAGTTGTTTGTTACATTTGATTTCAAGTCTTCAATTTGTCCTAAAGTCAATATCTCAATTCTCGAATGCCTTCACAATTATAAATTATTTACTCTAATCAATGTGGTTATAATTGTTGGACCTGGGACTTAAAAGACAAATCCGAGCCTCTCAATTGCACTTGAGGCAATCTCAGTGCCAAATCATAGTTGGTTGATAAGAGCACAACAAACTCCTTCCTTAGGGTCAGGGACACTCGATTTAGTGACACATTCATTATTAATATATTATCTCTCCGTATTATTATTTTTTCTGTTTTATATTCTCTAAAAATTCCTAACAAAACAAACCTTTAAATTTGATGAAGCAAATGCCCTGATTTATTTTTCTTGGAAGTTAGTTGCAACTCTGGCTTCTATTCTTGGTTATGGTGGACATTGAGGCATTGATTTATCTTTGGGAAAATCATTGTGAGGGGCCAAGGACCATAAAAAATTATAAAAAAGTCTCAAACCAAATTCTCCTATTAAAAAAGTCCCTAGAGACTATATTGTAATTAATTTGAAATGTAAAATTATTTTTTTACCCCCATTGAATTAAAAAGGAAAGGAACAACATGTACCTTTTTTTATAAGTGTTTATTCGTATTTTGACAATTGGTTGAGCTATTCTGACAAGTTCATTTTCATTCTTGGAGAAGTTTTGAAATTTTAGAACTTAATGTCCCTACTTTGACAAGTGTATATGTCTTTTTTGACAAAAACTTATGTCTATTTGACAAATGTATGAGCTATTTTGACAAGTTCATTTTCTTTCCTGGAGAAGTTTTGAAATTTCAGAACTTAATGTTCCTACTTTGACAAGTGCATATGGCTTTTTTGACAAGTGGTTATGCTTATTTTGACAATTGAATGGACTATTTTGACAAGGTCATCTTTCTCCCTAGACAAGTTTTGAAATTTCATAACTAAATGCGCTAATTTTGACATGTGCATATGCCTTTTTTGATAAGTGTTTATACCTATTTTGATAACTGTATGAGCTATTTTGACAAGTTTATTTTCCTTCCAGGTAAGAACAAGATGCATAAAGGAAAGCACAACCTAACCTATAAGAATTGCAAAGAATCATATCATCTGTAATTGGAAAAGAAAGTAATGAAATTTGTTTGAAATTCAAAGTTACCCTTGAAATTTCAAAACTTCTCCAAAGAGAAAAATGAACATTTATAATTCATCCAGCTGTCAAAATAAGTATAAACACTCGTAAAAAAAAAACATATGTTGTTTCTTTCATTTTTTATTCAATGGGGACAAAACAATAATTTTACATTCCAAATTAATCACAATGCTGTCCTTGGAGACTTTTTTGATAGGGGAATTTGATTTGAGACTTTTTTGTAATTTTTTATGCTCTTTAGGATCTCACAGTGATTTTTACTTTATCTTTTCTGTTAAGGGGCATGCTTGGTGTAAGACCGATCGGAATTAGTTTGGGTGCCCATTACTTTGATGAGCACCCAAAATTAATGGATGGCATAACTAAAACACATGTTGTATGGAAAACTTGTCAAAATCACATATTTGCTGTAAGAGTATACTAAAAATGTTAAGCCATTCACTTGCATAATTCATTTCCTCCATGAAACTCTCAAATAATAAAATAATAATACAAAAGATAGTAAAGTTAGTGACAGAATTCCATCGTTAATCAATTAGTAATAGTCTATTTTATGACGAAAGTATCATAATCAGTCGCTGGTCAGTTATTTTTTTAGTGTAATTAATACATGTCTTTCTATTATGTTTTGTTTTGTTTTGTTTTATTATGAACTAGTCCTTTTTTTTTTGGTAAGAGTGCAATAAAATGATACTACATTAGAATAACAAGAGTCTTAATTCCGCAACCAGGAATGAAGAAGGAAGGAAAGAAAATCTACTAATATTCCTAAAGAAGTAGTAGTCTTCAACTAAGTTCCTAATGCTAGAAAAACCATACGTTAAAGAGTTGATGTCAATGAAGACAGAATTTGTTGGAGGCAACGTAATATCCTTCGGGAATAATTGAAGCCTTAATGGTTGATTATATTTTTAACTAATGGGCCCAAAAGAAAATTGTGGGAATTGAAGCCTTGGACAAAGCAAATCAGAAATAGGAGAAAGATGGTGTGTCGCTATGCTTCCTGATACAACTGAGATAATACAAGAGGCCTAATGTTTTTGTGTAGTAGTTGTGCAATCCTTACCAAAAACAATAATCATTTGGTTACTTTGCATCCTCGTTGATGGAAATACTCAACCTTTTACAGTCACACATAACTCCCACCTTTCATTTTTCCCCCCAATACATGCATCCAAATCCATTAACTCATTTTTCCACTCCCAACACATCTCAATCATCGATCACTAAACTATATATCAATCACCCTTCACAGGTAAGCAGACATAATCTCCAAACTCAACTTTAAGCTTCAATTAAACCTTCCTCCTACCTTTCCCATCCTCCCACACTCTTTATAAACCAACCCTTCTCTTCCCATTTTCCTCACACCCCAACTTGCTAGCCACTCTCAACACTCAACACTGTACAATTCTTTTCCACAGACACCCACAAAAATCAAAATGTCTAAAACACACTCTCTTTTCTCCTCTTATTTGCTAATTCTACTCGCCTTCTTCCATTCCACCACCACCACCTCAGCCCAATTATCTCCGGTCACAGCTCCTACCGCAGCTCCTCCCACCGCCTCCACATCCCCACCACCCACTTCTCTGCCCGCCACACCTCCGGCTGCGATGGCCACACCTCCGGTGGTGGCGGCGACTGCACCTGCCCCGGGGTTTAGCACTGTTCCACTGGTACCAGTCACACCCGGCGCCGCCCCTGGGCCTGCCGTAGCGGTGGTCCCTAGAACTCCCACCACTGATATTGTCCAAATATTCAGGAAGGCCAAGAGATTCACCGTCCTCATCCGCCTCCTCAAGACCACCCAGTTAATCAACCAGCTCAATTCTCAACTCGCCACCTCCAGCTCCGGCGGGCTGACCATTTTTGCCCCCGAGGACGCTGCCTTCTCGAAACTAAAAGCCGGCTTTCTTAACTCTCTCAATGACAGGCAAAAGGTGGAGCTTTTACAGTTCCACACCATTGCCACCTACATCTCTATCTCCAACTTCGATACCCTCACCAACCCCGTTCAGACTCAGGCCGGCGACGACTCCAAGAGGCTTCAACTTAACGTCACCACCTACGGAGGCAGCCAGATCAGCATGACCACCGGCGCCGTCAATGCCTCCGTTACGGGAACCGTGTATACTGATAACAAACTTGCTATATATCAGGTGGACAAGGTTCTTCTTCCACTAGACATCGTACTTCCTAAGGCTAATGCACCGGCACCGGGCCCAGCCGTCGCAAAAGGAGATTCGCCTAAAGCTGATAAGACTAAGCCGGCCGGAGGGGATCAAACTGATGGTGGTGATGACAGTGACACTAACGGTAAAGCCGTTCCGGCTGACAGTTCCTTCGGTTTGAAGGTAGAGGTAATGTGGGTACGTCTTGTGCTTGGAGTTGCATTTGTGGCCGGAGCCATGATCATATGATGATGACAAGTTGGTGAAGGTTGAAGGAGGAGGTTCATTATTTTTGTTGCCATGTTTACTTCTTTTGCAGAGTCTAATTCGCCATGAAATCTTTCAGTGCTTTCGTATCGTAATCGTCGTGTTTGCCAGTCTGTTCTTTCCTTTTTGGCTGCGGAGTGTGCTTTGTTTAGCATAGAGTGTCGTTATTAATTAGGGACGAAGAAGCCTCTATTTGTTTTTGTGTTTGTTGGTGTTTTGTAATTATTTTAAGATGTTCATTTTATGTGTTCTTTATTGTCCGAATATAATTTTTTAAATTTTCTTGATTTTTAAAATTGTCAGCTACTTGCCAGTACAGAGTTGGATTCACAGTGTAACTAAGGTTCCGTTAGATCTCTCTACATCTTAAGTTTGAGTCTCAAGAAAAACGCTTATGGTGGGAGGGACAACCCCAAATCCCAAATTGAATATTGAATGACGATATAAAAAAAAATAAAATTGTCGGCTATTTAATTTTCTTTGGCTAATATACAGTGCTCGTATAATCTCACGCAATCGGAAGTTGAATGTTGAAAACTTAATTTCTCACTAACTTGTTTTTATGACAAATGACAATCCCCTCACGATTAATTAATAAATAGTGTTGCAAACAATTTGGAACAATTCCATAGAAGCAAAAGAGAACGGTTTTGTTTTGATACCATATCATTCCAACATTTATAATATTAATATACTCCAACATTAGTGTCTTTATAGTGATCGGACCAACATCAATAAACTGGGTCCGACAAGTCCTTGTCTTACTCCCTTCTATATTTTTTTTGTATGTTTTTCCTGATTAAAAATATAAATCCAGCTTAATAATATTTAGGATATTAATTTTTTAAATTTATCATTGCGTGTAATTAAATATTACGAGCAGTTAATTCATATAAGAAGTGTTATCTTTAAATTTAATAAATAAAAATTTAAAAATTATAATTTGTTGACGAATTTAATAGGTTAATAACTTTCTTCTAACAAATCTCTCTAGAATTAACTAGCAAAAAAAATTTCTCCAGAATTAAGCAAACTAAACTTACATTTTCAAGAGTATATGTTACATTTGCGGCTTGTTGCCTTTTCCTCCTTTTTGAGTTTTTGTTGCGAAAGCTTAAGATTTTATTGTCAAAATAAAAACAAAAGTTTTATTAACTTTCTAAAATTTCAAAGTAATTAGGCACCGCAGATTTGCAGAATAGAAAAGAAGATGCAAAATCACGGAAAATATAAAATTACAAGGGAAAAAAGGTGCTTAAAGCATTTAATTATCACCGTTGCTAGAATAGATCATGAAACTATCGATACTTTTTGTATCTTGATCATAAAAGCAGAGAATGATAAATTATCACCGTTGCTAGAATAGATCATGAAACTATCGATACTTTTTGTATCTTGATCATAAAAGCAGAGAATGATAAATTATCACCGTTGCTAGAATAGATCATGAAACTATCGATACTTTTTGTATCTTGATCATAAAAGCAGAGAATGATAAAAGATGGTTAGGCTTCTCCTTTATATTTGCTTCTTGTTCTGTTTCTCTTCCTCGGCGAGTACACAAAGCAGATTCATATGCTGGAGGGCCCACAACATTGTTGGATTCATATGTCAACGATCGTTCAGATCGTTAGTCTCTTATTATTCCCGCAGGCACCATACAAATGGCCCCCACCTTCAACTCGCGAGAATACCAGATCTCCCGATTATTGCCTTCACAACTATCTAGTTAACACAGATTTATTAAGTATTATCAAGTCTAATTTCAAGCGTTTTTCACATTCACATATAATCAAATTTAAAATCTCGCAATTAAGCAGTCATAACCCCTTTCATTAAGGCCAATACCTATTGGTTCTGTTATTCATAACTAATTTACCATGATTTGATAATCATGGTCAAATCAAGTTTAAATTTGCCAACAAGTTTAAATATTTTTTTAATTAAATATTAACTTGATGGTGTGTGTAATTAAGTGATACATGTACACCCCAAATTTTATTCACCAAGAGTATATTGTGATTATTATATATATTCAATAAAATAGTGAATATTTAAGGCCAACGGAATTAAATATTGAAAATTTAAAGGTGAATAATATTTTCAGTGAAATCGCCTGCGAGGTAGTGAGGTTATCATGTGGTTTTAGAAGATCAAGTGATGAGAAAAAATTATAAAATTTTACAGGGTGAAAGTAGACATCCTAAGCTTTAATTTGATAAGTACTGTGAATCAATTGAAGCTATGTACAAAGAGTTATGAATTTTTGAATTTAGTTTAGAAAATCTGGAAAGTTTCTGGAGCAGCTGTCAAAAATTGAAAATCTGGGAATAATATGCTTCTAACTAGTAAAATTCCATATTTTTTCTTGAAACTAGACTCAATAAGGGTTCCATAGCCTTTAGAATCACTCTAAAACGATGTTTGCAAAATTAGTTATAAATTTTCAAAGATTAGTGAAAATTCTGCCTAGATTTTCTATTTAATCGAAAATTGAAGAACTAAATTAATCTTCCTTTTTCTCTTAATTATTTTAGAAAGTAAGGGATGAAGGAGGAGAAGACAAGTGTCAAAATCCAATGAGACCAAATGTCAACGCCACATGAAAGATGATGGAGATAATTGTTATGTCATAAGTCTTTACTTATGTCATAAGGTTAGGTAGCCAACTCTTGTACCAATTGACTTAAGTAAATGGAAGAAGCAATTGGTTTGGTTGGAGCAAGAGGGGGAGCACGTTTTTTGGCCAATCAAGAGAGAAGAGAAGTGGTTCAAATCTAAATGGAAGCTAATGAAGTAAGTGTGTCATAATATGAAGAAGGTATATATGGGTGGAAGCATGGCTTGTGACAAGCGTCACATTATGGTCCATTGATTAAATCCTATGGTGAAGGATGAATAGAGTCAAATTAAAAAACACATTTCCCTCCCCCTTCATGTACACATTTTGTCCAAGCCACAAGAAAGGAAGAGAGAGAGTGAGATCAAGAGGTCTCATGTTCTAAAGGGAAAGAAGAAGAACTCTTGCAAAAGGTAAGCATTTTGACCCTCAAAATGACCTCTAATGCAAAAACTCTCTTCTTCAATCTTATTCCTTGTGTTGAGGGCTTCGATTCTATGGTTTTAGATATTCTATTGGAGGTGTTTTGAGCACTCAAGGAAATCTTAAAATTGGTGAAGTAAGGTACTTCTTTGAGAAAGTTGTAGAGGTGAGTGAGATAAACACTTTGATATAAGTTTTGTGGCCATTTGGTTAAATCCTGAAATTCTTGAATATTGCCCTATTTTTGAAAAGTAGGGTCATTGTGTGTTTGGTATGTTGTGATCGTAGAATTGGTGTCTTGTGATGTATCTTGGATAGATAGAATTTGATTGAAGCTTAAACGTTAAATTTGACAATTTTGGGTTTTTTGTTGAATATATGCCAAAAATAGAACATATAGATGGAGTGTGAATTTGGTTGTTTTGATGTTTCCATTGGTTTCCTTATGGAAAATTGTGTGGAAGTAGTGTTGGATGTGAATTTTGGACCATTGGAAACTTAAGTTTAAAAATTGCAAATTTTGATTAGTGAAAACCCTGTGCAGGCAGTCAGTTTGCATGGATGTTTTGAATGGATAAATAGTGATGAAAAATTCTGAAACTTTCTAGTATTAAATTTCACATGCCAAGCTTCAAAATGGACATATAATTCATGTTATTTCAATTTGTGAGCTAGGAGTTATAATTTTCTAAAGTTTGGGATTGAAACCACTACTACAAACTAGACATTTAACGACCCTAAAGGACGCCCAAAGTTCAATATCGAGGATTACACAACAACTAAAATTTATGGTCAACAGGTTTATACAATTATCCAAAATGATTGCCAAAAACCATAAGCTAAGACTACCGCTGGCAATCTTAATCGCCCTTGTTCACTTGCTTGTCCCTTGACCCGCTTGCCCTGGCTAAAATAGTTAATTGGAAAGAGTGAGATTCAAAAGAATCCCAATATAATATTTAATTTCACATATATGACAGACCGAATAGACCAAATGTTTTCATTTAAAAATGAATGGAGATAATATTATACGAGTTTTCTTAAAAATTTTTAAATTATCCTTGATCTTTTATTCAATTATAAAATATGTTTAAACACTAATTACGACCTTAATGACGACAGGGTTATAATACACATTAAGTTGATCCTAATTGTATTAAGAAAAGTAAAAAAATCCTAATAAAACCAGAAAAAGTTGTGTGTATCTAAAACTGTCTCAAAACACATGTCAATAAGAGATGATGAAACGCTTGACCGAACAAGAACTTGATCGACATTTTTATTGATATAAAAAAGCCAATTTTTCCAAATAAATGACGCAGCCATATAAAATTATTCCTACTTGCCAACGACAAATCCTTTTTAACCTTCTAAAATTCAACTTATTAGTCGGTAAAATACTCATCAACTAGATGCTCTACGTGATTCAACACTCACAACACATTAACACATAATGCTTATAACTCGTTATGTATAGCTATTCGTTGCATTACGCCTAATCTGAATATTGCTCATGCCACTCACTGCTGAGTATGAAATTTGCAACTCAGAGGGCTGATCGAGTTCCATGGCTGAGCAGAAGCAGATCCTATTGCATTAAACTTGGCTAACTCCTTTTCACCAACGCCTAGAAAATCTCTGGTTAAACCACCCAATTCCATTTGATCTAAATTCTCGCCACTTCTCACAAAGTGGCTCGATTTCGAATCGTTCAATACCAATCCTTGTGAGATCACCACCACGTCGTTCAAGTTCTGATCAGTTCCATTTTTAAACAGCGTGGTGCTGTTGGAGATGAGTGGTAAGGATTCACCCATCAACCCAAAAATGTTGATATGGTTGCTTCCTACTGTAGATCCCATTTGGTTTGCTTTTTGTAACAGTGAAGTGGCAGATAATGACATGTGATGAGGCTGAGACAAGCCTACTTGCGATGATGGGATTTGATAATTACTATAATACAACGAGCTTGCACTATACGACAACCCTCCTTTGTTCTCTTCTTCTTCTTCCTCCTTTATCAGGCGAGGTGCCCCAGACATGGCCAGACTGGCTAAACTTTCGAATGATGTTTCTGGGTATGGTTTCAGCCACGAGGAAGTAGAGGACGAAGTTGCAAGCATGTTCATGGTTTGCATCAAATCAGGCCCTGGATAATAGCCAGTAAAAATCTGAGGAGGGATTCTAGCTGCTTCAGGAACGAAGCTTATTCGAGAACTTTCTTCCGCCAAGACATCACAGAAAGCTCTATGCGTCACAAAGCTGTCTTTCCTGAGACAAGAGAGCGCTAAGCTAACTACTACAGCTAAATATAATATTCAGTTGATTCTTTTTTTTAAGAAATTAAAAAAATTATTTTAAAATAATTATATCTATCATATTTTCTCTAAACTAGCTAGTTTGATTTATAAACTGATATACTCCTTCCGGTTATAAATATAAGACCTAATTAACGTTTTTTAGAGAGATTAAGAAAACTAAATAAGTTATTTAATCATATTATATGTTACATATCATTAAATTATATATTAGTTTATAAGTCGAATAAATTAGTTTTAAAGAAAAAATAAATATACAAATACTTTAAATTAATTTAATTATTCTCCTTAATTTCTGAAAAAAAACTAACTGGATCTTGTATTTAGAATAAGAGGATTTAATTTCTTTAATATCTAAAAAATATTAAATAAGTCTTATATTTAGGAGTGATAGTGTGTGAAGGCTTCATTGAGACTGAAGGAATGAAGCAGAATATGTAAATTACCTGGAGAAAAGAGTGCCACAGTGACATTTGTAGTCTCTAGTGCCACAAATCTTGAGATGAGCCTTCCAGTCGGAGTGAACGGCGTACTTCTTGGAGCACTTGGGGCAGATCCACTTCTTGTCGCCGTGTTTTCTGCTGAAGTGCTTCTTGATGCCGGTGAGGTCTCCAAGGGCTCTGGAAGGATCATGGTGGACACACGTCTTTTCAGGGCACACGTACACTTTTTTGGCTTCTTTGCCGCTACTCCTCTGCCGGAGCTTCCAGGGAAGGTTGTGCCCACGGCGGTGCAGCTGCAGATTCTGGTCTCTCTTGAACCCCTTGTTGCAGATTTCGCACACGAAACGGTTCGTGGCCATCAAGGACCTGGGCGATAGCGCTATTACTTGTGCATCTGGATCTGAATATGTACTCAATTTTGAGTGCGTTGATTGGAAAAAGTTGATGTGAGAGTGTATTAGAGAGGGAGAAGAATATACTTGCCTGGTGTTCCGGGGAGATTTCTCTTCTTCTTGGGAGGATTAGGGTTAGGTGGGAAGGTTTTGATGGTGGAAGGAAGAAAAAGGCCTTGTTCGGACATAATATTCAGATTTTGAAGGAGAAGCCCGCCGGTTGGGAATGTTTTGGTGTTAACAAGGAGAAGTTATATATACAAGTCAATAAGAATGAATTGCTGGTAGATAGCTAGAAACCAAGAAATGCTCTGCAATATAAGCAGGAGGAAACAAAGAGATAAAAATTAATTAATATAATATAGACGCCGGAAATTAAAAAAATAGTGTGTGTGTGTATTTAAATTGATCTGCTTGAGGTACGTACAGAAGTAGCAGTACACACACATATATATATTCGGGCTTGGGTAGAGGCCGAAGGAAGAAGGAGGTAGGAAGGAAGGAGAAAGAAAATTCTAGTAGGAAAAGTAACACTTGACTTCTTGTGAATTTTTCCCCTACCCTTTCCTCTCTTCTCTATTCTTCTCCTCTATTCCTCTCTAATTAATGTTAATTATTACTCAAATATTAAGGTTTTTTTTATTCTTCTATCATAACCCACACACCCACTATATTTTTCACTAAAAGGATGAACTCACAACTTTATACTTAATTAAGAAGGTCTTAAAGGCAGTGTTTGTTATCAGTTACGTACGCCACATAACAATATTAGGGCTCTTCTTTTAATATTTTAAAATAAAAATTTGATGAAGATATATTTCATCTAAAACATACTTTGACTATTTTATCAAGTACTAGGCTAGAGGTTACGTAGAGTGTCTTGTTAAGAAATTGATAATATCATCGATCATCAGAGAAGCTGGTGCACCACATTGGAGTTTGAAATGCATATAGCAGGCGTCATGACCACAATATCAAACTACTCCAATTAACTAATTTTGCTTGCTGTTCGATAGAAATAGTTAAATAAGTTGTGTAAGTTTTAAGAATAGTATTTCATCATGTGTACAACATTGTGCACATATTATGTTGTAATGGATGTCTCTTTACCAAAAACAAAAGGAGAAAAAGCACATGATGACCATATCTTGCTATCAACTACTGTTGAGATACATTAGAATTGGTTTGAGATACATTAAGAGGTTTCACACATAACTTTGTTTATAAATATAGAAGGCAAAAATAGAATAAAGATTAAAGCATGATTAGAGTGGATGATGAGAAAGAGGAATGAGAGGGATTGTGATATGGGTGGCGCCGTCCGTGACGTTTCACTGGTTGAGAGTGGAGGGACCCCACTCTACAAAAGCAATATGCTGTCTTCCTCTTTTGTTATCATTTAGCTGGCAAAAACACGAAACCACGTTCCCAACTCATCCAAAAGATGAGCAGGAATGCTCATCCCCAAATAAAAAAGTTTTTTTTAAAAAAAAAATTCTCCATTTACTAAAAATTGATTACGTTAAGATATTATGTGTTAAAAAAATATTTCAGATATTAAATACTATTGAAAAAATATTTCAGGATATTAATATTACAGGAAAAATATTTCTGAATATAGGACTAAAAATTAATTAATTTGAGATATCGGATAACAAAAATATTTCAGGATGCAACATATAATTTAATATAAATAAATAAGAATATATAAAAAAATTAAAAAAAAGGGTCCCCACCTCAAGATTGGGGGAGGAGCATGCAGTGCTCACCCAAAAATACACACACACCATAAAAATCCAGAATGGTATTAAAGAAATAAAAGGATATTACAAATAAAAGTCACTTCTTAAAAAATTGTTGGTCTATAATATAAGTCACTTGTAAAATAATTAATATTTATTTACCAATTTACTCAAGTAATTAATATTTAAATATGATTTCACTCTACTTTAAAACTTAATTTAAAATGGATAAAGTTAAAAAATCAATTTAAGATAGGTTAAAAGTGTGTACTTATTAATCAACTTACAAAATGATAAACGAGAAAAGAAGAGCAATTATATTTATATATATATATATATATATAGACGAAGCTCTCTCCGGTCTCCCCTTATGAATTATGTATCTTTTTTAATTTGCTCAGAATTATGTATCATCTTTATTCTGGCAAAGTTATTTTTCTTTTTTCCTTTTATAGCTTCAATAAACGTCTCGCATGAATATATGTGTTGGCCATCTTAACTCAAAATTTGACATAGACCAGCCAAAGTGCGTATGTCTTTTTCGGTCATCTATACATTTTCTTTTCTAAACAAAATTTATCAGATGGGGCACTTCTACACCCTCCAGGCATCCACTCACATTTGACCATATATATATATATATCCATGACAAAGTTCTAATCTTGCTGACTTAATTTTCTTCAATATTTGCATGCCGTGTTTAATCGATAGTTTAATAGATTAACTTATAACATCATGATCCTAGCTTACTACAAATATAATCCTTTTATAATTCTAACTTTTATTGCAAAAATTATAATTGATTCTTATTAATTAAGTCTGTAATTAAATAACATTTTGATTACCTTACGATATCGGATTAAAGACAAGACAAGAGATATAGAAATTATAAAATTAAGTAGCTAGCTTATGGAATGCAAGAGAATTGTTGATAGAACTTCGAAAATTCTTCATCTAATTACGAGTGATTAATGAAGCATTCCCAATGTTTGCTTTTATAATATAGTTTTAGTTTTAGGAGATCGAGGACGGCGTGGCATGTCACCACCTACTACGTAGACTACTAATTAACCAGCCTTTAAAAATTTATGCTCACGTAATTCTGATTTGAAACAAAAAAAAAAATATTTTTTACATATACTGACAGCTAAATTTGCATGCTTTATTATTTAATCTTTTTGTCTAGGAGGAGCAAGAGTGCTATTATATTAAGACGTGTATTATATAAGGTTCTAAAACCCGGATCGGCTATTAGAATGGTTGGGGTACTGAGTCAAGGGTTAGTGGATTAGATCGGAGTCAAACCGGAGTTAAACTAGGACTAAACCGGTAAGAAATTGAATATTTTAGGCTTATTAATATGAAATTATAAAAAAAAATATTAAAAAATATATTTAAAAAAAATAAAAAAATGATGAACCGGTTCAGTCACCAGATCGGACCGGTTTATGGTCCAGTTCACCAGTTCCCGGGCCAGACCAGCAGGTCCGGTCCGGATTCCAAAACACTGGTATTATATACACAATATTCACATTGAATTAAAGGCTCCTGATATTTTGATTGGCCAATCCATGATTGAACAAATGTTAATTAGAAAGTTTGAATTAAATTAAGGTAATCATAAGGATGATTTCCAGAGTAGTATTGAATTTTTTCAGGCAAAAAAACAAAAAAAGGAGTAGTATTGAATTTTCAAATGGCACTTTTCAATTAGTTCTCGATAGGCCTTGTTGTTCTTCTACCAAGTCAATTCAAACATTTTAGAGCCTTCGCGTCCAATTTGATGGCTATTACATATACATATATATGCCTCGCTATTTTTCCTTTTTGTGTCTCTCTTTTATTATACAAATGCCCCCACAATTCCTTTTCATTGTCCATATTTAAATTTTTCACATCAAAATAATATTTGATAAAGACGTGATCTTTCGGTATTCTTCGGCTGATATGATAATTATTTTCTTGCATGTAAACAAAACTAAAATATTTTAGTAGTCCCATGCATACATTATTACTCTTTCAATTTTTAATATAATATATATTTATCTAATTTGATTAAATTAAGTAAGTTAATTTAGTTAGTTAATATGACATGTATTTTTTTAAAATACTCTAGTCACTTTCCTTAATTCTCTTCTTTCCTCTCCTTCATGATTATGATCGAGGAAGCATCAATAGGGTTAATTAGAAAAAGACTAACTAATATAAAAAATTTATTTTATATTTAGGACCAAGATCCCCAACCCTCCAAATATGTCTTATATATTAAAAACCGGAGGGAATAATACTAACCCATCAATAACTAAGATTCTTTTTTTATAGTTATCTGATTGGGTTTTTTATAGTTATCTGATTGGGTCAAATTCGAACATATTAGAACTTAGACACAATTGAGAGTAGCTTTAATTTTTTAAAGACGCTTTCTGCCTTCAAATAGGTATAAAAACTATATTAATTAATTAGAAATATTTCCTGCCTTTATTGTGTTCACTTAGTGTTATATATAATTAATTTAGGGAAAATTCCAGAAAAAGAAATCCGAAATAGGGAAATCCCTAATCAGTACTGCGAATTTCAAAATTCTGGATCAGTCCGCTGTTAGTAACGATGAACAGTGCGGGGGCGCCAACAAACGATTTTGCCCTTCAGTCCTCATTCTCGCCACTTCAAAATAACAACACACTCCTCTTAATTAACAACTCTGTATTCTTGACTAACAACTCTAATTTCATCTTTTTACTTTCACAATAACAACACTATTCTTGTTATTAACATTACCATATTCTACATTAACAACTCCCATTTCTTGTTTCACAACTTCATAATTTAAGTTTCAGGGCCAATAACAACACCTCTTTCTTTATTAACAACACCGTATTTTACATTAACAATACTATATTTTTGAGATGTGAATATGTAGAAGAATAAAGCGGAGTTGTTAATAAAAAATCTGGAATTGTTAATAACAAGACCGATGTTGTTATTGTGAAAGTAAAAATATGAAACTGGAGTTGTTAATAAAAAATACGGAGTTGTTAATCAAGAATACAGAGTTGTTAATTAAGAGGAGCGTGTTGTTATTCTGAAGTGGCGAGAATGAATACTGAAGGGCAAAATTGTCTTTTAGCGCCCCCTCACTGTTCATCCGGACTGACAGCGGACTGATCAGGAATTTTGGAATTCGCATGTCTTTGTGTAGAATTTTCCCATTAATTTATTAAAGGCTCTATTCATTGTTCCAAGTCAAACCACTTAAAGAGTCTGATTAGAGGGGGGAAGGTCTTACTGTAATATCACAGCTAGCTAGTTGCTACTTTTTTTTACCCCTATTTGATATACAACACTTGTCTCGACATTCCACGTGATGATCAACCGATGATAGTCTAGTAACAAAAAGATTAATATGCAGCATCTAATCAAAATTACTGTTAATTTCATCTAATTTAACCTAGTTGTCAATTTAAACGCAGATTTGATTCCATTTTTTATATTTCTGCGCTGTCAATTTTTTTAATAAAAAAAATAACATAGGAGTATACATATTCCCAAAAAAAAAAAACACTACACATGTAGTCATGGTGGATAAGTGTTACACACCTAACATTTACTTATTTAATTATTATGCAAGCTGATGAATCTGAATTTTCGATTTTTAAGTGTTATTAAATTGCATGCATGATATTGATATTCGTGTCAACTTGAATATAAAGAGTCATTGTTGCCAATAATCGTCGGTTGCTAGCTACCTATATATAAACTATGTAGTAGTCACAGTCCCATATGTAACCATCTAACGCTGGTTTCAACAAATGGCAACTTATTATTTTACTTTTGAGTGAAGCGTTTGTATCTTCCACTCGATCAAGGGACATGCATGAAAATTGTTTCTTTAATCTATATGCCTTTTTCCGCTCTGATCTTCTCCTTCAAATTTCAAATATTGGGCAGTCAGGTATCGTCTCCAAATTAAAGTGTGTTGATTAACTTACTTCCCTGTTTGTGTAGGGAATCGATTAAATAAAATAAATTTTCAAATAAAATTATTCTATTAATTAATATTATTAATGTTGGACTTTGGGTCCAAGTCTGCCCTTGATGGGCCGAACTATTTGATTAAGAAATAAGTAGCTTAATCAAATAAGAATAAAATCAGCATAAAATGCAGATTTATGAATATTTCAGCAATAATTATGGATTTGTTAAAAGAGGAACAAATCACCATAATTAGGGAATTAATTGAGAGACAATTAATTGCTGTCTTGGAGGGCAAGTAGGAGTGCACACGTTTCCTAATTAGTGGCCTCCATAAACCACTATAAATAGGGTGTGCCTGGCATTAGACATACCTGGACGAATCCATGTTCGGATCCAGGTCAAAGCTCCAATACTCCATACTTGTGCCCACATAATTATTAGACTACTAGAGCCTAATTGTGATTTGCACAGCAGATCACCAGAACCAGAAAGATGGTAGGAGAGAAGGGAATTGCCAGAAAACTCAATGGCGGGGCGAGTTGCAATTGAGGAGGCACACCCTATTTATAGTGGTTTATGGAGGCCACTAATTAGGAAACGTGTGCACTCCTTCTTGCCCTCCAAGACAGGAATTAATTGTTTCTCAATTAATTCCCTAATTATGGTGATTTGTTCCTCTTTTAACAAATCCATAATTATTGCTGAAATATTCCCAAATCTGCATCTTATGCTGATTTTATTCTTATTTGATTAGGCTACTTATTTCCTAATCAAATAGTCCGGCCCATCAAGGGCGAACTTGGACCCAAAGTCCAACATCTCCCACTTGCACTTGATGGGCCTCCCATCGTGCGTGCGTTACTCTTTCTTGTTTCATACTTGGCGTCTGCCGTGACTGCGTGGGCAAAAACGTCTTTCAAATTTGGTGCTTGTGATACTAGAAATCTTTTATATCGAACCAGCATCCAAGGACACCCTTTATATATAACCGTAAGCTATATGTTCATTGCCTCATATGCCCCAGATCCTCCCATACATATTACTCATGGCATATCTAATCCCTCTCGAGTTAATATGTTGATTAACTCAGATTGCCTTCCAAGCACATAGTATCCGCACTTATCAGCTACACATAGAGCTAGTAAGGGGTAGACCACAGATACTAGTACATCTTATGTATCTAGGAGTAAATCTTCCTTTTTGACTAAACATCAGTCCATCTTGACTTGGTCGCTTTCCTAGTTTTCACTCGTCTGACCGAATCGAGTGTGATCATGGAGCTTCAGCTAAAGTAGCTGTCACCAAACCAAGCTTTCATGATGCCGCCTAAGTCTTAAGGGCATCGTGGAAGTATTCTTCCTTCCTGGGACTCACACTGTGGTGAACTAGGGATCTTTCACCCACATCCCGTGTTGCAGTTTAACTCTCAAGCACATGTAGTATGAATTGCATGCTACGGTGAATGGTTTGAGGTGTACGTCGATTTCTTTATCTTTCACCGTACAGACATTAGTTCCAAAATGTACTCAACATTCGAACCAGAACTTCCTTTTTCACAATATCTCTTATTTGTGAAAAAAAGGGTTCTTTGCCTGGCTACAGGTCTATATTCATGCTTCGATCCATTTTCTGTGTATATGCACACATGTAGATCTCGTCTCAGTCTAACTGAGGCGACTCAAACGCAAAGATTCTTCTCAACCATTTCATGGTGATCATTTGCTCGTCTTACCTTCCCATGCCCCCGCAAAAACATGGGAAGACGGTTGTTCGTGTGAGTGAACCAACCTCTTTTGACCTGTACGACATACAAAGCTGTATACCTTTATGTATTTATTCATAACATACATACCATTTCTTTTATCTTCATATAAAAGAAGTTCATGACCTTATATTTTATTTGCGCCCCTAGATTTTCACTAACTCAATGAAAAACAAGCTATGGGCTCAATAAGGGGATCTACCAACATCTTGTCAGTAGAAGGTCATTGAACTATCGATTTTCCTCTTTGAAAGCATATCTCTCATAGAGATGTACCAAAAAGGTATGTTTCGCCTTGTTGTGATACTTAGGATCCTCATCATAAGATGTTATCGTTTGGATCCTTCTATCCACCATTCATTCCCAATCTCTCATAGGAATTACTTTAGCCATATGGCACTTTGAATGATGGCAGAATACGCCCTGCGTTCTATTACCATGGATAACAGGAAAAAATACTTTGTATATTTCCTTACTCCATCACCATTTGCCTAGGTCTTGTATTGGAGTATCCTTTCAAAGGAAAGTTGTTGTCTTGACAACTTAATCCATGGTTATTCTCTTAACCCATTTCACAGCAGGACCAAAAAGCAACTTCCAAGTCTGACCCAAAAATATTTGGTCTTATGTACACCAATGTGTACATTCATATTTCCAACTATAGTCTCACATGGGACTCTATCCACCTTTCTTATGTTGGATTCCTCATAGGCCATGTAACCTCTTTAGGTTTATGCCCTTGACTTCAGGGGTGTCTATGGGTTTGTAGTTTGACATCCTAAGATGTCTAAGGATTACACTTGTACATGTCTTAGGTGGAAAAGACTGTATCTTTCTTGTGCAATCCCCGTTTATCTTGTCATTCAAGATATTTTGTTCAACCCATGACTTTCTTAACTCAGAATTTAAGGATTCTCTGATCCTTTATTCCTTTGACTCCCTTGACACTTGTTTCATATGTCACTTGACAAAGGATGACTTCACAAAGAATCATCACTAGACCATTTGGAACTTATGTAGTGTTCTTCGATTATTTCGAAGTTGGTGAGGCTTTCACCTTGTGAAAACCTCATATACTACTATTTACGTGATTGTTTCTACGAAGCCCTTAAGCTGCTTCAGTGTAGAGTTCATCATCCAATTTCCAAAATTCCAAATTGGAAGGTGGTCTTGATGCAATTTCAAGACTAAGCTTGTTGTCATAGCCAAAGTTCAGAGTTAAAACGCACAATGGACAACCTTCCATTGTATTACCCCTTAGCCACTAAGTATTTTAGGTTCTACATGCCCCCAACAGATTTGAGAATTTACTTG
This sequence comes from Inga leiocalycina, assembly GCA_963242795.1. Classification (NCBI taxonomy): domain Eukaryota; kingdom Viridiplantae; phylum Streptophyta; class Magnoliopsida; order Fabales; family Fabaceae; genus Inga; species Inga leiocalycina. The sequence continues at coordinate 62,222,331 of OY725329.1, forward strand.
TTCCCAATCGCCTCTTGGTTAGGTGACAAATTACCTAAAACATATACTTGGCTCAATGAGAATCCAAATCCTCCTGCATGACACTTTGCAATTTATCTTAGCAGGTCCTTCTAGTGTCTTTCAGACATTTATAGGTACTTATCATCACCTTCTAAATGATGAAAGGAGCATTCAAACCATTAGGGAATCTATCCCTTATAGTCATTCACTAGATGACAATTTGCTCCGAGGTGGATTTCATAGGATTCTTTTCCTATGAATGAGTGAGGTAATTCTCTCGTAACTTACCTCTTACCTCTTTCATTGTGAAAATGGTCTCAATCCTCCCACTCGGATCAGTGAACTTAGAAACACTTGATTATTCCTTATCACTTGTAAACCTCTTAAAGAGATTTATTGTGATTAATGCTCATTTCCTGCTAGGAAATCTTGGTTTTATGAACGTTGTGTCCCATGATTTTCTCTCAGTCGTTGAACCGCCATCATTTTCACTAATGAAGACGTGTCATGTCAAATTCTCATGTCATCTCACAAAGAGATACCTTGTATACCTTGACCCCAATCTTCCTTACTCATAGGAAGAAGTGTGAATATAAAGTTGATGACCCTGATGGTCTTAATGGACTTGGCCCTGGTCTAAGGCCTATCCACGATTCATAGGGTAAGGTTGTGACTGACATAGAGAGCATTTGGTTAAGTGTGAATATAATAGCTATGAGTCTACGTACCAATATATGGCTGGTAGCATCATTGATGCCATTATGTTCACAACCAAAACAAAGGAGAGGTCTATCTCTCCATTTCAACATCTCTATTATGTTGAAGGGTTCTAGGTATTGATAGTTGCCTAACAATGCCTTTCTTGCACACAAAGCAGCTTGAACTAATCACATAGGTGTCTCTAACCCTTGTTAGTTCAAAAAAGGTCTTTTCCTTTTAGTTTAACTGATTCCTGACTAGTTCAGCCATTATCTAACAGCTTCACACTTACCAAAAATCAAGTAAACATTACTGTATTTCGAATAAACGTCCATAACGTTAACGAAACACCAAGCTCTTTGTGTTTTGCCCTCACGTTCATTGGTTCACTAACGTCATAATTTGCCAATTGCAGTGGATTTTCTCAAAAAACGTTTCTTTGTCTTTCTTGCCAGGTAGAATAAGTTTTCAACTTATTCTTAAGGGTATTAACCCTTTAGCACACGTCGTTTAGCAAATACTCTTTTGCTAGTTTGATCATTCCCTTTGATCAAGGTGTACATGTGGCAAGAAATGGAATCTTTTATCCCTAGAAAAGAAACATCAAAATCCAACAAAGGATTTGAGAATCATAGTCCCATCGATCCTTAACTAAAGAGATAGCAAAGATGTGATTCTGTCAGTTGCAACGGCATGGAGTGAATCAGGGTGGTTTTGCTATGCAGAGTTAACGTGCAAGTTTCAATCCCTTGATTCTATCTCTTTATTGCTTTGCTTTTGACATGAAGCCATATGCTTCTGTGAAACATCCATAACTTATGTGGATTGCTACTTTTACAACCCTTAAAGGTTTATCAATGTAGCATTTCATCTTTTACAGAAACCATTGATCTCTTCTAGATCAAGTTTTCCTCATAGGTTTCCTGCCCTTAGGCATGGAGGATGAATCCTCCCACTCTTTAGCTAAGTTCGTCTGACTGATGGATCTTGAATCCTTCAGTCTTTCACATTCAAGTTCAATGTGGTGAATCACATTGTTGAAGGTTACAATATGCATATCAGAGGCAATCTTTACTTTTGTATACGCCCACTCACTGAAAGACATGGCTCACTCCCACTCACTGGGAGACATAGCTTCCTCCCACTCACTGGGAGATGTCTTATCACAACATACATTGTTGTTTGTTAGAAAGAACTTGGCATTTAGTTAATCTCCTTCTTAGTTAAATAATATTTTTTCCCACATTGGCATCAGAGCCATTTGATCCTTGAGGCTGTGATTTATTCTATGTGAATAATAGTATGATATAATTTGTTTATATCTCAATTAATATTTCCGCTGTGCTACTGTGTGTGTGCATATATATATATATGAAAGTATATATTGTTCATACATATATAATCTGTATATAGATTGTTCATGCATATTATCTTTATTTTGTTGCGCTGAGCTACAATATCTGAACATGCTTGAATATTTCTTTTTATGCCTCAGTTTTAGATAATATGTGATGCGTGCTTTTGTCGCTAAAGCAATCAATTAATAACTAGGACAACCTACTAATGCAGTATAGTGGCAACCTAGGTCATTCTCCCAAGGAGCAATATGTGGGTTTTCTCTAGAATTGAATTTAGGTGATAAAAAATGCAATAGAATGAACCTAAACTAAAATGCAAGACTCCACTACCTAAATGCAAAATGTAAAAAACTCTAAAACCTATATGAGAATGAAACTAACCTAAATAATGAACATGCAATTTTTGGGGTTTTTCTTATGAGAGGGAAATTAAAATCCTAAGGAAAAGAAATAAACTAATATATAAGAAAATCAACAAAGGTTAGTTCAATTATGATGGTGAAGGGGACAACTCAGGATTCACATGGATTTAGCTTTCTTAGCCATTCAATTTATTAGACCAAAGGGAGGTTAATGAAAAATTGGAATTAATAAACTTAATCACCTAATCAAGACATGGGAAACCCTCAAGCTCAATAACATCTAATCCACTAGAAAACTCATAATGGAAAAATGCTGGTTAATTAAATCTATTAAAAACCAATCAAAATTGCTTAAGATAGTTTTGGAAATTATGTTTACAATTGCCTAATTAAACAATTCGACAATTAATCACCTAATTAAACAATCAAGAGATTAAACCCAAATTGACAATTAAATTAATAATGAAAACTCAATTAATAATCTAATTGACAATCAAAGGTTTGCAAACAAAAATCCCAATAACCATTTAAGAACAAAGCAAATCCAAAATATCAATTTAATCCAAATCAAAAATAAGTCTACAATCTAAAACTAGATTGTTCTCAATTATTACAACTCAAAATCATTTAAAACTAAATAATCTTAAGTCTTGAATCAAAAAGATAAAAGAAAGACACTCCCTTGTAGTCTTCAAGTGTAAGCTCCTAGGCTCTAGCTTCCTCCATGCTCCTCCCAAATTGTCTCCTAAAAGACTTAAGCTTCCATGAAATTCCTCTCTCCTTCACACTCCGACCAAACCGTGACAGCCATTGGGATGGATGGCTTGTAAATGAACAATTATTAAATGTTGGTTGTGCGTCTGTGCGTGAGTGAAAGAGGGGAAAGAATTGGAATGTTTAATGGAATGGAAATTGAGGTGGGACCCGCGAATGGAGTAAAGGAATGGTGAATGGAGAAAACCTCCAGCAATTCCAGCGTCTCTGTGCGTCTCGGTCTCTGCGTCAGTCCATCTCTCCGTCTCCAATCCCCCAATCTCGTGGCTGCTAGGTTATTTTTAAGAAGGGAGGGGAGAGTTTTGGATACTAATTTGGGCCTATTGAAATTTCAAAAGCCCAATAAAATTCCACCATTGGATTCTTTTTGAATTTCTAAGAAAAAATCTCCACCGTAGGATCTTTCAATCTGCTTCTCCTTGCCCTGCAAGAATTAAATAAAATCGTGATTTATCATATAATTGGAAATATTTTCCAATCACAAGATATCAATCAAAATAATAATAAATTAAGCTCAATAATATCATAATTGATTCAGATTTATATTATTTCCTAAAATTGGCTAGCTTTCCAAATATTATCTAATAAATCCAAATTAGCCTAAAATAATCCCCAAAATAAATGAATAAGGTGGGATAAAATATAATAAAATTGGGATTTATCAATATGCGTATGATATATGCGTGTCTTTGTGCACCTATTCATCTTCTCATATTTTGCTATTCGAACCGAGATCCATATGCACACAGAAAATACTAGGTTCCTACTTTTTTTTCCTCCTTTAATTATTATATGTGTATCTACATGTATATATATATAACTCATGCGTTTTTCCTGTGTCTCCTCTTCTCCCTCATATATTCGATCTGAATAAAGGTGAGTCTTTAGGACCTATGTGGAACCAAAAACAAGAGCTTTTTAACTCTCAAAAGGTTAGAAGAGCCTTTGAAACCCAGAGGATACACATCCACGTCGGTTTACGTCGCGCCGACAACGTCGAGAAAAATTGGGTGTTTGAAACTCGGTGTTTTTGCCCAAAGTAAGGACATGGATGTGTAGATCTCGAAGAGATGATTCCAACGATGCTTAGAACGCATCAAACGGAGTCCGGATGAGGGAGAAACAAAGGAATGAAGTTCGCGGGTCGTTAGTCGCCGCCGCAACTTCACTCGTGATTTGATCAATGAAACAGAGGTTTTAAGATCAAATAAATGCCATGGATTTGTAGTTCGCCGAACTACGATTCCAACGACACCAAGAACGCGAAAAACGGAGCTAAAGCGAGGGAGATATGGCCTCCCGAAGTTGGCGGGTCGCGATGATCCGTCAGAGCTCCAACCGGGTCGGGTTGACCCGGCTTGAGGTTGAAGACGATGACGTGGCAGTCAACGCCACGTCATCAGTCAACCATCAACACGTGGCGCCAATAAGTGGTCGCCACGTCAGCGTCAAACGCCACGTCAGCATCGGTCAACGAGACCACGTCATCTGTTGACTGCCACGTTGACCGAGACACGTCAGCGGTGACGGGTCATGGTTGACCAGTCAACGTTCAAACAGTTATCCGTTGACTGTTAACCGCACAAAAAAAAAGGAAAGGGGGACACATGGCTCGTGGGGCCCATTGGGGTCTCCGTTTGACACATAGCTAGCACCGTTGGAGAGAGGACGGCGCGTGGAGTCTTGGGAGCCGGCGCGTGTCGCCGGCGGACGGCCGTAAGGTGGCATGTGGAGGTCATACGCCACCGAGGAGAGTGGCCAACACTGGAATTTTCCAATTTTTTCAGGATTTTTGGATTCTGACATCTTCTAGGGTCGCATGAGGGCACGTAGAGCCTCCAATTGAGACGTGGTTGGTTCCTAAAAATCCCTAAATTCGAGAGCTTCAATTTGATATATAATTTGCATATATTTGAAGCGCGTTTGGATATGATTTAAGTCAAAAAGGTGCTTATGTGCACTTAGAGATTCCCAAAAATGTTAGAATTGAATCAATGTTCAACGTGCCACGTCATCCGTTGACCAGCCACGTTGACCGAGACACGTCAGCGCCACGTCACTGACACGTCAGCGGTGACGTGTCACAGCTGACCAGTCAATGTTGACGGGTCAACGGTCAACGTTGACCTGTCAACGGTCAAACAGTCATCCGTTGACTGTTGACAAAAAAAAAGGAGAGGACACATGGCGCGTGGGCCCACTGGGGTCTCCGTTTGACACGTGGCAAGCACCGTCTGAGAGAGGACGGCGCGTGGATTCTTGGGAGTCGGCGCGTGTCTCCGGCAGACGGCCGCAAGGCGGCGCGTGTATGTCACGGGCCACCGCCGAGAGTGGCCAACGCTAGAATTTTCCAATTTTTCAGGATTTTTCCATCCAGACACCTTCTAGGGGCGCGTGAGAGCGCGTGGGACCTCCGATTGAGATGTGGTTGGTTCCTAAAAATCCCTAAATTCGAGAGCTTCAATTTGATATATAATTTGCATATATTTGAAGCACGTTTGGATATGATTTGAGTCAAAAATGTGGTTATGTGCACTTAGAGGGTCCCAAAAACGTTGGAATTGAATCAATGTTGGTTCTATTATTTTTTGGGATAGGTTGGCTTATTTTTAAGAGTATTTTCAGCTGCAACATAAGGGTTAAATGCTGAAAGATTCTTTAAAAGTAAGGGATTATTCAAATGAGTTTTTGAATATAAAATCCTATCCAACCTTGACTCAAACTCTTAGAGATAAAAACCTGAAAAATTGCAGCAACTTAAAATTATTCAATAATTATTGAATAATAATAAATCTTCCCATGCTTCTAACCACAATGATCCACTTGGATTGAAGCAATGACTTCTAAAAGTCAACCTTTTATCACATATGTTGTGACAAAGGACAAGAGAGATAGAGATGTCAGAATCATCTCATCAAGTGGGAGGTATGCTACAAATACATCCAAATGAGTGGATGTAAACATGGCAAAGAGGAGCTTGTCATTGTAGCTAGATGCTACATGAGTTAATATAGTCAGAAGGGCCTATGAGAAGGAGAACCTAGTTAAGAGACAATGATATGAGGCTTAAACTTTTGAATGTTCTTGTTTTTCCATTGAATTTAAGAATAAATTCTCTGTTTGTTTTTTAGAATTGAATTCGGTATATTCTCTTCTTGTTTTCTCGAACATTCATGCTAATTAGATGATATTGTGTTATTATCTTATTAATATAACTGCTCTTTGATTGAGTGGGAGTCTTTTTCTGGAATGCGTCTAGAAATCCAAAGGGGAAAGTGTTCAAATGAAGACTGTGGTTAAAAGGGTGATGAGCTAACTAGTATGATTGGGAGGGAGTCAACATAGTTGTCTCCTGAACATGAAACTAGTGAACTTATTATCTAATTATCCTTTGTCTTATTTGAACAACTAAGATTTGTATACCATAATCGTCTGAGTGACCAATTATGACCAAGTCTATTTGACTGAGCTTATGAAGACAAGCTCAATAGAGATATCTGTGGAGTTAGAAACTCTCAAATCTCTTTCATTCAAGAAGAATGAGATGTCAGGGACATCCTACCAACTAGTCTTCAGCATTTCGAGGCTGAAGCAACTGAAGGATAAAAGACGTTTATGCTATCAAGTATAGAAAGAACAATATTGCTTAAACTTATGTTGGTATGGGCAATGTAACCTTATCCAAGCAGTGTGGATAGTGTTGGAAGATAGTGGAATAGGTGATCTTCTTCCATAAAGTTAAAACTAAGTTAAGGTTTAACATAGTGTACTAAGCCCTAACATGTTGTTTAGGCAACACTTGAGGCAGATGTCAAACAAGAAGTTGAGACAAACTAAATGCCAAGTTCTTTCTAACAAACAACAAGTGTATGTTGTGATAAGACATCTCCCAGTGAATGGGAGGAAGCTATGTCTCCCAGTGAGTGGGAGTGAGCCATGTCTTCCAGTGAGTGGGCATATACAATAGTATATATTGCCCCTGATATGCATATTGTAACCTTCAGCAATGTGATTCACCACATTAAACTTAAGTGTGAGAGACTGAAGGATCCAAGATCCATCAGTCAGACGAACTTAGCTAAAGAGTGGGAGGATTCATCCTCTAAGCCCAAGGGCAAGAAACCTATGAGGTAAACTTGATCTAGAGAAGGTCAAATGGTTTCTACAAAGATGAAAAAGCTACATTCATAATCCTTAAGGGTTATAAAAGTAGCGATCCACATGAGTTGTGGATATTTCAGAGAAGCATATGGCTTTAAGTCAAATGCAAACCAACAAAGAGATAGAATCAAGGGATTGGAACTTGCACGTTAACTCTGCATAAGTAAACCACCCTGATTCACTCATGCAATTGCAACTGACAGAATCATATCTTTGCTATCTCTTTAGTTAAGGATCGATGGGACTATAATTCTCAAATCCTTTGTTGGATTTTGATGTTTCTTTTTCTAGGGATAAAAGATTTCTTTTCTTGCCACATGTACACCTTGGTCAAAGGGACTGATCAAACTAGCAAAAGAGTATTTTCTAAACAACGTTTGCTGAAGGGTTAATACCCTTATGAATAAGTTGAAAACTTATTCTACCTGGCAAGAAAAGACAAAGAAACATTTTTGAGAATATCCACTGCAATTGATAAATTATGGCGTTAGTGAACCAATTAACGTGAGGGCAAAACGCAAACAGTTTGGTGTTTCGTTAACGTTGTGGACGTTTACTCGAAATACATTAATGTTTACTTGATTTTTGGCAAGAGTAAAGTTGTTAGATAATGGCTGAACTAGTCAGGAATTAGTAAACTGAAAGAATGAGACCTTTCAAACTAACAAGGGTTTACGATACCCAAGTGATTAGTTCAAGCTGTTTTGTGTATAAGAAAGGCATTATTAGGCAACTATCAATACCTAAAACCCTTCAACATAATAGAGTTGTTGAAATGGAGAGATAGACCTCTCCTTGATTTGGTTATGAACATAATGGCACCAATGAGGCTATCAGCCATATGTTGGTAGGTGGACCCATAGCTATTATATTCACACTTAACTAAATGCCCTCTATGTCAGTCACGACCTTACCCTATGAATTGTGGATGGGCCTTAGACCAGGGCCAAGCTCGGTAAGACCATAAGGGTCATCAACTTTATATTCACAATTCTTCCTACGAGTAAGGAAGATTGGGGTCAAGGTAAACAAAGTATCTCTTTATGAGATGACATGAGAATTTGACATGACACGTCTTCATTAGTGAAAATGATGGCGGTTCAGTGACTGAGAGAAAATCATGGGACACAACGTTCATAAAACCTAAATTTCCTAGCAGGAAATGAGCATTAATCACAATAAATCTCTTTAAGAGGTTCACAAGTGACAAGGAATAACCAAGTATTCCTAAGTTCACTGATCCGAGTGGGAGAATTGAGACCATTTTCACAATGAAAGAGGTAAGAGGTAAGTTACGAAAGAATTACCTCACTCATACATAGGAAAAGAACCCTATGAAATCCACCTCGGAGCAAATTGTCATCTAGCCATGACTATAAGGGATAGATGCCCTAATGGATTGAATGCTTTCTTCATCATTTAGAAGGTGATGACAAGTACCTATAAGTGTTTGAAAGACACTAGAAAGACCTGCTAAGATGAATTGCAAAGTGTCATGCAGGAGGATTTGGATTCCTTTTAAGCCAAATACGTGTTTGGGTAATTTGTCACCTAGCCGAGAGGCAATTGGGAACAAGTAGGTTCTCAAATCTGTTGGGGGCATACAGAACCTAAAACACTTAGTGGCTAGGGGTAATACAATGGAAGGTTGTCCATTGTGTGTTTTAACTCTGAACTTTGGCTATGACAACAAGCTTAGTCTTGAAAATTGCATCAAGATGATGTAAAGACCATCTTCCAATTTGGAATTTTGGAAATTGGATGATGAACTCTACACTGAAGCAGCTTAAGGGCTTCGTAGAAACAATCACCTAAATAGTAGTGTATGAGGTTTTCACAAGATAAAAGCCTCACCAACTTCAAAATAATCGAAGAACACTACATAAGTTCCAAATGATCTAGTGATGATTCTTTGTGAAGTCATCCTTTGTCAAGTGACAAATGAAACAAGTGTCAAGGGAGTCAAAGGAATAAAGGATAAGAGAATCCTTAAATTCTGAGTTGAGAAAGTCGTGGGTTGAACAAATATCTTGATCGACAAGATAAACGGAGTTGCACAAGAAAGATACAGTCTTTTCCACTTAAGACATGTACAAGTGTAATCCTTAGACATCTTAGGATGTCAAAGTGTGAACCCATGGACACCCCTGAAGTCAAGGGCATAAACCTAAAGAGGTTACATGTCCTAGGAGGAATCCAACATAAGAAAGGTGGATAGAGTCCCATGTGAGACTATAGTTGGTAATATGAATGTACACATTGGTGTACATAAGACCAAATGTTTTTGGTTAGACTTGGAAGTTGCTTTTTGGTCCTGCTGTGAAATGGGTTATGAGAATAACCATGGATTAAGTTGTCAAGACAACAACTTTCCTTTTTGAAAGGATACTCCAATGCAAGACCTAGGTAAATGGTGATGGAGTAAGGAAATATACATAGTATTTTTTCCTTTTATCCATGAAAATAGAACACAGGGTATGTTCTGCCATCATTCAAAGTGCCATATGGCTAAAGTAATTCCTATGAGAGATTGGGAATGAATGGTGGATAGAAGGATTCAAACGATAACATCGTATGATGAGGATTCTAAGTATCACAGCAAGGCGAAACATACCTTTTGATACATCTCTATGAGAGATATGCTTTCAAAGAGGGAAAACGATAGTTCAATTACCTTCTACTGACAAGATGTTGGTAGATCCCCTTATTGAGCCCATAGCTTGTTTTTCATTGAGTTAGTGAAAATCTAGGGGCGCAAATAAAATATAAGGTCATGAACCTCTTTTATATAAAGATAAAAGAAATGGTATGTATGTTATGAGTAAATACATAAGGTATACAGTTTTGTATGTCGTACAGGTCAAAAAAGGTTGGTTCACTCACACGAACAACCGTCTTCCCATGTTTTTGCGGGGGCATGGGAAGGTAAGACGAGCAAATGATCACCATGAAATGGTTGAGAAGAATCTTTGCATTTGAGTCGCCTCAGTTAGACTGAGAGGAGATCCGCATGTGTGCATATACACAGAAAATGGATCGAAGCATGAATATAGACCTGTAGCCAGGCAAAGAACCCTTTTTTTCACAAATAAGAGATATTGTGAAAAAGGAAGTTCTGGTTCGAATGTTGAGTACATTTTGGAACTAATGTCTGTACGGTGAAAGATAAAGAAATCGACGTACACCTCAAACTATTCACCGTAGCATGTAATTCATACTGCATGTGCTTGAGAGTTAAACTGCAACACGGGATGTGGGTGAAAGATCCCTAGTTCACCACTGTGAGTCCCAGGAAGGAATAATACTTCCACGATGCCCTTAAGACTTAGGCGGCATCATGAAAGCTTGGTTTGGTGACAGCTACTTTAGCTGAAGCTCCATGATCACACTTGATTAAGTCAGACTAGTGAAAACTAGGAAAGTGACCAAGTCAAGATGGATTGATGTTTAGTCAAAAAGGAAGATTTACTCCTAGATACATAAGATGTACTAGTATCTGTGGTCGACCCCTTACTAGCTCTATGTGTAGCTAGTAAGTGCGGATACTATGTGCGTAGAAGGCAATCTGAGTTAATCAACATATTAACTTGAGAGGGATTAGATATGCCATGAGTAATATGTATGGGAGAATCTGGGGCATATGAGGCAATAAACATATAGCTTATGGTTGTATATAAAAGGTGTCCTTGGATGCTGATCCGATATAAAGGATTTCTAGTATCACAAACACCAAATCTTAAAGACATTTTTGCCCACGCAGTCACGGCAGACGCCAAGTATGAAACAAGAAAGAGTAACGCACTCACGATGGGAGGCCCATCAAGTACGAGTGGGAGATGATGGACTTTGGGTCCAAGTCCGCCCTTGATGGGCCGGACTATTTGATTAGGAAATAAGTAGCCTAATCAAATAAGAATAAAATCAGCATAAGATGTAGATTTGGGAATATTTAGCAATAATTATGGATTTGTTAAAAGAGGAACGAATCACCATAATTAGGGAATTAATTGAGAGACAATTAATTCCTGTCTTGGAGGGCAAGAAGGAGTGCACACGTTTCCTAATTAGTGGCTTCCATAAACCACTATAAATAGGGTGTGCCTCCTCAATTGCAACTCGCCCCGCCATTGAGTTTTCTGGCAATTCCCTTCTCTCCTACCATCTTTCTGGTTCTGGTGATCTGCTGTGCAAATCACAATTAGGCTCTAGTAGTCTAATAATTGTGTGGGCACAAGTATGGAGTATTAGAGCTTTGACCCGGATCCGAACATGGATTCGTCCAGGTACGCCTAATCTCCTTATTAGTTAAATATATTTTTTCCTACATTGGCATCAGAGCCTTCATGATCCTGTGGCTGTGATTATTCTATGTGAATAAACATGTGTTATAATTTTTTTTTAATTATATCCCATCATGATTTTTATTTCCGCTGTGCAATCATATATATGAGATTATATGATAAAATATATGTTGCTTCAATTTTTCCACAAATGAGTATAGCAATATATATATATATATTTTTTACGGTGCCAATATGAAATTATTCTTCACTGCACAAAATCATCTTGTTCTCATATTGATATACGCATGTATATATATATATATTTTTGTTTCATATTGAATGATATATGCGTGTCTATGTGTGCGTCCAGATTTGTTATTCAACTTGAATGTGCACACATATATGCTAGGTTCTTGATTGTTTCCTCCTCTGGTTGTTTTATGTATATATATACAATAAGTGTGTGTGTATATATATATATCTCATGGCACAATTCCTTTCATCTTCTCCTCATCTCTTTGTTCGTGTTAAAGTTGCGTTTTTTTGGAACCTATGTGGAACCAAAAACAAGAGCTTTTAACTCTCAAAAGGTTAAGAAAGCTTTTGAGATACACAGAGACACACATCCGATCGGTTTACGTCGCGCCGACAACGTCGAGAAAAATTGGGTGTTTGAAACTCGGTGTTTTTTGCCCAAAGTAAGGACATGGATGTGTAGATCTCAAAGAGACGATTCCAACGATGCTTAGAACGCATCAAACGGAGTCCGGATGAGGGAGAAACAAAGGAATGAAGTTCGCGGGTCGTTAGTCGCCGCCGCAACTTCACTCGTGATTTGATCAATGAAACAGAGGTTTTAAGATCAAATAAATGCCATGGATTTGTAGTTCGCGGAACTATGATTCCAACGACACCAAGAACGCCAAAAACAGAGCTAAAACGAGGGAGATATGGCCTCTCGAAGTTGGCGGGTCGCGACGACCCGTCGGAGCTCCAACCGGGTCGGGTTGACCCCGCTGGAGGTTGAAGATGATGACGTGGCAATCAACGCCACGTCATCAGTCAACCATTGACACGTGGTACCAGCGAAAGGTCGCCACGCCAGCGTCAAAAGCCACGTCAGCATCGGTCAACGAGGCCACGTCATCCGTTGACTGCCACGTTGACCAAGACATGTCAGCGCCACGTCACTGACACATTATAGGTGACGTGTCACGGTTGACCCGTCAAAGTTGACCGGTCAACGGTCAAACAGTCATCCGTTGACTGTCGACCCAAAAAAAAAAGGGGACACATGGCGCGTGGGGCCCACTGGGGTCCCCATTTGACACTTAGCAAGCACTGTCGGAGAGAGGACGGCGCGTGGAGTCTTGGGAGCCGGCGTGTGTCACCGACAAACTGCCGCAAGGCGGCGCGTAGAGCTCACGCGCCACCGACGAGAGTGGCCAACGCTGGAATTTTCCAATTTTTCAGGATTTTTGGATCCTGACACCTTCTAGGGGCGCGTGAGGGTGCGTGGGACCTCCAATTGAGACATGGTTGGTTCCTAAAAATCCCTAAATTCGAGAGCTTCAATTTGATATATAATTTGCATATATTTGAAGCACGTTTGGGTGTAATTTGAGTCAAAAAGGTGCTTATGTGCACCTAGAGATTCCCAAAAACATTGGAATTGAATCAATGTTGGTTCTATTATTTTTTGGGATAGGTTGGCTTATTTTTTTTAAGAGTTTTTTTTCAGTTGCAACATAAGGTTAAATACTGAAAGATTCTTTAAAAGTAAGGGATTATTCAAATGAGTTTTTTTTTAATATAAAATCCTATCCAACCTTAACTCAAACTCTTAGGAATAAAACCTGAAAAATTGCAGCAACTTAAAATTATTCAATAATTATTGAATAATAATAAGTCTTCCCAAATGTTGAAGCAACGACTTCTAAAAGTCAACCTTTTATCACATATGTTGTGACAAAGGACAACAGAGATAGAGATGTGAGAATCATCTCATCAAGTGGGAGGTATGCTGTAAATACATCCAAATGAGTGGATGTAAATATGGCAAAGAGGAGCTTGACATTGTAGCTAGATGCTACATGAGTTAATATGGTCAGAAGGGCCTATGAGAAGGAGAACCTTGTTAAGAGACAACAATATGAGGCTTAAATTTTTGAATGTTCTTGTTTTTCTATTGAATTTATGATTAAATTCTTTGTTTTTAGAATTGAACTCAGAATGTTCTCTTCTTGTTTTCTAGAACATTCACGCTAGTTAGATGATATTGTGTTATTATCTTGTTAATATAACTGCTCTTTGATTGAGTGGGAGTTTTCTGGAATGCGTCTACAAATCCAAAGGGGAAAGTGTTCAAATGAAAACTGTGGTTAAAAGGGTGATGAGCTAACTAGTATGATTGGGATAGGAGTCAACATAGTTGTCTCCTGAACATGAAACTAATGAACTTATTATCTAATTATCCTTTGTCTTATTTGAACAAATAAAATTTGTATACCATAATCGTCTAAGTGACCAATTATGACCAAGTCTATTTGATTGAGCTTTTTGAAGACAAGCTCAATAGAGATATCTGTGGAGTTAAAAACTCTCAAATCTCTTTCATTCAAGAAGAATGAGATGTCAGGGACATCCTACCAACTAGTCTTCAGCATTTAGAGGCTGAAGCAACTGAAGGATACAAAAGGTTTATGCTATCAAGTATAGAAAGAACAACATTGCTTAAACTTATGTTGGTTTGAGCAATGTAATCTTATCCAAGCCGTGTGGATAGTGTTGGAAGATAGTGAAATAAGTGATCTTCTTCCATAAAGTTAAAACTAAGTTAAGTTTTAACATAGTGTACTAAGTCCTAACATGTTGTTTAGGCAACACTTGAGGCATATGTCAAACTAAGAAGTTGAGACAAACTAAATGCCAAGTTCTTTCTAACAAACAACAAGTGTGTGTTGTGATAAGACATCTCCTAGTGAGTGGGAGGAAGCTATGTCTCTCAATGAGTGAGAGTGAGCCATGTCTTCCAGTGAGTGGGCATATACGAAAGTAAAGATTGCCTCTGATATGCATATTGTAACCTTCAGCAATGTGATTCACCACATTGAACTTGAATGTGAAAGACTGAAGGATTCAAGATCCATCAGTCAGACGAACTTAGCTAAAGAGTGGGAGGATTCATCCTCTAAGCCTGAGGGCAAGAAACCTATGAGGCAAACTTGATCTAGAGGAGGTCAAATGGTTTCTACAAAGATGAAAAGCTACATTTATAATCCTTAAGGGCTATAAAAGTAGCAATCCACATGAGTTGTGGATGTTTCACAGAAGCATATGGCTTCATGTCAAAAGCAAAGCAATAAAGAGATAAAATCAAGGGATTAGAACTTGCACGTTAACTCTGCATGGATAAACCACCCTGATTCACTCCATGCAATTGCAATTGACAGAATCACATCTTTGCTATCTTTTTAGTTAAGGATCGATGGGACTATGATTCTCAAATCCTTTATTGGATTTTGATGTTTCTTTTCTAGGGATAAAAGATTCCATTTCTTACCACATGCACACCTTGATCAAAGGGAATGATCAAACTAGCAAAAGAGTATTTGTTAGATAACGTGTGCCAAAGGGTTAATACCCTTATGAATAAGTTGAAAACTCATTCTACCTGGCAAGAAAGACAAAGAAACATTTTTTGAGAATATCCACTGCAATTGGCAAATTATGACGTTAGTGAACCAATGAACGTGAGGGCAAAACACAAACAGCTTGGTGTTTCGTTGACATTGTGGACATTTACTCGAAATACAGTAATGTTTACTTGATTTTTGGCAAGTGTGAAGCTGTTAGATAATGGCTGATCTAGTCAAGAATCAGTGAAACTGAAAGGATAAGACTTTTTTGAACTAACAAGGGTTAAAGCCACCCATGTGATTAGTTCAAGCTGTTTTGTGTACAAGAAAGGCATTGTTAGGCAACTATCAATACCTAGAATCCTTCAACATAATAGAGTTGTTAAAATGGAGAGATAAACCTCTCCTTTGTTTTGGTTGTGAATATAATGGCATCAATAAGGCTATCAGCCATATGTTGGTAGGTAGACTTGCAGCTATTATATTCACACTTAACCAAATGTCCTCTATGTCAGTCACAACCTTACCCTATGAATCATGAATGGGTCTTAGACCAGGGCCAAGCTCGTTAAGACCATAAGGGTCATTAACTTTATATTCATAATTCTTCCTATAAGTAAGGAAGATTAGGGCCAAGATATATAAAGTATATCTTTGTGAGATGACATGAGAATTTGTAATGACACGTCTTCATTAGTGAAAATGATGGCGGTTCAGTGACTGAGAGAAAACCTTGGGACACAACGTTCATAAAACCAAGATTTCCTAGCAGGAAATGAGCATTAATCACAATAAATCTCTTTAAGAGGTTCAAAAGTGATAAGGAATAACCAAGTGTTCCTAAGTTCACTGATCCGAGTGGGAGGATTGAGACCATTTTCTTTTTAACGACGAAAGAGGTAAGAGGTAAGTTACGAGAGAATTACCTCACTCATACATAGGAAAAGAATCCTATGAAATCCACCTCGGAGCAAATTGTCATCTAGTGAATGACTATAAGGGATAGATTTCCTAATGGATTGAATGCTCTTTTCATCACTTAGAAGGTGATGATAACTACCTATAAGTGTCTGAAAGACACTAGAAGGACCTGCTAAGATGAATTGCAAAGTGTCATGCAGGAGGATTTGGATTCCTTTTAAGCCAAATACGTGTTTGGGTAATTTGTCACCTAGCTAAGAGGCAATTGGGAACAAGTAGGTTCTCAAATCTGTTGGGGGCATGTAGAACCTAAAACATTTATTGGCTAAGGGGAAATATAATGGAAGGTTGTCCATTGTGTGTTTTAACTCTGAACTTTGGCTATGACAACAAGCTTAGTCTTGAAAATTGCATCAAGATGATGTAAAGACCACATTCCAATTTGGAATTTTGGAAATTGGATGATGAACTCTACATGAAGCAACTTAAGGGCTTCATAGAAACAATCACCTAAGTAGTAGTATATGAGGTTTTCACAAGGTGAAAGCCTCACCACTTCGAAATAATCGAAGAACGCTACATAAGTTCCAAATGGTCTAGTGATGATTCTTTGTGAAGTCATCCTTTGTCAAGTGACAAATAAAACAAGTGTCAAGGGAGTCAAAGGAATAAAGGATCAGAGAATCCTTAAATTATGAGTTGAGAAAGTCATGGGTTGAACAAATATCTTGATTGACAAAATAAACGGAGTTGCACAAGAAAGATACAATCTTTTCCACCTAAGACATGTACAAGTGTAATCCTTAGACATCTTAGGATGTCAAAGTGTGAACCCATGGACACCCCTGAAGTCAAGGGCATAAACCTAAAGAGGTTACATGTCCTATGAGGAATCCAACATAAGAAAGGTGGATAGAGTCCCATGTGAGACTATAGTTGGTAATATGAATGTGCACATTGGTGTACATAAGACCAAATGTTTTTGGGTCAGACTTGGAAGTTGCTTTTTGGTCCTGCTGTGAAATGGGTTATGAGAATAACCATGGATTAAGTTGTCAAGACAACAACTTTCTTTTTGAAAGGATACTCTAATACAAGGCCTATGCAAATGGTGATGGAGTAAGGAAATATACAAAGTATTTTTCCCTGTTATCCATGGAAATAGAACACAGGGCGTGTTCTGCCATCATTCAAAGTGCCATATGGCTAAAGTAATTCCTATGAGAGATTGGGAATGAATGGTAGATAGAAGGATCCAAACGATAACATCTTATGATGAGGATCCTAAGTATCACAGCAAGACGAAACATACTTGTTGATACATCTCTATGAGAGATATGTTTTCAAGAGGGAAAGCGATAGTTCAATGACCTTCTACTGACAGAATGTTGGTAGACCCCCTTATTGAGCCCATAGCTTGATTTTCATTGAGTTAGTGAAAATCTGGGGGCGCAAATAAAATATAAGGTCGTGAACTTCTTTTATATGAAGATAAAATAAATAGTATGTATGTTATGAGTAAATACATAAAGGTATACAGTTTTGTATGTCGTACAGGTCAAAAGAGATTGGTTCACTCACACGAACAACCGTCTTCCCATGTTTTGCAGGGGCATGGGAAGGTAAGACGAGCAAATGATCACCATGAGATGGTTGAGAAGAATCTTTGCATTTGAGTCGCCTCAGTTAGACTGAGATGAGATCCGCATGTGTGCATATACACAGAAAATGGATCGAAGCATGAATATAGACCTGTAGCTAGGCAAAGAACTCTTTTTCACAAACGAGATTGTAAAATTGTGAAAAAGAAAGTTCTGGTTCGAATGTTGAGTACATTTTGGAACTAATGTCTGTACGGTGAAAGATAAAGAAATCGACGTACACCTCAAACCATTCACCGTAGCATGCAATTCATACTGCATGTGCTTGAGAGTTAAACTGCAATACGAGATGTGGGTGAAAGATCCCTAGTTCACCACAGTGTGAGTCCCAGGAAGGAAGAATACTTCCACAATGCCCTTAAGACTTAGGCGGCATCATGAAAGCTTGGTTTGGTGACAGCTACTTTAGCTGAAGCTCCATGATCACACTCGATTCGGTCAGACGAGTGAAAACTAGGAAAGCGACCAAGTCAAAATGGACTGATGTTTAGTCAAAAAGGAAGATTTACTCCTAGATACATAAGACGTGCTAGTATCTGTGGTCGACCCCTTACTAGCTCTGTGTGTAGCTAGTAAGTGCGGATACTATGTGCGTAGAAGGCAATCTGAGTTAATCATCATATTAACTCGAGAGGGATTAGATATGCCATGAGTAATATGTATGAGAGAATCTGGGGCATATAAGGCAATGAACATATAGCTTACGGTTATATATAAAGGGTGTCCTTGGATGCTGGTCCGATATAAAGGATTTCTAGTATCACAAGCACTAAATTTGAAAGACGTTTTTGCCCACGCAGTAACGGCAGACGCCAAGTATGAAACAAGAAAGAGTAATGCACGCACGATGGGAGGCCCATCAAGTGCGAGTGGGAGATGTTGGACTTTGGGTCCAAGTCCGCCCTTGATGGGCCGGACTATTTGATTAGGAAATAAGTAGCCTAATCAAATAAGAATAAAATCAGCATAAAATGCAGATTTGGGAATATTTCAGCAATAATTATGGATTTGTTAAAAGAGGAACAAATCACCATAATTAGGGAATTAATTGAGAGACAATTAATTGCTGTCTTGGAGGGCAAGTAGGAGTGCACACGTTTCCTAATTAGTGGCCTCCATAAACCACTATAAATAGGGTGTGCCTCCTCAATTGCAACTTGCCCCGCCATTGAGTTTTCTGGCAATTCCCTTCTCTCCTACCATCTTTCTGGTTCTGGTGATCTGTTGTGCAAATCACAATTAGGCTCTAGTAGTCTAATAATTGTGTGGGCACAAGTATGGAGTATTGGAGCTTTGACCCGGATCCGAACATGGATTCATCCAGGTAAGCCTAATCTCCTAATTTTAGTTTAATATTTTTTCCTACAATTAAAATATAAATCTCACATCGAACTAATTGGAAGATGAGTTAAGGGTATATACAACAATGAGGCAAGCCCTATTAAATTGGCTTAAGGTATTTTGCTGAAAAGAAAAGCCTAATATACACTTTTAATTCACTAAAATCTCTAATAAATATTTTAAGATTAATCTAATTAATAATAATTTGATCAAAAGACACACGGGGTAATATAATGTTCCATCATTGGCTGGTTAATACTTCTTCCGATCCTTAATATAAGATCCAGTTGATTTTTTTAGAGAGATTGAGAAAGTTAAATAAATTATTTAATCATATTATATGTTATCTCTTATTATATTATATATCAGTTTATAAGTCAAGCAAATTAGTTTAAAGAAAAACGATGAGTATAAGTATTTTAAAATAACTTATTTAGCTTCCTTAATTTTTTCAAAAACATCAATTAGATATTATATTTAAGACTGAATATAGCGTAAAATTTCAAAATATTAGTGACGATGACACAACACCCGCATGAAATTAACTCTACAGATTAGTACGCGCACATGATTAATATACAATATATTAATCATAACGTTGAAAGCCCAAATTAACATAAGCCTTCTACAAAAAGATACCACTCCCCCTTATCCTCAATATAAGATATATTTAACTAATTTGATTAGATTAAATAAATTAGTTAAATTAATTAATATGATATGTATTTTCTAAAAGACCTTAGTCATTTTCTTTAATTCCTCTATCCCCTCTACTCTTTGATTATGGTTGAAAGAACATCAATAGAGGTAAATTAGGAAAAGAATGATAAATATAAAAACTATGTTTTATATTTACGATTAAGATCAATTTCCTAAACATATCTTATACTCCTTTGATCATTAATATAAAACATATTTAAGGAGTTGATCTTCGTACTAAATATAAGACATACTTTAGTTTACATATATGTTAATATTTTCCTAATTTACCCTTATTGAACCTTCCTCAACAATAATCAAGGAGGAGAAAGAATAAAGGAATTAAAGAAGATGGTTAGGGTACTTTAAAAAATACATGTCATATTAACTAATTCAACTAACTTTCTTAATCTAATCAAATTAAATAAATATGTCTTATATTAAAAACCAAAAGAGTATTAAAGACCGGAGGAGTATTATGTAGGCGTAGGGTCACTCACCAATTACCTCGCTCCTTACTACGTACGTTGGAAATATCACATATCGACTTCAAAGTGTTGTTCTAATTTTCCTGAATGTTTTAGCTGCTGATTGAGTGAAACTTCAATGATAAAAAAACCAATAAATTTGCCAATATTTTTATAACTTAGTGATATTAAAGTTTTCCTACAAACGAGAGACTGCAGGTTCATTCCACCTGTAACCTCATCGTTAATATCTGCCTTCTAGTATTTTTTAAAAAGAAACGAACCAATTCGAAATGATGAATATAATGGTTATTGATCAATAAATATAATTTACTAGAGACTTGGAAAAGTACAAGTGCTTAAAGCATATTATGACCTTACCCAGCATGAATACAAAACCGGAAATTTCTGGGAAACGTGGATGCACGAGAATTTCAGCTTCATGCGTACGTAAAGATGGTAGGTGTATGGATGAGACCGTACACACACACATATTCTCTTTAAAAATTAAAATATATTTTATTATTTTCACAATGAAATAACAAATAAATCAGTTGGGAGAAGTTAAAATTTTGGCGGTATGCCCGTATGTGGTTGAGCTAAGTTTTTTTTTTTTCGTTGCTAGACACGGGTATTTTCTTATTAGTTTTTTTTTTTTGATACGTATTTTCTTATTAGTTGAGCTCAGTTTTAATATGACGCAGTTTAAAGCTTTAGGCAAATGCGTTCCTGCAAATCTCTATAAATTGGGCCTCTAACTATTTTATAGGCCCAAATATAGATGCGCTCTTGCCTCTTATACAGGAAAGAAGCCCATGCGGCAATATATAAATATATAATTTTTTTTCTAAAAAAGTATATACACACGGATTATTTTATTTAAAATGTTTATATAAAATTGAGACAATATGAAAAGTTTTATTATATTTAGGTTAAAAATCATAAATAATGATATAAAATTCTGAAAATGTATGATGGTTATGTGTGTGTGTAATCAATATTATTAATCTTACCAAAAAAATTTTAAGAAAATTATTTGATATAATGCATAGATTATTTTTTAAAGGTTTAATAAAATTATTATTGAGAATATGTTCAATATTACAAATAAAGAACGAAAGACCTAGACATCCAAAGAGCATGGACTGAGTCTCTTGAATATATTGGGCCCGACTTTACTCCATCTAATATATAAATTGATAAGTCTCCCTATCCTTTAAAAAAATAAATTGAGAAAAAAAATAGAGAGAAATCAATCTCAGTCGCCATTTAAAACTATATTCTGTTTCTTATAAATACACTAGGAGGTAGTATTATATTATTGTAAATTAGAGACAAAACAAAACTCCCATGCTCTCAAAACTCTCGTGCATGTTAGTTTACGCGACCAATGATTAGCATGACATAAAAAGAGGAGATTTAATCATTTTTAATGAATTATTTCCACATATATGTATAAAATGTATCGGCAACATCAAGCCATATTTGCATAAGATTGTGTGTGATTGGTACTGTTGAGCCGTAATTTTAAGACGTGGGCACGAGTTCACAGCTAGATAACATTATTAATGGATAAATGCGCATAAAATTGGATTCCTAGGATTCCACGCATTCATCTGCACAACATGACACCGTCAGTCGATTACAACAAAGTGCTCTTGTGTATTGGGCTCCTCATCCATCAATGCATATATAACAACAACCCTACAAATTAAAACCTGGGTTTTATCTGTTTTGTCTCAATTCTAATCAAAGCACTTCTCCATTTTATGAGTTTACTTAGCTTGTCTGCAAGATTCCTGCTCATTGTCGTTAAGTAGACATTCTTATTCTTCATCTTTCAGTTGTATCATTCAGTCTTAGAAAATGCTTGTGGTGTGGTATCAACTCTAAGGACTCACTTTCATACTTGAGACATTGTTTAGCTGCATAATAAGGACAAGCCTTAATCATTAATTCTCGTTTTTAGATCATTAATTCGTATAGCATATTTTGGTTAGATACAATCGATTAATTACTAGCAAGAAAACGTAGCTTACAATCCCAACACACAATTCTCTTTCATCCGCTATTCTTGTCTTTAAATGTCCAAAAATACTCTTTTGGACATGTGACACCGTACCATTTAACTATGTTTAGTAACCACTCAAGCCGACAGGATTAAGTAACAGGCACTTAATCGTTGGCAACCAAAAAAGTAAAAATTATTTAATATACTCCTTAATTAACTAAATAAAGCTACCGATTTGGAAACTTAACTTGCAAATGAAAAAAATTAAAATCTTACATATTGGAAGAATTATTTCCACTTCGATCTGACGGCAATTGCTACAAGATATATCAAACCAGTATAAAAATAGCTATATATAAAAGCAATCAATTATGCATTCTCTCTATTTATAAATATTTGCATGTAGAGAAAATAAGAATGATCAAGTAGATATTTGTATTAGTTTATTTTTGTAAGACAAGGATCTGAATGCTTAGAATTGTGTATTTTCTATTCACAGGAAAGTACAGTATATATAAAAAGAGTGAGGAGCCTAGGTATTAATTGTTCCTAAATGAGGGAATCGTGATAGTCAATCAATCTCGCTAATTATGCTAATTGATCTAGTACTAATAACAGAATATTTCCTTAACACCCCCCTCAAGTTGAAGTATATATGTTAATCATACCCAACTTATTACAAAGATACTCAAGCCATATCCCAGTCAACTCTTTTATCAGAAGGTTTGCTAACTGGTCGTCTGATCGCACGTGCCCTGTAGATACAACATTTTCTTTGATCTTATCCTGAATGAAGTGATAGTCGATCTCAATATGTTTCATGCGCTCATGGAACACATAATTCAATGTTATATAAAGTGCTATTTTATTGTCACACCAAGGCTTCGCAGGTAATGTCATGACAATGCTAATATCCTTCATGAGCTGAAGTACCCATACAACTTCTTGTACTGATTGTGACATAGTTCTGTATTCTGCCTCTATGCTTGATTTAAATACAACCCCTTGTTTATTACTCCTCCAAGATATCAGGTTGCCACCAACAACCATACAAAAACCTGTAGTAGATCATCTCGTGGCCTTATACCCTGCATGATCCGTATCATAAAAGCACTCAACTTTAATGTGTCTGTAATTCGAATAGAGGATGCCTCGACCTGGGGAGCCTTTTAGATAATGCAAGATATGTTCTAAGGCTTCCTATTATGCCACTGTCGGAGATGCCATAAATGACTAAGTACTAACTAAGAAGGTTATATCAAAACGAGTTATTGTCAGACAATTCAGTTTTCCAACCAGTCTTCTATATCTTAGGAAATGCAAATGGGTTCAATTTCTCTGGATCAATCTTCGCTTTCAAGTCATCAGAAAGTTTATCAAACATACTATCATTCAAGTCTAGGAATGTATTTGGAATCATGGGAAGGCTACTTGGTGTAGCTCCAAGCTTCCTAGTTTCCTTCAGGAGGTCGAGAACATACTTCCTCTGAGTCAACAGAATGCTTTTGTTGTTTCTCATAACTTCAATACCTAGAAAGTACTTTAATGGTCCTAAGTCTTTCATCTGAAAGTGGCAGTTAATAAAGATTTTAAGCTCTGAAATGCTAGAAGTGTTACTCCCAGTAATCACAATGTCATCAACATATACAACTAGAAGAATTATACCTACATCAAACTGCTGATAGAACACAGAATGATCACTCTTACTTTGGCTCAATCCGAACTTCTGAACCACATTACAAAATTTATCAAACCAGGCACTCAGACTTTGTTTCATACCTTATAACGACTTTCTAAGATAGCACACTTTCCCACACTCCCCCTGAGCAAGCAAACCAGGAGGTTACTTCATATAAACTTCCTCAAGGAGGTCACCATTCAAAAAGACATTCTCAACATCTAATTGATGCAAAGACCAATGATAGGTGGCAGCCATAGAGACAAGAAGACGAACAGAAGTGAGCTTAGCAACCGGGCGAAGTAATCAATACCATAAGTTTAAGCATACCTTTTAGCAACAAGCTGATCTTTCAGCCGTTCTAAGGAACTATCAGCCTTAGTCTTAATTACAAATACCTATTTACACCCAATGGCCTTCTTCCCAGAAGGTAGATCAATAAGAGTCCAGGTACCAGCCTTGTCAAGGGTCATCATTTCTTCTTCCATTGCAACACTCTAACCAGGGTGGGCTAAGGCTTAGTGAAGGGTGCCAAGATGAACTCAAGGGTGGCCACAAGAGAAGAGGAAACAGGAGACAATTTCTGATAGGACACAAAGTCAAAGATAGGATATGTGCAATCAGCATAGCGTTTGGGAGGACAATAGGGGCGGGCACCTTTTCTGAGGGTAATAGAAAAGTCATTGGACGGGTATATGGCAAAATCAAGCACAATTGTATTAGGGGCAGGAATGGGAGTGTATAGGGTCACAGTAATAGAATCTGATGGTGAAGCATTTACTGATAGAGGAGTAAAATTGGTAGGATCAGTCTCGGTGTTGATATCAGAGACCGAAATAGCAGCCTGAACTGATGGGACATGATAAACCAAGAAATCATCTGACATATCAATGACCGAGAGAGACTCAGATAAGACTGAAGACTTGAACAAAGAAGAAGACTCATGGAAGTTGACATCAGTGGACATAAGATTATGACAAAGATCAAGAAAGTAACACCGATAACCTTTTTGGATGTGAGAATAACCAAGGAAGACACACTTTAAAAACTTGGGATTAAGTTTACTGACACTTGGACGAACATCCTGAACAAAACAAACACAACCAAAGATTTTCGGATCAGTAGGGAAGAGCTTAGTGGTGAGGAACTAAACAAAATAGGGAATGAGACACCACTAAGAACAGCCGAAGGCATACGATTGATGAGAAAATGGACAGTAGATAAAGCATCAGCCCAAAATGGTGTAAGAACACTGGAATGAAACATAAGAGCTTGAGTAGTTTCTAAAAGATGACGATTCTTTCTTTCGGCAACACCATTTTGAGTAAGGATATCGACAAATGAGGATTGGTAAAGGATACCATGACTATGCATGTAATCAGTAAAAGGGGTGGAAAAATATTTTTTCGCATTATCGCTTCGAAGAATTTTCACAAGAGTATTGAACTGAGTTTAAATTTCAGTACAAAAGTTTTGAAAATGAGTAACAATTCAGAGCGTTGTTTCATTAAATAAAGCCAAGTTGTTCGGGAAAAATCATCAACAAAAGTGACAAAATAATGATGACTAGTTTAAGATAAAATTTAACAAGGACCCCAAGCATCAGAATGTATTAACTCAAAGGGGACGTAGCCCATTTATTGACTCGAGGTGCCAAATAAACACGATGGTGTTTGGCAAACTGACACCACTCATAATCCAAAGCAGATACAAAAGAAAATTAAGGATATAATCTCTTTAAAGATGAAATTGACATATGATCAAGATGACAATGAACTTCAAAGGGAGACAACCTACCAGAACATGCAACAGAATGCTGCACTTGATCATCCAGAATGTAGTGTCGACCAGATTCATAGCCTCTACCAATAATACGCTTCGTCGACAGATCCTAGAGCAAACAATGGTAAGAAAGTAGTGAGATAAACAGTTCAAATGACGAGTCAATTTACTGGAAGATAAAAAGTTAAAGGTGAGATTAAGAATATCAAGAATCAAAGATAATGAAACGGAGAGGGTGGGGTTAATAGTGCCTAATCCAATGACACGGATAGGGAAATCATTGACAATAAAGATAGAAAATAGGTGAGCATAGGTGGCATATGATGAAAATAAACGATAGTTATCTATCATGTGGTCGGTAACACCAAAATCAATGACCCACTACGAGGATGTGGTAGCAAGACTAGAGGGTAGAGTAACTATAGATAAGGCTGTGGAAAACGACAGACCAGGGGCAGACGGATCAAAGGTCTGGGCAACATGAGCAGAGCCATGCTGCTGATCATGCTACTGTTTATTCTGCAATTTTCGACAATTTTTCTTGATATGACCAGGTTCCTTGCAATAATAACAGATAATATTGCTAGAAGTCATGGTTGGAGCACTGGAACCCTGTTTGGAGCCATAATTCCTGTTGTCAAAGGGA
The DNA here is from genome assembly GCA_963242795.1 of Inga leiocalycina. Taxonomy (NCBI): domain Eukaryota; kingdom Viridiplantae; phylum Streptophyta; class Magnoliopsida; order Fabales; family Fabaceae; genus Inga; species Inga leiocalycina. Next base: position 62,248,812 of record OY725329.1, read on the forward strand.
CCCTGACTGGCCAAAGCACTCGCATTTGAATCCACATAAGGAAGAGTCACACCATCAATGCAAAAGACTCGTGTGAACACATCTTCAAGGGATGATAGCTCCTGACTAGACAGAATCTGAGAGAAAATGGTCTCATAAAAGGGATTAAAGGCTTCAAGAAAATCGATGATGGCCTGACTTCCAGATTCTTAGTACGAGTCTCAAGATCTGCTTGTAAAGACAGAGGTACTTTCATTTCCTCATACAATCACCTATAATCCAAAAAAAATCCTTCAATGGATGACCCTATTGCTAAGAGCGATAAAAACCTTTACAAACATTGTAAATCCAAGTGAGGCTCTCTTTACCAGAGAACATAAATTCCAGATAATTCATTATTTCCTCAACAGTAGTGCAACGACTCGACGAAGACAAGATCTGGGGTTTAATAGAATTTCTAATTTGAAACAAAATTCTAGCATGAACCCTTTTTCCAAGCAACCAGTTTTGCTTTGTTACTAAGAGGGTCATCAGTTAAATGTTCTTCCTTCTCAATACCCATAATATATATCTTATCAGTGGTGGTCCAATCATAGTTCAGTTGTGAGAAAGTAATCTTAGCAGACATGGGCAACATTTCAGAAATCTTAGAGTCAGCCATTTAATCCAAAAGTGAATAACAACAATAGATAAGTCCAGCCGATGAGAAAATCTCCAAATTGGATCACAAAACCGAACAATAAAAAAAAAAGGCAATGAACAGTACCTGAACAGTACACACCCGAAAAACAAATTTCAGATATCAACCTGGCTCTGATACCATATAAGACAAGGATCTGAATGCTTCGAATTGTGTATTTTCTATTCACAAGAAGATACAATATATATATATATATATATAAAGAGTGAGGAGCCTAGTATTAATTACTCTTAAATGAGGGAATCATAACAGTTAATCAATCCCGCTAATTATGTTAATTGATCTAATATTAATGATAGAATATTTCCTTAACAATTTTAAGTGATTTTGCAGGGTGCAAAATAAAGAAGTGTGAGGAATTTGGTCTATTAAAACTTAATTAAAAGAGTTTTTCAAAATGATTTTTAAATTTCCCAAGACACTCGCTAATCAATATTAACTTGTAATGCTATGATATCATTTTCAATTTCTAGCAGTTTCTATAAGCCGCGATCTACGAATAAGGACATTGTGCTGATCGATGATGAGGTTTTGAGCTGATGAAAATTATTGCGTGAGTCGGTAGCAGATAGCTCTAATACGTTCCATGGGTTGATGTCAATTCTATGAATAAGGACAAATTAGCTGTTTTCCCCGTCGTTTTAGACCAAACTTTTCCATGCAACTGACTGATTCCTTTTTCTTTTGTGTTGTCATCACCATCTACATTAAAAACACACCTATATATAACGCAAGTGACCATGTGTGATTTCTCATTCATTGCCCTCTCATGTTGAGATTAATTATCAGTTTTTGTGAAGAAACTGATCAGTGCTGTACAGTGATGGAGGAGAATCAAGTAGTACACTTTAACAACACATTTCCACCTGGTTTTAGGTTCCATCCATCTGATGAGGAACTCATAGTTCATTACTTGAAGAAGAAGATCAACTCTCATCCACTCCCAGCTCCTATTGTTGCTGAAATTGATCTTTGCAAGTTTAACCCGTGGCACCTACCTGGTTTGTTCTTCACTATTAATTTATGATCCTTAGTTCTAAGTAATGAATCTTTTCCGATGATTTTAGCTTGCTTTGTAACTGTACATGCACATAAGCCCTTGTTTGGAGAGGATGAGTGGTATTTCTTCAGCCCAAGAGACAGGAAATATCCAAATGGGTTAAGGCCAAACAGGGCAGCAGCTTCTGGGTATTGGAAAGCGGCAGGAACCGACAAGCCAGTTCTGACTCGGTGTAGATCAAAGCTGATTGGAGTAAAGAAAGCTTTGGTTTTTTATTCAGGTCGTCTTCCTAAAGGCACTAAGACTGATTGGATCATGAATAAATAAAGATTGGTTGACAGCACAACCAGAAAACCTTCTAGGTTCAAAGGTTCCATGAGAGTGAGTACCCATTTACAAGACAATTAATGCAGGCATGTTGTACTCCTTATGATCTTTGATATAAAACCCAGTTGATTTTTTTAAACAGATTAAGGAAGTTAAATAAACTACTTAATCATAACATATGTTGTTTATCATTAAATTGTACATCATTTTACAAGTTAGGCAAACAAAGAGGATGAGCTTTGGTGCAGCTGTAAGGTTACTCTGTCATGTGACTTAGAGGTCAAAGCGTTGCCCTTATAAGTCAAGCAAACTTGTTTGGAGAAAAACGATAAATATAAATACTTTTAACTAATTTCTTTAACTTCTTTAATCTCTTTAAAAAAAAATCAATTAGACCTTATACGAAGGATCGGAGGTAGTTTTATATATGCTTTTAGGTTTTAGCACAAGCAATGAATTAAATAGACTATGAAATGATGATATATAAACGTGTTAAAGGTGAATTGTAATAATGAAGTATGTGGGTGACACAGTTGGATGCTTGGGCACTCTGTCGGGTTCGATATAAAGGCTACTCATCAAATCATAGAGGAGGTGAGATTCAAGAGAATCAATGTGCCTCAAAATTGAACCTACCAAGCATCACATATTATCATCAAATGTAAGCTTCTGTTGTTCTTGGCGATGAACCTAATAAGCTTCCCTGTGACAACATGACTGGTATGAACTTTAGAAGCAGCAAAAGGCAACAGTTTCAGTTCAGTGAGTCCTCAGGTGACAATAATTCCTTTGTTGGACAACTTCAGTGGCTTCGATTCGCTGAAAAGAATGTCTAAGAGGATAGTCAACGTGGATTAAATCTCATTTCTTTTAACAGTGGCAAGCCAAACCCTGAGAATTACGAGATTGATAATGTTACAGATACAAACTGCTACAGCAAAGTGTGTGTAATGAGGGATCTCTTGGACAGAGAATAGTAGATTCCGGCATCCATTTTCAAGAACTGAACGTGCTACCCTTTACAGGAAGGTTCATGCAATGGAGAAATGATTAGACGTAAGTCATCAGGAATCCAAGTTACAAACAAATCATTGATCTATTATTATTCCCTAGCTAGTATGCATATCTTATTATTCTTGCTATACCATATGATCATATAGTCATGAGATTACTTAGAAAACATGAATAATGACAGTGCCAAATTAATAAGGTCATGCTTTGGCTGCTGTCAGCTGGGGGGTTAGGGGGTAAGATTCTTGCATTCATCAGATTCCTTAACAATTACATGAATAATGTCGTCAGAGCGAAATAACAAGCTCATTGCTTGGCTCTGGTATGTTTGGATGAGAGTATTAGGAAACTCAATTTATTGATATGTACTTCATTCTATAGGTTGCACTTTGTAATATCTCAAATAGATTCATTCATATTCTATTTATAAGCAATTATGGGTGAGTGCAGTTGACATTTTCCCAACCAGCCGGTCTTGCGTATAAACTACATGATTGAGTAGAAACTTTTCAATAACAATTTAATTTGCAGAGCGATGACAAGCCCTTATCCTTATGAACATATATTAAGCAACATAATATTATATGAAGACATCGAAATGTCACTTAGGGAGAAATATGGATGAAAAAAGTATATAAAAGAAAGAGGTTATGACATTTTCCGTCCAAATATAAATACACCAGGCAATTTCAAAGTACATTGATAACATATTATGGAACTTGCCATCGGAAACAGAAAAGAAAGACGAGGAAAGTTAAAAGAAGTTACACAGGAAAGTCCCAGATCCAATCTAAGAATGTAATGCCATGGTGCAACAAATGGAAGCATTCCTGATAAAGTCACTGCCTCAGGATACTGTTCCAAGGAAAAAAGCTTAATTAGGAATATTATAGGAGAGCAAGAAGCAAAAGTCGTACTAAAAGAACCAAGGTATTAAAACTCGGACCGGTCATTGAACCGGTCGGGGTACTGGGTTAAGGGTCAGTGGGTCAAACCGGGACCAAACCGGAGCTAAACCGGGACCAAACCGGTGAAAAATTGAAAATTTTAGACTTATAGTATGAAATTCTAAAGGAAATTTTTTTTTTTTTTTTTTTTATGAAAAACTCCAACCCGGACCGGACCCGGAACCGGACCGGTTTTCCGGCCGGTTCGCCGGTTACCGGGCCGGACCGGCCGGTCCGGTCCGGTTTTCATAACCTGGAAAAGAACTCAATCAATAGAGTCATTTTTAAATTATACTATTAAGGCATGTGATTTAAGAAGTTGGATATTGGAAAGATAGATCAAATTCTGAATATTAACTTACTTGTATATGTACGAAAAAATGCCAAGGAGAACGCACAGCAGAATAATGTCAATGCAAAAATTTCGACTAGACCTCACCTGTATGAGGGGAACATATATAAAACACGTAGGCAATTGTATTGGAAATATTTAAAAAAAAAAAAAGGCACAGAACAATATAAACAATATAAATAACGTCAGAAATTACCTCGTTGAGAGTTTTCCTCAGCCTCGTGTTATTATTTCTAAGGTCGGATGACGCCTTATCAACCTGTAAATTAGATGCAAAAGAGCACCATGCAATTTAATTTCACGAAACAATGTCAAGTTGAAAGAACAGCATGATTGAGGTATTTTCTCACCTTTGTCCCAATTTCATCCATTAATGGAACTTGCCGGTCCATTTCCTGAATTTAGATTTAAAAAAAAACGTTTATCATCTAGGACTTTAAACCTACGTATAGACTTTTTTGAAAATTTATTAAAATTCCAACAAAACCAACCTCATTCATGTCAAGGGCCAAATTCTTCAATGTATCCAATCCGTCTGATATGATATCAAGCCCTTCATCCTGTTTTTGTTTTAAATCGTGTAACAGATCTTCAGCTCGCGAGAAATGCCTTTATAATTAACCATAAATTTGAAGCCCGACAAAATTAGCTGAAATGAATATAGCAGTGAGTCTTACATGCCTGTTTCATTTTTCGCATCTCAAACTCTGATCTAAACTGACTTGATTCTTCAGTTTGCTGGAAATATAGATCGTCCTTGTATCCTTCTGAGGCTTGGGAATAATGATAAACAAATTAATATTATTTACCTACTATAAAATCAAAACAAATTAAAAGTCAAAAGCATTTAGCATCTGTTGTACTGTGTAGTGGTCACCTGATGAATCAAACGTAATATTCTGATGAGACGAGAGAGAAAAACCTCCTCCTGCAGCTTGATTAGCTATACCATCTGGAATTGCTTGGATCCTTTCTGGCAATGCCAGAACCATATCATTCCTAATAGCCATTTCTTCACTTGAAAGACCCTTAACCTTTTTAGAATTGCACGCAAGGAAAAAGACCCTTAAAATAATAATTAAGCTAAAAGTTTTTCCTTTCATGCAGAACCATTATTAATGGGAAACAACAACAAGAGGGAAAGAAAATGAGAATTAACAATAATGCATCCATGGTAAATGCATGTGATGACGTATTCAAGCCCAATTATATATAAATTAAAAAGGCTAAGTAATAATTCAAGTGTGCCCTCAAAACGTTTCGATAACAAGATTTTTTTGTTTGCACCTTCTTCTGCGCCAGTTTACGAAGCTTAGGGACTTCGTCCATGAGCCGAGATTTTGTCCGACGAACTTCGGCGTTCAATGCCGCCGCAGATGCCCTGTTCGTCTCATTAAAAGCAATGTCCGATTTCTGCATTAAAATAAAATAATTATTCATATATCATAAAGACATGAAATGAAAGGGGAGAGAAAGAAAGAAAGAAACATGGAGGGCGGATTCGATGTTAGTTTCAACGGCAGCGTAGAGGCGAGCAAAAGCATCGTCACCGTAGGCATTGAGCTCTCGCTGCTTATCGATGTCGTATTTGTCGTATTTTTGGCATATCGAATCGACCCTGAAGATAATATCTATGACGCTCATGTTTTGTCTGCAGTTTCAATTTGATACGATTTGGCGGTGGTGAGAGAGAAGGTTGTGGGATTTCTTCTCCCTGATTCTGGAATAGTTTGTGCATTCTTCATCCATTACCAAAGGCCCTTCACCGAAAACAACGCTTTACAGTGACGATAGCGTGGCATTAACCATCTTTCTCTAACTTCGTTTTCTGTGGCTTCTTCTATTTTTAACTTTTCCCCGTTAAATGGGTGAGAGATATATTAATCTTTTTAATACAAATGCAGGTTCATTTTATCCCACTTAATTAAGGGGTAAAAAGAAAACAAATAAAGGGTCAAGAGTGTGAAACAATTTGCAAACTTCTCAATATAACAATTTCAGTAAAAGAAAATAATTATATTTGGTAAGTCATAAATATATTTTAATTTTTAAATCTTTTTTACTAAACGTACATCTATTTTTATAATTTTAATAAACGAGGAAATAATTCGAATAATGGTATGAATTTTTTTAACCCTCCCCGCCCTTGTCTCTCTCGGCCTCCTCGCCGTTTCCATTATTATCACCCCTATTACCACCACTGCTCTTCCCTCCGTCCATCATTCTTTCACTCTTCCAACAGGTTCTTTTTTCATATTTTCCTTTTTGATTCTACGAGTTTTGCTAGACTGTCTTTTGACTTATTTTCCAGTTCTTTATGGTTCTTGTATAGTTGCTCAACCTTATGACGGGGTTGAGGACAAAGAGGACCACATTAGTGGTCGAAGACATTGATCCCTGACCCTGTCAATGTCAAGAGGGTGTGCGTTTCGAGGGCTAAGAAGGAGCATTTTCCTTCTCCTCTTGCATTGCTTCTCCTTCAAACAAGTGGGGAAATCCCTTATCGTAAACCCCTGGAAGAGGCTCTAGCTGGATCTTGCTGAGAAGGCAAGAATGACAGAATCTTTTCAAGAGAATGATTCTTTGGGAAACCAAAGTGCTATGTCCATAACTATGCCGTTGTCAACAGGTAGCAAACCAGAAGAACCGAAGGTTGCCAGAGAACCGCTAACACAATTCCAGAAAGGTGTCGTTCTCATGATCTGATAATCTCTCAGGAAAACCATTGCTTTGATACCATGTGAAATAGTAAAATAAGAGCTCTTGACAATCGCGTTGGTAGTAAACACAAAACTCTTAATAATCATTATCAATATATATATCTTTAATTTGATAGATCTAATTAAAATGCAGGCATTCCTCGTTTTATTTAAATATCTTTAAATTAATTGATATTATCATTTTAATTTTGATCCATTTTCACACCTTTATATTTAAAAAAAAAAGTCTATGAGTTTATTAACATACTTTGATCAGTAGGTAAAAGATTAATTAATAATAGATATCCATACGAATCTTGAATGTATAAAATTCGTTAATTTAAAAGTTTAAAGAAGTATGAAGATTATTGGTCCATGATATAATAACATTTGTTACTATATATATATATATATATATATTATATCTTTGAAAATTTCTGGCAAAAGAAAACTTTGAAAATGAAATTGTGGGCGCACGATAGAGATTTTTTTGCCTGGATATACACTGGCGGAGTTGGATTTGATATATGAAGCTGTATTAAAGTTAGTGACGACTAACGTAATAACTAAAAAGGCCATCCTGTAAGCGCACGTTCTATCCTTTTCCATTTTGGTTTTGTTGATCGCAACCATATGTCGCCAAATCTTCCACATTAAGAGTTTCTAGCCTTCAAATAAAACCTTAACCAACTCAAACTAAAAATTCAGTGCCAGACAACAATAAATCAAAAGGTTGAGATTTGGATTATTTTTAAGTCATGAATAATGAATAGGGCATTTCATACATAAAGTGGAAATTGGCAGTTAGGCTAAAACTGACTTCAGAGAGCCATATTCCAATCTGAAAATAACAAAGCCTAATCTTAGAAACAAACAAACAAAACAAAAAACAGGTTTTTCCGTTACCCAATGGAGAACCGAAAATGGCGCGCGCTTCCCTAACGGAAGTCTCAAAACTGTAAATACAACGGATCCAACGCCACGCGCCTTATCAGAGATGTAATCTCAATCGCCGCCGGATCGAGAGCGGTAGAGCTTACCAAACACGTGGAGAGCCGAAACGAATCCGATGAAGCACAGGCTCATCACCAGCACCATGGTCGGCGAAATCTTCAGCCCTGGGGCTTCGTCCGTGTAAAACCTCAGCATGTTGGCGCCACCTCCAGAAGAACCTCCGATTCCTCCTCCTCCGCCGGAGCCGCTTCCTGCACCAGTCACGCGACGGCGGCGCATGCCAGCGGTGGCAGCAGCAGAGCCACGTGGAGCCATGACTCCTGGGCGCGTGGTGGAGGCCGTTGTGGCGGACTGAGATTGAGATGCCCCTCTCACCATGGTCTTCGTAAAGCAGCGAATTTCAACAAGGCAGCGATATAGCGGGAGGAAAATAGAGCTGTTTGAATTACCGATGGTAGAAAACGGACATAGAAGAGCATATATATAGAGGACAATGGGATTATTAATTATTTGCAAAGGCATTTATTTTATCTACTTGTTTTCGTTTTATAATTAAGATACAATATTTACAAATAATTTGGGCTTATTTTGTTTATCCTAATTAATTAACAATATATTTATGCTTTCCAATTGTGACATTAATAATATATAATTAAGCTTATTCTTCCCCATCGAAATCAAAGAATCAATTGTCAACAGCATAATACATCCAGTAATTGCTTATCATTATATCTGTTACGTTGTTTATACCTTGTTTTTATTCATGTTATTAATAACTACTTAAAATGCGTTGCTAATGTTAATTGACGTTCTAAAAAAATTGTTATTGCTGATTGTATTATCCTAAACAATAATAGATATATATCTCTAACTACATATTGACAGCAATATGTAATATGTAAGATGATGAGGGTCGTGATCAAATGAAATATTCTTACTAGAGTTGGTAAAACAGCCCGCCAGCCCGCAAAACATAGTCGGGTTCGGGCTGGGGAAAAAGGAGCCTGTTTGTAATCGGGTTAAATGGACTAAGCCCGTTTAACCCGCGGGTTAAATGGGTTAGCCCATTTAAAATTTAAAAAAAATCTCATTTCTCTTTCTAAACACACTCTCTCACTCTCACTCTCACTCTCGAGTCTCGTCCCCTTCACTGCGTCTCGTTCTCTCATCCCCTGGCCACTGAACCCTAACCCTCTCCGGCACCATCCCTCTTCCTCCTCGTCTCCGGTGGTCCGGGATCTCCCAGTCACCGTCTTCCTCTCAAGCTCCGCCGCTCCGTGCTCTCCCATTCTCCTTCTTCCTCTCGTCAACTTTTCTGCCCGAAGCTTCAATCGAGAGTGGAGGCCTTTTGGTTCAGCCGTCCCAGTCTCCCTCTTAAATGGAGTAGTCTCATTGCTGGCGTCCAGCCGTCATTTCCCCTGCCCGAGCTTCCCTTCTCTTGCGTCTGTGATTCAGTCCGGCTGGCGTTCGAGATCGAGACGGTGTACGGCTGGAAGAGGTAGTGTTTTCTGTGCTTATTTGAAATTTTTTAGACATTTACTTGAGATATGATTTGGTTGAAATCGAAGATTTGAAGTAAACTGATGTGAATAATTGTATGCAAGCTTTTCTTCTATCTTGGTCGGTATTGAACTATCGTCTTCTAAGACTTCTATCTTGTGGTTTTATTTGCATTTGGTTAAGCTCTGTTAGTTTTATTTCGTCTATCTTGGTCGGTACTGAAAGCGAAGATTGTGACTCTGACTTATTTGTTTGCACCATTGTTGAGCAAAGGCTCAAGTGAACTTATTTGTTTGCACCATTGTGACTGTCTAACTGATTTATTTGGTTAAGATCAATTAGTTTATACAATTATACTTAATTCTGTATTTCTGTCCAGTAGTATAACATGTTAGGAATTTCATGTTTATTGTAAAGGATTAGATGTTAAGAACTTTGTCACTGTTTTCATTGGGCTGGTTTTATACATTTTAGTGATTTTAATTTGACTTGTTTTGTATAATTGTATGCAAGCTTTTCTGGCTTAGACAAAGTTCTTCTTTCATGATCATTGCTCTCTTAGTGGAAAGAATGTGTTTGACTAAGATTCTTGTCTTGCATCATTTGCTGCATTTTGGGCGTTGAGGCCTTAAGGGTGATTTATACATGATAGGTTAAATAGGTTTTATGTTTCGCATACTGTTTATTGGGTGTTGTCTTGCATGCTATGAATAGGTTAAATAGGTTTTATGTTTCGCATACTGTTAATTGGGTATTGTCTTGCATGCTATGAATAGGTTAAATAGGTTTTATGTTTTGCTACATCTTGTCTTGTGATGGATGTTGACAATATGGCCACGCAATCTGCACAACCTGCACTTGCTGAACCTCAAGATTCGTCTGTACAAACACAACAAAAAGATGCTCCTTCTATGAATAAAAGGGCGAGATGCACCACATCTGATGTTTGGAGATACTTTTCCAAAATTGGCATAGTTGATGGCAAAGAAAAAGCCAAATGTAATGGATGTGGGAAGCCATACGTTGTGGGGAGCAAGGAGTGTGGGACTTCACACCTTCGACGTCATATTGAAAGTTGTAATGCACTCCCAAAATACAAAGATGTCGGTGCCATGTTGTTAGATCAAGCTGGGATTGTTAGAGCTAGAAAGATTAACTACAACAAAGTGCGTGAACTCATTGCGTATGCCATCATTAAACATAATCTTCCATATGCTTTTGTTGAGTATGATGGAATTAAGGAATTGCTCACATATTTAAATCCTGATTATAAGGTTATTACAAGAAAAATGGCTGTAGTAGATATTTGGAATTTCTATCTCCATCAAAAGGACAACCTAAAGAGAAAACTAGCAATGAGTTCAAGTAGAATATGTTTGACTTCTGATTGTTGGACAGCAATAACCGCTGAAGGTTATCTTTGCTTGACTGCACACTTTGTTGATTAGAAATGGAATCTTCAGAGCAAAATACTTTCCTTTTCCAAGATGGAGCCTCCTCACACGCGATCTGAATTGGCAAGAAGGGCGCATGAGATATTGATAGACTGGGGGATTGACAAGAAGGTTTTCTCTATCACGCTGGACAATGCTTCAACAAATTTTCATATGCAAAGAATATTGAAAGAGAATTTGAATTTGAGTGGTAGCTTGATATGCAATGGTGAGTTCTTCCATGTGAGATGTTCAGCCCACATCTTGAATCTCATAGTTCAGGATGGCTTGCGCGTAGCGGAAGGAGCTTTGAATAAGATTAGGAATAGCATTATGTATGTACGGAAATAGAGGCAAGTATGATAGAATTCAAGAAAAGGGTTGAACAAGTTGGAGGTATTGACACTTCTGTGGGTTTAAGGTATGATGTCCCGACTAGATGGAATTCGACACATTCAATGCTTGAGAGTGCAATTAAATATCGCCGTGCTTTTGCTAGCTTGGCCTTGAATGACACAAATTACAATCATTGTCCAACAGATGAAGAGTGGTCAAGAGCAGAGGCTATGTGTGCATTCTTGAAACCTTTTGCTGTGATAACAAACTTGATGTTTGGATCATCATATCCCACCTCTAACATGTATTTCACACAAATATCAAAAATTGAGTTGCTGCTGAAAGGACATTTAAACAATAGGATTCTGTGATTCGGGATATGGCTCAGAGTATGCTTGACAAGTTTGACAAATATTGGACCGAGTATAGTGTTATTCTTGCATTAGCCATTATCCTTGATCCTCGGATGAAGCTTGAAGTCATAAAGTTTACTTTTACGAAATTAAATCCCATGAATTCTCAAGAGAAGATTGAAAACGTAAGGAGCAAATTGTATTATGTTTTCAATGAGTATAAAAACGTGGGATCATCTTCATCCTCCACCCCAATTAGTGGAGCTGCTTCAAGCTCGAATGCTAACACGGTGTTAATCACAGAACCGATTCCTAGCCGTAACTTGAATGAAGTGGATGACAACGAAGTTTTTTATGCAAGTTTGAAATTTTTAAATAATTAGTTTTTACATTTATTTTGAATTTTCATTGGCACTATCCTCTGTTCATTTAATTTGAACCTTTTATTAATTTTTCAATAATGTAGGATTTTTTTTCATTCAAGTGTCAAGATGAATCAAGAATTGAAAAGTCTGAATTGGACTACTATTTGGAAGAAGTGATACTTGATAATAGATTGGCTACAAGATTTAATGTCTTGGATTATTGGAAAGCCAACTCAGCTCGATTTCCTTGTCTTTCAAAGATGGCATGTGATATTCTTAGCATTCCAATTACTACTGTTGCCAGTGAATCAGCTTTTAGCATAGGATCTCGGGTTCTCACAAAGTATCGATCTTGTCTTCTTCCAGTTAATGTTGAAGCTCTCATTTGCACTCGAAATTGGCTTCTTGGTTTTCCATGGGATGGTAATATTTAATTATTTATAATCATATTTGTTCATTTATCTTTTTTTTATATGTCTATTTAATAAATCTTTTATGTTTATGTCATTACGTGTGGCAGAGGATTCTGAGATAGAGAAAAGGGAAACTGCTCCTGTCCCTATTTTTACAGCTTCAGACAATACTTCAAATATAATTATTGCTGATTGAAGAATGAGGAAGGAAGATTATAAGTTTTTTGGTTGTTTTGAAGAATTAGATCCAATAAAATTCTAACTTTCTTGCTAATTATTATTACATTATATGACTTGTAATGTATCCCTCATTCCCTTTGAATATACGTATGAAATGTCTTGCATGATGAGTGATGCATGATTTGCATGAATAGATAGCCTCAACTGATTAATGCATGTGGGCTAGATTGTTTCTGTTTTATTATGGATTTTTTAGTAGCTATAGTAGTTGCTTTAGTGTTTAGTCTGTTTTGCTGGGTTGCTTTTTGAGTTTTTGTTTCTTTAAATGGTTTGAATGGAGACTTTGTTGATGGCAAAAATAGAAAAGAAATGTCCATTCTACATTGGTTGGTTCAATAATGCAGATCATCTAGACTATAAGAATATGGGGAAGCAAGTTGGGCTTCAAAAACAATAGACAATGTATCATATAGCTTAAAATATAAAAAAAAAGGCCTAGACACGAACGGCCCAATCCACCCCACTTAAAATGGCGAGCCCGCCAGCCCGCCTAATCGGGCTTGGGCTGCCAAATGGCAGCCCGTGTGATAAACAACCAGCCCGATTAAGGCCAGTCCATGTCGGGCTCGGGCTCGCCCGATTTGCCAATTCTAATTTTGACCAAAAAAGCAACCATGATTATCTTCATTCTTAACATACATCATAGATTTTCTGCTAACGAAAAAGATAAGACAATAAATCACTTGAGGCTTTCAACTTACTAGTATTGGTTATGACCTAAGAGTTTAAAGTTTAAACAGTATTAATCTGAATTTTCGTGTTTAAACAAAAAAAAAATGCAAAATAAACAAGTACAAGAATGTGTGTGTAAGAATGAAAAATTCGCTAACAAATACATGTTGAGACAAGAGTACAGTATAGAACGTCGTGTGTATAAACATTCTATAAACAATTCAGTTGTATAAAATAATACTCCGTCTAGTTTTAAATATAAGATAAAGTTAACTTTTTTGAGAAAGATTAAGGAAGTTAAAAAATTTACTTAACATATTATATACTGTGTATTCTTAGATTATATATCAATTTATTAGTTAAATTAATTAATTTGGAGAAAAATATGAAAATTTAAATACTCTAAATAATTTAATTAGCTTTCTTAATTTTTCTAAAAAAATCAACTTTGTCTTATATTTAGGACAATAGAAAGTAAGATGTGAACACAAAAATAAGATTGGCAGGAAGGTCCCAATACATATATTCACAAAACTGGGAATTCTTTTTGGTGGTATAATGCATATACACGTAGGCTTGTATTTGGAAGTTAACTAGCTAGTTGCTTCAGTGTCTGTTTTGATTAGCGGTAGAAACTGTTTTTCTAACGTGATTTATGATATACGAGATAAGTTTATAAGATGAATTTTATCTCGACTTGCTAAATAGACTTTTCCACCTCTTTCTCAAACAGGCTCTCCGAGGAAAAGGGAACTCGTTTATCAAAGGAGAATTCTTTTGGAGGGTGCAATATCAATCTCATGTTGCGTGACGACATCAACGGAGGAAGCAGCTGGAGGCGGTGGTCCAGTTTCTGGTTGACGCCGACGACGTTGAAGCTCCGTTTCCAGTTGCTGCTGATGATGATAATTAGACGAAGAAGCTACGGTCATGTTATGCGGTGGAGACGACGCTGCATGTTGATCAGCTTCCACGCTTGATCTCCGCGGAGACGTCTGACGCTGCTATCCACTTCATTACGGAAGTGTCGTAAGAGAGACACCGGAGACAGCGATGGCGACGGCGACGGCGTTCCCGACCCCGTCGTGCCCACCGAACCCCGCCTTTTCTTAACCTCCTTCCTCGCTTTTTGGTGCCATCCTCTTGAGCGCCGACACTACTCTTTCGTTAAATATCGTCGCCTTCATGCTTGAGCCCATCTGCATGCATATGCGTTATATATATATACACACGTTCATCTCATATTTAATCTTGAAATTTCTGAGATTGATCATGAAGTGTGTAATATATATACCTGCGTTACAAGGGCATAGAGAGGAAAAGTGACGTAGCTGCAAAGGATTTGAACGAACACCCTAAAGATATATATACATCACCAATTAATATTAAGAGCAACATATACAGATATATAAATATATATATATAATTAACTAGAATCTGATGAAAATGAGCTGGGTTTGTACCCCATAGTGATTCTGATGATGACGTCTTCATTTAGTGAATGAAAACAAGATTTAAACCCGAATTGTAACTGATGACAACAAAATTGAAAGCGTCAAATACTGTTAATTAACCAATAACTTGATCATCATCATATATAATCATATCATACAAAAGTGAAAAGGGTAAGTAATTTTACCGCACTCCAAGAAATGAAAGCAAGCTGGAAAGCATTCTGTTTATGACACGAGGAATATTTAAAAACAGGATTAGTAATGGTTGATGAAGGTTTTTGGTTATTAATAAGAGGAACATATAGGACCACGTTGTAATTTATCACACACACACACACACACAAATATGTTGATGTGTAAGGGGTAGTACCTGAAAGCACAAAATGGATGAGGTAAAGGAGAAGGTGAGGCCTATTAAACCAGAAGTAACCATCCCCTGGTTGCACAAGTGGCACCCCCTTCACTACGTCTCCTCTTTCTTTAATCTTAAGTCCCATTTCCGTTATTATGACTTGAAGCTTCGTCCCCACCAATAATATTATCTACGTTCATTCATTCATTAATATATAATTAATTAGTTTTCATCATCTATATATATATATATATATATATATATCCTCTCCTGCAACAATTTTATTCCACTCACAATAACACTATAAAAAAAATGTAATTTAGTAGCAGTTAAAAATAGGTATTAGTAATGATTTTAACCGCTACAAACAACATTAGTAGCGGTTAGGAAAACCGCTACTAAATCGTATGTTGCAAGCGGTTTTATAGCGGCTATATAAAACCGCTACTCAAGGAACATAACTGCTACATCCTTTCTAGCAGTTACAAAAAACCGCTACAACATCCTCATAAACGAAATTTTTTTTCAGAAATATTTGTAGCGGTTATATAACCGCTACAAATATAAAAAATTGAAAATTTGAAGGCGGGAAAAGAAAAATGACATTTTTTTCAATTTTGTAGTGGTTAAGGAACCGCTACTAATTTTGAATTTTTATGAAATTTGTAACGGTTATAAAACTGCTACTAATTTCATGAAATTCAAATTTAGAGCAAAAAAATTTAATTCAAGTTTAAAAAGGCGCGTTTGTTAGTAGCGGTTTAATAACCGCTACAAATATTTAAAAATATTTTTAAAACTATACGATCATTTGTTTCTGTTCTTTTAATATTAAATTAATTAGTTTCTTTTTTTATTATTTTATCTAATTTAATTAGCTTATTATTAAATTAAAAGGATAAATTTAATTTAATTGGATTAGTATAAAAATTATAGTAATAATATTATTAAGGATACGTAGGTAATAAGGAATTATTATGTTGTCTAATATAATGTAATTGTGTATGAAAAATAGATGAAAATGAGATACAGCTCTAATATATCTGGAAAAAAAAATGGTGAGAATAAATTTTATATAAAAGAAAGAAGTATTGTAAAAAAAATAAAAAACATTGTTACCATATGTGATCGTATTATTCAGGTCATCTACTCATACAAAAGAAGTTGTAAATGAGAGAAAATGAAAGAAATGTAAGGTGAAAAGAAATTGGAGAGTGTTTGAAATGAGTTGTGGTAAGGATATTTATAGAGATCCACGTACTATTTGTAGCGGTTAATGTGTTGATTTTGTAGATGTTTTTATTTAGTAGCGGTTATTTTTACTTTTGTAGCTGTTTAATAACGTCTATAAATATTATTTTATTTTATTTTTTAAATTTTGTTTTTTAAATTTTATTTTAAAATTTTTTTTCCAGTTTTTTTTAAAAAAGAAAAGCATAATTTGAATTTGATCACTCATCGTCGCCATCCCTACAAAAATTATGTAGAAAAATTATTGTTAGGGATGTTTTATTAAATTTAAAAAATTTAATTTAAATGACGTGGACTTAAAAAAACTCACCGCAGTAGAGGTAAATTGTCATCGCCTTCAGGGAAGTAGTTTTCAAAATCAGCTAGCTGAAATGGCTCACTCTCGTAGGCGATGTTATCGCCTTCACCCATGTCGTAAAGGCCTCGTGGCTTTAGATGAACGACCATGTGCCAATCCCTGTGCCTCTCATCCTCGACATAATAAACCTGATGTGCCTCTGAAGTTAGAATATACGGCTCATCATCTTGAGAAATACTAGTATGAATCGGCTGTGAGAAATTGACTGATGTGATCCCTAAGTCGTCAGTTGTCAGTCCCCGAGAAGTAGTGGTATTTGCCCACAAACACTTGAACAGCGTCACGGTGAAACGGCCTTGATAATTAAGTTCAACCACATCAAGAAGCTTGCCATAGTAAGGGACGCCTCCGAACTGCATGTTGGCGTCACTGCTGCTCGCATAACTCCTTGTCCCAAATGTGCCATAAACACCGGAATTCTAAGTTTGCAATCCTTGATCCTGTGAAACTGTGCAAAACTTAAAACCATTGACATTGTATGCTGTAAACCTTTTTGCATGATCAAGAGGGCCAATTGCGAGAGCTCTGAAATCTGGTAAGTGTAGGTTGTGGTCATTTAGTATTCTGCGCACAAACCAGCTCAGGAATTCTCTGTGGACCCTCCTATCAACTTCCGAGGATGTCTGTGTACGGATCCTGAGTTGACGCTTAACATGACTTCTGAATTTCCTGCAATTAATAATGGAAAGGCGATAGTGAAATAAAAGTGAGAAATGTTACGAAAGATATAGATTGAATAACATCAGAGTGTACAATTCTTACCGTATGAAAGGTTCAACTTGAGTGCAATTAATCAAGACATGTCTATGTGCTTGCAACTTCTCAGTTGCCGTTAGTTTGAAGTTCTCAGTTGCTTTAACTGGTTTACCAACACGAGGGATAAATTCTCCTAATGTCGGCGTAGGTTCAAGACAATCGTCAATACGAGGTAGGCAGTTGAAAGCCGTCTCAAGATCATCAAAGTACCTTGAGCAAAAATATAGCACCTCATCCCCTATATAGCCTTCTGCTATAGAACCTTCTGGCCACGCCTTATTCCTTACGAAAGATTTATTTTCCCAAGGAACCTACGAAGTACAGAAGAGAAAATTGATATAAAAAGCTGAAAATGACGACTAGCAAATATTAAATACAGAGAATAAAGCACATATTTAAAATGAGTCCCTCTCAATTGGATACATCCAACGATATCGTATTGGTCCAGCGAGCTTTGTTTCATGAACGAGGTGGACTATAAGGTGAGCCATTACAGTAAAAAAGGAAGGAGGAAAGATCATTTCCAAATGATAAAGCGTAAGAATGATTTTCGACTGCAGCTGATCGAGCTCCTCAACGATCAAAACCTTAGAACACAACTTCCGAAAGAAAGAACAAAGTTCCACCAAAGCGATGGAAAGATCGGGAGGAAGTGCATTCTTTATAGCCAAAGGGAGTAACTGCTGCATAAGAACATGTGAGTCATGACTCTTCAGGCCAGCAACCTTTCGAGCATGCAAGTCAACACATCGAGAAATGTTGCTTGAATACCCATCAGGAACTTTTAATTTCTTCAACGTCGTGAGGAAGACTTCCTTGTTCGATTTTGTGAGGGTAAACTTTGCCAGCTGAAATTTGTCATGCTTATCTGGCCAAGCATCTTCACAAACTCCCATATCGCGTAAATCTTTCCTCGCTTGAAGGTGATCTTTTGTCTTGCCGGGTTCATTAAGCAGCATATACAGCATATTGTCGCAAACATTCTTTTCAATGTACATTACATCAAGACTGTGGCGAAGTAAATTAGATCTCCAATATGGAAGAGTGAATAAAATACTTATCTTCTTCCACTGTTGAGGCGCTGAAGTCCTGCGCGTCTTTTGGCGAGTTTGTGCTGAATCATCGCTTTTTCCAAACTCGAAGTCAACATGCTCAAGCTGCTGTAAGATATCTGTACCAGACAAAGTCTGATGTGGTTCTCTTTTTTCTGTTTTCCCATTGAAGCGATTCCGTTGCAATCTAAACTTATTCCTTCCATCGAGAAACCTCCGATACCCTATAAAGCACCACTTTCAGCTGTGGGGAAGGCGCACTGCGTCAGAGTCAAAATTGCAAGCTGGACACGCCGACCCAGTATACACATTCCAACCAGATAATGTGCCAAGGCCAGGAAAGTCACTAATCGTCCACATCAAGGCTGCACGTAAGTTGAACAAAGTCTTGCTGTAAGCGTCATACGTCTCCAAGCCGACATTCTACAAGTCAAGCAATTCCGCAATAAGCGGTTGGAGATACACATCGATGTCATTGCTAGGTGCCTTTTTGCCTGAAATGATCATAGACATAATGAAAGAGCTTTGTTTCATACACATCCAGGGGGTAAGTTGTAGGGAACTAAGACTACCGGCCAAATACAGTAACTTGTGCTAGGATTCTGAAAGGATTGAAACCGTCGGTCGCCAACGCAAGCCGAACATTTCTAGGGTCAGTCGCAAAATCTAGAAAGTTGTTGTCAAACATTTTCCAAGCAGCTGCATCCCGGGGATGTCTTAATTTACCGTCTTCATTGTTATCAACGGCATGCCACCTCATGTGCTCCGCAGTTTTAGACGACATAAATAATCTTTGTAGGCGAGGTTTCAAAGGGAAGTACCTGAGAATCTTTTCAGGTTTCTTATTCTGCTTTTTCCCCTTCCGAATTGTCTTGTACCTCGATGTGTGACATCTCTTACAAGTCTCCCTGCTGGAATCGTCTCCCCAATACAGCATATAATCATTTGGGCATGTATCAATCTTTTGATAATTCAACCCTAACCTGTTGATAATCTTCTTGGCCTCGTAGAACGTTATGGGAATCTCAGCGTCGGGGAATGCATCTTGTAATAAGTCAAGCAACATCGACATTCCCTTATCCGTGATCCCACACAAGCACTTGATATGATACAATTTGATCAAGAAAGATAATTTAGAATATTTGTGACAACCTTGATATAAAGGACGATCTGCTTCATTCATTAAGCTGAAAAAATCCCGAGCTGCTTCATTCCTTATAAAAACTGGCTCGGAATCGTGCACTTCTTTGTTGAAGTTGTCGCCTTGAAATCCAAATGCATCACGCACAGCATCATTCACAGGATCATCTTCATCTACTTGAAGGCCTACTTGAGAACTTCAAGGAAGATCATCGTCATATCTAATGCCGGCCTTCTCACTATGAACTGCCCACAACGTATAGTCCTTAGGGAAAGGCTTCACAAGCAAATGTTCCTTCACAACATTTCGTTCATGCCACTTTTTAAACTTGCATCTCCGACAAGGACAAACGATTTTGTCATTACAGCTGGCGTGAGTGAATGCGAAATCCAAGAAACTGTTTAATCCGTACAAATATTCTGGAGAATTGCGCGATAACTTGATCCATGATTTATCCATAGCTACTAGTGAGAGAGAAGAAAGTATAGAGAAGAAGATGAGTAAGTAGAGAATGACGAATGCCAAGAACATTATATTTTGAAATTCCAACATTTCCAATTTTGTAGCGGTTCTTCAACCGCTACACTAACCGCTACAGTTCTAAAATATTTGTAGCGGTTATATGTATAAAACCGCTACTAATTTTCAAGCCGTTGGAACTTGCACACATTGGTGGGAAATTCAAAATTTAAACGTTGAGTATTTATAGCGGTTATATGTATACAACCGCTACTAATATTAAAACCGTTGTACAGCAAATTAAAAAATTATTTTTAATTTATAGCGGTTATACATAACATAACCGCTACAAATGTGCACAAAGGTGACAAATTTCAAAATTCAAATGATGAGTATTTGTAGCGGTTTTTATTGTGGCCCGCGGGTTGGTGCGGGCCAACCTGCAACCCGCGGGCTGGCCCGTTTTTTCAGTTCTAACAACCATATATATATGTGCAGCGGTTTATATTGTAGAACCGCTACAACCATATATATAGGTGTAGCGGTTTCTATTGTAGAACCACTACAAAAATATATATGATTGTAGCGGTTTTTATTGTAGAACCGCTACAACCATATATATTTGTAGCGGTTTTTATTGTGGAACCGCTACAGCCATATATATGGGTGTAGCGGTTTTTATTGTAGAACCGCTACAACCGTATATATTTGTAGCGGTTTTTATTATAAAACCGCTACAAATACGTATATACTTTATTTTTTTTATTTTAGAAATATAAATAATATTGTTGCAATTAATTCACAAATTCAACAACGCGGTCTAATAATATAAATATAATTATGGTAAACACAATAGAATTTAAGTTCTGAAATACAAACTTATATATATATTTACAAATGTTTCAACAACAAATAAAAAAAAGATGTCCTAAACTAAGTAGCTGGGGGTTGATCATCTGGTGCTCCCTCAGTTGGGGCTCCCTCAGGTGTTGCTGGATCAGGCCGCTGGGCAGAGTGAACTGCACCATCATCATCAGGAGGAGGAGGAGGAGGAGGAGTAGTCTGGACGACGTACCGAGGGACAGGGGGAACCTATGGATGCTGCTCGTCCGGGAACAGGCAACTCCATGACCGCTCGAGCATGTTGTTCGCGATATCACGCCACTGCGTCTGCTGAGCGTAGATCATATCAGCCTGCAGCTGCATCTGCTGTATCTGCTGCAGATGCAGCTGGTACATCTGCTGCTACTGCTGCTGTGTAATCTGCTACTCCAAATATGACCGCAGTTGGTCAATAGACTCGTTCCTCGGACGTCTGACCCCTTTAGAGCTGTGTTAACTCATAGAAATCAAGAGTATTTTAGCACATTTTCTTCTCTTTTCACTTATTTTTGGGTTCAAATTGTGCATATAAAGAGATTGTAGAAGATTATGTGATAGGACAAAAGATAAATCAAATTTTTGTTGAATCATGAGTTAAATGCACATGGTTTTAAATATTTGTGAAAGTTAAAAGAGCTCATGAATCCCTCTTCCTTGTAGGTGGAGGATGACAAGTTGTAAAAGCTCACAAAGATCATGGGAAGATGTGAAATGAAGGGAAGAATGCAAGAGGAAGAGGAAAATGGACATTATGGAGAAGCCTGCACTTGCTGTGGAATCTGTTATAGCCAAAGTCATAGCGAAATCACCTGAAAAAGCATTGGTTCTGTCTGGTTCTGTATGACAATTCGCTATGGCATTCGCTGTAGCGAACCCACGGCGAACGCGCGAAACTGATGCTGTGCGTTTTGAACAATGAAGCAGAAAAACCAGTATAAAGGCATGGGCTAGGTCAAAAATGAGGAGAGGTTGGACTTCTTGAACATAGTGGCTGCTAGGGTTTGACATTTTGGAGAGCTTGAAGCTTGGGATTGGATTAAGAAAGGATTTGGAGCCTCAATTCTTGAGTTTTTCTTGTTCTTTTCTCCTTTTTCTCTATTTTGCTGATATGGATTATGATTATGTGCTGAGATATTGGCTTTTACAAACCATAAGTAGCTAGAACCATCAATTAGGATTACTTTTACCCATTGTATGGATTGAAACTATTGGATTATCTTGCTTTTGTTGGTTAATGAGTATTATATGTTGATTTTTCTTTGAGCTTAATGCTATCTTGTGCTTGATCACCACATGATTAGAGTTGTTCAATTGAAAGATGCTTGAGAGAGCTATTTTGATTGTAGAACTTAAGAAAAATCATGCTAGACTTGAAGTTTAGGGATTAAATGGATGGTTTGTTGTTAGAATAGAGATATATCTAACAACCTAGCATAGTCATGTGAAGGCTTGCTTTGGAAAGATGATTTTCATTAATTGTAAACAAGAGATCGATTGAATATTTTTAATGAAGATTAAAAATCAATCTTAACTTGAGAGAGCTTGGTTGATGATTTTAGGATCTTCGACTAACATATAGACTCATTTAACTAGCATAAGTGAATATTTGCATAGTTTCATGAAATACAATGGGGAAGAAGTAATCCTAAGTTTATATCTCTTGAAGTTAAACCCAATTTCTAAATTTTCCACTGTTTTTCTTTGTTATTTTCATCAAACTTATTTATTTAACTTGATCAATTTCAAATGATTCCATTCAACCTAATTAAGAACATGGTTAAATTAGTTAACTTGCTTTTATCATAGTCCTCGTGGGAATGATCTTGACTTATTACTTTATTACTTGCGACCCGTGCGCTTGCGGAAGCTAAACAGCGAACAAGCTGCCAGCCTCAAAGGTGGCGCTCCTGCCGTAAACCATGCTAGGTCTGTCGCCTATCCCCATCCCCTTCACGCGTCAGGGTGCTTAGCCTGAGCCAGACCCGCCTTCAAAGGAGCCGTCGGGTCCACTGACCCCTGTGACTCCTCGGCCTGGGTATGTCGCAGCTCAGCCTGCAACTGCTGTATCCGCTCCTACCATTTTATGAAACAATTACTAATTAGCATTTTTCATTATTAAGTTGGTTTTATAAAAATTATAATAATTAAATTACTTACAATGGCCGCCTCTGCCTGCTGAGAGGTCGCAGTCCCGTCACGATGTCTGTGTGTGATGGCGTACAACTCCCCATAGTCCGTCTGACAATTCTCCTGCTGTGCCTTCGTCTCCTAAAACAATTACAAAATTCAATTAGTATTATGAAATAACCAGCTAGAAGTCAGTGATATTTTGAAAAGTTACCAGCTCGCTGTAGGTGATAGCAAAGGCCTTCGATCCTGTTGTGTGGTGGATCGTCTGCCGCGCACTGATCATGGTGTTCCTCTGAGAAAGCTCCTGGAAAAAAAATAATATTACATGTATTAAAACAATAAAAAACATTTAAAATTAATAAATTTCAAATTAAATATAATTAAATTGAAATTATAATTTAATAATTAACAATTACAAAATTATATATAAAGAATCTAATAAATACATTACTTTCCCCTCAGGGCTCCTCCTGAATTGGATGAAACTCGCCCAATCGTCAAGCGGCACACCGTCCGGGACGCTCTCAATCAGCTGCTCCAGAGGCATCGTCCTGTCCTTATCCACCTTGTGGAAGAGAAGGTTCCTCCTGTTCCTCCAGCCGTCACCCATCTTCACGAGGGTATACCTCTTCCGGTTGGCCCGGACGGCAAACCGCAGTTGAAAAAAAATTATTTAAATATCAATAATTACAAAAATCCTATTAAAAAATATTAATTAAATAGAATTAATTACAAAAAAATATTAATTAAATACTTTTAATTACCTAAACCACCTCCTCCCAAGCCTGGTCCTTCGGCCCCCTTGGAACGTGCCTCCACGTCTTGAAGTGAAGGGGGAACCACATCCAATTCGCGCCCAGGTCGTTCAGGAAGCGGTTGAACAGGTGACCACCATTGTCGATGGGCTGGTCAGTGCCCTCATTCCACGGCACTATAACTCGCAGGGTCTGGTCCATGCTGTTCAAACCAGCCACGTCCAACCTTCTCGTCGACACGTTCCCCTGCTCATCTGCACAGTTTACCGCACGTTAGATAAATTGTTATTCAAATTTAACATTTCGAATTTAAATAAATAATTTATTAAATTAAAAAATTTATTTACCTTAGACCTGCACCTCAAACCCAGTGGACCGTGAAGACGACCCTCGTGGGTTGTTCTGCTCTCGAGCCTCCTCCTCATCGAGGAACTGCTCCATCTCCCTAAGCCCAATCAGGATCTCGAAGTCCTCATCGTCGTAGTCCTCAACGTTGATATCTGGCCCCCCAAACTCAGGCACCTCTGGTGCGGTCGTCTCCTATGGGATCGTCTGTGGTGCTTGTGGTAGGGCCGACTCCTGTGGGGGATGGGCTGAAATGCCACAATCGCCCTGCCTCCATGCTGCCCCCTCTCTCTGCCCCCTGCTCGGCTGCTGCCACCCCGCAAAATCGGTCTGGGGACCTCAGGGGCCTTCCCCCTATCCTCTCTTGAAGCCATCTATCAACTGTAAAAATTCAAAAAAAAAATATTTTAGTCACATTATTATGTAAAAATCTAATAAAAATACAAATATAAATAAAATACGTCTTATCTACGTACCTCAAGTGCAAATACTGAGAAATACTGCAGCAAAAACTCCTTCACAGACGTCTGAACACTTAAATTTAAAAGAAACCACTCAGAGAAACTTCAGAAAACAAAATGAGCAAACGGAAAAATGAAGGGAGGCGCCCCTTAAATAGGCCAGCAATTTGTAGCGGTTATCCCAATAACCGCTACGTAAACCGCTACAAATCATCAAGGGCGACCAAAATTTGTAGCGGTTTTATAATAACTGCTACGAAGTACAAGAACCTTTAAAATTCTATAGCAGTTATGGTCCATAACCACTACAAATTTGGAGACTCCTGAAATTCTGTAGCGGTTATATCCCTCTAACCGCTACAAAAACCTTACATTTGGGATTTTGTAGCGGTTTTGTTGCTATAACCGCTACACTGTTGGCGGGCCCTGGTCGCGCCAAGTGGCGGGAATATTGTAACGGTTTTTATTCATTAACCACTACAAGTTTTAGCGGGAATTTCGCGCCAAATTTATAGCGATTTTTTCTACCCAACTGCTACAAAAAACGATGCTAATCTGTTGCGCCACTTGGCGAGAAACTTGGCGCTACAAATACTATAATTTGTAGCGGCTTTATATAACCGCTACAATGCCACCGCTACATAATATCAATTTTTTGTAATGTAACCGGACTCATTTCACTTACCACCAAAGGGATAAATGGAAACCATAGGTGAGAGTACCATCCTGTTCATATTTGGTATTATATATATCAGTACTATTCACTATATAATAATTCAACGATATATGATATCATATATGTAATTTAATGACAAATTAAATTAAAATAATGTTTGTGATTGTAGAATTAACTTACCGTCAGTGTTAGAAAGGAGGAACAAGACAGCAAAGGCCCAGATTGGAGGACTAACAATTAGAAATAAGTCATCGTAATGTTAGTTATTAATTAGGAGCTTGCTCGTCAAATTATGCGTAAATGAAATTGAGGGTGAAAATTAAGGACAAACCTAATTCCTACGACGATTTTAAAATCTTCTTCTAAAGACCTCTTTATGTATTTCCGAAAATCGAAGCTCTCTTGACTTTGAGGCGATAAATGTGCCTGCATATTTTTCATCAGAACAAAGATCTCCATCATTTTCTCAGTGAATTAAATGTTTAGGCCATAGATTCCAAACTTTTTTTCGTACCTCCATGCAAAACAATTTTCGACCAGTTAAAACTGAAGGAGTATGGGGTTAATTAGTAGGAGAAGAATTATTCCGTACCATCATAAAACCATGTCTCAGGGTTAAGTAATCTACTTTAGGAACTGACCTCAGGAACTGTCTAAAGAAACAAACCTGCATCAGAATCAAGTAGTTAATTAGTTTAGGGAAAAAGGGAAAAAGAAATAATGCTTTGTGGAAGCAGCGCTAATAATGAAAGGGAAAATCGCAATATGGTACCAATGAACAAAAAAATATCAAAAAAGTCACATAATATGATTCGACATCTAAAAACTCTTACGGGATCTCAGTGATATTGATTCGAATTATGAAATCACCTGTTTGCCCCATTGTCAATATGACACATAAACTTATCAATGGTCATACTTAGATTTATCAATATGACACATACACTGGTCAACAGTAATACTATACTTGTCAATATATCACATATAATTGTTAATATGGCACATACACTTATCAACATATAAACTTATCAATGATAATATTATAACTTGTTAATAGAGGCAAACGGGTAATTTCACAATTTAAATATATATTACTGAGATCTTTTGGTAGCCTTTTGATACCAAATCATATACTGGGACTTTTTTTTTGTTTTTTGTTCATTGGGACCAAACTGCGCTTTCCCATAAAAAATAAAAGTGATAATCATGTGTGAATAAGCAAGTAACTAATTCCGATCGTTTGAAGCTGAGTTTTCTTTTTTTTTTTTTTTTTAACTGCGTAATTTTAAATCCACCAACGCTTGACAATAGCTAGAAGGATTGTGCTTGCTTGGCGAAGGCTACACGACATGTTGACGCTGACCTATACGTATAATTACAAGAATAGCCTTGAACCGTAAAGCTCTGCAGCCTAGTCTTCTTCGTGTGTGTTTGGTATTGCTTATTGAGGGTCAATAAGTATTTATTACGTAAGTCGAGATAAAACTTCTCTTATATATTTACCTCATATATCGTAAATCACGATTTACAAGCACTTATTATCTAAAACTAAGTTATCCCAAACAAATACTTCTATGCATTAATTATAAGTGGTCACTCCACGTTACCGCCCTAGTTGCTTTCCCATTCTTGACCGTTATTTTTCTCTCTTAAACTATATTCAATTGACTTGTTGGATCCCGCGCACCTTCCTCTTACTTATTTTCTTGTCCCTAACGTAACGACCAGAACATGGAGTATTTACGCAGCATCCATATTTTTTTCCTAGTTTTTTCTGTCAAGTAATTAATTAAACAGTAGGGCATCATGAATTAATGAAAGAGAGAGATAAGGAAGTTTTAAGAAACGTACAAATCCAAATGAGGAGAGGAGTTTTAGTCCAAGAGCTCAAGTGCCTTCTTCCAAATGAAGTGTCCTTAGCAAATCTGAATCGCTCTGGATCTGTCATTACACGATCTGTCATTACACACACATATTCAATTAAACTGTACATTCAGAGACATCAATATTGATTTTGGATTGATCACATGTTATTAAATGCAGAGACACTAACCGTATGTAAACTGGTACTCAAGTGTTCTTGTTTCCTCTTCCCATCGCTTCCACCATCTCATCTATATATATACATATATAGTCACAACCAAACATTATTAAATTAATTTGCAATTCAATGCAGAGAAACAAGTCGATCATTGTACTTGTATATATTTACGCACAATACGAACCTTAGCACGGCTCAAAGCCAGAGTGAGGATGCAGTAAAGAACATGAAAACAACCCAGCACGAAGATAAATATATGCAGCTGATGAATCCCATCTGACGACACAAATGCTACTTTTCCCTGCCATAGTCATACACACCCATACTTTAATTACCTTCATTAATTAATTAAACAACAATATCATTTAATCCTCTTCTAATTTCTAATTACATCCAAGTATTTTCGAAATAATGGATGGTTGATTTGGCTCCATGCACTTATCTATATATCAGTTTTTTTAATGATTTTATCTGATATCCGGTTCAGGGTTTGAGATTTTCTCTCTCAACACAAGTGTCTCCTCTATAACTCAAACTCAAGAACCAAAAGAATTTGGCAGGCCTTGCAAGGATTATATCAGTTTATCATCGTATATACAATTTTACACACACCTGCTCCGCACATTTGTCGTCTCCTCCGGCTGCCAAAACGCGACGGATGTTTTTACCATTGGAATGAAGTAACGCCGCCAATAATCTCCGGCCGGCCGTTTCAGTATCTTCTGTTTCGGCGGCGTCCTGTTCCTCGTCTTCTTCAATGCTGCACGGGCGCCACGTGTTCGCCACTTCTTCTGATATGCATATTCTCGTTATAAGCCCTTGTGCCACCGTTAGCAGCAACGATATGAACCCTAATAACATCAGCTCTGTACCAATATATTTATCCAATTAATTAAGCAGCTAAATTTATTTTAATAAGAAAATTTACTCGCATCAGAAACAGAACCTGAATATATATATATAGTTCGAACCTGATTTGATCTTTTCCAGTGACTCGGATAGAGCTCTCTTCTTCTTCTTCAACCACTGCAGTATTATAATTCCATTAAAGCTACGCTTTCAGTACAATTCTGAGGCGTTTATAAATTTGATTGTGGAGCTGTAATTGTGTGTGTGTGTGTACCTTTGCTATGAGATGTACAATGTGCTCGATGATTATGGAAATTAAATTAAAACAAAACAGACAACGGCCACAGCCCACGTCGGCGTTTGTTCTAAGTTTCTTCCTCCGCTTCCTCCTGCCATAGCTCGATCTCTCCTTCGTCGTCTCTCCTTAATTGATTGCAGACTTCAGGAATCAAATACACAGAAACGATATAATTATGATATATTTATATAAAAGAAAGCGGAGATAGCTAGAAGCACCATATGGAAATTTGAGGTAGTGAACGATAATTAATAAAAATATGACGTGTACGTAGATAAAAATTTTTGAAAGGTTGAATTTTATGTTGCTAACTGGTCTTGAATATTATGGTCAGAAAAACAGTAAATATGTAATCAAAAGACTAATAATTAAGGAAAAAAATATTTAAATATCACTTAAATTTCAAAATCTTAAATCAATAATTTTTTAAAAATCTAAATTGTCAATTGTTATATTCTTTTTATCAATTTCATTACTTTTATTATCAGCAAAACCAAAATCTATTCAACAATATAAAAATTAATAAAAATATCCGTTGGATTTAAATTGGACAATGAATACAATTCTATGACGGCTCTGGGCCCACAATGCGGTGGATGGCTAACGCTGTAACGCGGATAACGAAGGAGGGTACCACTGTCTAAGTCCATTTTAACTAAATATCATATATCAGAGACAGACAATTAACTTAATGATTATGGGAGTAAATTTCTAATCATGCTCTCATTTATAAATGAGCACTTTTCAACTATTTCTTCTCTATCTATCTTTAAATTATTTCTTTATTGGTACAATATATAGGGGCAAAATTGTCACAATTTCATTTACTAAACTGAAACTTGACTTATAAATAAGATCAATTTTTTTTTGTCAAAAAATACTTGTAAATAAGACCAGAGTGATATACAATTCATAAGTAGGCATTCGTACGAATGTCAAAAGTAAAAACTTACCACTCTGGTCCTATTTATAAATCTTTTTTGACAAAAAAATTTGGTTCTATTTATAAGTCCAGTTTCAGTGTAATAAATGAGATTGTGAAAATTTTACCCCTATGTATTGCACCAATAAATAAATAGTTTAAAAATAGATTGAGAAGAAAGAGTTAAAAAGTGCTCATTCATAAATGAGAGCATGATTAGAAATTTACCTTCATAATCATTAAGTTAACAACCTCTCCTTGAGATATGAGATTTAGTTGAAATATATTTATAAATATGACCAGAGTGGTAACTGCTGGATTGGAACAGGAATAGAAGCCAATGAGAAAATGATTAATGAATTATGAGTGCTAAGCAACCAGATGAAATAGGCTAATTTTTAGAACAGTGATTAATAAAGATGAAGCGTCAGGACTCATGATGCATGTCATTTTGTTCCTGCAAGTGATGACATAATGTTATTGATTAGCATATGATTGTTCAAGCCGGCCGGAAGATTTGAATCAAATGTTGCCCGGGAAATTTAATTAAAACCATCAATAACCCACAAAGAGGCACTTTGAATTCGGTTCATGACATGATAAAAATCAATATCAACTATATACTAAGTACTTAGTTCTAAATATAAGATGATTGCTTTGATATTAGATGTGCAAGATTCCTTACCTTTATCTCCTAGATTTATAATTTATCACTCAAACTATCTCTATTAATTATACTTGCATGCATGAGATTTCTATTAAACTTAAACATAGTTTCTGATATAAATAGTTAAAAAGGTATTTTAAGAAATCAAAACGTTTTTTTAATTATAAAAAAATTAACTTAACTAATTTTTTAGTTTATAAAAACAATTAACTTGACAAGTGGCAATGTTGAAATTTCAGTGCCCCAAATATTGTGTCTCAAAAATCAAATGTGGAACAGGATTATAGGAACATGAAGATATATGTATTTGTTTGTAATAGCGATTGGAGATTTCAAAAATAATTTCTCAATCGTGATTTATAATATAAAAAGTAAATATATGAAAAAAAATTTATCTCAATTTATATAAATAAACACTTATGTGATATACAGAAGTGATCCTAAACCAACAGATAGTACAAATGAAGCGTTCAATTCGATCGGATTGAGGAGTGGGGCTAATTAAGTGAATGTAGTGTGAATGGGAGCAAATTACCGTACGTGGAGGTCAATTTAGTGTGTGTTTGGTTGGGCTTATTTTTGGACAATAAGTCCTTATTACGCAAGTTAAGATAAAACTCCTCTCACATACTTACTTCGTATACCGTGAATCACGATTTATAAGCACTTATTACCCAAAAATAAGATATTACAAACGATCACTTAATCACCTACCCTCATGTTTTGACCCCATGTGTGTATGTCCTTTTTTATTTCACATTATTCACACTCGACTCTTCCTTTTTGGGCTACAAATCAATTCATATATACCATATTGGAAGAAAATTGTTACTGTTTACTGACTTCTCAATAGTACACTGACTCATCTTTTTGGAATTTTATGCATGTTACACGTTTTTCCCCTTGTAGCGTTATATTACCCTCTTGATATTTTTACATATCTACGTTAACCTGGCCTATAACATTGAAAATGGAGGTCTAGTTTGACAAAACAAAAAGGTACAAAGGACGTCATAAGCGACATAATACTTACATTCAAATGTATATATGAATTACTTCGCGTGATTATCAAAATATGCTTTTATTTCACTCTCCAATATCAATCTTTAAAGTAAAATATGACACTATATTTGATCTGACAAGAAAATTACTCTCTCTGATCCTTTTTATAAACAACTTTCTCTCTCTTGAGGTTGGTCTTTTTTATTAGCAACTTTCTTCTAGTATCTCAAAATCTAAACTCCTTTTTTATTTTCTACCCTTATTAAATATACATTATATTAATTATTCTTCACTCACCATTAATTCTCTTTCATTACTCATTTATTACACATTTTCTCTCATATTTTATACTCATACTCTCTTATATTTATTATTCATTCTCTCTCCTATGCTCTTTTCATAAATAGGGATATATTTAAAAGAAACATGACATTTTTTACACATTTATTGTTTTTAACCAATCTTAACCGTCAGTTCGTCTTAAGCAATAAGAATAAAAATTGCTTATAAAAAGAACTGGAGGGAGTATATATGTGTGCTATTTCTGTTGGAATTATTATTCACTAATGAAAATTAAAGGGAGGGTGTCACACACACACACACACACATATATATATATATATATTTAAAGCGTCAAACGCAAAGTCTTGACTCTTGAGGAATGGTGAACCATGGCTCGAGAGCGGTAGAGCTTACCAAACACGTGGAGAGCCGAAACAAATCCGATGAAGCACAGGCTCATCACCAGCACCATGGTTGGCGAAATCTTCAGCCCTGGGGCTTCGTCCGTGTAAAACCTCAGCATGTTGGCACCACCTCCAGAAGCACCTCCGATTCCTCCTCCTCCGCCGAAGCTGCTTCCCGCACCAGTCATGCGACGGCGGCGCATGCCAGCGGTGGCAGCAGCAGAGCCACCTAGAGCCATGACTCCTGGGCGGGTGGAAAATAGAGCTGTTTGAATTATCGATAGGAAAAAACCATGGTTAGGGAACCCGGACCTAATCGACAGGTTCAAACCGGAACCCGGCGAACCGGCCAGTTGGCCGGTCTGATTTGGTCACTTGGTCGCTACTGTAGCGGCCCGGTCTGACCCGGATAGAACTAGAACAAACCGGTCGCGACCCGGTTGACCCGCCGAGCTGTGCAGGTCGGCCCTCTCCAGCAACGACGCCGTTTTGAGGTTTTTTTTAAGTTGAAACTAAACATCAGCACAGTAGCTCCCTCTCCTTCCTCGTTCTCGGTTCGGTCGACAGCGCAGCCACGAAATCTACCCTAGAGTCTCTGCTTCTTCTCCACTCAGCGGCGCACTCCCTCAAATCCCAGATCAGTCTCGACCCTGCTCGTCCGCTACTTCACAGCGTCTTGATTCCGTCCCTAAATCCATCCTTCTGGCGGATTCCGTTCCCAAAAAATCCGATTGTGTGTGTGGTCTAGCCGCCGCGTTTTGGCTCGTCATTTTGGCTCCGGTTGTGATAGCGTGACCGTGGCTCTTTGTGTTTGAGCCTTGAGGTCCATTTCTACTCTTTTCTGTTCAACTCTGGTTGTGATAAGTGATAACTGTCGGTGGTTGGTGGTGGTTTCCGTGGCTCTCCGGCATGTATTCTTTTTTTTAGCGAAAGGGAGTAGTATATTGCATTATTGCTTGAGTTAAAAACTGTACAAAAAGAGCTGAAACGGACCTTAATTTACAGTGAGCCTTAGGATTTACAAGCGTCTTTTGAAAAGTAAAAATTCTAGGCTCTGCAATTTACAGTGAATGGCAATTAGTAATGAAGCTTTGCATAGTATGTTTCACTATGGATCCAATTTGTGCTAGTATACGGTATAGTATGTTTGTTAGAAAATCCATTGAATTATTGAAGAGAATTCTGGAATTCTTGTTTCTGAAAATGTCAAAATGATATAAGATGTGTGTACATTAGGGGATAATGAATGTCAAAATGATAGTTAAAGAATAAAGATACACATTTTGACATTTTAAGATGTGTGTACATTAGGGGAATTCTTGTTTCAAAATGAATGTCAAAATGATAGTTAAGGATACAACCTATATTAGAGGAAAATAATTTATGCTCATTACAGTTTAATTATTTTCTTGTTTGTGGGTGGCTGAGACTATTTTTATGTTAATTTGTAGCTTCCTTGTGAACGAACTGGGTATTTCTTGTTTGCTTTCCTTTGTTGATTGAAAAGACCCTGTATTTGGATTTGCCACCTTATTTGCTCATGGATGTCAGAAGTGGTAAAGGAAGTGATAATCCCCCCACCACCACTGCCCCTACAGAAGAGTCTAGCAACTCCCTTAACTCGAATGTCTCTAATCCCACAGAGTCAACAGGAAGTGTCAAAAAAACTGATCCTGGTTGGTAATATGTGTCTGTCAAAAAAGAGGGGAAAGTTAATGTTTTTACTTGCCTCTTATGTGCATCAAGTTACAGGGGAGGTGGAATTAATAGGTTAAAGCAACATCTAACTGGTGTAAGTGGTCAGGTGTCTTCTTGTAAGAAAGTATCTCATGATATACGTGCTAGAATGAAAGAATCGTTGATAGATGGTGCAAAGAAAAAACCGGTTGCTAGTGACAATGTAGAAGAGATCGATGATATGGAAATTGAAGAGCCAATAGATTCACATCCACTTAGGACATCCAATGAGAGTAGTGGCACAAAGAGGAAAGCAACTAGGGCTGGGAAGCTTGACAAGTATTTTGCACCTAGAACAACCCCGGGTGCTCAATCAAGCATCAAAAGTACTTGGGCAAGTCAAGAAGCACAACATGCTGCTAAGGTTGTTAATGCTGACTGGGCTTATGTGAATTGCATTCCGTTTAATGCATTGAATTGCCCTTTGTTTCAAAAAGCCGTTGATGCTATTGCTGCCATTGGTCCTGGGTTTAAGGCCCCTAGTGCTCATGAGTATAGAATTACCTTGTTGCAAAACTGTAAAAAAGAGTGTCAGTTATTGATTGATAGTTATTGAGCTAAGTGGAAAGAAAATGGCTGTACACTAATGGCTGATGGCTGGACTGACGTTCGACAACGTACTTTGATTAATTTCTTAGTATATTCAGTGCAAGGCATGGTGTTTGTGAAATCAGTTGATGCCTCAGATGTAGTTAAAGATGCAAAAACTTTATTTTATTTGTTCAATGAAGTTATTGAGTGGATTGGCCCTGAGAATATAGTCCATGTGGTGACTGACAATGCCACTAACTATGTAGCATGCGGCAGACTGATTAAAGAGAAGTACAAAACCATTTATTGGTCTCCTTGTGCAGCTCACTGTTTGAATCTTGTTTTGAAAGATATTGCTTCCATGCCTCATGTGTGTGATCTTGCAAAAAAGGCATCCAAAATCTCTATCTTTGCTTATAATCATTTAGTCTTCTTATCATGGTTACGGAAAAGACCTGGTTGGAAGGAAATTGTACGTCCTGGTGCTACAAGGTTTGCCACCACATTTATTACCTTGCATAGCATATTTTTGCACAAACATGACTTACAAGCTCTAGTTATTGATCAGCATTTTGTGCAACACAAATTGGCTAAAACTGAGCCTAGGAAAACATTTTGTGCAATCATCCTTGACAATCGGTTTTGGAACGAATGTTTTCAAATTGTCAAGATTGTTTCCCCGATTATTAAACTATTGAGGATTGTTGATTCTGATGGAAAGCCTTCGATGCCTTATGTTTATGAAGGCATGCAAAGGACTAAAACAGCAATCAAGGAGGTGTTTCAAAATAAGGAGGAGCTGTACAAGCCATACACTAGCATTATTCAGGCTCGATGGGATAAACATTTAAAGAGTGAGCTTCATGCAACAGCTTATTTTTTGAATCCTACCTTCTTCTACAATGCAGAACTTGCTACAAGGAACAAATTAATGCAATCTTTGATTGATGTGTTGGAGGCCCATTCACATGATGATATGGATCGCTATGTCACACTGATGCAGCAAATGAGTGTCTACCGTGATCGTAAAGAATCCTTTAATAAAGTTTCATGTGAAAAAGCTGCCCAAAAACTAAATCCTTATAAGAAAATTTAATTTTTTTAATTTTAATGGACATATTAATACATATTCGATATTTCATACTATGTTTAACTAAATGTTTTTTTATTTAATGTAGATGAGTGGTGGATCTACTATGGTGGTTCAATTCCGGAGTTGCAACAGATTGTTATTCGTCTACTTAGCCAAACTTCTTCTTCTTCTAGTTGTGAAAGAAACTGTAGTTTATTTGAGCGCATCCACACAAAAAGAAGAAACCGTTTGGAGCATCAAAGGCTCAATGACTTGGTTTTCACAAATTACAATCTGAAGTTAAAGTATAGGTAATCTTAATATTTATGACTTAATTTGCTTTTATATAACTTATTTAATATGCCTTTTACTAATGTTGAACTTCTTTCATTTCGTCATTAAAGGGATACATTAGCAAAGAAGAAGGAAAGTTATGATCCGATTGATTTTGAATCAATAGATAAAGTAAACTTTTGGGTTGTTGAAGATGATCCAACTCCTAAGTTTGATAATTCAGATGTGGCACATTCTGAATTTGAAGAACTTACAAGGAATTATGAAGGTTTAATGGTTTTAAGATTATATTCTTATATAATAGTACATAACTATGTTTTCTTCTTCACAAAACTATGAATATGAAGAATTTAATTCATTTCAATATTTTATATGTAGGTGATGAATATGTGGTCATTCCTGAACTTCCATGTTTGAATGCTGATGATGATGTTTCCTAGTCCTTTTGGTTTTCCTCCTTCAGCTACACCTCCTGATGTTGCAATACCTACAGATTTGAATGCTGTTAATGAAGATTATGGTGTTAATTGATTATTAGTTAAGTACTTAAAGAACTATGGGTGGAAAAAACCTCTATTACTGTGAGTTTGTTTTGGTTATTGCTTTTGATGTTATTGGATTGCAATATGATACTAGGATGCTCATTAACCTCTATGGAATTTTTTTATTCCTCAAATTGTCTGACTCCCAGGTCGTCTCCGGTCTGACCCCCGGGTCAACTCCGATCTGACCCACTGTCTCAACCGGTTCAGTGCCCGGTCCGAGTTTTAATACCTTGGAAAAAACACAGATAGATGAGCATATATATAGAGGACAATGGGATTATTAATTATTTGCAAAATATTTTATTTTATCTACTTGTTTTCGTTTTATAATTAAGAGACAATATTTAAAAATAACTTGGGATTATTTTGTTTATCCTAATTAATTAACAATATATTTATGCTTTCCAATTAGGATATTAATAATATATAATTAAGCTGATTCTTCCCCATCGAAATCAAAGAATCAATTGTCAACAGCATAATATATCCAGCAATTGCTTATCATTACTGTTGTTTATATCGTGTTTTTATTCATGTTATTACTAGCTATTTTAAAATGCGTTGCTAATGTTAATTGACGTTCTAAAAAAATTGTTATTGGGTGTGTTTGGATTGGCAAATAGATAAGTGACTTATTTTTACTTTGACTTATGGAATTTTAAGATTGGGAAAAAGTAAAATTGGGTAAAATGATGAATGTTTGGATTGGAGATTGGATAAGTGATTTTGTAAAAATGAAAAGTGTTTGGTTTGATTTTTGCATAAGTGGCTTTTGTGTTATTTAAGAGAAAAAATTTTAAAAATTATGAAAAATGAAAAAATGAAGGGAAAATTGTGAAAAAAGATCTCATTAGCAACTTAATTGTCAAATAGGACCTGGGAAGATATTTGCACACAGAGGGATTTTTTCACAATTTTTTCAAAAATTAACTTCAAAAATTTGGCAATGGTAAAATTCTAAATAAAATGCTTAAGAGTTGTGACAATCATGACAAGCAATGCAAAAGGCACATATCAAGACAGTCGTTTCCACCTCCTTCTCATTTGTCAAAGTGGCATTCTTGGTGATAAATTAATCCAAACATACCATGGCAACAGTGTTACTACAAGGCACATACTCAAATTTCCTGCTGCTTTCCCATCCAGATAACAGTTCTTTGTTCACTCTTCACATACAAATCTTTCTTTTCTCCAAGCACATAATTTGATTCAAACATACCATAGAGACCTTACCAGAAAAGACACGGCTAAAGGCATAAAACCTTCCCTTATCAGATGAATATGCCTTAGTTTCATGCATATTAACAAAAAACCAAATTACAATTAAATAATTAGAAATTATAATTAACTATATTAGCAATGGTAAAATAAATAATTAAATTACAATTAACATTCTCTGCCTTAGTTTCAGTAAAATTCTTTCTTCTCTGTTCTCACAAATTCCATCGTCTTTTGGTTGCCATTTGGTGTACTAATTCAGCTTCTGATTTAACATTCTTTGCTACATTGTTTATGTTCTTAGCCAACTATTGATTTGGCTTTTATATAGTTTTTCTTTTTTGTCTTGCATAAGAGTTGTTTCTATGAAATGTTTAAATGAGAATGCATTGCTGATCTATGATCATAGAGTATCATACATCCCAACCAGAAAACACACGCACACAAAGAGGAAGACACACACTTAAGAAAACACACGCACACAAACTAGCCATGTCCAGGCAGCACAGGCAATTACCCAAAAAAAAACAATCACAAACTAAGATCTTAGTTTGCAAACTTACTCAAAATAGATCAACCGATGACCTTCAACCATACCAGCCAAAGAGAGACACGCGACTGAGCATATCACCGACGACTTTCAACCGTAGCTGGAGCCTCCAACACCAGGCAAGCTCACAAGCTCTTGCAAGTATAGATCAGTCGTCCCCTGACTCCAAACCGCCCCAAACCCCAGCACAAGACACCATCAAACTTCAACGCCGCTTGCTGGACTTCGACAGTTACGCCCACACATGGAGACTGAGGAAAAAGCACAGACAACACCGGATGATAGCCTAGAGGATGGAGCTAAAAACCACGCTGAAAATGAGCCTTGACTGCGGAAAACCAGACGAGATCCACTGCCGCTAGCCGCTGCTTCTATGGTCGCTTGTGTGCTTTGTGGAGAAGAGAACATTGAACATCGTGAGAGAGAGAAAGAGAGAAGTAAGGCATGTGGGTAAGGGTGAGCAAATCTTAACTAAAACCAAAAACCAAACTGAACCATAAGCAATTCAGTTGTTCGGTTTCGGTTTATTTGGTTTTCGGTTTTTTTTCAGTTTGTAAAATAGGAATATTTCGGTTTTTGGTGTTCGGTGCGGTTTTTGTGAAATTAATTTGGTTTTAACAAATAACCGAAGTTTATTTAAAACTACATCATTTTATTTTCATTTTTTTAACACAAGTCACCAGACCCAAAGGCCAATACCTAAGTACCCAACACCAACCCAGGCCTAGCCAGCCTCACACCCTCAGTGAAGTCGTCATTCCCCACTCCCCAGAGTCTAACTGCTCCTCTTGCTTCTGCTCGGTTCTTCTTCTCTTCTCTCATTTGTAAAATGAAAACCCTAGCCTCTCCCTTCGTCGTTCGCCTACTTGACTCTCCCCATCTCCCGAGTGACGAGTAACTGAGTAAGACCCTCATCCTCGCCTCCTCACTTCGTCGTTCGCCTGACTCTTCCGATTCATCACTCTCACAATCTCACTTCACCCTCTTTGCCAACTAAGACCTCTCACCTCCTCACTTCACAGCGCCGATAAGCCATCTCAACCAGAAGCAAAGCTCGATCTTCCTGTCTCCGCCTCCTCACTCTCACTTCAGCGTCTCTGCGACTCAGGTCTTTCTCACCAAGCACCGATCAGCCATCTCAGCTGGAAGCTAAGCTCAATCTTTCGTCTCAGCCTTGTCTCTTACTTAGGTGAGTTGCTTCACTTCCCTCCGTACTTTATTTTCCTGATTTAACAGAAGCTAAGCTCTGTCTCACACACTCACTTGAGTGAACCAAGACCCTGTGCAAAAAATGTCTCCTTTTATGCAAAAAATGTCTCGTTTAATACGACAAAATATCTCCTTTCATACAAAATTGTGTCTCATTGTCTTGTATTTTAGCTTTTCTGATGTGCGTGTTTTTGGTATTTAATCCTGTGGTTGAGTTTATGCTGTAATCTGTAAAATGCAGTAGCTTCTGTATCAGTACATTTAAAGAATTGGTATATCAGGTTATCTTTGTTTGAATACGACACTAAAACTTAGGCTTAAACTTGCAAAATGTTATAGAGAAAATGTGGGATTTTTGTCTTTCATCGTTGAACTGACATGGACAATAGAACATGGGTCTGATTTTGAGGGGTTTTGCAGAATTAAGAATTGAGAAGAAGACAAGGATGATGGAAAGATGAGGTTGTTCTCTGTTGTGCATGAGTATTTCTGCTGGATGTTGTAGGATTTTTTTTATTTATTGTTTAGTCTAAGATTTGGTAAGAGCATGTGATTGAAGATGAAGATATTACTTGTTCTTGAATCTTTGTCGAGTGATGTTACAACACCTAGCAACATGGTGTTGCTATCATCAAATAAATTGGGTTCATGCTTCTGTTTTTAAGCATTTGCATATATATATATATATATATATGCAAGAATTTCGATCAATGTGGATAATTTTCAATATATTTTTTACAAAATGATTAATCTAACTTTCTTTTTATTTTTATAAATCATTTATCTAGTTTCTACATTTAATTAGAATGGGAGAGGGGTTTATTATTATAGACTTTATATTTCGAGTGTATACAGTGATGCTAATGATTAAACATTTGGAAAATCTAATTAAAATTTGATGATAGTAACTTTAGGCTTGAAAATTACTCATGACTTTAGCGATTTGTCAAGTTTCTAATGTGTGAGTTTTATGGTTTTGTGATTTTGTCAATCACTTGTTCTGTTTTTTCAGTTTTTTTTTTTTTTTTTTTTGTGAATCATATATGTTCTATTCCTAATTGAATGGGATGTGGATGTCTTCTGCAGGTTGGTTGACCAAATTGCTGGTCAAGCAACAGCTGGGGATATTACTGTCAAACATTGCTGTCTGTCAAACTTGCCAACTTCTAATGCAATAGATCATTTCCTTATGTAAATATGATAGTTTACAATAGGACTTGAATTGTAATAAGATCTTTTCCTTTCTAGATTTTTTGTTTTTGGTTTTTTTCTTAATTGTTAAAACTTTAGGTGTTTTGTGTTGGCAAAGAGGCCTAAAATGTAGAACAAGATTGAACCAAAAAGGCCCTTATTTCTAGATTTTTCGAATTGGACAGACTTGAACCAAAAAAGCCCAAAATGTGGCCCAAACACCGAAAAATCGAACCGAAATATTTTGGTTATTCAGTGTTCGGTTTTTTAGTGATTTCAGTTTCGGTTTGATTGTAAAAATAGGCATATTTCGGTTTTTCGATTTTAACCAAACACCGGACCGAAAAACTGTTTGCACACCCCTACATATGGGGGTGGATAAACAATTTAAAATGTAATAAATTCTCAAATGGGCAAATGGGCTGATTGAGAAGCAATCTAAAGCTCCAATTAAAAGCTTATGCCAATCGCAGCAAAATGCGGCTTTTTTCTCAAACGTTATCGTCGAACCAAACACAGCCAAATGAAAAAAACAATGTTCAAGGTGGCCCAATCAATCGCCGATTGGGCTCTCAATCGGCAATCCAAACACCTGATTGCTGATTGTATATCCCTCAACAATAATACATATATTTATAACTACACATTGACAGCAATATGTAATTTGTACGATGATGAGGGTCGTGATCAAATAAAATATTCTGACCGGAAAAGCAACCATGATTATCTTCATTCTTAATATACATCATAGATTTTCTGCTAACGAAAAAGATAAGACAATATATCACTTGAGGCTTTCAACTTAATTACTAGTATTGGTTATGACCTAAGAGTTTAAACAGTATTAAACTGATTTTTCATGTTTAAACAAAAAAAAAAACAAATTAGACAAGATACAAGAGTGTGTGTGTGTGTGAGAATAAAAAATTCGCTAACAAATATATGTTGAGACAAGAGTACAGTATAGAACGTCATGTGCATAAACTTTCTATAAACAAATCAGTTGTATAAAATAATACTCTCCCGTTCTAAATATAAGATAATGTTGAATTTTTTTTGGAGAGATTAAAGAAGCTAAATAAGTTACTTAATTATATTATATGCTGTGTATTCTTAGATTATATATCAGTTTATTAGTTAAACTAATTAATTTGGAGGAAAAAATGAAAATATAAATACTCTAAATTAATTTAATTAGCTTCCTTAATTTCTCTAAAAAAACTCAACTTTATTTTATATTTAGGATCGGAAGGAGGGAATAAGATGTAGACACAAAAATAAGATTGGCTGGAAGGTCCCAATACATATGTTCACAAAACTGGGAATTCTTTTTGGTGGTAGTATAATGCATATACATGTAGGCTTGTATTTGGAAGTTAACTAGCTAATTGCTTCAGAGGGAAAGGGAATTCGTTTATCAAAGGAGAATTCTATGGAGGGTGCAATAGCAATCTCATGTTGCGTGACGACATTAACGGAGGAAGCAGCTGGTGGCGGTGGTCCAGTTTCAGGTTGACGCCGACGACGTTGAAGCTCCATTTCCAGTTGCTGCTGATGATAATTAGACGAAGAAGCTACGTTCATGTTATACGGTGGAGACGACGCTGCATGTTGATCAGCTTCCACGCTTGATCTCCTCGGAGACGTCTGAATGCTGCTATCCACTTCGTTACGGAAGTGTCGTAAGAGAGACACCGGAGACATCGACGGCGATGGCGTTCCAGACGCCGTCGTGCCCACCGAACCCCGCCTTTTCTTAACCTCCTTCCGCGCTTTTTGGTGCCATCTCTTGAGCGCCGACACTACTCTTTCGTTAAATATCGTCGCCTTCAAGCTCGAACCCATCTGCATGCATGCGTTATATACACACACACGTTCATCTCATTATTCTCATATTCATAATCACTATAATTTTGAATTTTGATCATCTTGAAATTTTTGAGACTGATCATGAAGAGTATGTTATACCTGCGTTACGAGAGCATATAGAGGAAGAGTGACGTAGCTGCAAAGGATTTGAACGAATACCCTAAAGATATATATACATCACCAATTAATATTAAGAGCAACATATACAGATATATATATATATATATATATATAAAATTAACTAGAATCTGATGAAAATGATCTGGGTTTGTACCCCATAGTGATTCTGATGATGACGTCTTCCTTTAGTGAATGAAAACAAGATTTCAACCCAAATTGTAACTGATGACAACAAAATTGAAAGCGTCAAATACTGTTAATTATATTTACTAACTTGATCATCATCATATATAATCATAATATACAAAAGTGAAAAGGGTAAGTAATTTTACCGCACTCCAAGAAATGAAAGCAAGCTGGAAAGCATTCTGTTTATGACACGAGGAATATTTAAAAACAGAATTAGTAATGGTTGATTGATGAAGGTTTTTGGTTATTAATAAGAGGAACATGTAGGACCACGTTGTAATTTATCACACACACACACACATATATATGTTGATGTGTAGGGGTTAGTACCTGAAAGAGCACAAAGTGGATGAGGTAAAGCAGAAGGTGAGGCCTATTAAACCAGAAGTAACCATCCCCTGGTTGCACAAGTGGCACCCCCTTCACTACGTCTCCTCTTTCTTTAATCTTAAGTCCCATTTCCGTTATTATGACTTGAAGCTTCGTTCCCACCAATAATATTATCTACGTTCATTCATTCATTAATATATAATTAATTAGTTTTCATCATCTATATATATATATATATATCCTCTCCTGCAACAATTTTATTCCACTCACAATAACCGGACTCATTTCACTTACCACCAAAGGGATAAATGGAAACCATAGGTGAGAGTACCATCCTGTTCATATTTGGTATTATATATATCAGTACTATTCACTATATAATAATTCAACGATATATGATATCATATATGTAATTTAATGACAAATTAAATTAAAATAATGTTTGTAATTGTAGAATTAACTTACCGTCAGTGTTAAAAAGGAGGAACAAGACAGCAAAGGCCCAGATTGGAGGACTAACAATTAGAAATAAGTCATCGTAATGTTAGTTATTAACTAGGAGGTTGCTCGTCAAATTATGCGTAAATGAAATTGAGAGTGAAAATTAAGGACAAACCTAATTCCTACGACGATTTTAAAATCTTCTTCTAAAGACCTCTTTATGTATTTCCGAAAATCGAAGCTCTCTTGACTTTGAGGCGATAAATGTGCCTGCATATTTTCCATCAGAACAAAGATCTCCATCATTTTCTCAGTGAGTTAAATGTTTAGGCCATAGATTCCAAACTTTTTTTCATACCTCGATGCAAAACAATTTTCGACCAGTTAAAACTGAAGGAGTATTTCAGTCCAAAAAAAAAAAACTGAAGGAGTATGGGGTTAATTAGTAGGAGAAGAATTATTACGTACCATCATAAAACCATGTCTCAGGGTTAAGTAATCTACTTTAGGAACTGACCTCACGAACTGTCTGAAGAAACAAACCTGCATCACAATCAAGTAGTTAATTAATTTAGGGAAAAAGGGAAAAAGAAATAATGCTTTGTGCAAGCAGCGCTAATAATAAAAGGGAAAATCGTAGTATGGTACCAATGAACAAAAAAATATCAAAAAAGTCCCAATATATGATTTGATATCTAAATCCTCTCAAGATGCCTCAATGATATATGTTTGAATTATGAAATTACTTGTTTGCCTCATCGTCAATATGACACATAAACTTATCAACGGTAACACTTAAATTTGTCAATATGGTATACACTCGTTAACAATAATACTATGATTTGTCAATATGTCATATGCAATTGTCAATATGACACATACACTTGTCAACATATGGACTTATCAATAGCAACATTATGACTTGTTAATGGGGGCAAACGGGTAATTTCACAATTCAAATCTATATCATTGAGGTCCCTCAAAAGTTTTTTGATAGTAAATCATATACTGAAACTTTTTTTTTTTTTGGTTCATTGGGACCAAACTACGATTTTCCCATAAAAATTGAAAGTCATAATCATGTGTGAATAAGCAAGTAACTAATTCCGATAGTTTGAAGTTGAGTTTTCATTTTTTTTTTTTTTTAAACTCTAATTTTGAAGACACCAACGCTTGACAATAGCTAGAAGGATTTTGTGCTTGCTTGGCGAAGGCTACACGACATGTTGACGCTGACCTATAGGTATAATTACAAGAATAGCCTTGAACCGTAAAGGATCTGCAGACTAGTTTTCTTCGATGCATTACTTATATAAGGGGTCACTCCACGTTGCCGTCCAAATTGCTTTCCCATTCTTGACCGTTATTTTTCTCTCATAAATTATATGCAATTGACTTGTTGGATCCCACGCTGCCACGCATCTTCCTCTTACTTATTTTCTTGTCCCTAACATAACGACCAGAACATGTACTATATATTTACGCAGCATCCATATTTTTTCCAAGTTTTTTCTGTCACGTAATTAATTAAACAGTAGGGCATCATGAATTAATGAAAGAGAGAGAAAAGGAAGTTTTAAGAAACTTACAATCCAAATGAGAAGAGGATTTTTAGTCCAAGAGCTCAAGTGCCTTCTTCCAAATGAAG
The DNA here is from genome assembly GCA_963242795.1 of Inga leiocalycina. Classification (NCBI taxonomy): domain Eukaryota; kingdom Viridiplantae; phylum Streptophyta; class Magnoliopsida; order Fabales; family Fabaceae; genus Inga; species Inga leiocalycina. The sequence continues at coordinate 62,293,574 of OY725329.1, forward strand.
TTTCCTTAGCAAATCTAAATCGCTCTGGATCTGTCATTACACACACACACGCATATATTTAATTAAACTGTACATTCAGAGACATCAATATTAATTTTGGATTAATCACATGTTATTAAATGCAGAGACACTAACCGTTTGTGAACTGGTACTCAAGTGTTCTTGTTTCCTCTTCCCATCGCTTCCACCTTCTCATCTATATATATACATATATAGTCACAACCAAGCATTATTAAATTAATTTGCAATCCAATGCAGAGAAACAAGTCGATCATTGTACTTGTATATATTTACATACGATACGAACCTTAGCACGGCTCAAAGCCAGAGTGAGGATGCAGTAAAGAACATGAAAACAAGCCAGCACGAAGATAAATATATGCAGCTGATGAATCCCATCTGACGACACAAACGCTACTTTTCCCTGCCATAGTCATACACACCCCTACTTTAATTACCTTCATTAATTAATTAAACAACAATATCATTTAATCCTCTTCTAATTTCTAATTACATCCAAGTATTTTCGAAATAATGGATGGTTGATTTGGCTTCATGCACTTATCTATATATCAGTTTTTTTAATGGTTTTATTTGGTATCCGGTTCAGGGTTCGAGATTGCCTCTCTCAACACAAGTGTCTCCTCTGTAACTCAAACTCAAGATCCAGAAGAATTTGGTAGGCCTTACAAGGATTATATCAGTTTATCATCATATATTTACAATTTTACACACACCTGCTCCGCACATTTGTCGTCTCCTCCGGCTGCCAAAACGCGACGGATGTTTTTACCATTGGAATGAAGTAACGCCGCCAATAATCTCCGGCCGGTCGTTTCAGTATCCTCTGTTTCGGCGGCGTCCTGTTCCTCGTCTTCTTCGATGCCGCAGGGGCGCCACGTGTTCGCCACTTCTTCTGATATGCATATTCTCGTTATAAGCCCTTGTGCCACCGTTAGCAGCAACGATATGAACCCTAATAACATCAGCTCTGTACCAATATATTTATCCAATTAATTAAGCAGCTAAATTTATTTTAATAAGAAAATTTACTCGCATCAGAAACAGAACCTGAATATATATATATATATATATATAGTTCGAACCTGATTTGATCTTTTCCAGTGACTCGGATAGAGCTCTCTTCTTCTTCTTCTTCAACCACTGCAGTATTATAATTCCATTAACGCTACGCTTTCAGTAGAATTCTGAGGCGTTTATAAATTTGATTGTGGAGCTGTAATTGTGTGTGTGTACCTTTGCTATGAGATGTATAATGTGCTCGATAATTATGGAAATTAAGATTAAAACAAAACAAACAACGGCCACAGCCCACGTCGGCGTTTGTTCTAAGTTTCTTCCTCCGCTTCCTCCTGCCATAGCTCGATCTCTCCTTCGTCGTCTCTCCTTGATTGATTTCAGACTTCAGGAATCAAATACACAGAAACGATATAATTATGATATATTTATATAAAAGAAAGCGGAGCAGATAGCTAGAAGCACCATATGGAAATTTGAGGTAGTGAACGATAATTAATAAAAATATGACGTGTACGTAGATAAAAATTTTTGAAAGGTTGAATTTTATGTTGCTAACTGGTCTTGAATATTATGGTCAGAAAAACAGTAAATATGTAATCAAAAGACTAATAATTAAGGAAAAAAAATATTTAAATATCGCTTGAATTTTAAAATCTTAAATCAGTGATTTTCTAAAGATTTGAGTTATCAATTGCTATACTCTTTTTGTCAATTTCATTACTCTTATTGTCAACAAAATCAAAATCTATTTAACAATAAAAAAATTAATAAAAATATCCGTTGGATTTAAATTGGACAATGAATATAATTCTATGACGGCTCTGCGCCGCCCACAATGTGGCGGATGGCTAACGCTATAACGCGGATAACGAGGTAGGGTATCACTGTCGTATTTATAAATACTTTTTAATTAAATCTCATAGAGAAACAATTAACTCGATGATTACGAGATAAATTTTTAATTATGTTCTCATTTATGAATGAGTACTTTTCAATTCATTCATCTTTATCTATCTTTAAATTATTTCTTCATTGATACAATAAATAAGGGCAAAATTGTCACAATCTCATTTATTAAACTGAAATTTGACTTATAAATAGGACCAAATTTTTTTATGAAAAAAGACTTATAAATAGGACCAGAGTGGTATACAATTCATGAGTGGAAGTTAGTACGGATGTCAAAAGTAAAAACTTACCACTCTAGTCCTATTTATAAATCTTTTTTGATAAAAAAATTTGGTCTTATTTATAAGTCCAATATATGAGATTGTGATAATTTTACCTCTATTTATTGTACCAATAAATAAATAGTTTAAAAATAGATAAAAAAGAAAGAGTTGAAAAGTGTCCATTCATAAATAAGAGCATGGTTAGAAATTTACCCCCATAATCATTAAGTTAACTACCTCTCCTTGATATATGAGATTTAGTTAAAAAAGATTTATAAATATGACCAGAGTGGTGACTAGTAGATTGGAGTAAGTCAAGAACGGAAGCCAATGAGAAAATGATGAATGAATTATGAGTGCTAGGCAACCAGATGAAATACGCTAATTTTTAGAATAGTGATTAATAAAGATGAAGCCTCATGACTCATGATGCATGTCATTTTGATCCTGCAAGTGACATAATGTTATTGATTAGCATATGATTGTTCAAGCCGGCCGGAAGATTTGAAACAAATGTTGCCCGGGAAATTTAATTAATTAAAACCATCAATAACGTCCCACAAAGAGGCACTTTGAATTCGGGTCATGACATGAAAAAAAATCAATATCAACTATATACTCAGTACTTAGTTCTAAATATAAGATGATTGCTTTGATACTAAATGAGAGGGGGGAAGGAGGGTGACGTGAAAGTGAGAGGGAGAAGAAATAGAGAAGATAGAGGAAAGAGATAAGAAAAATATTTATATGTATTATTATTTTTTTATCTTAAATCTAAGATAAAATTAATTTTTTTAGGAAAATTAAGAAAATTAATTAAATTAATTTAAAATATTTATATTTATATTTTTTTTCCTAACTTATAAACCGACATATAATCCAAATATATTGACTCTGACGTTAATTTTCCTAATTTAGTTGTACCGAGTATGCTATCAGACTGATTGTAATTTTACCCTTAATATATTTTTTCAGTTCCAAAAATTACTTTAAAATATTTTTTTGTGTTTTAAACCCCTTAAAATATTTTTTCAGTTGTACCTAGTGTACTATCAGGCTAATTACAGTTTTACCCTTAATGTACTTTTTCAGCTCCAAAAATTACTTTAAACTATTTTTTAGTGCTTTTAACCCCTTAAAATATTTTTTCAGTTGTACCCAATGTATCATCAGACTGATTGTAATTTTACCCTTAATGTATTTTTTCAACTCCAAAAATTACTTTAAAATATTTTTTAGTGTTTTTAACCTCTTAAAATATTTTTTCAGTTGTACCTAATATTTTAAAGTAATTTTTAAATATTTACTTGATTTTTTAAATATTTTTTCACCCACTCTCTCTTACCATTATCACAAAAGTCATTTATATTTAAGTCAATCTAAACACTCACTTACTTTTATAAAATTCATTTATATAATCTTCAATTCAAACATAAATCACATTATAAAATCTGGCTTTTATCAAAAATACGGTTACAAAAATTTAAATAAGAAAAATTTATTTTTCCTATCACTATTCCAAACACACACTTACAGTATAAAAAATAAGTATATGAAAAGAATTTTATCTCAACTTATATGAATAAACACTTTATGATGTCCAGAAGTGATCCTAAACAAATAGATAGTACAAATGAGCGTTCGATCAGATTGAGGAGTGGGACTATTTAAGTGAATGTAGTGTGAATGGGAGCAAATTATGTCCGTGGAGGCCAACGTAGTGTGTGTTTGACAACATCCCAAACCATGGTTTGCGTAACCCGAGACAAAACTCCTTTCACACACTTACCTCATAAGTCATAAAAACTATTAAAAAAAATTAATCCAAACACACACGTACCATGGTTTGCGTAACCTGAGATAAAACTCCTTTTACACACTTACCTCGTAAGTCATAAAAACTATTAAAAAAAATTAATCTAAACACACACGTAATCACCTTTGACCCCATGTGTGTATGTGCTTTTTGATTTCACATTATTCACACTCGACTCTTCCTTTTTTTTGGCTACAAATCAATTTATATATACAATATTGGAAGAAATTTGTTACTGTTAACTGACTTCTCAATAGTACACTGACTCATCTTTTTGGAATTTTATGCATGTTACACGTTTTCCCCCTTGTAGCGTTACATTACCCTCTTGATATTTTTACATATCTACGTTAACCTGGCCTATAACATTGAAAATGGACGTCTAGTTTGACAAAACACAAGGTACAAAGTACGTCATAAGCAACATAAAAGCAACATAATACATATATGACACACTATATATGATCTGACAAGAAAATTACTTCATTCGGTCCTTTTTATAAACAATCTTCTCTTTCTTAAGATTGGTTATTTTTATTAGCAATTTTCTCCTTGTGTCTCAAAATTTAAACTATTTTTTTTTCTACCCCTATTGAATACACATTATATTAATTATCTTCCATTCACCATTAATTCTGTTTCATTACTCATTTATTACACATTCTCTCTCATACTTTATACTCATGCTCTCTCATATTTATTATTCATTCTCTCTCCTATGCTCTTTTCATAAATAGGGATATATTTGGAAGAAACATTATAGTTTTTACACATTTATTGTTTTTAACTAATATTAACCGTTAGTTTATTTTGAACAATAAGGATAAAAATTATTTATAAAAATGATTGAAGGGAGTATATATGTGTGCTATTTCCATTGGAATTATTATTCAATAATGAAAATTAAAGGGAGGGCGTCGCATATATATAAAGCGTCAAACGCAAAGTCTTGACTCTTGAGGAATGGTGAACCATGGCTTGTTGGATTTAAGACTGCTCCCGCTTTAAACTAAAATATAATTTATATTGGACAAATTTCTTTGTATATAGCTTGTTTGAAATATTAAAGGAGCTGTGTTTGGTTCAATAGAAAGGAAAAGAGGTTATGGGTTTTTTTTAATTTGAAGGGAGGGAATGCTAACTAATTCAAAATTGATAAACACACCCTTATCGTTTAATTTATATTATATTGCTTTCTCTTTCTTTTATAATATTTCTATCAAAATTATTACTTTCTAATTTTTAATCTCAAAAACTTGTTACCAATCCCTTATATATGATAAAATATTGTTATATACATTTTAAAGGATGAATAATTAGGATATACAAAAAGGATAAAAAAAAAATTTCTCTTCACCTCCATTTTTTCCTAACCAAAGTACCAAACACATTCCGAAAAAAAAAAACCCAAATCAAACACGCTCTAAATTTTTTTAATAAAAATAGTAAAAGTACCTTCAACATGGCTTCCTTAATTATGTAACAAAAGCAATAATATCTTAATCATGTTGTATAGGGATGGAATAGACAATCACATCTCGGTCAAGCGGGAGGCCAGGCAAGCAACCGACCTAGTCTTGCACTCTGCAGTCTCCATGCCACGCGCAGCACAGACCTTTCAAATCAACAAGAAGGGGTGGGGAACGCAATTTTCGTGAACTTACCACGTGTCGTCAATTAATTGGTCAAAGGCGATGCACTGTATCTGGACATTACGACCCTTGAAGTTTCGGACGGACTCGTACGTCCGTGGTTGACCACGTGCATTCAATTATTCTAAGGTCCCCCGCAGATATACCCAAAAAAAAAAGAAGGGCGATTAACAAAACGTTGTCGATTTGCCTCCAAAATGTTACCGAAGACTCAGCAAAATCCGTGGCTTAACTTGTAAATACTAAATACTGCAGACTACGTACATGGTTTATATTTGTATTTAATTTAATAAAGAGTATCCCTTTTCAATATTAAAAGGCTAAGGGGTATTTTGCTTCTATCAATAAGAGCAAAGATTTGAATTTGAATTTTTCTTCTTATGTGGTTATCGAGGCCACTGATAAACTCAACTAACGTGTTATTGACTTATTGGTTTTATTTGTATTTAATTTGAGTGACTGATCTTTATAAACTTGAACATTCCATAACAACATTACTATTTTCTCCGGTTTTAAATATAAAATAAAGACGATTTTTTTAGAGATATTAACAAAATTAAGTAAATTGCTTTACGATATTTATATTTATCATTTTTTCTCTAAACTGTTTTGACTGACATTTAAACTTATATATAATATAATGATACACAACATATGATATGATTAAATAACTTATTTAGTTTCTTTGATCTCTTTAAACAAAAGTTAACTCTGTTTTATATTTAGTATCGGGGGAGTATTATATTATAATTCTTCAAATCATAACGCATCATTGCAAAGCACATGCCCATAGTTCTCGTCTGTTGTAATCTATGCAAAATTAATGCTAATTTGTTGGGTGTAACTGGACATATATAACATAATAGTGATGATTTGGTTTTCTCTTCCTAATGATGAAGGTGATGGCTTTTAAAGACAATAGAAAATCTTCTCAAACAGTCTGATGTATTGCATATGAAATCAATCACAAATATATATGTGTGTGTGTGTGTATATATATAATAAGTAGATATTTATGATTCAAACTTTCTTAATGCAATACGAAGACACTTACTGATTAATCAAAAATTATTATTGAGCCCTGGATTAGACAGAGTATGAAATCATGCCCTACTTACAATTTTTCTGTTACGATGGTCAACATTTAACTCAGGATCATGACCTTCTAGATAATAATATTTCCTTGGTATTTATGTATGTATAGTGGAAAACGTCTTAGTGATCAGGAGCAGAGGAAACAGAAGAATCACAAAGTTCACAATTTTTAAGAGGATGATGGAGTCAAGTGATTAAAGTGTATCTTATTATATATTATTAGTTTTATTCTAATGCATGAGTTAGTTATGAATTGGGGTAAGATTTTTTTTTATTATTATTATAGGTTGATAAAATAGATAGCTAAATAAATTTATTGTGTTCAGCTTATGGGTTTGCAATGGTATTGTAATTTTTATTAATAATTTCCCTGATCTCACTGACATGTTAATTACCCGATCCATCTTTACTTTATATATAGTTTATATGGGCTTAAAAATCAAAGAAGGGTTTAGCAGCCGGGGGGGTCAACGTTTTCGTTTTTCTTTTTTTCAAAAAAAGTAGCAGCTCTGGTCTGGCTTGAAACAGACATTGACACATCAATTTTAAGTGATGCAATTTCAAATTTGAGAATAAATGATGGAGCCATTGATGAGTAATATGAGATAAACAATTAAAGTGGGTGTCATCATTGTTGCCAGGATGCTTGAAATTGATATGGGTGGCCGCATGCGTGTGAAACTAGCTTTTTTTCTAATGTTGCAAGAGAAGAAGCTCTCTCTCTCTCTCTCTATAGTCATATATATTCACGAAGGACACACACACACGCATGTTTGAAGTTGATATATTCTATGGCCAAGAAGAAAAAAAGGAAGAAGAAGTTGATGTTGATCTATGCTAGACGTGGGTCCTGATAATTGGGTCGTAGATGGAAACTGAAAGATATATATAGAGTACTTCACGTACAGCACACACGTACTTTGGATTGTCATTTTTCCTATCATGAACCAACGGATAACGGTGGAGTTGGAGTGTTGAATTAGTAGATCTGAAGATTTTAAGCCATGCGAGGATCGATGCTGACCCATGAGATGACATTTTAAATAAGAAAATTAAACTAATAATTGAGAACTCAATTGGCATTAAAAATGTGATTTCAGAATATTGCAAAACCTCATGGATCTTGTGGGCGAACAGACGTCCTCTTGTTGCAGCACCCAAGAAAACACGTTGCTGTTTGCTGCGTCTGTTCATAGTTATTCTAATTAAAAAAAATGTCTGGTTTGATGAGATCAAATGTAAATTATAAAGTTGCATATGTAATATTAGGGATTTGATCAATTAAAAAAACTAATTTTTTTAAAGATTAAACTAATGAATGAGCATCCAGTGCCCGTAAAACATTTTGTGATACACAAATCACCCTAAAATATTTTTTTCTGGTACACTTAGTACTTTGAAGTATTTTTTAGGTGTATCTAGTACTTTAAATTATCTAAATTATCAAGTGCTAATAAACTATACTAAAAAATACTTTAAAGTATTAGGTGTAATTGAATACACTTAAAAAAAACTTCAAGGTATTAGGTACATTACAAAAATACTTTAGAATAGTGAATGTACCTAAAAAATACTTTAAGGTGCTAGTTACATTTTAATCCTTATCTGATTCGGTGCAGAAAATAATGGAGCAATTTGCCGTGAAAGTTCATAATCATGACAATCAAATTAAATGTGTGTTTAGATTAATTTTTGAATAATAATTTTTACAATTTATGAAATAAATATATGAAAGAAATTTTATCTCAATATATTAAAAAATATTTTTAAAATCATGATTTCAAAACTATCCAAATTCCAAACATACACCAAGCCGACAATAGATGTCGTATCGTGTACTCTGCCAACTCAAAGGAAAATGAGGCTGTTTGCCTTTTGCCCTAACTACGCCGCCTACTCCTGTGATCAGAATGGACGGGGCCCACTTGGTTGTTGCACAAGCCATACAAGTCACGGTAGATATTGAGGAAAAAGGAATAAGAAAATAAAATAATATGTCCCTAAAAACAATATAATTATAAAAAAAATTAATAACAAATGAGCAATATAAATCTGTTATCATTTTTTTATATTAAAATTTATTATTACATGCTGCTCACTCATAAAAATTTTTAGTTGTTTTCATTCCCCTCTTAATTTTTATTTGTTTGAAATTGATTGATTTTATGTTCTTGAATAAAACATATCTGAAGTTATAAAGCAAACATTTGTATAATTGTTGTTAATGAAGTTATGATGTTGTAGGTCTCTTCCCTAATCTTGTTAAATAAAAGTTAAAAAAAAAAACCTCTATTTTTTTGGTTTTTCAAAAGATTTTTTTTTTTCAAAATACATAGTCAAAAACATTTTTTAAAGTAAGTTTTTCAAAACAAAAAACTATTCTAACAAGAAGAAATCAACGGGCCCAAATATTCAGGCTCTGTTTGACTTCCTGTTTCAATAACAAAATTTTGTTTTGAAAGGGAAAAAACATGTTATAATTCTTTTGAGTAAAATATTCTCCAGAATAAAAAATAATTAAACGTAATATTATTTTATTCAGCAAAAAATTGGTCCAATTCTAAATCCATAAACTGGGTTGGATCTGATAATTCAACGACAATGAACCTTGGGCCTTCACATTGTTCCGTAGAAAGCTTAGTTCCAGTCATGAAAAATGTTTTTTCACAGTGAAATAGTGCGATACCCTATCCATCAGTAGAGCTGGAAAATCTAGCTAGCCCTTTTAAGTCAAGGACCTGGATTACAAATTGGAGTCTCCAAAAGAAATCAAGCCTAAAAAGGCCAACCCTATGTGCGGAGGGCTTAAAAGGGCCGGCCAGTTAAGTCCATTAATTTTTTCCCCAGCCCAACGGCCCTTGCCTCTACCTAGATTGGTTAACCCTAGAGTGTGTTTGATTCAACGGATGTGAGGTTAGGTGAGATTTATTAAAGTTAAGTTAGGTGAGGTAAGAACTTTGTAGGGGTGTTCAAATCCCGGGATGGGACCGGGATCACCCATTCCCGGTTCCCGTCCTCGGGGGTAGCCGGGAGGGGAAAATTATTCTCGGGACTGGGATCGGGAATTTCCGGTTTCAATAATATTATTATATTACTTAAATTTTCTATATTCTAGTGTTTAAAGTGATTATTTAACATCTAACAAGGTCATAAAAATCACACAAATTGATCTAGAATTGAAAAATAACATATCATCATCATCATCACATTCATCATTTTTGTTATCATCTTTATATATTATATAGTTAGGATTAGTATCACGATATATACGATTTAACTCTAACTAAATATGTGATATATATTTTATCAAATGATAACTTAATTTATGGGGTAAAAAATACAAGAATAAAAGCATAACTCAGTACAAAAAAAAAGGTATTTTGTAGCGGTGCAATTGTAGCGGTTATATTAAACCTCTACAAATTATAGTATTTGTAGCGGTTTTTACCTAAACCGCTACAAATTTGTAGCGGCAAGGTTTTTTGTAGCGGTTTCCTACAAAAAACCGCTACAAATTTGGCGCGAAATTCCCGCCAAAACTTGTAGCGGTGATTTTGTAGCGGTTAATGCACAGAAACCGCTATAATATTCCTGCCAGTTGGCGCGCCAACAGTGTAGCAGTTACAACAACAGAACCGCTACAAAATACCAAAGGTCAAAATTTTGTAGCGGTTATGCCCTATAACCGCTACAGAATTTCAAGAGTCTCGACATTTGTAGCGGTTCTGGGCAATAATCGCTACAGAATTTCAAATGTTGTTATCTTTTGTAGCGGTTATTGAAGAACCGCTACAAATTTAATTATTTGTAGCGGTTAGTGTAGCGGTTATTTTAATAACTGCTACTAATATCTGACCTATTTAAACTCCCGCGTCCTTCATTTCTCCTTTTGCTCATTTTGTTTCCTAAGGTTTCTCTGAGTGATTTCTTCGAGATTTGATCATTCAGACGTCTCTATAGGAGTTTTTGCTCAGTATTTCTCAGTATTTGCACTTGAGGTATGTATATAACACGTATTTTATTTATATTTGTATTTTTATTATATTTTTGCATAATAATGTGACTAATTTTTTTTTAAATTTTTACAGTTGATATGGCTTCAGGACAGGATAAGGGGAAGGCCCCTGAGGTCCCCAGACTGATTTTACGGGGTGGCAGCAGCCGAGCAGGGAGCAGAGGGAGGGGGCAGCGCGCAGGCAGGGCTACCGCGGCATCTCAGCCCATCCCCCCACAGGCATTGCAGATGATCCCACAGGCGACGACCGCACCAAAGGTGCCTGAGGTGGAGAGGCCAGATATTAGCGTTGAGGACTTCCTCAACGAGGAGGAGTTCGAGATCCCGATTGGGTTCAGGGAGATGGAGCAGTTCCTCGATGAGGAGGACGCTCGAGAACAGAACAACCCACGAGGGTCGTCTTCGCGGTCCACTGGGTTTGAGGTGCAGGTCGAAGGTAAATTAATTTTTCAATTTAGTAAATTATTTATTTAAATTAGAAATGTTAACTTTGAATTATAATTTATCTAACGTACGGTCAACTGTGCAGATGAGCAGGGGAACGTGTTGGCGAGGAGGCTGGATGTGGCCGGTCTGAACAGCATGGACCGAACCCTGCGAGTTATAGTGCCGTGGAATGAGGGCACTGACCAGCCGATCCACAATGGGGGTCACCTGCTCAACCGCTTCCTGAACGACCTGGGAGCAAATTGGATGCGGTTCCCCCTTCACTTCCCGACGTGGAGGCACGTTCCGAGGAGGCCGAAGGATCAGGCTTGGGAGGAGGTGGTTCAGGTAATTAAAACTATTTAATTAATATTTTTTGTAATTAATTCTATTTAATTAATTTTTTTAAAATTATGGTTTTTATAATTATTGATATTTAAATAATTTTTTTCAGCTGCGGTTTGCCGTCTGGGCCAACTGGAAGAGGTACGCCCTCGTGAAGATGGGCGACGCCTGGAGGAACAGGAAGAACCGTCTCTTCCACAGGGTGGATAAGGACGGGACTCATATGTTCTTATGCAGCAGTTACTCCCTCTGGCTATAAAGAATACACTTCCTCCCGATGTTTCCATCGTTTTGGTGGAACTTTGTTCTTTCTTTCGAAAGTTGTGTTCTAAGGTTTTGATCGTTGAGGAGCTCGATCAGCTGCAGTCGAAAATCATTCTTACGCTTTGTCATTTGGAGATGATCTTTCCTCCGTCCTTTTTTACTGTGATGGTTCACCTCACAGTTGTTATTCTCTAGAAATTCTTGTATTTCATCACATTTTTCTCATATATTTGTGGTTTTAAACTTAAATTGTGCATAAGTTTTATACATATGAAGAAAAATGTGATATGTTGAAAATACTTGAAAAAGTGCAAATTTTGAGCTAAATGTATAGGGTTTTAGATTAAATTGAAGAATTGGAAAGCTCATAAAATCCTTCTCTTTGTAGGAGGATGATGACAAGAAGTGAAAGCTTACATGGATCCTTGGAGGTGAAGAAAAGAAGAACAAAAGCCAAGAAGGAAGATCAAAGTAGCTTGAAGGTGTCCCCGGTTGCTTTTGCTACGCCACAGCGAAGCAAAAGCGAAAGCACATAAAAAATAGGCCTTTCTGACCGCGTACGCTGTGGGTTCGCTATAGCGAAGCGAAAGCGAAAACACATAAAAAAATAGGCCCGTCTGACCGCGTACGCTGTGGGTTCGCTATAGCGAAGCGAGGGCGAAGTCGCGATACTGCAACTGTGCGTTTTGAAAAACTGATGCATCAGCTGACTTTTTAACCTAATAGGGCCGCCGAATTGAAGTTATTCTGCACAAGGAAGAGCTCAAGGACTACAAGGAGGCTTCTTGGAGAGCTTGAGGAGGATTTTGATGCTTCTTGGAGGAGATTCTTGGAGAAATTCAAGATTTTTCTTCTCTTTTTCTGGTTTTTCCCCTCTTCTCTTCTCAATTGCTGATATGGTCATGAGTTTTATATTGAGTTGTTGGTTTGTATTGACTATGAGTGGCTAAAACTCTCATTTAGGATTACTTCTACTCATTGTATGGATTAAAACTACTATATTTTCTTGCTTTTGCTAGTTGTTGAGAATATATGTTGATTTTCCTCTATGCTTAATTACTATCTTGTGCTTGATCACCACATGATTAGTTTAGTTCAATTGAATGATGCCTGAGAGAGCTATTTTGGTTGTAGAACTTGAGAAAAATCATGTTAGACTTGAAGTTTAGGGATTAAATGGATGGTTTGTTGTTAGAATAGAGATATATCTAATAACCTAGCATAGTCTAATGAAGAATTGATTGGAAAAGATGATTTTCATTAATGATAGACAAGAGATTGAACATTGTTAATGAAGATTAAAAATCAATCTTGACTTGAGAGAGCTTGATTGATGATTTTAGAATCTTTGACTAGCATATGGACTCACACAACTAGCATAAGTGAATTAATTGCATAGTTTTATGAAATACAATGAGGAAGAAGTAATCCTAAGCCTTTAAACCTTGAAGTAGAATCAATTTTACATTCACCTTTGTTTTACCTTATTGTTTTTCACAAATTCTCTTAATTAACATACTCAATTCCAAATGATTTCATTCAACCTAGTAAAAATCATAGTTACAATAATTAACTCACTTTCGTCATAGTCCTCGTGGGAACGATCTTTACTTATCATTTTATTACTTGCGACCCGTGCGCTTGCGGAAGCTAAACGGCGAACAACAGTCCACCTCATTCATGAAACAAAGCTCGCTGGACTAGTATAATATCGTTGGATGTATCCGATTGAGAGGTACTCATTTTAAATATGTGCTTTAATTTATTGTCCATATTTAATGTTTGCTAGTCGTCCTTTTCATCATTTTATATCAATTTTCTCTTCTGTACTTCGTAGGTTCCTTGGGAAATTAAAATCTTACGTGAGGAATAAGGCGTGGCCAGAAGGTTCTATAGCTGAAGGCTATATAGGGGATGAGGTGCTATATTTTTGCTCAAGGTATTTTGATGATCTTGAGACGGCTTTCAACCACCCGCCTCGTGTTGACGATTGTCCGGAACCTGTGCCGACATCAGGAGAATTTATCCCTCGTGTTGGTAAACCAGTTGGAGCAACTGAGAACTTCAAACTAACGGCAACTGAGAAGTTCCAAGCACATAGACATGTCTTGATTAATTGCACTTAAGTTGAACCTTTCATACGGTCAGAATTGTACACTCACATGTTATTCGATCTATATCTTTCGTAACATTTCTCACTTTCATTTCACTAACGCCTTTCCATTATTAATTCCAGGGAATTCAGAAGTCATGTGAAGCGTTAACTCAGGATCCGTACACAAACATCCTCAGAAGTTGATAGGAGGGTCCATAGAGAATTCCCGAGCTGGTTTGCGCGCAGAATACTAAATGACCACAACCCACACTCACCAGATTTCAAAGCTCTCGCAATCGGCCCTCTTGATCATGCAAAACGGTTTACAGCATACAATGTCAATGGTTTTAAGTTTTGCACGGTTTCACGGGATCAAGGATTGCGAACATAGAATTCGGGTGTTTATGGCACATTTGGAACAAGGAGTTATGCGAGCAGCAGTGACGCCAACATGCAGTTCGGAGGCGTCGCTTACTATGGCAAGTTTCTTGATGTGGTCGAGCTTAATTATCAAGTTGTTTCACCGTGACGCTGTTCAAGTATTTGTGGGTAAATACCACTACTTCTCGGGGACTAACAACTGACAACCTAGGGATCACATCAGTCAATTTCTCACAACCGATTCATACTGGTATTTCTCAAGATGATGAGCTGTATATTCTAGCTTCAGAGGCACATCAGGTTTATTATATCGAGGACGAGAGGCATAGGGATTGGCACATGGTCGTTCATTTAAAGCCAAAAAACCTTTACGACATGGGTGAAGGAGATAACATCGTCTACGAGAGTAAGCCATTTCAGCCAGCTGATTTTGAAAACTACTTCCCTGAAGGCGATGACAATTTACCTCTACTGCGGTGAGTTTTTTTAAGTCCACGTCATTTGAATTAAATTTTTTAAATTTAATAATACATCAATAACAATAATTTTTCTACAAAATTTCTGTAGGGATGGCGACGATGAGTGATCAAATTCAAATTATGCTTTTGTCTTTACAAAAAATGCAAAAAAATTTTTAAAGTAAAATGTAAAAAAAAAATTAAAATGATATTTGTAGTGGTTATTGAACCGCTACAAAAATATAAATAACCGCTACTAATTAATAACCGCTACATTAACCGTTATATTAACCGCTACAAATAGCACTATGAATATTAAACCGCTACTAATTAATAACCGCTACATTAACTGCTACAAATAGTACGTGGATCCCTATAAATACCCTTACCACAACTCATTTCAAACACTCCCCAATTTCTTTTCACCTTACCTTTCTTTCATTTCCTCTCATTTACAACTTCTTTCGTATGAGTAGAGGAGCTGAATAATACGATCAAATATGGTAACAAGATTTTCAATTTTTTTTAGAATACTTCTTTCCTTTCTATAAAATTTATTCTAATCATTTTTTTTCTAGATATATCATAACTGTATCTCATTTTCATCTATTTTTCATACACAATTACATTATATTAGAAAACATAATAATTCCTTATTACCTACCTATCCTTAATAATATTATTAATATAAATTTTATACTAATCCTATTCAATTACATTTTTCCTTTTTATTTATTAATAAGTTAAAATATTGAATAATAAACTAATTGAAATAGATAAAATAATAACAAAATAAACTATTTAATATAATATTGAAAAAACAGAAAAAAATCATTGTATATTTTTTAAAAAATTTTAAATATTTGTAGCGGTTATTAAACCGCTACTAAATAACGCGTTTTTTTACGACTCAATTTAAATTTTTTTGCGCCAATTTTGAATCTCATGAAATTAGTTGCGCTTTTAAAAACCGCAACTAATTTCATGAAATTCAAAATTAGTAGCGGTTCGTTAACCGCTACAAAATAAAAAAATGTCATTTTTTTTTTGCCAACAAATTTTCAATTTTTTATATTTGTAGCGGTTTATTAACCGCTACAAAATAAAAAATTCTTTTTTTTAGCTCTCAATATAATCTTTTATATTTGTAGCGGTTATATAACCGCTACAAAGTATGTAGCGGTTATTTTTGATTGAGTAGCGGTTTTATAAAACCGCTACAAAACTGCTTGCAACGTACGATTTAGTAGCGGTTTGAGTAACCGTTACTAACCTAGTTTGTAGCGGTTAAAACCGCTACTAATACCCATTTTTAACCGCTACTAAATCACTTTTTTTTGTAGTGACTTATTTTTTAAGGAAAAAATTTTTAAAAACATAAAAAAAACCGGGACAGGGACGGGGCGGGAAATTCCAGGGATAAAATGTCCGGGACCAGGCCGGGACAATAGGGACCAGGACACTTTGAACGAACCCTAGAGCTTTGTTTGGTTCAAAATGAGGGGAGGTGAGGTTTGGTTTCTTGTTTAGACCAAAAGGGTAGACAAGGGTTATAAGTTGACAAATATACCATTTTCTCCTTATCTATATATTTTCCTTCTTCTTTTACAATTGTTTTTTTTAATAAAATGATTATTTCTTAATTTATTAATAGAATTCTTCATGAAGCTTAACCTGAATTCTCAGTTAAATTGCTCATTAGTACTGATTCTCTTGATGAGGAGCACAGATCTTCAAAAAAGAAGAATTGCAATGTGTATATAACATTCCCTAAATTTCTATTATAGGGATAGATGTGGAATAACAAAAAGGAATTGCAGTGTGTATATAAAATTCCCCAAAAAGACGAGAAGAACAGTGTACCTCTGTGAGACAGAAAGGTTTTTATATTACAGGAATAGATGTGGAATAACAACAAATAATTATGGGCAATTTAGTCAAAATAAGTCACAGATTTTCTCTTACCTAGGAAAAACCTCAAATTTGGAGGTTTGAAAAAGGAGAGGAGGGAGCACTACAAGATAAAAAATTTTCACCTCTCCTCCGTCCAACCAAACAAGATTTTTTAATTTTCAATCCTCACTTAACCTAGAAAAACTCTCAACCAAACACACCTTAAGTCCCATTGTCCCAGCTATTGTCTGCTATAGAATCTCATCAAATTTACCCCTCTTACTTATATTCCTAAATACTTTTTTATATTAAAAATGGTACATTGCAATTAAATATAATTAGGCATTAAGAGTTGTTAAGCTGTCTCTACTGTCTAGACTAAAACAAGAGAAATTTTAGAGTTGAGTGTTACCAAATAGACACACATGTGACCATTATACAATCCACTCCAGCATAGAATGTTGCAGCGGCAGGAGAGAATTCACTCGCACTTGTTAAAAGCATTCTAATACCATCAGCGTCCCTTGGAGAGAAAAAAACATGTGAGCATTTCAATATCAATGAACCAAGCATTTTGTTATTTACATGTTAGAAATTGGATTATGGTAATTTGTGAGTTTCCCTTTTGTTATCAATGTAACCATCTCCAGTCTCTTTTATTAATAGACCTATTGAAGACGATAGATTTGACATTCCAGATAGCTTCTTACCTTTTTATGCTTTGTGTGAATTATTTGTGGACACTATTTTATCTTTGATTATGAATTAGTGATTGTATTTATTTGTTGTATGAGGCGTGTTGCTTAAACCTTAATATTGACAACATTTATATATTAAATTAGAACTTTAATTGTTGTTATTTACTAATTATATTTGTCTGAAAAAAAAAGCAGCAAAAAAAATTAAATAATGTGAAAAGGGCTTCCGGCCCTTTGGGCTGACCTTAGCCTGTATGCTCTCTAGCCAGGCCTTGAAAAACAGCATTTTTTCTTACCCTAGCCCTAAAAGGGCTGGCCCTTTTAGGCCTTGGCCCGTTAAGGGCCTACCGTGATTCCTAGCTCTATCCATCAAACCCTTTCTACTCCTTTTTTTTCCAAACTTGACATTTTATAAAGGTTTAATACAATGTTAGGTATACTTTACAATTGTAAACTGTTCAAACAAATTTTCACGGTCTGTTCAAATCAAAATTTAACTATTTAAGTTTACTTATATGTTGTTAATGTAAAATTATAATGGTTTTATAAAACATTAAATCTAAATTGTTAAAATTTTAATTAATGGCGGTGGGGGAAGGAGATATATAGCAGCACTTATTCATTATGTTGACAAGCTAACAAGCAAAAGCAAGCTGAATCTAGTTTTTTGTCTAATTTTGCAAGAGAAGAAAGGCTCTCCCTCTCTCTATATATATGTCATATATATTCACGAGGGACACACCCACACACACACATGTTTGAAGTCGATATAGGAGGAGGAGGAGTTGATATATTCTAGACGTGGGTCCTGATGATTGGGTCGCAGATGGAAACTGAAAGATATAGCTAGGGTACTTCACAGCACAGGCATACGTACTTTGGAGTGTCATTTTGATCCTACAAGTGACATATAATGTTATTAATTAGCATGTGATTGTTCAAGCCGGAAGATTTGAATCAAATGTTGCCCGGGAAATTTAATTAAAACCATCAATATCCCACAAATAGGCACTTTGCATTCGGTTCATGACATGATAAAAATCAATATCAACTATATACTAAGTACTTAGTTCTAAATATAAGATGATTGCTTTGATATTAAATGAGTAAGATTCCTCCCCTTCATCTCCCAGATTTATAATTTATTACTCAAGCTATCGATCTCTATTAATTTCACTTGTCATGCATGGGGTTTCCATTAAACATAGCTTCTGATATAAATAGTTAAAATGGTATTTCAAAAGATTAACGCATGTTTTTTTAATTATAAAAACAATTAACTTAAGTAATTTTCTTAGTTTATAAAAACAATTAACTTAACAACTGGCAATGTTGAAATTTCAGTGCCCCAAATATTGTGTCTCGCAGATTACACGTGCAACAGGATTGTAGGAACATGTAAATTAAGTGAACATGTGGGGGAGCAACTTACGTACGTAGGCGACAACGTAGTCACCTACCCTGATGTTTTGACCCCATGTGTGTATGTCTTTTTGATTTCACATTATTCACACTCGACTCTTCCTTTTTTGGCTACAAATCAATTTATACATGTTACTTATATTGGAAGAAAATTGTTACTGTTTACTGACTTCTCAATAGTACACTGACTCATCTTTTTGGAATTTTATGCATGTTACACGTTTCCCCCCCCCCTTTTTTTTTTTTTTTTTTGGTTTACAGAGGCAAGCAAAGCTTGAAATGGGTAAGTCTATAGGCTAGATCCTACAGAATGATCATGTGGTGTCAACCCACGATCCAAAGCAAAAAGCGGAATACATTCAGTAGGGGAAGTCCCTAATTCCTCGTATTCATGAGGAATCCTATGCGCTTCTCCTGCCAGAAAATCTGCACATCTAATACTTTCCCTATAGGAGTGGGAAATTTCTACCTCCCAGTCGCTATAAATGAGAGACCTGGTCTCTAAGATAACATCATACAACGGATGATCAGCATCGCAACGATTGGATAGAAGATGAATTGCCTGTAGTGAGTCCGTGAACAAACTGATTTTCTTGAGACCCAACTGCTTACATAGTAACAGGCCCCGACGGATTGCATGGATTTCTGTAGCAGCTGGGAAAGTGTGCCCCAGCTTCTGTTTAAATCCACGTATCCAGATACCTCGGTGATCTCGAATAACCCCTCCACATGCGGCTTGTCCTCCTCTCCTGACCGATCCGTCAACATCTAGACGGAAGATTCCCGGATCTGGGGGGTACCAGTAAAGTAGTCCTCGTTCTGGAACTTGGAATATCTGATGTCGAAACCTTCCGTTCTCCACACCTTCCGAGAGATGGTACATGCAACTGTGAACTATCTGTTTAGGACTGTCCGATGTCCCTTCAAATGCTTGACGGCACCGGTTCTTCCATAGTAGCCAGCATGTTGAACTGAAAACTTTTTGCCAAGACCATCGCGCCATCCTATTTTTCCCCGGTGAGTGTTGTGCATTCCAACTGAGCCAGTCCTGCAAGTTACCAGAGAAAAACATACTATAATATAGGGGGTTAGTTAAAACTGACCACACTCTCTGAGCTTGCTCACAATCTCTCAAAATATGAAGTATACTCTCCACACTATCACACTGAAAAGGGCAGGAATTTAGAACGCTCGGGTTGTGTCTCGCTCTTAACTCATTAGTAGGAAGCCTTTCATGGTAGACCTGCCACAGAAAAATTTTGACCCGTTCAGGAATTCCCTGATGCCATAGAGCTTGCCAGTGAGGTTGGCTTCTGGAACCATGCTGATGATATATAGCGTCATAGGCAGATTTAACACTGAAGGTCCCATCTGGAGCATTCCTCCAACAAACCACATCCTCTTCAATACCCGAAGGCGGGGGCATCATCATTATTTTATCAACCACCCATGAAGGAAGATAAGATTCCCATTTAGCTCTGTCCCAGTGGCCCGATTGGGTTACGAAAGATCTCACAGTGTCATTTACGTCAACCAAGTGGTCATTATGATCAATATGAAATTCAAGAGGATTTTCCACCAGAGACCAGCGCTCCTTCCAAGCTAGCGTACTGAGACCACTTCTCAAGCATTTGCCAAGGCCTCTCTTAAAGTCGTCCCAGACAGTCACAATGCCATTCCAAACAGCCGATTGATTACGCCTCTTCCGGACAAGAGGTTCAGTGAGTAGACCACATGCGTATTTAGCACGTAAACATTTCACCCAGTAAGCATCTGGCTTCTTAATAAGACCCCAACATAACTTCATGAGAAAGGCTTTATTTTGACAGCGTAAGTCTTTAAACCCCAAGCCGCCTTCACACTTTCTTTGTTTAAGCACGTCCCAGGAGAGAAGATGCAATTTTTTGGAGTCCTCATGATGATTCCAGAAGAAATCACGACTAAGCTTTTCTATGGTTAGAAGAACACCTTTCGGAACAAGGGTAGATTGCATCTGGTACTGGGGGATTGTCGAGAGGACAGATTTAATGAGAGTCGACCGGCCCGCCATACTAAGGAACCTTCCTTTCCAATTTGCCAATTTTAATTTTACCCTCTGTATGAGCGGAGAAAAGGTCCTCTTTACCATCCTTTTGTGTAGGAGAGGAACACCCAAGTATTTGCCAAGGTCTGCCGTCAAACCAACACCAACAATCTGGCTCATCTCATAAGCCCTGTTGAAGTGAACATTCTTAGAAACAAACATCTTGGATTTATTTAGATTGATCTTGTGACCAGAAACTTGACAAAAAAGAGCCATGACATTACGAAATTCCACCATCTGCTCAATTGAAGCCTCTCCAAATAGAATCAGATCGTCAGCAAAGAAAAGATGGGAAATATTAGGACCCGAGGCGCTCAGTTTGAGAGGATTCCATTTCCCAAGCTCCACTTCCTGGTGAATGAGTTGCCCAAGCAGCTCCATACAAAGGACGAACAGATATGGGCTTAGGGGATCACCTTGTCTCACTCCCCTAGATGGGCGAAAACGCTCAGATGCGATGCCGTTCCAAATAATGCTCATAGAAGTGGATGATACACAGGACATAATCAGCTTGATAAAGCTAGCACCAAGACCCAAGCTTTGAAGAGTGAACTCAAGAAAGCGCCAGTCAAGCCTATCAAAAGCTTTTTCCATATCAACTTTCACTGCAACAAAACCTTTGTTACCTCTCTTAGTTCTCATAGTATGAATTGCTTCCTGGGCAATAATGATATTATCCACCCCCTGCCTTCCTGCTATGAAACTACATTGGTTTTCAGCAATAAGGTGATTCATGACACCTTTGAAGCGATTAGCGATAACTTTGCTGACAATTTTGTAGCTCACATTGCATAACGAGATAGGCCTGAAGTCTTTCAAAGATAAGGGATGATCAATCTTAGGGATGAGAGTGATATTCGTATGATTAATATCCTGAATGACCTCCGGATTATCAAAAATCAAGCCAACAAGATCGCAAATCTTTTGCCCAATAAAATTCCATTGGGTGTGAAAGAAATGAGGGTTTAAACCATCAGGGCCTGGAGCTTTAAACGCACCCATCTCAAAAGCAGCATTCTTAATCTCCGTAGGGGTAACCTTTTGCTGCAAAGAGTCCAATTGAAAATCAATAAGAGGTGGGAATCTAGCCGGCCAGGGAGAAAAAGGAATCGGATTATCTGCCGAAAAGAGGTTTCTAAAGAAATCCAGAGCCATACTTCTTAACATGTTTTCATCGGACACCCAGTTCCCATTAGCATCTTGAAGAGCCTCAATTCTGTTTCTTTTCCTTTTTGCAGATGCACAAGCATGAAAGAATTTCGTGTTTCTATCACCATCCCTGATCCATTTACACCTTGACTTTTGAAACCAAATCAATTCCTCTTGTAATGCGATTTTCTGATACAAGCTCCAGAGTCGCTTTTCAATCTTGAAAAGACCATTAGGCCCAGCCCTATTGGTTCTGGCTCTATCAATCCCTTCTAGCCTACGGATGATGTCTCTCTTCTTTTTGGCTACATTCCCCACAACTCTAGAGTTCCACTCTGAGGCTTCCTTGGTAAATTGCTCCTGACCTTGCAACCAATTCCTCCCCTGCCATGTCATGCTGACCACATCACTAAATCCCTCTTCGATGCTCCACGCTGCCTGATATGAAAAATTTCTGCCCCTTTTACCGTCTACCTTATTAAGACTATCCGCAACCACAATCACCCGGTGGTCAGATTTAAACTTAAGGTTATGGAAGGCCTTGGTGTTAGGATTAAGAATGTCCCACTCAAAATTGCAAAACACCCAGTCCAGTCTTTCCCTAACACCGGTTTTTTCCCAAGTAAACTTATCACCCACCACCGGGACCTCAATAAGGTTACAGCAATCAATACAATTTTGAAAATCCCTCATAGATCTAGAAACAGGGACAACCCCGCCCTCTTTATCACTAGGATTAATAAAAGAATTAAAATCCCCCAGAACCAGCCAAGACGCGTTGACCGATTGCTTAATAACCTGTAATGAATCCCACAGCTCTCTCCTCTTAAGGATACTAGTATCACCATACACAAAAGTCACAAAAGAGGGATTAAGGTTCTTCCTAGGCAGAATCTTACAGTGAAGAAGTTGGGTGTTGGAAGAAATATAATCGAGACTGAAATCCCAATTATTCCAAAGAACCCATATTCCTCCGGCAAACCCCGTTGCCTCAATTCTCAACCAATCATTGAAACCCAACATTTTAACAACTCTATCAGCTCTAATACCACTGATCCTAGGCTCCAGTAAACACATGATATTAATACCATATTTATGAACGACGTCCTTTAACACACGTGGGAAGGTGCGTCCACCCGCCCCACGACAATTCCAAGCAGAAATAATCATAAAACAAGGCAAAAAAAGAAGACAAAAACCTTACACGTCAGGAGGATCCTCTTCCATCAAAACCACCACTTCTAAATTGGATACGGAATGCGTTTTTGAAGCGGACTCCACAGCCTCCACACTAGTGATAACATCCCCGGGTTGGGATAAAGCCAAATTCGGCTTTTCTAAATCAGAAGGAAAGGATATGACCCCATGACAATTCCTTGGTTGACTCTCCTCTTGGGTAGGAGGAAACTCACGGACATTAGAGGAGGTTGGGTATTTGCACAAGAGATCCAAATCAGCTGGCCCATGCACAGCCGAAGTACCATGAACAGGATCAGCGTTTTGCATGCATCCCTTAACAACTTTATGGGTCCTATTTGAAGAGGGATTAGTTGTCTTATTCAAACCAATACTTTTCAACCCAATGGAACTCTTATGGCCCAAACGAGTTTCTGTCTTCCCATTCAAATTAGCAGCTAATCCATTCTTGGGCTTCCTCACTTCAGTCCACTTTTTTGAGCCCACATGGAAGCCTTTATTAACCTTTCTTTGACCCAATAGCTCATTCTTATGCGCAGCTAGCCTAGAAATTGGAGCATTTGGCTTCTGATTCACAACGTCACCCAGCTGGACTTTCTTCCCAATCTGCTTCAAATTCAAATTACCCTCAGGAACCACATCATCTTCCACGTCCTCCTCTGCCAGGCACGCAAATCTCGATTGTGAAACATTGCCCATACCCCTACCGTCTGCAAATTCTGGATGACGCTCCACTCCTACTCTGTCCCTGCTATCACGTTTCCTAGAGACACGAGATCTAGCAATCATCCAAGGCCCATATTGATCTTCACTGGTCGGAGGGGTTTTTGAATCTGACGGAGCACCTTGACCATGGCTGTCCAGAGGGATAGAAACCACCGTCTCTGGAGTATCTCTGTTCGGCATCATCTCAGCACATCCAGCGTCATCCACCTTCTTACCTTGACAATGATCTTTCCTATGCCCATATTTCCCACAAGAGAAACAAATCAAGCCTAAACCCTCATATTCGATGTTGAAAATGGCAGAGGCTGAGATGACCCTGGGCACAAGCTTCTTTTACAAGTCTACTTCTACACAAAGCCTAGCAAAACGTCCCCTATGAACCACAGCCTCCTCCTCCTCTGGATTCTTTATAGTATTCATATCAAGTTTTAGTGTTTTTCCCACCAAGTCACCGAGCCTCCATAAGCATTCCTTGTTATAGCATAACAGAGGAATATGTGGAATTCTAATCCAAGTGGCTACACGTCCGAGAGGATTGAGGAAAGGGTCAAAGTGAGGAGTCCACCTCTGGATCAAGATACAATGGTTAGCTATTGACCACGGGCCACCCAGCAGAATTCTCTTATAATGATCTTCCCACCCTTCCTTAGCTCTGAACTTAACCACAAAATAATTGTTTGGAATGTCTATTAAATCAAACTCACTTAAACGCCAGATTCTGGAGAGGTGATTTTTCAATCTACGAAAGCTAAACTTAGCACCTAGAACAGTGATAACAAGGGAGTTACACCAAGGTCTAGCCCAACGATTGTATTCCTCTTTCGACATATCCAAGGTAGGGTACACCTCCATGAGGTGTTTAATTTCCTCTGAAGCCTCAGGAAGCTCCCAGGATTGCTCAAGAAGATTCGGAATGCTTTCATCAACCACAGGGATAGAGCTCATAAAAACAGACCCATTACCTTGTGTGTCCACGGAGCCAGAGAGAATATCCTTGTACGATGCCACAGCCTCTGATCTGCAAGAGGCTTTCACGAGACTCTCTCCCGCGAGCTCTGCTTCCAGGCAAGCAGGATCAGTGAGGCTTGCAGGGTGAGAATGGGATCCATTTGGAACCTTCTCAACGACAGCTAGTAACTCAGCCGGTTCCAGAGGAGCCAGCGATCTCTCCGGCGGCAAAACCAGAGACAACATATCCCTCCCGAGTCAAAATATCACAGGCACAGCTACCAATACACAGCTCCTCTCCAACTATTTATGTTTCTGTTATCTGTTAAATGATTACACGTTTTCCCCCTTGTAGCGTTATATTACCCTCTTGATATTTTTAAATATCTACATTGACCGGGCCTATAACATTGAAAATGGACGTCTATTTTGACAAAACACAAGGTGTGTATGTATGTATGTATGAATTACTTCGCGTGATTATCAAAATATGCTTTGATTTCAGTCTCCATTATCAATCTTTAAAGTAAAATATGACACACTATATATGATCTGACAAGAAAATTATATATGTGTGCTATATCCTATTGGAATTATTATTCAATAATGAAAATTAAAGGGAGGGCGTCGCATACATATAAAGCGTAAAACGCAAAGTCTGAACTCTTGAGGAATGGTGCACATTATACACCAAGACTTGGCTTGTTCGTTTAAGGCTGCTGCCGCTTTAAACTTAAATATAATTTATATTGGACAAATTTCTTTGTATATAGCTTGTTTGAAATATTAAAGGAGCTGTGTTTGGTTCAATGAAAAGGAAAAGAGGTCATGGGTTTTGTTTAATTTGAAGGGAGGGAATGCTAGCTAATTTAAAATTGATAAACATACCCTTATCGTTTTATTTATATTATATTGCTTTCTCTTCTTTTATAATATTTCTATCAAAATTATTACTTTCTAATTTTTAATCTCAAAAACTTGTTACCAATCCCTTATATATGATAAAATATTGTGATATACATTTTAAAGGATGAATAATTATGGTATACAAAAAGGATAAAAAAAATTCTCCCCTCCCCTCCATTTTTCCTAACCAAAGTACCAAACACATTCCGGAAAAAAAAAACCCAAATCAAACACGCTCTAAATTTTTTTTTTTTAAAAACAAGTAAAAGTACCTTCAACGTGGCTTCCTTAATTATGTAACAATAGCAATAATATCTTAATCATGTTGTATGGGGATGGGAGAGGGGTGTCTCCATTGATTTCCCTCTTCATTAAGTGTATTTATCATTGGATCAATTTTCACTGGTTGAGATTTATTACGATAGATTTTTATTATAATGATATTATTTACATATTATTAAATTTCAACCATTAAAAATTGATCTAATGATAGATACACTCAACCAAAAATAAATAGAGAAAAAAATCAATGTGTCCCATGCAAAAATGGAATGGACAATCGCATCTCGTTCAAGCGGGAGGCCAGGCAGGCAAGGAGGCAACCGACCTTCTCTTGCACTCTCCATGTCATGCGCAGCACAGACCTTTCAAATCAACACGCGGTAGGGCACGCAATTTTCGTTCACTCACCACGTGTCGTCAATTAATTGGTCAAAGGCGTTCACTTTATTTGGTTATTACGACCCTTGAAGTTTCGGACGGACTCGTGCGTCCGTGGTTGACCACGAGCATTCAATTATCTAAACCCCCCCCCCAAATATGCCAAAAAATAAAAACACAGAAAGAAAGAGAATTACATTCAGGCTGTACAAACAAGAGAAAAAATAAATAAATAGGCTCATTAATAACTTTAAGGACTTTAATTGATAAGTCCAAGAATGTCATTAACAATTTCATGGAATCATTTTTTTTTGGTGTATAACCTGAATATAATTCTTAAAAAAACGATTAGCAGACAATTGTCGATTTGCTTGCAGAATGTTACTGAAGACTCTGGAAAATCCGGGGCTTAACTTGTAAATACTGCAGACTACGTACATGGTTTGTATTTGCATTTCATTTAATAATTAAAAATATCCCCTTTCAAGTTTCAATATTAAAAGGTGACGCACTATTTTGCTTCTATGAATAAGTGCGGGGATTTGAATTTATATTTTTCCTCGTGGCGACGCCACTGACTGACAAACTTAACTAACACGTTATTGGTTTTATTTGTATTTAATTACTTGAGTGATTGAGCTTTAAATTTATTTAAAGCCGAACTTGAACATTCTATAACAATATTACTACTCCTTCTTGTATTAAATATAAGATAAAATTGATTTTTTTAAGAGATATTAAGGAAACTAATTAAATTATTTTACAATATTTATATTTATCATTTTTTCTCTAAACTATTTTGCCTAACATATAAACTTATATATAATTTAATGATACACAACATATGATATGATTAAATAATTTATTTAACTTCTTTAATCTCTTCAAAAAAATTAACCATATCTTATATTTAGGACAGGGGAGTATTATATTATAGCTCTTCACATCATAACGCATCATTGCAAGGCACATGCCCATAATTCTCGTTTGTTGTAATATTTGCAAAATTAATGCTACTTTGTTCGGTGTAACTGGACATACATAACATAATAATGATTCCAGTTTTCTCTTCCTAATGATGAAGGTGATGGCTTTTAAAGACAATAGAAAATCTTCTCAAACAGCCTGATGCATTGCATATGAAATCAATCACAAATATATATGTGTATATATATATATATAATAAGTAGAGATTTATGATTCAAACTTTCTTAATGCAATACGCAGACACTTACTGATTAATCAAAAATTATTATTGAGCCCTGGATTACCAACTTCTAGACAGAGTATGAAATCATGCCCTACTTACAATTTTTCTGCTACGATGGTCAGCATTTAACTCAGGATCATGACTGATGTGTGTTTCAATCGCTAAAGCAATCAATTTAATTAGGTCCTGAATTATTATGCAGTTTAGGGTCAATCTAGGTCATTCTCTTAATGAGCAAGTTATGAGTTTTCTTTAGGATTGATTGTAAAGTGATAAAAAAATGTAGTGGGATGGACCTAAACTAGAATGTAAGACACTACTACCTAAATGTACTAATGCAATTAATTCTAAAACCTATATGAGAATGAAACTAATCTATATGAAGTTGAATGCAATTTTTGGTGGTTTTTTTATGAAAGAGGAATTAAAATGCTATGTAAAATATTATGAAGAAGTAAGACAAACAACAAAGGTTTAACTAAGTTATGATGATGAAGGGGGCAACTTAGGATTCATATGGATTTAGCTTTGCCATTCAAGTTATTATACCAAAGGGAGGTTGATGAAAAATTGGAATTAATAAATGTAATCACCTAATTGAAACATGGAAAACCCTTAAACTCAATAACATCTAATCCACTAAAAAACTCATAATGGAAAAAGTGGTGGTTAATTAAATTCATTAAAAACCAATCACAATTGTTTAAGATAGTTTTGGAAATTATGTTCACAATAGCCTAATTAAACAATTTGACAATTAATCACCTAATTAAACAATTAAAAGATTAAACCCAAATTGACAATTAAATTAATAATGAAAACTCAATTAATAATCTAATTGACAATCAAAGGGTTTGCAAACAAAAATCCCAACAATCATTTAAGAACAAATCAAGTCCAAAATATCAATTCAATCTAAATCAATAATAAGTCTACAATCTAAAATTAGATCATTCTCAATTAGTACAACCTAAAATTATTTAAAACTAAACAATCTTAAGTCTTGAATCAAAAAGATAAAAAGAAATACACTCCCTAATGATTTTCAAATATAAGCTCCTAAACTCTAACTTCCTCCATACCCATCCCAAATTACCTCCCAAAGGAACTTAAGCTTCCATGATAATCCTTTCTCCTTCACGCTCCAGCAATGATTCATAGCCATCAAAGTAATTTGTGTTGGTGGGTTAATTCCGTGGGACCCGTGGCTAAAGAAAAGGATAGGAATTGGGGTGGAGTTTCTTTTTGTGTCTATGCGTGTTCGAGTGGAAAGAGAGTGGAATAGATTAATGGATATTGAACGTGGGGCCCTTGAATAGAGAAGAGGATGGGAACTGAATAATTGATGATGAGTCTTCTCTGCAAGTGACGCCCAAGAACTTCCAGCGTCAATTCCAGCGGCTGCGTCGTCTCTCTCCGTTCCTCGTGTCCGCGCGTTCCCTCCTGTATGCTGTGACGGCTAGGTTAATTAAGAGAGAGAAGGGGAGAGTTTTTGGGTACCAACTTGAACCCATTAAAATTTAAGAAGCTCAAATAAAATTCAATCATTAGATATTCTTTTAGCTTCCAAGAAAAATTCTGCACCGTAGGATCTTCTAATTTGCTTTTCCTTACTATGCAAGAATTAAATAAAATCGTGATCTATCATATATTTGAAAATATTATCCAATCACACCATAACAATTAAAATATTATCAATTTAAACCCAATAATATCATAATCAATTTAAATTTATATTATTTTCTAAAATTGGCTAACTAAAAATATTTTCTAATAAATCTAAATTATCCTAAAATAATCTCCAAAATGAATAAATAAGATGGGATAAAATATTAAATTTGGATTTATCAATAACCTTCTAGATAATAATTTTTCCTTGGTATTTATGTATGTATAGTGGAAAAATTCTTAGTGCTCAGGAGCAGAGGAAACAGAAGAATCACAAAGTTCACAATTTTTAAGAGGATGATGGAGTCAAGTGATTAAAGTGTATCTTATTATATATTATTAGTTTTATTCTAATGCATGAGTTAGTTATGCATTGGGGTAAGATTTTTTTTTTTTAAATTTATAGGTTGATAAAATATATAGCTAAATAAATTTATTGTGTTCAGTTTATGGGTTTGCAATGGTATATATTGTAATTTTTAGTAATAATTTCCC
This sequence comes from Inga leiocalycina, assembly GCA_963242795.1. Lineage (NCBI taxonomy): Eukaryota > Viridiplantae > Streptophyta > Magnoliopsida > Fabales > Fabaceae > Inga > Inga leiocalycina. The sequence goes on from OY725329.1 coordinate 62,323,389, forward strand.
TGATCTCACTGACATGTTAATTACCCCATCCATATCTTCACTTTAAAGTTATATGGGCTTAAAAATCCAAGAAGGCTTTAGCAGCCGGGGTCTACCTTTCGTTTTTCTTTTTTTCAAAAAAAGTAGCAGCTCTGGTCTGGATTGAAACAGATTGTGTTTGTTTGAAATAGTTATTTAAGCTTTCAAAAACAGTTTTTTATTCATGATTTATGGGTATACGAGGTAAGTATGTGAGAGAAATTTTATCTCAATTTATGTGAATAAACACTTTTAGAGATCCAAACGTGATCCCAAATAAGCTTATTGATACATCAATCTTAAGTGATGAAATTTCAAATTTGAGAATAAATGATGCAGCCATTGATGAGTAATATGAGATAAACAATTAGTGAGTATTTGGAGGTGTTATTTTTGGCCCAATCGCACGATTGGCCACCTGTGTTCAAATTCATGTGTTTGGAAAACCGATTGGACAATCACAATTTTATCTTCAATCACACGATCAGATGAAGTTGGGAGGGGGAGTTTTTAGCTTAAGATAAAGCCCATTTGATTGTTAAAAACACCAAAAGTGAAACTAAAAATCCCAGGCTTGTTGCGACGATCTCTCGCTCTCCTCCCTCTCGGATTTGATTGCGCCAAGTTTTAGGTGCTCTGTTGAACCCTAAGTGCCTGTTTGGTTCACAGAATTAGATGGAATGTAATGGAATGTAATGTAATGATAATTACATAATTTGTTTGGTTCGTCATTAGGGAAAAATGATATATATGTATAAAGATGTTTGGTTGGATTACATAAAAAATGAGAATATATGGTAATAGTATAATAAGGGACAAAATTAACCCTGTCTACATATATAATAATGCACACATTTGGTTCATAATAACTTTTTTAATTCTGTGCAATATATACGTTGGGTTCATGATAATTTTTTAATATTTAATGATAAAAATATTATACAGTGTATAGGTTGGGCTCATGTTAATTTTTTTAATATTTAATGATAAAAATATTATTTAATGATATATTTTAATATTTTTTTAAAGGTGGAATATAATTTTTAAACTTTTGATGGGGAATATTTCTTAAGTTTCAATATTATTAATTATGTTTTAATATTTAATGGTGATAATTAAAATTATTTAATATTTAATAGCATTTATGGGTGAACACGTTGGTCAATTTTAAAAATTATGATGGCAATAGTGTCATTTTCTTTTAATTACAGGATGTTTGCATCCTCATTCATCAGTTCTAGCAGTGTAATCCTAATTATATCAAATGATGCATGTTTACATTACATAAGCGCAACCCAACGCTGTAATCACTCTATTACATCAGGATTACATGTAATCCTCTCTCATAGAATTGAACCAAACGGGCTATAATCGTCTTGGGTCGTCGTTTTTGCTTGCAAGGTTGGTGCTTTGGGTTCGTTCTTCACTTCCGGTCCGTTCATCATTGGTCCATAGGTGTCTTGGCCGTTCATCATGGGAGCAACGAAGTTTTTGGTCACCGATGGTAATGGTTTGCAACAGGTAAACTGCCCCTATCTCCCGACTAGTATTGGTGAGCTTAGCTAGTGTTACCATCAATAGTTTGCCCCAGTATCACTACTACAAACAAGACCTTTTACGTCCCTAAAGGACGTCCCCTTTTTAAGTTAGGGACGTCCAAAGTTAAATATTTGGCGGGTGGATAAGGCGCTGGATGAATTTGACCGAATGGGTAAAATTTCAACACTTTAGACGTCCCCAGTGTCTCTGGGGACGTCTAAAGTGGGGTTTAGACGTCCCCAGGGAAACTGGGGACGTCTAAACTGAACTTTAGACGTCCCCAGTTTCTCTGGGGACGTGTAAACTCAACTTTAGACGTCCCCAGAGAGATTGGGGACGTCTAAACACCCCAGAAACATCACCTCATTCACTGTACATGGCAGCTTTACCTTCTGTGCCAAAGCCATACCCGTTAATGTCCCCTGCTGCATTTGTTTTCTCTCTTCTCCCAAACCCGTGAGCTGCATTTCATTTCTGCTGCACTGAACAAATTCCAAAGCCATACCCGTGAGCGTCTCAGATTTGCATTTCCCTTGCTGCATTCGTTTCCTCTCTTCTCCCAAACCCATGAGCTGAGCTTCAGAACTCATTCACTGAGCAAAGGCGCACCTCCCCTCCCCTGCATTTGTCTTCCCTCTTCTCCCATTCCCCTGCCCGTGTGGGTCTTCCCATTTGCTGCTGCTGCAGCATTCTCAGAATTATTCAAGTGCGTTTCTGGGTTTCTTTTGATCATGTGCATATGAGGCGTGAGTTGGATTATTATGTGAAGCAATTAAGAATTTACATTCTGCGTTTGTAGAATATTGTTGCTGCAATTGGATTCTGCGTTTCTGGATTGTTGGTGTGTGCACTTGATTCTGCGTTCTGGGTTATATTGTTGCTGCATGCACTTGGATTCTGCACTTGGATTTTGAGAAAATCAGGTGCGTGGGTTAACAATGTAAATAATTATTGTTAATGTAAATAATTAATTAATTTGGTGAACAGATGTTAATAATTATTGTTAATATTATTAATGTAAATAATTATTCTGCGTTTGTAGAATATTGTTAATGTAAATAATTATTTTGGGGAACAGATGTTGTTATAATTAACAATGTTAGAATTGAATTAATGTTAGATTAATATGTCAAAGGTTATGTATGTTGGGGTGATTTATCATATTTGTTTAGACTTTTAAGAATCACTTGTGATCTAACGTAAGTGAACCCTTACAAAACCCTTACAAAATTGTTAAATTGTGTTTTTTTTAAGTTTTAAAAATTTATAACTAATACTATATATTAAGTTTGCATAACTTGTCTTTTTTGCTTTTATACATATAGAGAAATTTTTTTGCAAACTTTTGAACAAAAAAATTGCATTTAGGAAGTTTGGATTTTGATTTATGAATATTCTAAAAGTTGTTTGATTTGATATTGAAAGAATTGAGTTTGATTAGGATTTGGTTCTATCTTGTTAGAGTGTTAGTAGGTAGACATAGAATTTGGCTTTGATAATTAATTGTAGGAAGCCAAAAACTAGTGAGGAATTGAGGCTAAATTTTTATTTCTTTTAAGAAAGGGTATATTTATTGGCACTAATTAAAGTATTCGTCCTTTTGTTTTGGTTAGAAGAATTAATATTAGCTTCCTGCTTTTTACTCTTGTTTTACTGTTCTGAATTTTTATTTTACTCTTCTTAATTAGTTTAGTTTAGTTTAAATTAAGTTGAGATGGTTTGTTATTTTGATTTTGGGATGTGTCACTTTTAAGGGGAAATGCTGCCAAAATTTTGGAAAACAAAATAGTAAAAGGCAATTCCCAGTGTTGACAATGACTCTAAACTTGAGTGTGAATGGCATAGGTGGTAATAGAATGGACCATAGTTGGATGAATGCTTTGAGAACAAGTGAAGAATATGAGAATGGGGTTGAAGAGTTTATTGAATTTGCTAGAAGGAACGTTCCAGCCAAAAATGGGAAGTATTTTTGTCCCTGTGTCAATTGTTTAAATGAGAGAACATGGGATGTTGAAGTTATAAGGGATCACCTACTTTGTGATGGAATAAATCTTCGATACACAAGGTGGATATGGCATGGTGAGGAAGTAACTGATTGTCCGTCACACAAGAAGGAAGCTGTGGATGTCATAGATGAAGATAGAATGGAGAGAATGATTCACGATGTTGAGGTAGAATCCTTTGCGCAATCGCATGAATATGACAGCCTGCGGAGTGATGCAGAGACACCGTTGTACCCTGGGAGTAAGTACACACGGCTCACAGGAACATTACATTTGGTTAACTTAAAAGCAACTTGTAGGTGGACCGATAGTAGTTTCACATTGCTGCTTGAACTGTTGTGTGATATGTTTCCAGACGATAATGTACTTCCAAATCGTATGTATGAGGCCAACCTGGCGATTTTAACCATTTGCTTTTGATTTATAGTGCCCTCGACAACCTGGCGGCTGGGAATGTGGATATTATGTCTTGCTTTATATGTTTAACATCATTCAGAGTGGCATTACGAAAGATTTTGAACAAGTAATCGCTTCTTCATTCTCTGAGGATAATATTCTTGGTGTTGTGATTCAATGGGAATTCATTCACTTCATTCATTATTTCATCTAAGCTTATTTTCTAATTTACAGATTTTTGACAATGAAGATGCCTACTCATATGAAGACTTAAATATGATCAGAGACTTTATGGCTGGACATCTTCTTCAACGTGTACCAGAAGAGTAAAGTCTTTAGTAGTTTGTGTAGGACATACTTTTGTGGTAGTACATATAATTAGCGTTATTGTTGTTGGATATGGATTGGATTTTAGTCTTGGTTATTGTACAAACAGGGGACTTGGATATAGATTGCTGTATAGTTTGTCTGGTTCGAAAGTTTGTGTGGCATGTAGTAGACTTGGATATAGATTGTTGTGTAGTTTGTGGTTTGAAAGTTTGTGTGGCATGTAGTAGCCTTGGGTTGATCACTGTGTTTGTTGTTGTTTTCATTCTGCTGAACTGCTGTTGTTGGAATTCTATTTCTGCAGTTTACATATTCTCCAGACAGTGCAATATGTATAAAAGGTCCATTTTAAAAAAAAAAAAACTTTCAACGTCCTTAATAAAAAAGGGACGTGGATAGTACTGCTAGCGACACTTTAGACGTCCCCAGAAGAGCTGGGGACGTCTAAGGTCCCACTTTAGACGTCCCCAGTTCACTGGGGACGTCTAAAGTCTGCCTACTACGTCCCCAGTTTTACAGACGTTAATGACGTTTTTTTCTACGACCCTCACATAGACGTCCCTCTGTTTTCAGACGTTGAAAGGCCAAAAAAAGGGACGTTAAAACCCTTTTTTCTAGTAGTGTATACAAACACTCTGATTTTCCTGCTTCAATGAAGATTGAAGATTCAGAAAATTTTTTAAGTTCTTCTGAAAATGGAAGAAAAGAATCTCTCTAGTCAATTTTATTTATTCTAAAGGTAAAAAGGGAGATCCCTGATGACAATTTTGATGATCTAGATCATATTGTGTTGAAAGAACGTCAAAGGATGCTGCTAGCAAGGTATTGAACGTGGATTAATGATATATTCGTCATCTCTAAGTTTCTTTAATGATATAGTTGATATAGATAATAACAGTGTAGATGATTAGCCTTCGGCGACAAATTATGGTAGGTGATCTTCCTCCCAAATGAATCGTATTCGTGACTCAATTAGAGACCAAATTGTACGGGATATGTGATTTAATTAGTTATGTAATATTATTTCATCAAATTGTGTATTTTTTAATTGCCAAATTTCCCAACTTTAACTTTTATAAATTTTTTATAAGGGAAAATTGTGAAAAAAAACCTCACTAGTAACTTATTTGTCAAATGGGACCTTTGCGTGCAGATCATTTTCCACATGTGCAGAATATCTTCCCTAGTGTGCAGATAATCTTCCCTGTGTGCAAACTTCTTCCCTATACGTGTGCAGAAATCTTCCCTGTATGTGCAGATATCTTCCCTCTGTGTACAGATATCTTCCCTCCGTGTGCAGATAATCTTCCCAGGTCCCATTTGGTAAATAAGTTGCTGGTGAGGTCTTTTTTAGCAATTCTCCCTTTTTATAATTTCAAATTTAATTTCTCTCTTACCATTATCACAAAAGTCAATTATACTTAAGCCAATCCAAACAAGTTTTACTTTCACAAAAGTCATTTATACAATCGTCAATCTAAACATAAATCACATTACATAATCTGACTTTTAACCAAAAGTAAGATTGTAAAAAGTTAAATTAGAAAAAGGTTTTTTATAATATAATCGTTACTCCAAACACACACTTGTGAGTATTTGGGAAACACCTAAACCGTGGTTTCAGAAGCTATTTTTCGTAAGTCGAGACAAAACTCCTCTCACATATTTACCTCATAAATCGTAAAAACTATTCTCAAAAATTAATCCAAACACACACAAAAAGCTATTCGCAAAATTAGTGTGCGTCGTAATTGTTGCCAGGATGCTTGAAATTGATATCATGATATGTGTGGCCGCATGCGTGCTGAAACTAGCTTTTTGTCTAATTTTGCAAGAGAAGAAGCTCTCTCTCTCGGGACAGGCTTCTCTCCTTTGCCACTTTGGTCTGCTGCGGTCCGCTGCCATGAAACGCCCTGTTTTGTGTGCAAAATAGTTGTGTGAACATTTTCGTGTGAAAGAGAGATGCAGTGTGAGGTAAAATGGTTGTTAGTAAGCAGACGACGCGATCTGCAAGTACTTGTCTAAACGTTCTTTAAGTTAAAGGTATACCTTGATTTTGGTAAGTCTCAGGACCCAACTTATTTAAAATTTTTTATTATTAAAAAAATAAAATAAGCTAAAGGATATGTTTAGTCCTCTGTACTTGTATTAAGTTTTTGTTCACTCCCGAAAGTTCATATAGTTCATTTTTAGTTTTTTTGTGCATGTTTGGGAAACAATAAAATTATCCTTTCATAAGATCTTTTTCTCAAACTGAGACAAATTAAATCATCTCATATATTTTCCTCATCGTAAAAGCAATTATAAAAAATTAAAACAAACAGGCATTTAATCTTAATATCAATTATATGAGATTGGCGATACTAAGATTAAGAAACTAAAAATACATTTTATAAACTCAGAAAACTAAAACTGAAGCATGATACAAATTTAGAGCATCAAATATACACTTTTTCTATTCCCTCTCCGATTCTAAATATAAGACAGAGTTGATTTTTTTTTTTAGAGATTAAGGAAGCTAAATAAGTTTCTTAATTATATCATATGTTGTATATCATTGGATTATATATCAGTTTATAAGTTAGGCAAAATAGTTTGGAGAAAGAATGATAAAATCTAAATATTTTAAAGTAATTTAATTAATTTTCTTAATATCTCAAAAAAAGGTTAATTGTGTCTTATATTTAGGACCGGAGAGATCATTTTAAATTTAAAGACCACCCAGCTAATTTAAAAAAAAAAAATTTGTCATCAATAGTATTTTGACTTTTTTACCAGTAAAAAGTTATTTTACCTAAACGGACTCGTGAAGATGTCGACTGGCATGTTTATTTTAGCGATTCGATTGCTTATAAGTAGCTTTTAAATAGTAATTTACGGTATACGAAATAAGTATGTGAGAGGAGTTGTGTCTCAATTTACGTAAAAAACAACTTATAAACAATCATAACACCCAAACAAACATGCCCGTCTTCTACATTTGCTGTCATAGCTGGCATCACCTTAATACTCCCTCTCTCTTCCACACGTTAAGGTTCACACGACCATTTTGCATAAAAAATGAGGCGTTTCATGGCAGCGGACGATAGTGGCAAAGGAGAGAAGCTTGCCCCCCTATACGTCATATGTATTCACGACGGATATATACACACGCATGCACGCGCACGCACCCGTTTGAAGTTGATATATGCTATGGCCAAAACAAACAAAAACGGAAGAAGTTGATATACGCTAGACGTGGGTCCTGATGATTGGGTCGTAGAGGGAAACGGAAAGATATAGGGTACTTCACAGCCCGCACATACGTACTTTGGAGTGTCATTTTTAACCTGTCATGAACCAACGGACGTGGGTCCTGATGATTGGGTCGTAGAGGGAAACTGAAAGATATAGGGTACTTCACAGCACACCCACAGGTACTTTGGAGTGTCATTTTAACCTATCATGAACCAACGGACAACGGTGGAGTTGGAGTGTTGGACTTTAAGCTCTGCGAGGATCGATGCTGACCCATGAGATGACTTTTTAAATAAAAAATTATACTAATTGAGAATTCAACATTTATAAAAGGAACAATTGTTGATAAATACTTTTTGATAAATTAATTGTTGAATGCTATCATAGAAGATCTGTTGCACATAATGGAAGATATTTTATACATAACGGAAGGTTAGTTGCACATTTATATGGAAGACTTTTATACACACGGAAGATGGTTTGTACAAAATAGAAGATCGCTTACACGCTTGATAGCAATTAACAATTAATTTATCTCTAAAATTTTTTTGGGCAATTCTCCCTTTATAAAATTGGCATTAAAAATGTGATTTCAGAATATTGCAAAACCTGATGGATCTTGTGGATGAACAGACGTCCTCTTGTGGCAGCACCCAAGAAAACACGTTGCTCCCTCTGTTCATAGTTCTTCAACTGTAACTATAAAGTTGCATAGGTAATATTAGGGATTTGATCAATTAAAAAAATTAAATTTTTAATGTTAAACTAATGAGTGTGCGTTTGGTGCCTGTAAAATATTTTGTGATGCATTCATTATCGTAAAGTATTTTTTTATGATACACTCAGCACTTAGCACCTAGAAGTATTTTTTAGGTATATCTAACATGTTAAATTATCTAAATTGTTAAGTGTTAAATTGTATAAAACAAAATATTTTAAGATACTGGGTGTACCATAAAATATTTTAAAGCACTTAATATACTTTTAAAAAAAACTTTAAGGTATTAGGTACATCACAAAAATACTTTAGGATAGTGAATGTACCTGAAAAATACTTTAAGGCGCTAGTTGCATCTTAATCCTTATCTGATTCGGTGCAGAAAATAATGGAGCAAGTTGCCATGAAAGTTTATAATCACACCAATCAAACCAAACTGGCAATAGAATCATGTCGTATCGTCTACTCTGCTAGCTCAAAGGAAAATGAGGAGACGCTGTTTGCCTTCTGCCTAGAGTTGGTAATTCGGGGCAACCTGCCAGCCTACCCCAAATAAACGGGTTCGGGCCGTAGAAATGGCTGCCTGTTTAAATTTGGGTTAAACGGGCTTAGCCCGTTTAGCTTGCAGGCTAGCCCGTGGGCTGGTGGGTGGGCCCACTGGCCCTGCTCTTTTTTTTCTTTTTCTTAAATGCCCTTAGTTTCCCTTATTTGAATCTCCTTTCCTTTGATGATGTGTTTAATTAATTCCCCATATTTTTTTATTTCACACTTATTTTCATATTATATTTATTTATTCTACTATTATTATATTTAAAAGAGATGTGTTTATATAGTTTTATGATGTGGATAGATTGAAAAAAAAGAAAAGTAAGAATGAAATTGACTTCATAACACAAATATATAAAAGAAAAGAAGTATGATATGAAAGGGTGAAAAAGAAATAGAGTAAAAATTTTAAAAACAAAGTGAAATTTAAAAAAACAAAGCCCGCCTAAACCGGTTCTTGCTAGCCCGCCTTATCTTAACCCGCAACCCACGGGTTAGCCCGTATTACCACCTCTACTTCTACCCTAACTACGTTGCCTTGTCCTGTGCGCCAAATGGACGGGGCCCACTGGTTGTTGCGCAAGCCATACCCGTCCTATTCGTGTATGTATAGTGGAAAACGTCTTAGTGCTCAGGAGCAGAGGAAACAGAAGAATCACAAAGTCCACAATTTTTAAGAGGATGATGGAGTCAAGTGATTAAAGTGTATCTTATTATATATTATTAGTTTTATTCTAATGCATGAATTAGTTATGCATTGGGGTAAGATTTTTTTTTTAAAATTTATAGGTTGATAAAATATTTATCGAAATAAATTTCTTGTGTTCAGTTTATGGGTTTGCAATGGTATATATTGTAATTTTTATTAATAATTTCCCTGATCTCACTGACATGTTAATTACCCCATCCATCTTTACTTTATAGTTATATGGGCTTAAAAATCCAAGAAGGCTTTAGCAGCCGGGGTCTACCTTTTCGTTTTTCATTTTTTCAAAAAAAGTAGCAACTCCGGTCTAGATTGAAACAAACATTGTGTTTGTTTGAAGTAGTGATTGGAGCATTCAAAAACAGTTTTTTATTCCTAATTTAAGGATATACGAGGTAATATATGAGATGGGTTTTATCTCGATTTACATACATAAACACTTTTAGATATCCAACCGTGATCCCTAATAAGCTTATTGACCCCTCAATCTTAAGTGATGAAATTTCAAATTTGAGAATTGATGCAGCCATTGATGAGTAATATGAGATAAACAATTAGTGAGTGTTTGGAGGTGTTTTTTCCTAACCCAATCGTACGATTGGCCACCTGTGTTCAAATTCATGTGTTTGGAAAACTGATTGGATAACCACAATTTTGTCTTCAATCGCACGATCAAATGATGCTGGGAGGGGGAAGTTTTTAGCTTAAGATAAAGCCCACTTGACCGTTAAAAACACCAAAAGTGAAACTAAAAATCCCAGACTTGCTGCGACGATCTCTCGCTCTCCTCCCTCTCGGATTTGATCGCACCAAGTTTTTGGTGCTCTGTTGAACCCTAATCTTCTTGGGTCGCCTTTTTGCTTGCAAGCTTGGAGCTTTGGGTTCGTTCTTCACTTCCGGTCGCCCATTCGTTGCTGGTCCAGAGGTGTTTTGGCCTTTCATCATGGGAGCAACGAAGCTTTGGGTCACCGATAGTAATGGTTTGCAACAGGTAAACTGCCCCAATCTCCCGACGGGTATTGGTGAGCCTGAGTTAGCCAGTGTTATCATCAATAGTTTGCCCCAGTATACAAACACTCTGATTTTCCTACTTCAATAAAGATTGAAGATTCTGAAAATTTTTTAAGTTCTTCTGAAAATGGAAGAAAAGAATCTCCCTAGTCAATTTTATTTATTCTAAAGGTAAAAAGGGAGATCCCTGATGACAATTTTGATGATCTAGATCATATTGTGTTGAAAGAACGTCAAAGGATGCTGCTAGCAAGGTACTGAACGTGGATTAATGATATATTTGTCATCTCTAAGTTTCTTTAATGATGTAGTTGATATAGATAATAACAGTGTAGATAAATAACCTTCGACGACAAATTATGATAGGTGATCTTCCTCCCAAATGAATCGTATTCGTAACTCAATTAGAGACTAAATTGTACGGGACATGTGATTCAATTAATTATGTAATATTATTTAATCAAATTGTGTATTTTTTAATTGTCAAATTTCTCAACTTTAACTTTTATAAATTTTTTATAATTTCAAATTTAATTTCTCTCTTACCATTAGTACAAAAGTCAATTATGCTTAATAAGCCAATCCAAACAAATTTTACTTTCATAAAAGTCATTTATACAATCGTCAATCTAAACATAAATCACATTACATAATCTGACTTTTACCCAATAATAAGATTGTAAAAAGCTAAATTAGAAAAAGGTTTTTTACAATATAATCGTTACTCCAAACACACACTTAGGCTGTGTTTGGTTTGAGGTGAGGTTAGGTGAGAGAGGGTGGGGAAATTACCTTTTTGGGTTAAAGGAATTTAAATTTTGAGTGGGAATCCAAAATTTTGAAAAGAATAAGAAAGTAAATTTTGGGCGGGAACCCAGAATTTAAAAAAATGATAGGGTAAATTTTGGATTTCTTTTATCCAAAAAGGTAATTTTCCCACCTTCTCTCATCGCACCTCACCTCACCTCACCTCACCTCACCTCAAACCAAATACAGCCTTAAGGTGGGGTGTTGTAATTGTTGCCAGGATGCTTGAAATTGACATGTGTGGCTGCATGCGTGCTGAAACTAGCTTTTTGTCTAATTTTGCAAGAGAAGAAGCTCTCTCTCTCCATATGTCATATGTATTCACGACGGATATATACACACACACGCACACGTTTGAAGTTGATATATGCTATGACCAAAAAAAACGGAAGAAGAAGTTGATATATGCTAGACGTGGTTCCTGATGATTGGCTCGTAGAGGGAAACTGAAAGATATAGGGTACTTCACCGCTCACACATACGTACTTTGGACTTTTTGGAGTGTCATTCTAACCTATCATGAACCAACGGACAACGGTGGAGTTGGAGTGTTGGACTTTAAGCCCTGAGAGATCGCTAAAAACAATATAACTATAAAAAAAAAATTTAATAATAAGTGAGTAATATAAAACTGTTGTCGTTTTTTTGTATTGAAATTTATCGATTCATGCTACTCGCTCATAAAAATTTTTAGTTGTTTTCATTCCTCTCTTAATTTTCGGTTGTTGAGATTTATTGATTTTATGTTCTTGAATAAAACATATCTGAAGTTATAAAGCAAACATTTATATAATTGTTGTTAATGAAGTTATGATGTTGTAGGTCTCTTCTCTAATTTTGTTAAATAAAATTTTAAAAAATACCTCTATTTTTGTGGTTTTTCAAAACAATTTTAATTTTTTTTCAAAATACACAATCAAAAACATTTTTTAAAATAATTTTTTCAAAACAAAAGATTATTCTAAGAACAAGAAATCACAGGCTCAAATATTGAGGCTCTATTTGACTTCCTGTTTCAATGACACATTTTTTTTTTGTTACAAACAAATTTTTGTTTTGAAAGGGAAAAAACTTGTTATAATTTTTTTTGAGTAAAATATTCTCCAGAATAAAAAATAATTAAACGTCAATACATATCAGCTATCATTATATTCACCAACAAATGGTCCAATTCTAAATCCTGAAACTGGGTTGGATCTGAAAAGTCAACGACAATGAGCCTCGGGCCTTCAAATTGTTCCGTAGAAAGGCTTAGTTCCAGTTATGAAATATGTTCTTTTGCAGCTAAACAGTGCGATACCCAATCCAATTCTAAATCCTGAAACTGGGTTGGATCTGATAAGTCAACGACAATGAGCCTCGGGCCTTCAAATTGTTCCGTAGGAAGGCTTAGTTCCAGTTAAGAAATATGTTCTTTTACAGCTAAACAGTGCGATACTCAATCCATCAGTCCCCTTTTACTCTTTTCTGTTCTTTTCTTTTTCTTTTTCAAATTTAACATTTTATAAAGGGTTAATCAAATGTTAAGTATACTTTACAATTGTAAACCGTTAAAACAAATTTTCATGGTCAGTTCAAATCAAAATTTAACAATTTAAGTTTACTTATATGTTTTTAATGTAAAATTATACTGGTTTTATAAAACCTTAAAGGCTAGGTGCATCCAGCACCCCGATCTATTTTTATCAACACCTTAAAGTATTTTTGGAGGTGCAATCAGCACCCTAATGTATTAAAAATGGAGCAATTACACCCCTTCACTAACAAAATACTAACTCTGTTTGCTGACATACTCTTTCCTTTTCCTCTTTCATCGACTTTCAACTTGTTCATCCCTTCTTTTAGTATTTAAGGGTACAATTTTGCCCTTAATGTATTAAAAATGGAGCAATTGCACTTATTCACTAACTGAATATTAACTTGCGATTTGGGGTTTATTTTTCCCATCATAGTTCTCTCATTATTGCGATGAAAGTGTTTGGCTTTGGTTTTGTTGAATCTCGAGACCCAAATAAAAGAAGAAGCTAAGTCAAAATCAGAGAGGAATTTTATTCATAGTAAATTATCAGTTTCAATCACAGATACATGAATATATTAAATTCCCCAAATGAAGGGGTGCAATTGCTTTATTTTTTTATCTATCTCATGGAAATAATTGATCTCTCTCCCTATTGAGAGCTCTTCTCTCTCCTTAGTGAGAGTTTGGAGAGGTTCATCGTGTAACCTGTGACGGCATCATTATTTGAACATTGTTTGGCTTACTCTTGGATTACTCCTTGTGTTTCCCTTTCCTTCTTTTATTTTGAGTGTGGGTATAGGTATCCTAGAATGTTTGAGTGAATCTTTTGTGAGAATTCAATAGTGTTATATAGTGGGGTGTGTGTGTGTGTGTGTGTGTCTTGGGGTGTATTAGAGGAATGGAGGTGATACAAGACAATAGAAGAACAAAGTCAAAAGAGGCTGTCCTTTATCTGAACAAACATGACTATAAGGATGAAGGATGTGCATTGATCGGTAGATTGATGATTGGGAAGAATTTGAACAAGCCTACTATTGTATCTATGATTACAAAAGGCTGGTATTTGGAGTTGGAGGTAGAGGTGTGTGACATGGATCGTAATAACTTGGTTTTTCTCTTCCGATTTAAAAAGAGTGAAGACTATTATCGAATACTTAAAGGTCGTCCATGGTCAATCCAAGGGCATCTCCTGAATTTACAAGTTTGGGAGGAATATATGTTTCTTAACAAGGTGGATGTCTCTACTTGTCCTTTCTGGGTACAATTTCATGGTTTACACTTGGAAACCTTTAATAAAGAGAACGCTATTTCGCTTGGCAATGCAGAAGGGGAGACGATGATGTTTGCAAATCTGGAGGTGGAAGGCCGATTGACTAGAAGCTTTGTTCGGGTTCGGGTGCTTATTTCTCTTAAAGATCCGCTTGTGTTAGGGTTTTGGGTGCCGAGAGAGAAAAAGGATCCAGTATGGGTTTCAATCAAGTATGAAAGATTGCAAAATTGTTGTTATCGGTGTGGTCGAATAAGGCATGATTCTAGAGGCTGTCAGGAAAGCACTGGAGAGAGTAGTGAAGAGAATGGAGGTCATGAGTATGGTAGTTGGTTGGGCATCTCTTAAGCTCAAACAATGGAGGACGCGCTTGTGGTGTGCCATGATGGATGGATTGAAGGCAAACACAGAGATTCGGTGATCGGAGCTTACTCGCCAAGCCAGTCGATGAAGAAGGATACTAAATTTGGAAGGAAATATTTGGGGGCGCAATCCACGTAAAGCCACGACATTCATGACATAGCTTTTAATGGCAATAAAAAAGCAATGATTTTGCCACACAATAATCAACTAAATCACGTGAGGGAGGAAAAGGTGGAGAATATAATGGAGATTGAGTCAAATCTTGACAAGAAGGCAAAATGCAATGATGAGCCAATAATTAAGGAGCATGGATTGGAGTGTAGTAGAAGTAGTAAATTGGCTTTTGACCTTAATAGTTAAGAAAAAATGTGCCAAATCAACAAGCCTGTAAAACTCACACAAAAAAATAATAATAACTGAGGATTTGGGCCCCCAAACTGATTTGGGTTATCGAGTGGAGTTCCGTAACTAAGTTAAGCAGGTGTCTTAGGCCTTAATTCCTTTTAATGGGCTCTCACCTATGTCCTTAGTTACTAATGGATTAAAAGGGATTAATTTGAAGAGGTCCTTGCTGGGTGCTGAAGAACCTGACATTGAGCACAACAGGTGTCGTTGTCTAAACTTCGAGATTGTGGAAGCTCCTCCTAAAATAAAAAGTAAAGCTTTGACATCTTCTAAGAAAACTCGCCATAGCTACCGTTCGCTCAAAAAAGTTCTATGCCAAGGCCAATTGTTGAATACTTCTCTCTCTATTGTTCCTTTAACAACACCGGGTGAAGTAAATTTTCCAGATAGCTGGTACGTTCTTAATGGCCCTACTAATGGTACTGATTCTCATGCTCCTTCTCAGAACGCTGGTGGCTAAATGGGACCAGCCACCGGTTCACAATAAAACTCTTAGCATGGAACTGTTAAGGTATTGGGGTTCCCTTAACAATTCAAAATTTAGAGGAGGAGCGGTCCAGAAATAAACCCCAAATGACATTCCTCATGGAAACTAAGCAGAAAAAGAAGGTGGTTCAAAAGGCCATGAGGAAATGTAGTTTTTAAGAATAATGGATAGTAGAATCGATTGGTAGAAGTGGAGGTCTCACGCTTTAGTGGTCCGATAATATTGTGGTAAATATTCTTTATTCTTCACAAAATATTATTTATACCAGTATTTTCTCTTCTTCCTTTGAGACTTCGTCATATGTGACATTTATCTACGGCCCTGCCAATAAGTGAGATAGACTAATGTGTTGGGAAGAGGTCTGAAGAATCGCTAATGAAGTATCGCTATCTTGGTTATGTGTAGGGGACTTTAATGATATTATATCTTAGGATGAAAAAATTGGCGGTAATCCTAGAGCCATGTGAAAAATTATTAATTTTCAGCTTTTTATTGTTGATTGTGAGCTCATGGATCTTGGATACAATGGGTACAAATTTACATGGTGTAATGAAAGAGAGGAAGGAGAGATCATTAGAGAAAGAATTGATAGAGCACTCGGGAATGTTTCTCTTTGAGAAACCTTTCCTAATCTGCAAGTTTTTCATATAGATCCTTTGGGCTCGGACCACCTCTTGATTCTGATTGATTGCTGCCACTCTCAACTTCATTGACAGAAACATTTCAAATTCGAAGCTGTGTGGGCATCCCATATGAATTACTAACAAACAATCAGAACAGGTTAGCATTGTAATATTGTAAGTAACACTACCTCTCTTCAATGTTTCCTAACCAAATTGGCTTTTTGTTGAAGGGAATTAATCAAGTGGAGCGAAGTTGAGTATCCTAGTAATAAAAGGCTTATTGAGAATCTCAAGCAGCTCTTGGCTACACATACACAAGGGATGCTTTCACTACTAAATGTTAGAAGGATTGTTGAAATTACAAAATCTATTGAACAAACTATAGCAAGGGAGGAACTTTATTGGTGGCAAAGATCTCGTATTAATTGGCTGCAAGCAAGGGACAAAAATTCAAAATTTTTCCACCTCTCTATGATTCGACGTCATCAATTTAATAGTATCTAGAGACTTAAAGATGATTCGGGTGGATGGCTGGCGGATACAATTGAAATTTCTATGAATATAATAAATTACTTCTAGAAGCTATTTCAATTAGCTGGGGCAAGAGTAATAGAGGAACCTTTAATCTTTGTTGATAAGAGAATCACAGATCATATGAATCAGCAACTGCTATTACCAATCTCCAGAGAGGAAATTAGAATAGCATCATTCAGTTTGGGAGGCACCAAGTCTCCACGACCAGATGGCTTTTTAGGTAAATTCTATCATTTTGCCTGGTCTGAGATTGGTGACCATGTATGTTCTATGGTGTTGGATTTTTTTGTTGGTAATCTATTGCTTGATTACCTCAATGATATAAATGTGATGTTGATCCCTAAATTGGAAAAGCCTGAACATGTTTCCCATTTTTGTCCCATCAGACTATGCAATTTTCCTACAAAATCATCTCTAAGACATTGCCAATCATATAAGACCTTTCTTGAATGATTGCATCTCATTGAACAAAGTGCTTTTGTCTCGAGACTCATACATGATAATATTATTATTGCCCATGAAGTGTACTATTATCTTCGTAGAAAGAAATCAAGTAGGAAATATGAATTCACATTGAAAATGGACATGAGTAAAGCTTATGACCAAGTTGAATGGGACTTCCTAGAATATGTGTTGTTGGAACTTGCTTTCTACTCTGAATGGGACCAGCTGATTATGAGGTATGTAAGCTCTATGAAACTGAACTTATGTGTTTCAGGGGATACAGTTGCTTCTATAATGCCTAGAAGAGGCTTACGACAAGGCGACCCTCTCTCACCTTATCTCTTCATCATCATTACGGAGGTTCTCAGTACCATGATTTTTAAGAACCAACAAGCTAGAACTTTGAAGGGAATCAAACTGAGTAATTCTTGTCCAGAACTTACTCACAACTTCTTTGCCGATGATGCTTTGTTATTCATGAATGCTAGTGATCAAAATTATGTGAAGTTGGCTCAAATTCTTAACAATTATTGCCTTCCATCAGGACAAGCTACTAATCTGGATAAATCAAGTATATTCTTTTCAGCC
Source organism: Inga leiocalycina (assembly GCA_963242795.1). Classification (NCBI taxonomy): domain Eukaryota; kingdom Viridiplantae; phylum Streptophyta; class Magnoliopsida; order Fabales; family Fabaceae; genus Inga; species Inga leiocalycina. The sequence goes on from OY725329.1 coordinate 62,340,927, forward strand.
AATACTCCAGAAGATGTTAAAACTAGAGTTGGTCACATCTTGGGTATTAAACCAACTAGTGACCCTGGTCATTATCTTGAGATACCTAGTATTTGGGGTAAGACAAAGCACCAAGCCCTTTCTTACATCAGGGAAAGAGTGAGATATAAGATACAGGGGTAGAGTAAATCTACTCTCTCGCATGTAGGATGTGACGTAATGATAAATGCAGTTATTAATACAATCCCTATTTTCCCGATTAACTGTTTTAAATTCCCTACCAAAACTTGCAAAGAGCTTAATAGTTTGGTTGCAAATTTCTGGTGGGATGGTGGTACAAAGGGTGGGTCAACGCATTGAAGATCATAGGAAGCTCTTATGGAATCTAAATCGGTTGGTAGAATGGGCTTCAAGGATTTCATTATAATGAATGATGCTCTACTTGCCAACATAGCGTGGCGTATGTTGAATAATCCTGACAGTCTCTGGGCTAGAGTAATTAAGAGTGTGTATTACCCAAAGGAGGATTTTGTGGCCTTGAAGAAGGGTTACAAGGCCTTCTAATGTTGGTCTAGCATTCTTGAGGGTGGGATTTCTTAAAGAATGATCTTTTCTGGGATATTGGATCTGGTTCTACGATTAAAATATGGGATCATAATTGGGTGCCTCTTGTGAATTTCCCAACAAAACCTGAGAATAATACTTACTATACTGTGCAGCATGGTACTATAAGTGATCTAATAGTTCAAGGCTTGTGGGATCTTAATCATATCCGGGATTTAGTCCCAGAACACATTTTGCAAGCAATAACTGCTATCCTAATTCCTCATAATGGTATCCTTGACAAAATTATATGCAACCAACAGTGAATGGCAACTATACAGTCAAACTTAGTTATAAAAAAGGCAAAAATCACCCTCCGTCATCACGATACAAGGCAAGTACATAGTGTGTTATCTCTCTGGTTGATTGGAGGTACTTGTAGAAGCTGAAATTATCCCACGCGTGAGACATTTCATGTAGAGGCAATTAAACAAAGTTGTGGCAAAGAATAAAGCTTTGTTCAAATGAAAGAGAGCCCCTTCCCCTCTATGCCCTATATGTGGTACTGAAAATGAATCAATAGAGCATCTATTATTTTTTTCCCCTGGACTAGATGTATTTGGTTCGGTAGCAGTCTAGGTATTAAATTGGATACGCATATGGTCTCAAATTTTAATGCGTGGTGGCTGTTGATCTCTTTTGACACTTCCAACTTATTGGATCGAGACATTTCCCTTATTTGTTGGATATTGTGGATGATTTGGAAACAAAGAAATGGGAAAGTATTTAACCACTTAGATCCAAATCCATTGTTGGTTAATGAACATGCTGCACATGCAAATCTGGACTTTTAGAGCACTTGTGAATTCGATATGGCCCCCCTAACTGAATCTGCCACTTAAAACGCTCACTGGGTAGTTCCATGTGCTGATTCACAAAAAATCAATTGTGACAGAGCCTTCAAATTGCACCCTGACCAGGCAGCTATCGATATAATATGTCGTTATTCACATGGTATATTCCAGTAGGCCTTTGTGAGTAAGCTCAAATTTATTTTGGTGTTCATGTCTGAAGCACTAGTACTTAAACGAGTTTTACTATTAGCAATTGATCTTGGGCATGATAAGGTGATCTTTAAAATTGATTCCCTATTGCTACATAATTCAGTGATAAGGAATAAAACAGCACTCTATGATTGGTAATGTCGTGGTACAGTACAGGATATCATTGAGCTCCTTGAATCTAAACCTGGGTTTTCTCTTTCAATCATTCCTCGGACTTGCAATGCTACATCAGACTTACTTGCAGCAGAGGCGTGCAAGGGAGTATTGCCCGTTGGGTGGGTTCATGAACCACTACTCTCTTTATTACCTATTCTAGCTTCTGACATTCAAGGAAATCAGAGATCAACTTCTAGTGATGCCATATCAAATACAAGAATGGGTGTTGACTAATTTGCTTTTCTTGAGATACCTTGAGTGTATTTGGGATAACAGTGGGAAAAATAACTTATTTTGAATCTGACTTATAAAAAATGACTTTATAGAAAAGTCAGTTTATATACTATGATTTATGTTTGAATGAATGATTGAATAAGTATCTTTTCATAAGTTAAAACTTGTTTGGATTGACGATTGTATAAGTACTTTCTTAAAAGTCAAAACTTATTTGGATTGGCGATTACATAAGAGCTTTTGTAGTAAGTATAAAAAAAAAAAATTTAATATTTAACACAAAAAGGAAAATGTTATTGTTGCATTCACATCTGGGCTTATCCCTCCTACATTCACATTTGTTATGTTATCTTAATTAAATAGATGAAAAATGGGTACAACTCCAAGATGATAGAATTGAAGGTTGTGATTTGGCGACACAAATACAATGGAATTTGGAACTGTGAATGAGTTGAATTTGTAGGAAATAAGGGGAGAGGGCCATGACTGATGTAATATCCTCAATTTTGGGATCGGAGGTTTGGGAATAAGCCTGAATTAAGCGGACTGCTGAGTCCCGGTTTAGCAGGTGTCCCAAATTTATTCTCTAATGTTTCTTATATCTTTGAGGTATTAAAGGGAATAAAATATTGAATTAAAGAGTATGGGAAATTTGTCTATAAAAAAGAAAATTATTGAAATTGCAAGTGCTTGTCATTTCATTGCTTCTAGTGAGGCAGTAAGTTTGTCATAGGGTTTTGAAAGACTAAATGATGAGCAAAAATTATGAAATTTTACAGGGTGAAAGTAGACATCTTAAGATTTAATGTGATAGGTTATATGACTCAATTAGAGCTATGTACAAAAAGTTATGAATTTTTGAAGTTTACCCAGCAAAATTGATTATTTTCTGGAACAGCTTCCAAAAATTAAAAATCTGGGAATGATGTGCTTCCAATTGGCAAAATGCTATATTTTCCCTTGAAAATAAACTTAATAAGGGTTCTATAGCTTTTGGAATCGCTCCGAAATGATGTCTATAAATTTAGTTATGATTTTTCAAAGTTTAGGCAGAAAATCTGCCAGAATTTTATAAAAATCCAAAAATTGGGAAATTGATAAATAATTAAATTATAACATCATCATGATATTAAATCATCATCCTCCTCCTTTCTCCAGCAAAAACGACACCCAAGCACATCTAAACTAGAGTTAGGAATTTTTGTATTATAATTAAGCACATTGCATCGATAATATCAGTATATTTTTGTTATTCCTATTATGTCCATTGAATTGCGCGCAAGCACTCTAAAAATATGAAAAATAAGATAAGGGTATAACAACTGAGAGCGACATGGGCCCTGAAACACAAGAGCAGAGAGAGAGGGAATAAAAATGTCTCATCATAGCTAGAAAAATTGTAGCTCAAAGCTTTTTGAATAAACAACTTTTTCAATCCGTGATACAATATTAAAAACGCTCAATAAAACATCTTAGAAAACAAAATGCACTCTGATTCGGGCTTATATGGTATAAAATCGGACTTGTAAGGCCCAAAATGCCTTTCCAAACACTCACCTTGTTATTTTGTGTTTATGTTGTTCTTTTATGGTTCTCTCCTCCTTTTGCGAACTGACACTATTGTTGATTGTTATTTCCTTTTGATTTTTATATGATAATGAAAGTAGCAGTTGACAAAAAAAATGCTCCATTATTAAAAGATTAGGATACTGATTACACCTCCAAAAATAATTAGGGTGCTAATTGCACCTTTAAATACTTTACGATATTGATTGCACCTCCAAAAATAAATCGGGATGCTAGATGCACCTTTATCCAACATTAAATCTAAATTGATAAAATTTTAATTAATGGCAGTAGGGGGAGGAGATAGCAGCACTTATTCATTATGTTGACAAGATAACAAGCAAGCAAGCGCCACCTAGATTGATGTAAAAGAAAAGCACAGAAAACAGGGCAGAGTCCATGCCATGGGAACAGAAGGTTAACAGCAGGAGTGAAATCCAAATTAAAAAAAAAAAAAAACCCTCCATACAAGGGATAAAACAGCAGCTTTCTCCATAAATATCTGGATCGTACAATAAAACAAAGATCAACCATCTCATATCCATTTAACGCAAGACATGTCGTAATGTTCCATGGAAGTAATGAAGGTTGCGAGACAGCTACCATGAACCCACAGCACCAGCAGCTGGGTTCTTGAAAGCAGAGAACTCCCAGTATGTTTTCAAGGAGAATGGTGGGAAAACAGTTGTACCTTCTTCAGTAATTTTAGCTATCTGCATATTTTGCATTACAATTGTCAGTATCATATTGAATAGACAATAAACTCTAAACGAATAGCAGAAACAAACTCATATAATTCCGGAGCAAATTTGCACTTTAACCCTAATAGGAAGGGATTTCTTTTCTTTTCTTTTTTCACTTTTTTTTGGGGGGGGGGGACAAGGAACAAAATGAAAGCTCAGGTAAATGATAGGAACCAAACGTATAATTTTCCATAAATATTAAATGTTAGCATGTATTAATACCTCTTCCCCTATCCCCTGCATAATCACCAGTCGAAATCACAAAAAATGTGTTTATATTGTTATATCAGCTAGTAACTTTCCTTTCTTTTCTCCCAGTACAGGATTCTATGGCAAATCCTTCGATTCTTATATGGTCAAGTTTCTAGGCCAAGCTATGTTGAGATGAACTAACCAAATTTATTAGTCTTCTAGAAACATAAAATTTTAAACGTCTCCTGGTTAAATGGGTAATAGATCCTGGGAGGATCTAACCTTTGTAAAGAAGGTCAAATGACGAACAAGAAGCCAAGCAAATAATTGCTTAGCAGTTGACAACCTATTATAGAACTGCATTAAGCATCTATCATATCATGTCTCAAGGTATCAAATTAAACAAATAAAACCTCTAAAAGAAAAGAGAATACAAATGTTTTCTAAAAAGAATCAGAAGATATTCAGGAAGAAAATAATAATGATTAAATGCCCCATCATCTTTTCAAATTCCACTGGTAATCCAAATGCAACCAGAACTCTGGACAGTATCAGTAACTGGAAAAAGAGACATCTACTTGACAGATATATATGGAGTATAAAGTAAATGAGAGCTCTAGCAACTGGAGATGGAATGAGAGAACCGTATTAATACATAAGCTAACTTGGTGAGAACATTTTGTCGCATGAGCATTGTGCCTGGCCCAAAGTCAGTGAGCAAGCTAATTCTGTGTGGTGGACTGATGGTTGTATGCTATTAACAACTATGTTTTGAAGGATGTAGGTGATATTTTATTCATGTATTGATGAAGAGAAGTTATCTTTCCAGTTTCCTCACTGACACTTAGTCTTTTAATACCTTTCCCACGCCTTATCAATTGACCAAAATAGGTGCATTTTTATTGACAACCTCCACATGGATTATGCTTCCTTGCAGCATGCTAATGGTAGCTACCTATTACTTGGGTTGGGTTCTATTTTGGGTCCAGGAGGGAGGGAAGAGGGAAGAGGAGGAAGGGTAAGAGAAAAGAACCTGCATCTTGTTGACTGCAGACCTATCACGATATAGAAGTACCCGCATGCACTTTTCCAGCAATTTGACACCTTCTTCAAAGGTCAAATTTTCATTCCATTCATCACGAAGAATTGGCCTTGCAAGATGGTTGCCAAGTCCAGTTGCCACATGGTTGTCATCAAAATTAATGCCAATCATGTTAACCTGGAAACAATTCACAAAAAACTGAGCAAAAACTAAATCTTGGAGGCAACTCACTCTCACATTGAAATCAAAGACAATAAACCAATGCATACCATGCCAAGGTATTTCTGTCCATTTTTCACACCACCAATTACAAGTGAGTTCCACAATGGATTGAATTTATTACGTCTATTATACATCACACGAGTTAAGTAGTTGTGCACCTCCTTCGGACCAAGAGAATTCCCATCATCCCACATGTTGTCATAAAGGCTGCAGCAGTCATAAGCCAAAACCAATAATTATTCATAAGTGTTCCTCAACTGACTTACAAGATTAGAGATTCAATGGTATAAGGGGATAAAACATGCAGAATACAAATAAGCTGATCCAAATCCTTTTCTGATATGTGATAACTAGGCTTACATGAGTTCATCAAGGTAGCGAAGAATCTCCTGAAAATCACTAATTTCCCCGCTGGCACCAAGAAGAGTATGCTTTCCAATAGGCTTCAAGCGCTCAATACTCTTGTATCGCAAGGTAGACCCATATGAACCTATCACAGTGGATCCACCATTGCCATGAGATGCAGATCGAAGCATTTAGCGCAAAAATTCAATTCCATAAAGCTAATAATTTATTATCAGAACTTCAGAATAGTCGAAATTTATATCTTAGAAACACCCAGAAAAAGCATAGAATCATGTTCAGGGAGCAATTAATAGTCACGATTCTGCATGAAAATGGAAAACAAGTAAAATTATAGGAAATTAAATGGAGCAATGTCCACCTATGACAGCCAAGTCTCAGGAAAAGGGTCCGCATTCCGCAAATAGTCATGTCAATTTATCAACTATCAGAACCAACGTAAAATAGTCAACAATATACTAGTTTTATTTTCACAGCAGTAGACAAATTTTTTAGAGGGATGCTTTAAAAATTGAAACATACAGCCCCAATCCCATCAGATAAGCTGAAGTTGACTTCAACTGATCGAATGTCCTATTTGAGGATTAAAAAGAAAAACTCCAATGCTCAGATTCTCCACAATAAAGTATGAAGTAGAATGACCGAGTACACAATGAAGATGCAACATGATATAAATGGACACATAATGAAGATTGAGTCGCAACTGACCTCCCATATCAGCAGCCATAAGAATGCCATCTTTATATTTGATGGCAACTACTGATGATCCAGTTACATAAGGGTACCTGCAACGAAAACGAAACATAAGGTTAGCACTAAACATTCATAATGAGAACAGAAGTTAGAGCCAAATTGAAAATCGAATAGGGCTGCGGAAACCCTAAAATTCGCACATCATAAAAATAAGAGGAAGAGGGAGACGACGTACAGAGTTCTCTCTAAATCAGCTCCACTGCCCATATTGCTTGCGGTTGTTTGGATTGTGCGAATGCCGAAAAGATTGCGACTTCTCTTCCTGAAGACCAAGCTCTGGTGCTTTTATGGGTGTGTATGTTTCTTTCTTTCTTTTTTTTCAACTTTCGGGTGGTGCCTGTCATGTAACCCTTTGAACAAGAAAACTACCTTGAAAAATAATAAATATAAAATAAAAGAATATTGAGAAGAAAACAAATAAATACTACCACTTTAAAATTTTAAATAAGTGATTTTTTTTAAAATCTAAGTTGTCAATTATTATATTATTTTTGTCAATATTATTATTTTTATTGTCAACAAAACTAATTTGAGATTGTGAAGTTCAAGTGATATTTTTCTGTTTTTTTCTTAAGAATATTTTTGTATACACTTAATTTTTATTTAATATTTGTAAATAGTAATTTTAAAAAATTATTATATACATGTTTACTCTGTGTGACTGATATTTGTATTAAATAGGGTTAAGGGGCAAAAATGTTTTGAAAGTTTTTGAAGGGGCATTTTTTCCCTTGAAATTTTAAAAATGGGGCAATTTTGCCCCTCCGTTAACATGCCCAAACAATCAATGTTTGTTAACTAAATTCTGTAGAGGTGGCATGCTTATGTGGCATCCACCTCACTCTTTTTCCATATCATATTTTTAAGGGGCAAAAATGCCTTGAACGTTTCCACTGAAGGGCACTGAATGTCTGGAAGTTTTCTAGGGACAATTTTGCTCGGGAAGTTTTAAAATGGGGCAGTTTCACCCCTTATTTAACATACCCAAATGGTCAACGTTTGTTGATCAAATTCTATAGAGGCGACATGCTTACGTGGCATCTACCTCACTTTTTTTCCATGTCATACTTTTCATAAAAATAAAAAAAAATTCAAGGTCGCTGATTGTGCAACTCTTCAGTCTGCCCCTCTGATTTACTCAAAAATTTGTATCCAAAAAACACAGAAAACATATCGATCTCCCTAACTCAAATCTCCAAGAGACCTAGGGGTTGTATCTACCATCGACGATTTTGAGCTTCCAGTGGCGGAGAATGATGGGCTTAGTTTGGTTGGTAAGCTGGGTCTTCTCCGACACCACTTCTCTGACGATCTAACTTCTGAGCCTAAAGAGAAAGGAGAGTCAACAAAATAGAACCCAGATCAACCCTCAAATACATGGTTAATTGTAGCCAATTTTCACCGATTTGTAAAGTTTAATTCTCCATTGCATCTCGGGAGCAATAAGGAAAAGTTTGGAGAATGTCAACTTTACTAAATTCTTATTTAATCACTCACCCAACAAGAGAGAAAAAAAAACAAATGAATATGAGAAATTGCACCTAGAGGTGATCTAATTTTTTCTTAAATATTTTCCTACTAAAAAATCCAAGGGGGAAGCAATTTTTTAGATACGGTTTTTTGGGTTTGAGTTGGAAGGGGGATTGAGTTTGAGGGATCACACAATCTAGGAGAGCAATATAAGTTTGTGTTTTTAAAATATTTTATTGCTAAAATGTTTAAGGGGAGCGATTTTTTGGGCAAATCAAAGGAAGAGATTGAAGATTTACACAATTAACGACCTTGAGTTTTTTTATTTGCTCTTATGAAAAGTATGACTTGGAAAAAAGGTAAGGTGGATGCCACGTAGGAATGCCACCTCTACAAAATTTGGTCAACAAACGTTGACCGTTTGGGTATGTTAACGAAGAAGCAAAATTGCTTTATTTTTAAAACTTTCAGGGTAAAATTGCCTCATAGAAAATTTTCAGACACCCAATGCCCCTCAGTGGAAACTTCAGGGATATTTTTGTCCTTTAAAAATATGACGTGGAAAAAAGGTGAGGTAGATGCCACATAGGGATGCCACATAGGTATGCCACTTCTGTAGAATTTAGTTAACAAAAGTTGACCATTTGGGTATGTTAACGGAGAGGCAAAATTGTCTCATTTTTAAAACTTCTAGGGCAAAAATGCCCCTTGAAAACTTCCAGATACTCACAAACCCTGGGTGAAAACTTCTAGAGCATTTTTGTCCCTTAAAAATATGACGTGAGAAAAAGGTAAGGTGGATGCTATATAGGCATGCTACTTCTGTAGAATTTAGTCAACAAACGTTGACCATTTGGATATGTTAACGGAGAGGTAAAATTGCTCCATTTTTAAAATTTTTGGGGCAAAAATTCCCCCTCGAAAACTTCCAAACTCCTATAACCCCTGGGTAAAAACTTCCAGAGCATTTTTGCCCCTTAACTTTATTAAATACCTTATACCTATCATAATAATAGAGATGCTATATATTTTTTTACCAACTATATATAACATCTTTATTATTGTCTTGTTATTCAAGACATGAAAAAACAATAATAAAGTTGTTATGTTTTTTTTTTTCTGAAAAATCTTAGGAAAATTCGTTTAAAATAGGAAAAGATAAATTAGAGACTCTAATATTACATATTTTAAGTTAGGTCTATGGGAGCAATATGAGATTTGCAAATAACTTGAAATGACCAATTTGCCCCTAACAACATTTGGAGAGTTCAAATTGTTAATGTGTATATTAAAATTGTTAATTGTGATTCTTAAATTGTTATTCTCTATATATAAATAGTCAGTGATGCCTGACATGTGTGACTTCAAAATATTACCTACAAAATTATTGATATTTGGAGAGTTTAAGTTGTCATTATGTATACTAAAATTATTAATTACGATGCGTAATCAATTTAGATATAAAAAATAACAATTTAAGTATATATTGACAAGAGGTTTCCAAATGGTGTTAAAGGCATATCAGTCATTTAAAAACATTTGCAAACCCTAGATTTGGCCCATATCTCTGATTTTGTACCCCCGGTTTGTATTTTTCCTATTTTAACCGAATTTTTCTGAGATTTTTTTTGGCCCACCAATCAGAATTTTTCTTTTTGTTTTTTTTAAAAAATGGTCATCGTTCATCTTCTTCGTACTCCAGCCGTCCTGCGGATACCAGACCTCCCGCAGTCCCGCCTCCGACAACCATACCTCCGGCCACCCCTGGACTCCAACCGCCCAGAACCTCACCAAAATACCATAGATCTGAAAATCTGGTTGGACAATGATTCACGATCGCACAAAATCCACAATCCCAACACAATTAAAAAACCAGCCCCATTGCCACCCCTATTACCATTCAGGTTGTATTTGATCATACAATCTTAAGTTAGCTTCAATTTCGGGAATATCCCTCAAAGTGGAGAGGCGACACAGTTAAAGGAAGAGGAAATATCTGACTTTGCTGGTAAGCTAATAGGCTTTATTTGACAGTGAAGTAGATGTATTATTTTGGTAGAAATTGCTCGAAACATGGTAGCTTCTCCATGAGAAACTTTTTGAATCATCTATGCTTTGCAAACTCATTCGGGCAGAGATTTCATGAATCAGCTGTGCTCAATAGTCCCATTGTACAAAATTCTAAGCAGATTACTCTTTACGAGACTCATAAAATTGAACCCTTTTTCCAAATTTCTTCTAAAACAACTCCAGCCCCGCGTGCACTCTCTTGTGTTGCTTCTCATTATTCAACCAAGCCACCTTCAAGGTCGTTTCGAAGAAGAGCTCGCAAGAGACTCTTAAAATCCTTGAAGCCTACTCTAGATCAAGCCCAATTTCAATCGGCCTTGTCCCAACTATCCCCAAGGTTCACTCCTGAAGAACTCTGTAATGTTATTACTTTTCAAGAAGACCCATTAGTTTGCTTGGAGCTCTTTAATTGGGCATCACAACAACCCAGGTTTCGGCACAACGCCACCACATATCACATAACCATCCAGAAGCTCGGTGCAGCACAAATGTACCAAGAAATGGATGACATTGTCAATCAGGTGCTTGCAGTTCCATTAATTTGTTCTGAGGCACTTTACAATACTATAGTATATTATTTCACAGAAGCTCGAAAGTTGACTCGAGCTGTCAATATATTTAACCACATGAAAAGTAGCAGAAACTTGAATTGCAAGCCTTCTATCAGAACCTATAATATCCTTTTTGCGGCACTGTTGAGCAGAGGAAGCAACTCTTATATAAATCATGCGTATATGGACACTACTAGATGCCTGTTTAAGCAAATGGTCAATGATGGGATACAGCCCGATATATTTTCTTTAAATTCCATGATTAAAGGTTATGTGCTTTCTCTCCATGTTAATGATGCGCTGAGGATATTCCATCAGATGGGTGTGGTTTATGCTTGCAAGCCTAACTCATTTACCTATGATTATTTGATACACGGCCTGTGTGCGCAAGGAAGAACAAAGAATGCGAAAGAGATATGCGATGAAATGAAGACTGAAGGCTTAACCCCAAGTAGCAAATCTTATAATTCACTTGTCAATGCTTTGGCACTTGGTGGAGAGATTGAGGAAGCGGTAAAATATCTGTGGGAGATGACTGAAAATCAGAGGTCGGCTGATTTTATTACATATAGAACTGTACTGGATGAGATATGCAGACAAGGAAGAGTTCAGGAGGCAATGAGGTTATTGCAGCAGTTTCAAGAAAAGGACCTTGTGGATGGGCATGCTTATAGAAAACTTCTTTGTGTGCTGGAAGATGACTATGGGAATTCTGTTAGCAGAGTTGATCGAGGTACTGAGCTGCCTTTTCTTTATTGTTATATTCAATTGATTCTATGTAAAATTATATTTAGTTTCAATATTCCAAGTTTCATTTCATGATATCCTTTTTATAATATGTGAATAGCTGATGCACAAACTGTACATATAGCATATGCCTTTCCATTCTTCTTCTCATGTAATTGGCTGGTTCGTTGGCAAATAATACAACAGTTTTTCTCCTTTGTGCCTTACATGATCAATCTCGTTAAAATATGGGCTAATATTAGCTTATGCACTCTGTATTACTAGGTTTAGGTAATAAATTTTTATTCTTTGGCAAGAATGTGTGGGTGATAAAAAGAAGTATGGGGAAGAAGCTGATGATGATAAGTAGTTCTCCATTTTTCCTAGAGAACTACATCGGTGTATTTTAAATTTTTAGTTAGCTAGAAGGAACAATTGAAGGGTGGTATTGATTGGTCTTCAGTAATTCAGTATCTTCTTGGACCCTTCTTTGATGCCAAAAGTAACAATACCAAATCTCCATGAGACCTCAAATTACTGAAATTAGTGATTAGCAATCTTTTCCAGAAATTTTCATTGATAACATTTGCTTACAACTAAGAAGGTTTAGGATCAGTTAAATATGTATCAGTTGAACCTATTTGATTTTTGTGCCTCGTTCATGTAGGAGTATTCCACGACAACACTGTTGCTCATGGCAAGGTCCGATAAGGAAAAACAATGGATTTCTCATTGCCTGAGGCATATTCAAATCAATATGCCCTTGGTTTATCCCGCACCTTGCAATGTAACTGATCAAGATTGATTGTGATGAAAGCAATTTTCAGAAGAATATTGCCTTGATGTGAGCTTCTCGCGCTGCTGATTTTGTAAAGCTAAATTGTATAAGATAAGAAAAAGATGGTTCTCGCAGTGTATTTTGGGCTTCCTTTCAGTGGAAAAGTTGGAGTTTCATACATGGCAAGATGGAATATTGCCTTTATATGAGCTTCTCAGGAGGAAGCAAAATTTGGAAGAACGGTTATGCAAATGTGGTGCAAAACGATTAGTATTCTCTGTCCCACAAAAAAAAAAAAAGGGTCCGGTCTCTCATTATCCCTTTTCTCATCATCTCTAAATCATATCCGTTTAATCAATCTGAAAAGTAAAAAATGAGCTACGTCATCAAATTATTACTTCTGCGACTTTTCTCTCCTATTTCCAATCAACGGTTCAGATGGGCTCTTCTTCTCAATCAACAGTTCAAATGGGTTCATGAGGGATGATGAGAAAATGTAAGAGTTAGCAAATTTGCTCCGGAAGTATGGATCCAGGAGCAATTTTGCCTTAGAAGTTTTTTGGGAATCAATTTTGTCCCGGAAGTTTCAAAACGTAGCAATATTGCCCTTTTCCATTAAAAAATTAACAGTCAACGTCAATTTTTTAACGATCAACGTTTGTTATTTAATAGGAAAGAGTAATATTGCTACGTTTTGAAATTTTCGGGGCAAAATTGATCCCTAAAAAACTTCCAGAACAAAATTGCTCCTGAACCTATAATTCTAGAGCAAATTTGCTATTTAATCCAAAATATAATGATGAGCGGATCTGCTCCCCCAAGAAATAAAAGACTCATTGATCCCAAAGTACAGAATATGCTGAAAGAAGGTTGGCTCAAGTTTGTAATTTCGTCGAAGTTGTTGTATTTTTTTTTTTGGGTAAAGGTGCATTCAGCACCCCGAATTATTTTTGAAGGTGCAATCAGCACCCTAAAGTATTTAAGGGTGCAATCAACACCCTAAACTATTTTTTGGGGTGCAATCAGCACCCTAGAGTATTTAAGGGTGCAATCAGCACCCTAAACTATTTTTGGAGGTGCAATCAGTACCCTAATGTATCAAAAATAGAACAATTACACCTTTCACTAACAGAATGCTAACTCCGTTTGCTAAAGTTCAAATTTTTGGAGGTGCAATTGCTCTATTTTTACTATATTAGAGGCAAAATTGTAGCCTTAAATACTGAAAGAAAATAGTGTGTTAGTAAACGGAGTTAGTATTCTGTTAATAAAAAGGTGTTATTGTTCCATTTATAATACATTAGGGCACTGATTGCATCTCTAAAAATAGTTTAGGGTGCTGATTGCACCCTTAAATATTCTAGGGTGCTGATTGCACCCCAAAAAATAGTTTAGGATGCTGATTGCACCCTTAAATACTTTAAGGTGCTGATTGCACCTCCAAAAATAGTTCGGGGTGCTGGATGCACCTTTACCCTTTTTTTTTTTTTTTAAGTGAAATGAGTTGTTGTATATTTATTTTGTCTCATTGTATTCTTTACTTATCACTTCTTCCCACATTTTGCCAAGTGAAGTGAATATGACCTTTTAAGTCTTTATTTATTTTATCTGTTGAAGTGACAGTTTCTTCACTCATAGAAAAATATACATTACATTCTAAATATTTATTTATTTTTTTATTTGTTCAGTCGAGGTGAATAATTTTCACTCAGAACCCCATATAGCCGAAGAAATATATCCATTACATTCCAAATTTAATACAGATACAGGGTAAATCTAAGCAATACCTTGAAATATACTAGATTTTTCATTTTTTCCCAAAGATGATGAAGTGATGATTAAATTTGAATTACTCGATGTTATTCCGGTTAGCTGTTTGTTTGGAATAATGCGATGAAATTACTTTATCTCGTATTCGACTTTAGACGTCTCTGATCTTGTGAGGAAGTTGCAGAGTCATATTGGCTTAAAACTAAATCGCCATGGCCGACCAAGGGTTTATCGATGGAAAACGAGATTAAAGACGACAGCTTTGGTTAATAATGGCGAATAGTTATCCTAATAGAGCTTGTTACGACTGATAGGACAAATTTCAACATCACATTAAGCCTAGAAAATTACACAGACGCTGACGTTCAACTTCCTACTCTCGTGTATATAATTTGTGTGGCTCAAAACCACCAGGTGGAAGCAAGCATTTACGACTAATGACTGTGACTAATTCAACCTCCTTCAGATGGGAAAAAAAGGGTGGGTAAGTTTTTTTCACAGTTTGGTTAATGGCTTGATAGAGCAAAACATGATCAAGAACTTGAGCTTGGTTGCATAATCAGATTGAGGCCGTGAACTTATGCTATGTTATATCACATGGAGAATAATTCTTCAGAACAATTAAAGAAGCTAACAATTGGAACAGAACAAGGAGGAGCCAAATTTAGAAGGTAAAGTAACAATTTCGAAGGTAAAAAACAGAGCCTACAATAGAAGGGTTTCACAGGTGGCAAGTGATAACCACAAACAGTGGTAATTCCGGTGAAGAAGTTACTAAGCAGCTTTAGCAGTTAAAGACTGAAACAGATAAAGTAGGATAGCATCATCATCCAGATCTCCATGTTTGATCTACACCAGAGAGTTTGTGAGGATACCCATTTCTTGATTTGCATGAAGAGGCTGTGTGGACAGTGATCTGTGCCTTCTCAATCTCATGATCTCCCTTCTGCGATCATGATCGGCCATCCTACACCGCAAAAAACAACGCAGATTATGAGAAAAAAGAGAGAAACAACAAAAAGATCATAAATTTGGGGAGCACAGTCAGGAAAGAAAAATAAGGAAGGAAGTACTCTCGTGGAAGAGAATTATGGAGGGTTAGGGTTATCCCAGAGAGGCAGAGAGGAACCCCATGGGTGGCTCGGAGATTAAACATGCACTGCATTTTTTCTTGGAGGTGTTGGGAGAAGAGAAGTAGCAGAGAAAGAAACAAGAGAGAGAGTAACTGTTGTTAATAATCAGAGTGAGAATCGTCCTATCCAGGAGACATTTATGGCAGATCGATGATGGATCAGATCAACAATGTTCCCAAAGATGGTTAGGAACTAAGTTACTGTAAAAATATGTAAATTTGGTGGGCCACCTTCATTCTTTTCCAGTTTTCCCCAGCTTTCCTCCCTTTCTTCATTTTCTTTATTTCAATATCGACGATAAATTCATCCATATCATCGGCACAAGTGCCAAACCTGTCAAACAATTTGCAAACGTGATTGTCTCTCACTATAATAATTTCAGTAAAAGAAATAATTATATCTGGTAAGTTATAAATATTTTTTAATATTTTCATTTTTTTTACTAAACGTTTATCTATTTTCTTGAATATACTAAATATGTAAAAAAAAAAAAAGCGTATGCAATTCTATAGAAGGGAAGATCCCTTATAAATACCATTGAAAATGGTAAAGAAGAGAGGCAGTTTCAATGTTTATAATATCGGAGCAAGGTCACGACCTCATCATTTCTATTAAACGGGTGTCAGTAGTTGAAGCCCAAATTGATCCACTTGACCCTGTTTAAAGGGTGTCACTGGTCGAAAACCAAATGTCTCCTCTTGACTCTGTTACAAGGGTGTCAGTGGGCCCTCATACCGCATGCTCATCCCCCAAATTTGGGATGGGAGTCATTTTTTTTTATATATTGGGATTAGATTATATACTGTATTTTAAAATATTTTTGTTATTTTGTAATTTAAATTAATTAATTTCTAATTCTACGTTTATAAATATTTTTCCTGCAATATCAGTATTCTGAAATATTTTTTTAGTAGTATCCAATATCTGAAATATTTTTTTTAACATCCAGTATCTTAAACTAATTAACTTTTAATGCATGAAACTATTTTTTTAAAAAAATAAAATTAAAAAACCCCTAAAATTGAGGGATGAGAATTTGGATGAATAAGGAATGTGTATTTGGGTGTCAATGGTTGAAACCCAAATCAACCCCCCTAACCCTGTTAAAAGGGTGTCCATGTCAAATGCTAAAATATAGAATTCTTCTTCTTGTTCTCCTCCTTTGCCAAAATTAGTTCCAAGATATTGGACAATTCCTAAACTAAGAGACGAGAAGATGTAGGAGGTGTTGAGAGGAGAGAAGGAGCAGAGAAAGAACAATAGAGGGGAGAGAGTAATTGTTGTGTTACAATTAGTGTGCCAATGGTACTATCCAAGAGGCATTTATGGTACATGGGTGATGTACCAGAAGCTCATAATGTATCATAAAAATCTTGTCTGATACCGTTTGAAGCTTTTTATTAGAAAAAATGACACAAAGGTTTTAAATAAAAAAAATAATATCAGTAAAGTCTCATAGTTTATTGATGATAAGTGAAATAATAATTATTGACGAGTAAAAGAACTATCATTGACAAATTATATAACTTTTCTGATATTATTTTTTTTAATTGGGATGTTGGTATCATTTTTCCTTTTTATTATCTTATCTGATACTGTATGAAGCTTTACATTATCTCGTCTAATACTCTTTAGATATCAAAGAGATTGTTTTGATACTATGTAAAATATTAAAATAAAAATAAATTTCTCATGATTAAAGGCATATATATACATAGTAGTACATGAATTTCCCCCGATGGAGAATACAACAATTTCCTAATGAAACTCTGTATTATATACACTTTTACGACAATTTTATTACAAACATCTGCACCCCTTTGGTTGAAAGATGGGACACTTCATTTTTACACCAACAAACAATTCACGAGAGAGGGGAAAAGCTAAGAGCAATTGTTTTGACTGGGCATCCGAGTGTTCAATGTAAGTGGACATGATCTATAGAAGTCTTAATCTATATTATTCCGATGCCTTTCTCCTTTTCATTAAAATAATAATGATTACAGAGGAAAATGTATTATTAGTTAAGATGACACTAAACTAAACCATGCGGAGATGAGAGAACACAGTGAAAGCGACCCAAAAAAGTGAGTGCAGCCTTACGGCAGAAGCTGACACAAGAGAAGTGACCTCATCGCTGATGAGCATAAACACACGAAAGAAATAACAGCAAAGGTTAAGTACTGGGTGTCCTATTCAAGGGGCAAGCTTATCAACTGTGAGAACAAGATATGGAACAAGTGGGTAGAATTGGCATCCATAAATGAGGGGTCTAGCATACATGTTTTAGAACGAGAGAGAGAGAGAGAGAGAAGAGGTTTCCTATGCAGGAGAGATGACGCCGTCGTCTCTGAGACATTCTTAACATGGATACCCACCTCGCTAGTGGCTCTGTCTCTGTGATGATGGCATCCTGTCTCCTGCCTAATAAACCTTCCTCTAGCAATTGCTCAAAGGAATCAATCCCCAAACACAGGGCCATTCCTTTGCTTTCCACTTTCCTTCTTCTTTCTTTCTTTCTTTCTGTATTTGCATGTTCACTCTCCTACTTCCTTTTGCAGGGATTGCGTACCATTCTTCTGTACAAGAATACTTCAAGTTATTGAGTGAGAGTTTACCGTTTTGAAATCCATGAAGCATTTTATGATCATACTATGCCTTGCAGGGTTCTGAAGCGTCTATCTCTGGTGAACTGAGACTTCCCTGAGGAATTTGGGATCTTTTTATGGAAGCAGCTCAAATGGATTAGAAGGTTTCCGGATTTCTTACAGTACGAGAATCGACTCACGTGTCTAAAGCACATATGATCCACAAGTCAAAGCTTGCACCTGGTTAGATGTCAGGTTAGATGTGGACGGCTCTGTTAATCAACAACATCAAGCAACCTGTGGAGGTTTAATTCGGGATTTCAAGGGCCAATGGATGCTGGGTTTTCAGAAGCACATTAGCATCCTTCCTTCAACGTCGGCTGAGGCAGTTGCAATTCTTACAGGACTTCAGGTTTGCGTCCAGTATGGATTTCAGAAAGTATTGGCATATACAGATTCGTTGGAAGCTTATCACCTGGTTATGTTCGGTTGTGGGTCTGATCATTCGTTGAATCTGGAGATTTCTGCCATCAGGAATATTTTGTACTCTTAAGTTAGAGGTCGAATTTCATTATGCTCCCAGACAAGTGGTGAGATGTGCCGGCTTTCTAGCCAAGACAGCACACCAAAATGGTGCAGGATTATCTCTGTTAGAAGTACCCCCACCCGGTTGTATTGCTTCTCTTGAGCAGGACATGATAGACAGCTGGCGAACTGTGTCGGCGGATAACTTAGTGTAACATATTCAAGCGTTAAGCTTGCCAATTGAGTCAAAAAAAAAAAAAAAAAAGCTTGCACCTACTCCCCCAGCGAACAGTATCCAATTTGCTAGGAACCAGGGGCACTACAGAGCCAAGATTCCCCAGCCAGAGAGAGAAGAGGACTAACACACAAAAAGAGTGAAATTCGATTGTACTTCAAATGGAATTCTGATGCAATGTCGAGAGACAGTGAAAAGCATCCAAAGACTGCTAAGAAGAAAGTGGCAAGTCAAAATGCAACACGTTTATCGTGAAGGGAACAGGCGTGCGGACCAGATGGCTGCTTTAAGTAAAGGGATGGAGCAAGAAAGAATGATCTGGAAGACACCGCCAAGAGAAGCAATGAGTATCTTACCAGAGGATAGTGATGGTGTGAGTTTTCCTAGAGAAATAGTTTCTTAGCGTGCTGGGCATTGCCCCTTTATTTACCAAAAAAAGAAAAAAGAGTGAAATTCGATTGTACTTCAAATGAGGATGCCAGAACCGAGTTTAGTTCCAGGATTGCCTTGCTTCCTTTTATAACAATTTTTTTTAATAGCCCTGTCAAATTGTTTGTCATATTCAGCACACAGAGACTCGAACTTAGAATATTTCGATGGTTTCTCATATGAAAGAGTGACTCTAGTTGATACGTTTCATGGCATAATCTAAATCCGCTACTGCTAGAACAGGAGAGTGAGCCATAAATAAGTACTCACACCAGAGTTTATTAAATTTGATTATATTAAAAAAGTTAATCAATATGACATGTTTTTTTTTAAAACACCCTATCATCTTTTTTAATTCCCTCAATCTCTTTATTACTTTATTGTTGTTGAGAGAGCATTACTAGGAACAAATTAGAATTAACAAAGAAAAGAAATAGATCTCATATTTAGAACCAAGTCTTAACTTAAAGACATGAAGAATAGTAATTAAAACAAATCAGACATCTCTGCGCTTTTTACATGATCTACAAGTGCTTCTTACAAATAAAACTTGGGGATTGATAAACTTTGAAATTCAGGTCCCAGCTTCCCAGGCGAGAATATCTTACAAACGCAGCCAACATGCCAAGGGGAAACTAATCAAACAACTCGCATAAAGCCGTACCTCATCTATATCACAGCTTGATATCAGTGCTGAAAACGACCACCAATTACACTTAATTTTTTTTAATTAACAAATTCCTGGGCTAACATCTAACAAGCTGGCACTATTATCTACTGTTACATAAATTTGGATGGCAGTCATGATCAAGTAGGCAGAGTTAGAAGTGGGTGCCATATATTTTTCAATATGTTAGCCGTTTGTGTATTTATTTACTTGATAACATAATAATGGCGAAGGTCTCAAAAAAATCATGAGCATGCAACGAGAGATTGGCGAAAGAAAACGAAATCCCTGCAAGAATGATTCGAGATTAAATCTCAACCTGCTAGCATCTATATCCCATATTGAGACTCGAACTTAGAATATTTCGATGGTTTCTCATATGAAAGAGTGACTCTAGTTGATACGTTTCATGGCATAATCTAAATCCGCTACTGCTAGAACAGGAGAGTGAGCCATAAATAAGTACTCACACCAGAGTTTATTAAATTTGATTATATTAAAAAAGTTAATCAATATGACATGTTTTTTTTTAAAACACCCTATCATCTTTTTTAATTCCCTCAATCTCTTTATTACTTTATTGTTGTTGAGAGAGCATTACTAGGAACAAATTAGAATTAACAAAGAAAAGAAATAGATCTCATATTTAGAACCAAGTCTTAACTTAAAGACATGAAGAATAGTAATTAAAACAAATCAGACATCTCTGCGCTTTTTACATGATCTACAAGTGCTTCTTACAAATAAAACTTGGGGATTGATAAACTTTGAAATTCAGGTCCCAGCTTCCCAGGCGAGAATATCTTACAAACGCAGCCAACATGCCAAGGGGAAACTAATCAAACAACTCGCATAAAGCCGTACCTCATCTATATCACAGCTTGATATCAGTGCTGAAAACGACCACCAATTACACTTAATTTTTTTTAATTAACAAATTCCTGGGCTAACATCTAACAAGCTGGCACTATTATCTACTGTTACATAAATTTGGATGGCAGTCATGATCAAGTAGGCAGAGTTAGAAGTGGGTGCCATATATTTTTCAATATGTTAGCCGTTTGTGTATTTATTTACTTGATAACATAATAATGGCGAAGGTCTCAAAAAAATCATGAGCATGCAACGAGAGATTGGCGAAAGAAAACGAAATCCCTGCAAGAATGATTCGAGATTAAATCTCAACCTGCTAGCATCTATATCCCATATTGAGACTCGAACTTAGAATATTTCGATGGTTTCTCATATGAAAGAGTGACTCTAGTTGATACGTTTCATGGCATAATCTAAATCCGCTACTGCTAGAACAGGAGAGTGAGCCATAAATAAGTACTCACACCAGAGTTTATTAAATTTGATTATATTAAAAAAGTTAATCAATATGACATGTTTTTTTTTAAAACACCCTATCATCTTTTTTAATTCCCTCAATCTCTTTATTACTTTATTGTTGTTGAGAGAGCATTACTAGGAACAAATTAGAATTAACAAAGAAAAGAAATAGATCTCATATTTAGAACCAAGTCTTAACTTAAAGACATGAAGAATAGTAATTAAAACAAATCAGACATCTCTGCGCTTTTTACATGATCTACAAGTGCTTCTTACAAATAAAACTTGGGGATTGATAAACTTTGAAATTCAGGTCCCAGCTTCCCAGGCGAGAATATCTTACAAACGCAGCCAACATGCCAAGGGGAAACTAATCAAACAACTCGCATAAAGCCGTACCTCATCTATATCACAGCTTGATATCAGTGCTGAAAACGACCACCAATTACACTTAATTTTTTTTAATTAACAAATTCCTGGGCTAACATCTAACAAGCTGGCACTATTATCTACTGTTACATAAATTTGGATGGCAGTCATGATCAAGTAGGCAGAGTTAGAAGTGGGTGCCATATATTTTTCAATATGTTAGCCGTTTGTGTATTTATTTACTTGATAACATAATAATGGCGAAGGTCTCAAAAAAATCATGAGCATGCAACGAGAGATTGGCGAAAGAAAACGAAATCCCTGCAAGAATGATTCGAGATTAAATCTCAACCTGCTAGCATCTATATCCCATATTGAAACTCTGACGTTTATCAATTTTATGAATTCCAAGGATCAAACTAGATGAGATGGAATACAAACTAATCTTCAAAATAACTACAACTAAGTTCAATAAACAAATGATGGTTGGAGCAGAGCAGAATGAATCTTCACTTATCTCAGCTTGAACCCAGAGATAATCAGTAATGTGAGACTTGCAGCACTTTTGGTTAAGAATAGAAAGCAGTAGGATCCTGGTGTTATGGCTGCACAAAACGTAATGCTTAATCAATTGCCATTCCACATAAAACTGAATTTGACCTGTGACGTGAGTATATATTCATCACTCAGAAGTAAAACAAAAGAAAGATGGATGACAAAAATTGACATACATAACCAAACCACTTGAGATTTAAGTTTACCTACATGTAGTACAATTACAAAGACTCAGCAGAAGAGAAAGAAAACCAGTAAAGGGGTGAGATTCAGAGCATACCCGCAAAATTATTACAATTCTCGATCAATGTCAAGTGCTTTTGCGGAAGCCTTCTCAGCTTCTTCCAAAACATAGGTTTTTAATGATTCAAGATCCCTTGGACCTGAGCAAAGCAAAAAATGCAAAAATTAATATCGAACAAGCGGGGAGTAGCCAATATGAGAGGGAGTAGACAATATGAGTATCGCACAACCAAATCAATATAAAACTCAAGAAAGCATACACCAAATATGACAGTGACATACATAGGTTTTTTCAGGTTGATGATCTAACACCAAATTATTAACACAATAAACACGTCAATGACTGATTGATGCTACGATCCCTCCATCAAACACCCGTGACTTGATTAATTTTCAATGTCAATAACAAAGTTTCACCAGGAACAACCTTTGAATTTCGATATTATTCATGATACTTAGTAATATACCAACTCTAAAATCGAAAATTGTAATGTGACGATATATCTTTGGCTACAATCAAACTCATCCGATCATCATCTTAATCACAAGTTTGGAGCTTAGGAACAAATTGATAAAAACTGACAATGTGAATTTAGTGGAAACTATGAAACAAATCTTGGACACAATGAAAATATTTTAATTACCGCGGTATCTGGCAACTTCCTCGCCATTATAAAAGAGCTTAAAAGTGGGATATGAATGAATATCAACTTTGCTGCATACTGGTTTGTTCATGCTACAATCTACTTCTCCAATCTCTATTGCATCTTCTCCTTCCATCTCTTTTCCCAAATCATCCCACAATGATCCCAGATTCTTACTGCCAGTAAGTGTTATCACCACAGGTTAGTAGCAGTTGAAAATTTAGTCAAGCTTATTGCAGAGTAGAAGAAAGAAAGTTACCAATGCTTGCACCAGGGGACGCAGAATTTCACAAACCACGCAGTGTGCTGCTCCTGGATCTAAACGAAACAGACAAACACAAAACAAAGGTAATTAAAAGATGCGATCGTAACACTAACAAGTGACGTGCAATTCAATAACAGTTTCATGAATACCCTCAAGCACACACACCCGTATTCTACAACTTTTCCCATCCCAATCTGCATTAGTATGGGCGATCATCAACCGGCGGGAACTAGAACATTGTTTGCAAGACTTTAGGGTAAAGAAATCTTTACATACGATTGCGACAAATAAATAAATAGCATGGGTGCGTAAATTTCCATCGATGATAAACGATAGACAGAAATTATTGCGGAATTAAGCTGTATTTCTTTCAAAAAAAAAGAGAGAGAGATGGATTTTTCATTCAATCAACTTTGACAGGAACGGGCGAGAAGAAAAGAGCGACGTTACTGCTTCGAGAGTAGATACCTTATCAGAGAATGTGTCGGCGGTTAACGAGATAACCTCGGATTGAGCATGAAAGGCTAGATTGAGGAGGACGAGAAGGAGAAGAAAGTAAGCGCCGTGATTCCTCATGACTGGTCTGGGAGGTCTGGGCGGTGCCGAGATCTCTCGCCCTCAAACGCACCGAGGACTAGTCGGAGTCTTGTCAAAGACACGTGGGTTGCCCGTGTTGAATAGGGGACGCAAGGAAGCAATTAAGAAAAGCTGGCTCCTAAATATTTTAGGGTTAACGATGATTTATAGTTTTTTATAATCTATTCGAATTATAGTTTTAGCCCATGTAATTTTAAATAATTTGTTTTAGTCTCTATAATTATATAAAAATTTGGTCTGAATTTAATGATTGACCTTTATATTTTTAACAAATTTTTACTTTAATCCCTATACTTAAGCTTCAACTAATTTTTCATGAAACTGTGGAATTTAAAACCAACAATTTAAAATTGCATAGACATAAATAAAAATTCAATCAAACTGCAAGAATAATCATATTAATCCAAGATTTTATCGACATAGAGTTACTTATGTTCCCTTAAACAGCTTTGGAATACTGTAAAAAATATCCTACTTGTTTATATCAATCCACAATAGGTCAATACAACCTTAGCTAATCAATGTGCAATTAAACAATCACCAATTCTCATACAATCACCAATTAAGGAATGTGGTTGAAGAATTACTAGTTCAATCTTCTTGGCCACAAATTTTCATGTTTTGCGACAACTATGATCCTTAGCAACGTTGATTGCCTCCGATCACTTTGGTGATAGGTAGAAGAATTCAATAAACAGTGTAATTGACCAGTCTGGGTTTACTATATGATCGACATTTGTGAAGTGCTTAAAAATCTAATACTCAAACTAATTAAGTAGTATGTTATTAGGATGTTCAGTGAACTCTTTTCTTACTGCAGCAGCTTACAAACTTTCACGAAGATCAATACCCAAAATGGATGCAAAATTGCATGTTCAACATAGCATATAAACTTATGTAGGAACTAGTAAGAGTCCTGTGAGGATTTAGGAGGGCATTACAGATCAAAGAATTTTTTCCCAAGTACAAACAAACATACCAATGAATTTAATACATGTATTTTATATAAGATTTTTTCCTTGTGTTGACAACTTTGATCGTGTTAATATATTTTCTCCTAAAAGCCAAAACCCTCCACAACTTAACAAGGATTTAACGTGTAAGTGCGCGTTAATCAGTGTTAATGTATCAACTGAAATTTTCTCTTCAAACCCTCCAAAAATTTGAGGACAACTCCAACAACCTCCTTCATATATCTATGTTAGTTCCTCAACCAATGGAACAGATGGTTACAACAACAGATATATTTCTCCTTCAACGAGATCGTATCTTCAGACCATTTTTTTAAAGGATATTTCTTGGTCCCAAAAATTTATCTACTGAAAATATTATAGTTCAGAGACTCACTACCATAAATTTCTAAACGAGGTTGATTTTGCCTTATAAATATGTGTTCGGATTAGTTTTTGAAAAATAACTTTTATAATTTATGAGGTAAGTATGTGAGAGAAGTTTTATCTCAATTTACGAAAAAATACTTCTGAAACCATGATTTTGGGGTAGGCGAACACACACTTAGTGATTATTTACCGCTGGCTCTATAGGAATAAAATTATTTTGAAGCTGGAAGCCACGTCACCGAGTGGAGATGAGAATTTTATTAACGGCATAGGAAAATTCGGGAACAGAAACTTCTAAACAAAGAAAGGGGAAATGAAACATTAAACTGATTAAAGTGAAATGCACTAGGCGATAAGGCGACGAGCTTCTAGCTAGCCAGCTACATTATTATTCTCTTAATCCGAATTATCTTAATATTATTCTAAACAACTCCTAATCATATTATTCTCAAAGTTCTTAATAGTTCGACGTAGCATAACCCACTCGTTCTCTTCTCTGCGTCTAATTACGTCTACGTGTGTTTTGGATTAGGTTTTTTTAATAATTTTTATAATTTATAGGATAAGTATGTGAGAGAAGTCTTGTGTCAGTTACAACGCGTTCAGCTGAAAGTATCACAGTCTCATGTTGAGCTCCCACTACGCGCCGTATCGTCTTCTCGCTCACGCCGAACGACGCTGCGAGCTCAGGCCCCCTCAAGGTGTTGAAAAGCGACGATCCTCCCGCCAGAACTTCCTCGCCGATGTCGCGAACCCGACGAACTCTAACGGTCCAGATCTCGATGCGATTTGACAGAATGGGAAGTATCTCGGTACGAAGAACACATCCCCTTCTCTGATTTTGGCATTCATCGCTCTCGTTCCGTTCGGAAGCACGACTTGAATCGTTCCGGTTCCGTACAATACGATGCCGTATTCCGTTGCCCTTGGATTTACATGCGGTGCCATCATCGATCCCTGCCATGGCAATGGAAAATAATTGAAAAATTGCCCGATATTTCAGCTTTGTTACACACAAACAGGGTAATTCTCACAAACATCGCTCCGAGATCTAAGTCCAGAGGGTCAAAATGGAGTTTGTTTGCTTACGGCTGTGAGATTGACAAGATAAACGCCGAAACCGGAGCGTTTGAGTGGGGGATAATTGGAACTGTCCAAAGCAACGCTCCAACCATAGCGATTTCTGAAATCGGGTTTTCTGTCGTAGAGGTTACAAGGGGTAGGAAGTTTAACGGTATGGCTCTTCTCTTGCTGACATTTCCAATGACAGAGTTCAAGAGTTTTCTCCACGACCAATCTGTTGGCTCTGCATCCTGCTTCCTTTCTGCATCATCATCATCATCGGACTCAGCTTGGTCGTCCACCATTTTCTTGAGGCGTTGCAGTCTGTCTTGCTCTTTTAGTTGGAGGAACTTGGTCGACAGGGTTGGGGCGTGAGAGTCATTCACAAACACGATTGGTCCTTCTTCTTGCTTCGTGAGGATTTTACTTAGCTTGAAGCCTGATGTCTGTATGATAAACAAAATCGTTACGTTTGGTATTTTTCTTAGCAGCTGCTGTAGAGTTAAATTTGGAGCTTACGTTTAAAGCAGCTCAAGTGACTTCAGGTTCGAACCCAGAAAGAACTGATGGAGGGTAGGCTCCTCCTCCGATGTAGAAGGACTACGTAGAGCCCGAGAAATTAAGAATTTAGCTATGAAAACGAGTCTTCAAAGGAAATGATATAATAACACTATAATGTGAAAATAGATATGAGTAATCCATGCATGTACCTGGAAAACGCCTATTCCTAAGCTCTCAGAGGGGTCGATGCTACAGATAATATGAAGTCTCTGACCTCGCCTTGTGTTCACCAAGTAGAATACAGAACCAGCCAAGATTGTGTACACATCCCCAGTTTTTAAACGCTTTTCAGTCAGTTTATCTTTGTAGATGAATCCCAACTTTGCTTCCCCTGCAATTAATTGATATCTTAAAACAAACTGAAACTGACAACCAGGAACACAAATGGGAGAAACAGAGATCGTAATACCTCTACGGATGAAAAGGATCAAGTTAGAGTCCAGGTACTGAGGAATCTACAGGGACTTTGGTTCCATATTGATGAAGCCAATGTGCATAGGCCTGTCCACAATCCTACCGCCATAGCTTTCTCTGTAACTTTCATTTCCCCTGCATAAGTCTTCACCACTTGTTTCGATAGTAGCAACAAGAACATGTCATTTGACTCTGCAGGTAACCATCTTTCTTTTCTCTCTTGCTTCTCACTACTCTTACTTTCTCCTTCTTCTTCAATGAAACCCGTTCCCATTGCCAATCCATGGCGCAGAACAAGAAAGACCAAAAACTTATCTCTGTTTAGCATAGTTTTTTCTTTTCGTTTTTTTTTTTCCTCCTGGGCGTGAGAATTGAGCAATGAGGTAGTAGTGGTGGAGTAGGGGTTGTGTTTATGAAGAGGGGAAGCAAAGAATGCGGGTATACGTGGCGCGCTTGTAAAATCAAGGGGAATTTGCTGTCGATTCATTGCGTCGACATAGACGAAGTACGGGAAGAAACGTCCGATCACGAGGGGCTTGACGAATGTCTCAGCTTTTAAATACTAGTAGTTCATTTAAAATATCCTTTTGGGCCAAATTTCGTTTTGATAAAAAACATGAACACATTACATTTAGATTAATAAACTATATGTAATCTAATGATTACATAATGTTTTAGTGATTTTATGTTAGGGAGAGTGGTAATTAGGCCTCATAATATCAATTTAATTACAGTTAATTCTCCTGAAGATTTTATTTATAAAAAAATTGAAAATAAATATTCAGACTGCTACAAACTTAGGGATTTAATTGCAGTTCAGACATTTATATTTTGAATATAACTATGTTTATAATTGAGATTCTCATTTATTTCAAATGGGCAGTGTGTAAATTACATAGCTATCTTTGTATAAGATTTTATAAATATATGGATGTTATTTATTTTATAAATAGTGTAACATCTTAATTTTAACTTCTATAAATTAAATAGTATTAGAAAATAATTATTTCATGATAAATAGATTTTATAATTATTAGGGTTAGACGAATTTATCCAAACCACCAATTATGAGAATAAAAGAAATTATAAAGTGATGACAATAACATTACTGAAAAAATAAAATAGTAATAGGATAAAAAATAAAAAAGGATTAAAAAATGAAAATGAAATGAAAAATGAAAAAAATAAATGAATTGAAAAAACATGAATGAAGTTTAAAAAAATTTTAATTCAAGGGGTATTGGTCACTTGGGTTATTTTAATATTATACCCCATGTCTTCTCAAGTTAAGTTAAGGGATAAAAATGTCAATGAAGTTTTCTCGATTAAGCACCTGTCATCATGAATTTTACCCAAGTTGCCCCATAAACTCCTCACATCACTCTCTCTTTTCCCCTCTTCCTCTTCCGTCCTCCTTCTCTAATTCTCAACTCTCTCTCTCCCCAACTCCATGGATCCATCCTTACGATGAAGCTGATTGAGGCTTTTGCTTACTATGGCACCATAATTTTTTTTTTATACAATAGAAAGGAAATAAACAAAATGAAAACTAAGTAGCTACCAAACAGCAGATGAGGCTACGTAATGGCACCACAAACTTTTCTTTTTTTTGGTAATGAAATTTTAAGAAAGGGGTTGAACCCACCAACAATCTAAGAGTAAGACACCGCTATAAAGTTTTAACATAGGAAAACTGTAGAAATTATTTAGATATTCAAAATCACTTTTTTTCACCAAAAACCCTTTATTATACATAGTCAGAGCTTACAAATCCCTCTATTAATATTGTTATGCATAGTTAGAGCTTGCTAATGAATGTATTATTGTAGTGATTTGAGCAAATTAAGAGAATAGAATTTGTAGCAAGTATTATTGAGTTTGAAGAAGCATGCACGTCAAGACGGAAGACAAATTATCGAGTTTAAAGCAGCAGGCAGAAGCAGAAGTGTCACCAGTGAGATGACCGAATTTACCCCTTCCGTCAAGTGCCAGCTTGATCAACTGGGCCCACTCAACTTGTGCGAGAGAGACCACCTCTTTGATTTTATTCCCTCCCTCGCTTCGTTTTGTTTTGAAGTTTAGGAGTTTTCCGCTTGCAACTCTTTTCATCATTAGAGACTCAAAATCACTTCTCACTAGAATCCTCAAAGTCCCTTGACAAATATTGTGATGTCCTTCATAAATATTGTTATACATAGTTAGAGCTTACTAATGAATGTATTATTGTAGTGATAGTAAGTATTATTGTGGCAAATTATTGAGTTTGAAGTAGGTATGAATGCACGTAAAGACGAAAGAGATCTCGCTCTATTAGAATAAAATAACTCCGTGGGCAACAAGATGTCATATATATGTATGCCATATACACAGGAGAAAACGCTAGCCACTACAAAAATTTTCCCCATCAACTCTCCCCATTCTCTGACGACCTGGGTAAGTCCACTCATCTGTTTCTGCGATGCATGAACAAGTTTATTTATTCTATTCTTTTCTTATTTTTCAAGAAAGGGATGAATAGCAAAACGAGACTTAGAAAAACTCAAGTGTGCTAGTTATAGTGACGGGAGGATTCATGTCAAGGCGACTTGCTTTGCCCTGCTGAAACAGCTCCGGTAAGGCGTTGGCTTCTTTGGCTGAAACCCCTTGAGCAGTCCACAAGGTAACATGAGGCCATGCGTTTTGGGAAACAATCTTCTCACCTCCCAATGAGCCAGGACACGCTTCAAATGCAGCCATTTCGTCTGAGAAGAGCAAAGCTTTCAACTCCACCGGCACCTTTTCATGCAAGAACGCGCCATAATCTGCAACAGCTTTCACGCCATGACTTCTCTTGTGGGCGAGAGTCACGTGGGCTTTCTGCAGATTCTCTAAATGCTTGCCATTAAGAAAAGCTTCAACTGAAGGATTATTCGAAGCTATCTGCATATGTAAATAGATACTGCAGATCAGACAAGGGTCCTGATTTCTATATTATTATGTCTGTTATTCGAGGAAGATATCTGCAGAAGATTGAATACCCTGAATGCTGGGGTGCATATTGTGGCCCAACTTTAAAATAATAAAATTGTCATCAGCATGCATTTTTCACATCAAAATGCCGTTTGATACATAATTGAAGGGTAGGAAAAAAATAAATAGATAAACAAAGCTGATAAAAGCAAAAGTAATTTTCAATCAACACCGTTGGGAAAAAGAATCAAAGGCAACTAAAAGAGCAGAAACTTTACTTACGTTCTTAAGGACGCCTTGAATTTCTGTAACGGGAAGACTGAGCGCAGCAAAAACAATGGTTCCAAATTTCCTCTTCTCAGTGTCTGGTGGTGTGTAATCACCCTTTGCAATGGTCCTCAATTGTTCTGAGACTTCCTTTACGGCGACCTCAAATGGAACCTGTAGATGTTTGGGGAAAATAAGAGCACTTTAGAATACAATGCTTTGTTATGACTTTAGGAGAAGATGATTTACTAACCTGAATTGAATTAAGATAATCCGCATTTCCAAAAAGAACCTCACGTAATTTTTTCTCCCGCATGGTCCATTCCTCGGCATAGGATCCCTTGGTAGACTCTAATCTGTTGCAATAGTGATCAATTTAAGATTGTTGCAATCTCAACTTTTGAACTGAAAATCCCAAAGACGTTCTAAAGTAGTGTAATCCATAGCCATCCGTCAATAGTCAATAATTAAAATAAATGACATCGCATGACGCCACACATGGTCTGGTCCTTAATATAAGATATAGTTGACGTTTTTTTTGGAAAGATTAAGCAAGTTAAATAAGTTGATTAACCATAGCATATGTAGTGTATCATTTGATTATATATCAGTTTATAAATCATACAAATTAATTTAGTACAAAAAAGATAAATATCAATACTTTAAAGTAATTTATTTAACCTCCTTAATCTCTCTAAAAAGGTCAACTATATCTTCTATTAAGGACTAGAGGAGTATGATGGGAAAGACAACATTCCATGTACTGTAGCCCACGGCCCATTGAGGAATCATGGGAGAAAACAGCTTCATGCATTAACACTTAAAAAACAGAACACTCTACAGAGAACATCTCAAGAACCCCCACCCCCCAAAAAAAACCCGAAATATCTCGAGACAATTTTTTTTGGCCTTACATATCCGAAGACCTAAAAAACCAGCTTAATTTCAATACGTGATGGAGGTACAAGTGTGAGACTAAGGTTTACATTTTAAAATACAAGCAGAAAAGTAATTCCCGGCTGCAGCTCAGAATACAGTCGCCAAAACTAAATGTCGTCATAATATGATGAAAGCAGAATACGAGGCAAAAGAAATGTCTTCCTTTGACATTCTGCTCTCTTCATACTATAGACCAGTCAAGAATTTTTTAGTGCTCTTACAGCGGAAACAATTACATTTCTACAAAGTAACTATTTGTTACAAGTCTAGAATAAATACAAACAGAGAGGTGTCTCAATATATGTATTTATTCTAGAGCCAACAGTCACATCCTATTACCCGTCGCCTAAAGATTACAAGAAATCACCAATTCTCCATCATTATTTCCACATTATGCAAGTAAGAAAACCATAATATTGACCTGCCATGTCTCTTGCTGTGAAGCTGATATAGATTTATGCCCTCCTTTAAAATAGACTGTACTGGTTGAGGAAGGGGATTCCTGCATATTGGAAAGAACATAACAAATGAAGTAATGCTAATGAGAGTGCATGGAAGTATCTATTTCAGATTGCTATACTGCATTTACAATGAAACTTTGATCTGGGTATCTCATAAAAATAGAGACGTCACATAAGGCAGCTATAAGAAAGACATAGATAGTCATTGCAAAATAACGTACTTGAAAATTATAGTCCATGCAATAGGCATTCCTGAAAAATTGTATAATGCTACTGATGCCAATAATCAATATGCTTCCCAAGCCAATTTTAGCAGCACCTATTATCTTCGTCATCTTTCCCTTGTAAGTGTGGACCAAGGTAGCTAGCTGATGGGTCCCAGCCCACTGCAGCCACCAAAGCACACAGAAGGGGAGATAGGGGAGTTAACATGGGCAGAAAATGGAGGACTATTGGTCAAGAAGAAAGCATAGAGGTTACATATCAAATAAGACAGAAAGCAGAGGAACAAAGAAGGGAGAAGTGATGAAAGGTAGGAAGGAGCAGTTAAAAAGTGGTGAGCGGGATGTATGAAGAGAATAGCTAAGGATGACGGATCGAAGAACTTCAAATTTTTGGTGGAGAAAGCCAACCTCTCAAAAGTTGGCAAAACTGTCAGGTTGACGAGGTTCTAGTTTTGCTTGGTTGTACTGGAAGTGTGTGTTTATTTAGTAAGCATTTAAGTCTCTCAGTTCCTCCAGTTTGATAGTGTTTTGAAACTCTAATAAGCATTTTCTCTCTCTCAGTGTCATTTGTAGTATTTCTGTAAATTCTTCTGACTTTTGTGCTTTATTTCTGGGTTTTTTGCAATAGGGCTGCTGTGTTGGATCTTGTAAATTGATACATAGTAAAACAGTGTTCAGTGAATTAGCAAAATTCAAGTTCCCCAATTTGGTTTAAATTTCTGTCTGTTACAGTATATGTTATTTTGAGTTTGCTGTCGGAGAACTTCACTGGTTCCTAACAACAGCCTTTCCATTTACAACGTGTGAAGAAATAAGCTCCAACTCTGATAGCATTGTTAAAAGCCTGTAGGTGGTCCACTCCCTCAAAACTAGCATATTAGGAAGGTAAAGCCTCCAAGCTTATAACCCCACTTAGGCGTTCCATATTACACAATGTGACACTCTATTGGACCCTAATAATTTCACTCCATTAAGTTTACACACCTTTTAGAACTAAGGACCAGCATTTTCTGTCATTGCACAAAACTAATTCTTATCTCTAAATATATCAAAATTTCCAGGCTGGAACAAGTAACTATAATTTACAACGGATGAATGGAAGACAAATATATAAATTTGAGGCAGTGAAACTTCTCTGAGAACATTAAATGATATAAAGACCCTTTTTCAAAAAAGAAGAAATTGGAGTAGAGATAAATATTTGTTTGGACCTGAAGTAAAGAGAAATAATGATACAATAGGGAGAAGAATCACACTCCTAAATAGATAAAACCAAAACACAAAAGGGGAGAAAAGAAAATAAATGAATCATGATGAACTGAGTACAAAGAATATTAATGCTAGTCATAGAATGGAAGTACCTATCTGATTTTAACAAAGGCATCTTGACAAGTGAGCCGAAACGCTCGATTAATTCGCCCTCAAATTCTCTGCGACTCTGAAATGCATCAATGCATACATTAAAAATATAATTTTCTGCTACTATTTTTTTACCATGAAAAATAAAAGTTATCAAATTTTTTAAGGCTTTGTACAATTGATTTAAATTTTTTAATTATCTTGTGCAATTCCATAGGTTTGTTCTAGTTAACAAAAAAAGCTCAAAACTGAATGCAATGACAGATACACCGTACCTTGCCTTCATAAAGATGATAAAACATTAGCAGCACGTAACCAGCATTTGGAGATGCATTGTCAAGACTACCCTTAAATAATTTGAAGAAAACAAAATGATTTACAAGGTAATCATAATTAAGGAGAGATTAGGAATAAAATGTATATCCAGAAAGGCAACAGAGCATACTGGATGATTGACTCGTTGAAGCACTCGAAACATGAAAACAGCCAATGCATCAAGAGAATATGGATTTGAGTCGGTTCCTGAAGAAAATAACATCAAGAGAAAGGTACTTAGAAGTAACATGAAACTAAAATAGAAGCCAATCTTACTATAACCACGAACTCTATGAAATATCATGGTCTAAATTGCTCAATAGCCCTTGAGAGATACTAAAATTTCAGTTGGCTCATCTATCTCGAAATATACACACGTAATTTTTCAATATTAAATCTAAATATAACATTTTGATTTCAAGAATAACATTCGTACCAAATCTAAATTCATGGCATCTTGTAATAGAAGTTTAAGAGAATACATTTTTAAATAACAAACAAAATAAATATTATTTTAGAGGACATTTTGGTTATCTTGTATTCTCAGGGGAGGTAAGTAATATTTTCAAAATACTACGGAGGGTCATATAATTTCATTATCTCTCAGAGGATGGGATGTACCAATATCATATGGCACAACACTTAATCATGACCAGGACAAATCAAATGCATTTTCTTTTTCCAGAAAAAAATTGGGAAAAAATCAGACTTGAACTGCGCTCTGATTCATATATTTCCATCTTGAAGTGTGGATACATGTATATAGAGTGTGGCTAACAAATAGAAGGCAGAAGTACCTTCCAAGAAAGGAAACATAGAGGAGAGATAACTGGCATAATTATACATAGTGATAAACCGCATTGCATGATTAGGGGAAACAAAAAAGGGAAGGATCGTTTGAAATCTGATGTGTTAATTGTAATTGACAAAGGATTTGGCAGTTATGCTAGGTAGTTATATGTAGTTACACATGTAAGATAAATAGGATTTAGTTATGACTATTATAGGAACTAGCTGTTACAGGTATAGAGCCTATACAAGGAAAGGAAACTATAATTGAAATGCTATGCTTATTGTGAATAATCCAGAGTACTATCCAGTCTAAGCCTCCAACTGTTCTCTCTCTCCTCTCCTCTCCCCTTTTCTTCCTTTTCTTTCTCCATTCTTTCTACAAATATACATCAAAATCACAAATAATATATCACGTGATAAATAAGGCTAATAAGAACATCCTGAAATCAAGCCCAACAGATTCCAACATTAGATTTTCTATTAATTCAGACTTTTATTTTTAATCAAGATATATACTCAGTTCACTCAAGTTACTAAAGAATCCAGTATATCACACAAATAAGAAGACAGCTAAATGCTTTCTCAGTGATTTCACTTGGAGATATGATTCCACAAACTATATTATGAAGCATTAATAGCAGACACAGTCATCACAAACAATTCCAGGATTTGCAGCTAATATAACCTTCAGATTCAGGCACAACTGGAACAGCAGAGGCTCTAGTTCTGTTACACATGTCTTCTATCTGCATATTTGACAAGTAAGACTTAGTAAAAGTAAAGCAATATTGGCAAGCATAAAATATTCTGGTTGATGAGGGGAAATTTTAGAAAACAACCACTAAGTGTAAATAATTAAGCATAAATAAGCAAATGAATCCTTCCATTGGTTGCAAAGTATGCCCCACAAATAAGAATGCCTTCAAGTTGAATTTAATTCAACCAAGAGAAACAGGCGAACATAAAATGCACTCAGGTTTTTCTGTCACTCAGCCATCTTGACCATGCAAGGGGAACGCAAAATATCAACCACTGTATAATTTTATTACATAGAAGAAAAATTTCCAATCACTAAATATACTTGCACATGGTCTGATATTCAGCCATAATTCTATTTATCATTTAGCTGATAACATGGAATTGATAACCTCCAGTGTAAGGTTCCACTGAGAAAATCAAGTAAATATTCCAATACTATTATCAAGAGATGGTTAAATCAAATAGTGAATTATGTCATAAATCCTGATGAAAAAACACAAAGGAAAAGACCCCTCTTTAACCTGCATAATATTGTCATGAAAAATATAAAATTAACTTTCCTCCCACCACCCGAAGACACTTTTCATTTTCAGAAAAAAAGGGAGACAGAAAGAAATAAATCAAATAAACCATATATGGATAATAGATAGAGCATTAACTTGTCTCCAAACTTCTTCATTGGGAGCATTTTTGTCAGCAAGCATTATAGAATAAGGTTTCTTCCTGCATTCGTCAGCCACCTTCTGCCAATATTTTGCTGATGATATGCCACACAAGCACATATTAGTTATCGAGTAGGAAGTGAATTTGATAAAGATACCTCATCATTGAAGCATTATAGGTATAATAAAACTGAATCTTAATAGAAAGTATGAATGCTCCCTAGGCAGGATCAACACATACTAATGTTCATCATCTGCTTTCTAATGTGCCTTCTAAATAGAACTTACCTTTAACCATATCACCCATAAGACTATGAACTGGTCGGTCATCCTCAAATACATCTGGGGAATTTAGCAACTCTTTGCAAAGAGCAGACTTAGCACATCCAGGAATTCCTGAAAGAGAAAACAAACGAAAAGGCCCCACAGGGAGGCCGTCTCCACTAGGGTGAGAACCAGATACAAAATCATGAAAAAAGGTGTGCTCAACATGGGCAAAAACCTACATCAACAACAGAATCTGTTGAGTCTAATTTACACCCATAAGAACTTCATAAAAAGGATAAATCCAAACCATAAATATAGGGCTTGTTAAAAAAGTATGAAGCGAATAGTTCTTTTGGGATTTTAGTTTCCTCAACTTCAGTTTAATTTAATGCACCTTGCTTAAAAAGTGTTAGCTCATAGAATTAGTTTACTTGTTGCATGTCCCTTTATTTAATTTGATTAGTCAAACACAAGCTCCTGATAATCTTAGAATGGAGAGTTAACACCACCAAGTTCTTGTTCTTAAGGAGAGGGAAGAATGGTTAGACATAGACGACGACGACGACAACAACAAGAAGCCTTATCCCCCTGGGAGTCGGCTACATGGATCTCACAACGCCATTGTGCTTCATCAACAACCAAATCTTTAGTTAAACTGTTAGCTAAGAAGTCTCTCTCAATAACATCGTTGAGACTTCGTTTTGGTCCTCCAATTGTTAGACACAGACAATTGGTTAAATTAGTGCCATATGTCCATTTATTCATCAATCCATGGCTCTTTTTATTTTCTTGTTTATCGATGAAAGGAATATAGCAATATATAGGTTGCTCAACTGTAGGTCAGCTTATCCTATCTCAATAAAAGGAAACAAATCCAATTCAAACTTCTCTAATTTTCTGGTCTAAATAGTAGGAAATAAACAGGAAAGATGAAGTAACCAAAAGCGCAAAACTAGAAGTTTCAAACACAACCAGGTGCTTTTCACCAGAGTAGTACACGGCCAGGCCATGAGCCTATATTTAGTCACAATGCCAGGCCGTATGACTCTATCCATATGTCTGATACCTGCACCAGCCTGTGTGATTCCACACAGATAAACCATTCCATCTTCTATCCCTAGCACTATGCAATCCAACAAAATAATCAAGGCAAATTCTTCCCACTGAACTTGATGAGTTCATGAAAGAGCAAAGCAGCTAGACCCATCAACATTAAGGCATATTCTTCTATCAGTTCACCCGCAATATCATCAGTGAAGATCTATTTGACATCTTCTCAATTGAAATCCTTCTCATACTTCTATTTTTCAGCCACCATATTATGACATTAATCTTGACTACCGTAGATTGGGGTGGCTAAGCAATAAAAATCTATCTGTTGGGAATTCCAATAAGCTCATTAAATATGGCTAAAGCAAGTTGGCAAAATGCTTACCGGGAAAAAATACAATCAACCCTTCCTGTTTTGCTACAGTGTTCGTAGCCAAAGTGCTAGACTTTGGTGATGGTATTTCCCGTTCTACCTCAAGATCACCTTCTTCATCATGCCCTGTCTCAACAATGGCCATAAAATCTTCGCTTCTTACTAAATTACCAGCAGAACCTACTAGAGCTTGGTTCTGTGGACTGCGTTTTGCAAACTGCTCAAGGAAAGGTTCAGCTTCGCTAAGATATATTGATGATGAGAGTTGTTTATTTCCATATTTCCTTCTTATATACACAGCCCTGTAAACAGAGAGAAGAATTTTTCATCTACTGCACCAACCACTAGCAGAATAGAGTTATATAGCCATTAAGTGGTTTTTATTCACTATTTAAAGACTCCATACCCTGTCATATAGCTAGGGAAATCGTTTTGTAATTCTCTTTTCATTAATTAAATCTCTTTTTGTTAAAAAAATATAGGTACCAAGAGAGAGGAATCTAAGAGGAAGCCAAAAATTTAGTTATTGCTCATACAGTACAGGATTCCTTTTCCCCTTTTCCCTCTTTCATACTCGGTTCATACAGAAGAATGATTCAGGCATTACCATTCGTCAAGCATCTTGCTGAGCTCTCTCTGCTTTCCAGAAGAAGTGCCCCAATTTTTCATTTGCCTGTAATAGAAGTTGTTTAGGATATAAGCTTTGGTGATGCTAGCATGCAAACAGCACATTGCTTCCTCTTCTATAACGGTATGATTGCCATCATAGAAAGTAACATGTCAGAATTCCCACTTTCCCCGTCACTTAATGCAGCTACATACAGCATCATGCTCTAGGGGTAATCGAACTATATGTGTATATGATTAACATGCTTAAGGAAAACTTGTCCATAGAATAAATTTGTCAAAGGATGAATATTTTCAGGATTTTTGTCAAGTTGTTTACATAATATTTCAAGAATAAAGAATTATACATATTTTCTCTTGCTCATAAGGATCTAACAATTAAGTTCAAAATTAAAGTCTCGGTTTTTCTATAAAAATCCTGCTTAGTATTGCCCACACCCTTGTGAAGTAAAATACAGGGTATATACACATCATCGGTTAGGAAGCAGACGTCCGTTAGGAAAGAATGTTGATTCTCACAGTTGTTGATCCCTAAAACAAAATATATCTGATAGATTGCCTATCTTAGAATGGGCATCTATCTTAATCCCCACGGATAGAAGGTTATTTTAGAAATACATAGTGCAATCGGGGAATTATTCGTTGTTCAATTTATCAAGGAAAATCAAGCATAAGAAACAATATATACCTTATCGTCAAGCAATACCATTTATAATTCCAATTTACATACCTAAGGTAATAAGCCTTGTAAGCACCCGGACCTTCTTTAAACAGAACAGACAGACCATTTCGAATCAAAAAGGTTCGCAACTGGAACAAAAAAACCCAAAATGAGAAGAACAGTGACATCATAAGCAGATGGTATCAAACATTAGACATTTATCAGCTGCAGAGCCACTTCTAATAAGCAAAACTTCAAGAACTCTTCTTTTAATGAGAAAAACTTCAAGAGTTACCAAAGACATACTTCTAGAAAGCAAGAAAAGCAATCATAAGATGATATGTGAAAAAGAAAGAACCAAATGAAAAGGATTATTAAAGTCAGGGCATGTAATAATTAGTAAGCAGAAAGTTGCTCAGATTGACCCTTCCAGAGACATTGATTTTAACTATGCGAAGGGTAGGTGGTTTTAAAATCTTATCTTAAGTGTTCAAGCTGAAACTACTTTAAAAAGAGATCTATCATTTTTTGTTTTCTCCTAATCACTTTTTATTTTTGAGGGGGTAAAAGCTTCCTTACTTCCCCCCCCCCCCCCACTTTTTAGGAAGAAAAAAGATTAATATAGAACAAAGTTTCAGACAAAATAAATAGGATTTGGAACAATTCAAATTCATTCAGATAAACAGAGTTTTAAGTCAAATAGTTCCAAACCATTTTTTATAAAATTGTCCAACTTTGTCTTTGCCTTAAAGATTGTATACAAAGACATGTACCTTATACGTAAGAAATTTCAGTTTGACCATCAAGTTTGCATCATCATCTGCCAAGTCACTTCCAGAGGTGCTGGTACCATTTTCAACCACATCATCATTGCCCCAAGAGATTTCACTAGATCTCTCCTTGTTTGCCTTGAATAAATTGATATCAACAAAAAAACCTGAAAAAATTGTGAGGCATCTCAAAATTCAATAACAAACAGCATATATTAGCTTTGCAAATTTCAAAATTTTTGGAAAACACAAGTAGAAATTGTCCAGCACATGCTATTTCCACTTATTGCTGCTGCTGCTGCTATTTCTTACATGTAGTTTGATCTTCTCCAGTTTTATTATTTATTTTTCTGTTCAGATAGGATTAGCGTGCGTTTATCTCCCCATGTTTTAGTTGTGTATTTTCTAGTCTTTAGATAGGCTTTATCACTTAGTAACTTGAGAACTTGCGTCTCTGCCATATTCAATAAAAGTATCACGTTGATTCAATTAAATAAGTTCAAAGGAAATATAAAACCCAAATTGCTTTGGAAATGGTACACCATCAGCCAGTCAATAAATTAGCATAAAAGTGTCATAGGGGTCGGGGTAAATTTTGGTAGTAGTTTATGATAGAGGAATGTTTCATACCTAAGTTTGAAAATGTGCTTTCAGCTCAAATGCTCAGAATTTATAATATGCTTTCAATTCAATGCAAGCTTAGAAAGGAATATTTTATTATGAATTATAGTAAAATTATTCACAGGCATTCACTTAATGGTTTTGGCCTTTGGGTAAAAGTGATATTTGACATAGTATCAACATCTTTATGACTAAATGGTCAAGAATACAATCCTCGTCATCCCCCATTGTCGAGACCTAAACCCCAAAAGGCTTTCTTGTGGGAGGGCACTTTGGAGATTGTAAGTGATAACAAAACTATCATTCACTTGACGTTTAACCTTTTGAGTCGTAGTAGTCTTTGACATGTTTTTTTATGCATTCACATGACAATACATATCATTAACATCAGAGTAACTTCCCACAAACCTGAAGACCTGACACAGATTAGGACCCTAACCAGCCAAGCTCAGTTTAGCCAAAAGCCTCAATTCATCACAAAATGACTTTGGAGATATATCTCTTGCTTTTAATATTTTATTGATCAGCATTTTACAATATACTGAAAAATTCAGAATTTTTTTATACCAAATACAGTGGTCTACGTCATCTACACATTTTAGTATACAAGCATTCACATTTCTTGGATGAAACTTCAAGCTCTAGGCAAATAACAAGGGAAAAAATCCAGCAATCACTATATGTAGGCATTAAAAATGGATAATCGTATTCACCTCGATAGAGTGGCCACAATCCGGGTTTATGCCTGAAATTGTGAAATATTTTGGCATTCAAGAGTTACAAAAGGAATGCATGAAAATAAAAATGAAAAAGCTGTTAAAGGAATATTTTCTTGTTTATAAAATTAAGAAGCCAAAGTATCAAGGAGAAAATCAGAATAAAACAAGACCTCATCTCTTTTTGGTATCGTCGAAAAGCAGAATCACTGTGTACATGAATAACCATTCTGTAGTAAAGGTTATCACGTGCCATAGCATCTACTTCATGGAAGTTATGGTAACATTTAAATGCAGCAGGGTAGCGTTTTTCTCTCATCAACCGAACAATTTCCTGAAAATGTTTTAAATCAAAGCTGTCACTATAAAATGAAACCCTAGAAAAAGAGGCAACACATTTGCAAAAGAAATTCCAATACTTCTTGAGCATGGGAGACCTGTCCAAACCACAAATATAGGAAGGTGACAATAATTAATCACTAATTACTCAAGCTAGAAAAGAGACTGCATGTTAATTTTTTATAAGAAAATACGAGGCAGAAAAACATGTCATGAACTAAATGATTTGACCATTTTATTTAAAACCATGAGATACTAACATGAAAAATGAAACAATGCATGGAAGTTAAAATGGTCAATTTTTCAAAAAACAGAGTGCCATGTAAAAACATGAATTAGAAGAGGCTAGATTGACCTGCAATTTCCTAGTTGAATGGTCTGCAGAATTGGCTTGTAAAAACTTTGAAAGAACAGATCTATCGGCATTTCTTGAATGACCATCAATACCATCAGGCCCAAACCAGTCTGAGTGGTCAGGGCAAAAAGAACTGCCAACACTATCGAGAAGGGCTTTTATTTGCTGCAGAGGCGTTCCAATTACAAATTCAAATCACAAAATTATCTCAAAAATTGTCTCAATCAATACAGAAGAATGAGCTCCAGTATATAACTGAGATAATGTAGTTTATGATATACCTGCTTTTCATCAGACCTATGTGCAGCACAAATTTCTCTGAGATTTGGTCCAAAATCCAGGCCAACTAAAGGAAAAAGAAATATTCATTAGAAAGTCCATATCTGAATTGCAATTTTATTTTGACTACCATCTATATAAGAGCCAAGTCAACAATGGGGACTTGCAAAATTGAGCAGCACCTAATTTATTGTCACATCACAATTTTGTTTTAAAAAATCTATTTTGTAGACATATACTGACTAAACATCGGTCCTGTGATGCCAACGTTTGACATATCATGATATCTTGTCAGAAGGTCAGATGACATTCACATAAAATTAATATTGACGAACAACAGGAAAGAAGGATTCCAAAAAAGTAGATGACACAGTAACAGGCATACAATGCTTAAGAAGAGT
Organism: Inga leiocalycina; assembly: GCA_963242795.1. Lineage (NCBI taxonomy): Eukaryota > Viridiplantae > Streptophyta > Magnoliopsida > Fabales > Fabaceae > Inga > Inga leiocalycina. The sequence goes on from OY725329.1 coordinate 62,383,294, forward strand.
AAGATACCTCCATCAGCAGGAGGAGGAGGGAATTCTTTAAAGACTTTTTCCATTTGGCTTGAGCTCTCCCGAGCAACAATACGAGCCACAAGACCCTCCAGGATTTCACCTTGGGCTCTTGCATGATCCTTTGAACCTGCATTTATTTAAACAAGTATAAAAGCAGCGCATTTGATTAATGGCTCATGAGAAGGGAACTAGTCCGTCAGTTGAGACTTCCACCCATAAAAGAACATGAAATGTTGAAATTTAAAACAAAAAAATCTGATGAAATATAAACAGAAAAATATGAAAACAAAGAAGCCTTATCCCTCTATGTCAGGTATTAAAAATGTTAGGAAACAATGTAAATATCCCACTTAATTAGGGATTGTTAGTATCCCACATAATTGGGGATTATGATTACTATCAATCACCATAATGAGTTATAATGAGCCATTAATGCTAAGGCTCCTACTTTGTATATAAATACCTAGTGTATACATGAATAAGATACAACTTCTTTAGTAAATATTCTGATTACATGGTATCAGAGCCTGGTTGCTCTCTGCTGTTCATTTTTTTTTCCGGCGCTGTTCTGTTTTCTGGTTCTCCTCTGTCCGTCGCTGTTCACGCGCAAGGGGCTCCGGTGGCCGGGAGCGTTTGTGAACACGCACCCCACAGCGAGTCTCGCCGTCGTCTGATCGGCCATTCCCCGGAGGATCGCCGCCGTCTGACTTGCGCGTGGCCCTCACGAGCCACCTCCCATCTCGCCGAAGTTCCACGCGCCGGTGCGTGAGGGCGGTTACGGGCAACTTTTCTGCCGCCGTTTGCTGCGTCGGGGTCGATTCACTGCCGCCGTTCTTTCCCTTGTGGTTTCATGCCGTGGGTATCCATCGTTTGCAATGTGGTTGTTGTTTTCTCTCTCTTTGCTACTGTTGCCTGCGTCCTTGCCTCTATCTCTAGTGTGTTTTTGCCCTCTTTGGCTCTTTTAGCTTGTTTGGAAGCCTATTTGGTTATTGCTTCTGCCTTGTTCGGTGTTCCTCGTATTTTGGGGCTGTTTGGTTATTGTGGTTGTGAGACCATTTTTGGTTGGTTGCTTCGTTGGTGTGTGTCCTTGTTTGGGGCTCATATTTTTTGGTTTGGTGTTATCTACTTGCATTAATGGTTGATTCCAAGTCTAGTGTCACTACTGAAATTGTTCCTGTGACTAACAAAATCACTGAACACAAATTGACCTGGACAAACTATATGGATTGGAGCAAAACCGTCCGCATGTACCTACTTAGTATTGAGAAGGAGGGTCATTTGACTGATACGCCTCCTACAGATGACCCTAAGATGGTTTGGGCCCGAGCTGATGCTCGTTTGTTCTTGCAAATTCAAAATTCTATTGGCAGCGAAATCCTTCCCTCGGTTAGTCATTGTAATACTGTTAAGGAACTTATGAGTTGCTTGGAATTTCTGTACTTTGGAAAAGGCAATATTACTCGCATTCATGATGTCTGCAAGGGACTCTATCGTGATGAACAGCAAGGCCGTTCTTTGAAGACTTTTTATGTGGAGTTTAAGAAAATGTATGAAGAGTTGAAGATGTTAATGCCGCCTACCATTGACCTTAAGGTCCAGGTTGATAATATGGAGAAACTGGCGATTCTTAGCTTTCTTACTGCCCTTGATCCGGCCTATGAGACAATTCGTTCCCAAGTTCTGTCTAGTTCTGAACGTTCTTCGCTTCAGGATGTGTACTCTCGTGTGCTCCGTGCAGATAGTCTCTTACACCAGACTTCTACTCCTAATGCTAGTGCGTTAGCTGGCCGTGGTCCCACTGACAACCGCCACCAGAGCTTCTTGACATCTGGAAATAGTACATTATCCTCGACCTCTGCTGATTCACGGAACCAAGGTCCTCCACGCTCAGGCAACAATCCCCTGACCCCTGGTCATATTGTTTGCTTTTATTGTAAAGAACCTGGTCATACCAAACGTTACTGTCGTTAGTTGCAAAACAAGCTGCAACGTACTGGAGCTGCTCATATGGCACAATCCTCATATCAGTCTGCCAATATTCCATCCACTCCGAGTGCACTTGCTACAGGTAACGGTGACTCATGCCTTGCTGCTACTTCCTCGAAGTGGATCATCGATTCTGGTGCCACTGACCACATGACAGGTAACCATCATTTATTCTCTACGTATGCACCTTATGCCAACCCCTCATCCATCACTATTGCCAATGGTTCTGCTTCTCGTGTCCTTGGATCTGGCACTGTTACATCTACATCCTCTATTTCTTTATCGTCTGTCCTTAATGTTCCTGACCTTGCTTTTAACCTTTTGTCTCCCAGCAAGCTTACTCGTCAATTGAACTGTTTTATCTCACTTTTTCCTGACCATTGTATGATTCAAGATCTTACGACAAAGCGGATTATTGGTAGGGGATATGAATCTGGCGGTCATTACTTTCTTGACGATCGGGTGCCACGTTCAATTGCTTGCTCTGGTGGTTCCTCTCCGTTTGACGTTCATTGTCGTTTAGGTCATGTGTCATTGTCATCCTTAAAGAGGTTGTATCTTTAGTTTCATCATTTGTCGTCCTTAGAGTGTGAGTCGTGTCAGTTTGCCAAATACCACCGTGTTCACCTGGCACCTCGCGTCAATAAACGGGCTGCGTCCCCCTTTGACTTGGTTCATTCTGATGTTTGGAGTCCTTGTCCTGTCGTGTCCATGTCTGGTTTTAAGTACTTTGTTACTTTCGTTGATGATTTTTTTCGAACCACCTGGCTTTATTTAATGAAAAATCGTTCTGAGTTGTTTTCTCACTTTTGCAATTTTTGTGCCGAGATCAAAACTCAGTTTGGTGTCTCTGTGAAAACCTTACGAAGTGATAATGCTAAAGAGTATTTCTCTACCCAGTTTCACGACTATATGCTTACACATGGCATGCTTCATCAGTCCTCCTGTGCAAATACACCTGCTCAAAATGGTGTAGCTGAAAGAAAAAACCGGCACTTATTAGAAGTTGCCCGCGCTCTAATGTTTCAAATGCATGTTCCTAAATCCTTTTGGGCTGATGCTGTGTCCACCGCCTGCTTTCTTATTAATCGTATGCCATCTCCTGTTCTTAGTGATGACATTCCATACACAACTTTGTTTCCTTCCAAACCCTTGTTTCCTATTGATCCCAAAATCTTTGGTTGTGTTTGTTTTGTCCGAGATATTCGTCCTTGTGTCACTAAACTTGATCCCAAATCTCTCAAGTGTGTCTTCCTTGGCTATTCTAGGGTTCAGAAGGGTTATCGATGCTATTCTACCGATCTTCGGCGCTATCTTGTGTCTACAGATGTTACTTTCCATGAGTCCACTTCGTTCTTCCCTGTCCCTGCTCTACCTCTATCTTCTACCCCTGACCCCGATCTTGATCACCTCTTAATGTATGAGGTTCATTCCCCACCAGTGCAAGAATCTGTGCCGGCCCCTTCTCCACCTTCAATCCACCATGTTTATCAGAGACGTCCTAAGGAAAGTAATGCTACTCGTCTTTCTGACCTACCAATACCCGCCTCGGCGCCTGATCCGCACTTAGCCCCCTCGCCTTCTCGTCTCTGACCCTGTACCAGTGCCTGATACTCTAGATCCTACTGCCCCTTCTGCTAACCTGCCTATTGCCCTCCGCAAAGGTAAACGCACTTGTACATACCCGATTTCCTCGTTTGTTTCCTATAATCACCTGGCGCCCACATCATGTTCCTTCATAGCATCCTTAGACTCTCTTACCATTCCCACCAATCTTTCCCAAGCCTTGGCCCATCCCGGTTGGCGTGCTACGATGGAAGAGGAAATGATGGCCCTTGATAAGGCTGGTACCTAGACTCTTGTTAATTTACCTCCTGGAAAGAAGGCTATTGGGTGTAAATGGGTATTTGCCGTTAAGACGAAAGCTGATGGCACCTTGGAACGATTGAAAGCTCGATTGGTTGCTAAGAGTTATGCTGAAACATATGGTGTTGACTACTCCGAAACTTTCTCCCCTGTGGCCAAGTTGTCCTCTGTTCGTCTTTTTATCTCTATGGCAGCTACCCATGGATGGGATCTTCATCAGCTGGATGTTAAGAATGCTTTTTTAAATGGTGATCTTCTTGAGGAAGTATACATGGAGCAACCGCCTGGCTTTGTTGCTCAGGGGGAGCATGGCAAGATATGCCACCTTCAGAAGTCTTAATATAGTTTGAAACAGAGCCCTCGTGCTTGGTTTGACAGATTCAATTCTATGGTTAAGTTTGGTCTGAATCAAAGTAAATGTGATCATTCTGTGTTTTATCAACGAACGGATGCTGGTATGATTCTCTTAGTAGTCTATGTCGATGACATTGTTATTACAGGTAGTGATACGTCAGGGATCTCATCACTCAAGGCCTTTCTTAATTCTCATTTCCAAACAAAGGATTTGGGTCCGTTAAAGTACTTTCTTGGGATCGAAATTATGAGAAGCAAGAAAGGCATTCTCCTAACCCAGCGGAAGTATGTTCTTGATCTACTGAAAGAAACTGGGAAACTTGGGGCAACACCAAGTAGCTGTCCCATAATTCCTAATCCCTTTCTGGACATTGATGATAGTGTGCCGTTTGATGAACTACCCGAGGATGTGAGAAAAAGGATTGATCCTGAGAAGATTAAACCGTTTGCCTACCCTGAGCGATACCGAAGGCTGATTGGAAAATTAAACTATCTCACAGTAACTCGCCCTGATGTAACCTTTCCTGTCAGTAGACTTAGCCAATTTGTGGTAGCACCGACGTTGCTCAGTGGGAAGCTTTGGAACATGTCCTACATTATTTGAAGGGGTCCCCTGGTCGTGGTATACTCTATACGAATCATGGTCACACAAAGATTGAGTGTTTCTGTGATGCAAATCATGCGGGGTCAAAGACGACTAGGAGGTCCACTACAAGCTATTGCGTTCTTGTTGGTGGAAACTTGGTATCTTGGAGGAGCAAGAAGCAGGACATGGTGGCAAAGTCTAGTGCAGAGGCCGAGTATCGAGCCATGTCTCAGTCCGCACAGGAGATTGTGTGGATTCACCAGTTAATGAAGGAGGTTGGTCTTGCCACGTCATTGCCTGCGAAGTTGTGGTGTGATAATAAAGCTGCCTTACACATAGCCTCCAACTCCGTGTTCCATGAACGTACGAAACACATTGAGATTGATTGCCACTTTGTACGTGATAAAATCAAAGAGAACTTTATTTCTACTGGACATGTAATCAGTTGGATGATTTTTTGACTAAGGCCTTGGATGGCACACGGGTTGACTATCTTTGTAACAAGTTGGGCCTGATTAACATCTATGCTCCAACTTGAGGGGGAGTGTTAGGAAACAATGTAAATATCCCACTTAATTAGGGATTGTTAGTGTCCCACATAATTGGGGATTATGATTAGTATCAATCACCATAATGAGTTATAATGAGCCATTAATGCTAAGGCTCCTACTTTGTATATAAATACCTAGTGTATACAAGAATAAGATACAACTTCTTTAGTAAATATTCTGATTACAGAAAATAAAGGTACATTTCAAAAAATGCCACAGGAAAATCACAAACTAGGGGATAATGACTTCAGGAAAAGAATGCGAGCACTAAGTCCGCAATATGTGTAACAATTACAGAGGAACTAATCGTGATGTATGTTACAGCCCAGCATTGTTGGGGTGTCATTTAAGAAACATCCCAGCATCATAATCTTTTTAAGGGATTTCTTATATTTCTTCACTGCAATGCCAACTTAATTGCTTGATACTCTTAGTCACTGTGGGTAGCGAGAACTTGTGAAAATGATTTATAGGCAAAAAAGTCTTCAAATACCCTTTCAACCATATGATCTATGAAAACATGAGACACAAAACTCAAATCCATCAAGCATGTTACACTTAAAAACCATACCTGGTATGGATATATCAGCAATTTCATCAAGAGCCTTACAGACAAGTGTAGCAGTACCCTCTTCACATAAGGCATCAAAGGCAGCAAAGAAGGATGAAGCTGATTTCCTACATTTAGAGAAAAGCATAACAAAAATTTCCTTATAGGCTGGCGGACTTTAATATGATAAGACAAATCTAGGTCAAAATGTACAGCTTTAAATAACAGAGGGACAGACTCAACACTTTTTTTAACAAAATAAAAAGGATCTTGACGGCAAGTATTATACGGAAAACAAGAAAACTGTGTTACAATGACCATATGAACAAACAATGGTCCAAAGAATGCAAAATTATAAGCTCTGCACCAGCAAAACAGAAAGAGCAATGTAACAATGACCCAAACAACCCATTGATTGTCCAAAACAGTGATTGTGGCCAAAAAGTTAGACCACAACATAAAATCTGACTAATCTCAATACCTACAAAACTTTCAAAAAAATAAAGGAAAAAACTAATGCTAAAAGTACAAGTTTAATCACATAGTAGTAATAATTAAGATACAAAAACCAATGATATTCATTATGAAAGACAAGGAGCCAAATGATAACTAAACCAGGTATAAGTAGAAATGAAACAGAACTTCTAATGCTGCTCTAACCATTTGAGTATGTCAGCATTTGTGAGGCATATAAGTTGTTTCATTTAAGCCATGCAATGCACAAAAAAGCATGTCTATAGCAACCCACGCTATTTATAAACCATGAATAGTACAGGTCATTCCTTCAATTCCATGAAATACACAGAAAAATGGATCTAGCTTACAGCGGAAAGTAATGCAGCTCCTAAATTTTCACCTTGTAGAAAACAACCACACATGATTTGTAGGTAGGCGCCATTTTCTGCAGAAAGCAATTATCTCAGGAGTTGAATAAAACTTTGGCTTTCCTTTGCCCAGTTCAGTGACTGCTGTGACTACCACTGCTCAGAACAAGAAATATAATGAATCATTATATAAAGAGGATCCTACCCAATACCGTGGACTGTTTGAGCTGTTATGTAGAAGTTAAAATCCTATTATTATATTTTACATATATAGGCGGAGATAGTGCTAGAGCAAATAGCAGTCTACTGTGTTCAATTCCTGGGGCAACTATTCAGCCAGATTCAAGTATTGAGTTTAACTCGCACTCCTTCATTGAGTTTGTGACTGAGTCAAACAATTCATGTGAATTTCAATAAGTCACAAGTGAGTTTTCAACGCTGCAAGATGATGAGCAAAGCAGCTCTTTTTATCCAACAGAATTGCCAACTCACCAAATCAACCGAGTCGATTCACAAGTTTGACAATAATGGTCATAATTCATAAACACAAGCAATAACCTAACCTCGAATAAAATCCTATACAAAATGTAAAAGTAATTCTTTTCACTGATTAAACTAAAATCTAACAAATGGAAACAAAATATCAGGAACTTCTTAAATAATCAAAATAAAATTTGTTTTACCAAAATCTTCATTGGGACGCTGTCCATGGTCTCCAAGAACAGCAGTTACTAGTTCCATCGATATGCACATATGGTTTCTCTGAAAGACGAAATAAATCAAATAATAATAAATAAGGTGCATTAAACATGACTCCCAGCTAAAAAGTCAAATTTGATCGCTAAAACAAAAGGTAGAGATAAGGTTTAAAAATAATCCTAGGCAAAGTGATTGAATACAAGGGATGTACAGGCACAAAGGTAAATGCCAGAAGGAGTGAAAAAATGCATCAACCAAAAAGAAAGTGCAAGTATGTCAAGTTCCAAGAAAAAGAAAAACAGAAAATAAAATCGTTATAAGCCTTTGTGTTTAAAGAAATGCAAAACATTTCACCAGTTAATCTTTATGAAAATTTTCATTATCCATCCCACAAGTGATTCAGAAAATGGCCCAAAAACACGAGATAGGAGCAATTAAAGTAAATTCTGATTAACAAGCAATTGTTTAAGTAAAGGTCTATATAACTTTAGTATTATAACAACTTTTATCAAATGAACCAATGTCCAATTTAGCAAGCAGAGTGGGGAATCTGCAGACATGTCAAAGGCATAATTAAGTTAAATTTAAAAAGTGGAGATGCGCTTTTCAACTTTTACTTATTAGTTTCATCCTTGGAGATGCTTTTATGAATATCAAAGAAGCTTATGGCATGCTAACATGTCTAATGTCTTTTTGGCTTTTTAAAGCATCACCTCAAGAAACTCATTAAATTCAACTTGCTTTTTTGATGCTTCAGTGCCCCAAGCCTCACGAAACATTCGTCCAAGAACAAATACACCCACAGCAGTATATCTGTGCCAGACAAAATAACATTACAGATATATTCTAAAAACATACAATTTGAAGAATGTAGTGATACATATTGCGGAGAAAAAATAAGAAGCCTTTAGAAAACTTGCTAAACTCAAGTCAATGTTGAATAAGAATAAAACAGCAAGAAGAAACCTTATGCTAAACAAAGATAAACACTCCACAATTCAAAAATAAAATAAACTCTAGTTCACAAACGTTAATCAATCAAAACTCCATTGGCAAAATGAGAAAAAAATATTTTATTCTGCTTCGAATAAATAATTTTCATATTATAAAAAATTTCCCATATGATATTTATTTCATGGCCATCATGGCAAATAAAATTCAAACATAAAACTATAAAGGTAAGATATCATCCTTACATATTTCCAAAACTGTTTTTTGCATAAGCTCCTCCCTTGTGTCCAGCATACATAAAAAGGGAACCAGAGTGTTTAAGTGAGACCTGCAAATCAACTCAGTTAACACCAGTACATGAAAATTCATTAAATAGAGGCTTATCCAACAGGTATTCTTATTGTTAATCTTGAAACTCACTTAATGAAACTTAAACAGTCTTTCAATTTGACCAAGAAAAATAAGTTGCGCACTATTATACCTCTAAGGTAGCCAAACTTTTCGATACCATCTCAATCATCCTTGTCCTGATCTACAGGGGATATAACAATATAAATCAGTAACAATTCCAAAAATAAAATGGCACGGTCAGCTGCCTGAAAGAAAAAATTGACCTGAGTACAGAGCAACGCAATTTGCAGTAATATACAGTGATAGAAGAAATTCCAAAGGAAAATAAGTGCAAAATCTGACTCAGGTACGGCCAAGAAAAAAAAAACATTTTATAGTTCCTTTAAACTTTATAGTTATAAGATGGTTTCAAAGAAACAATAACCACATGCAATACTAGATCATAATCATGGGGTCATAAAGGTCACTTCCAAGAATCTGGGCTTAACTATCTGCAGTAGCTGCATCTAAGACAACCCTTGTGCGGTTGGCAGAGTGCCTCTGATGCTAGGAAAAATTTCAGTAATTGGAATTTTATTTCAGCTTTCACTCTATAGACTGTTTGGCATGAAAGTCAACAAAGAATCCTCAATTGCAAAGAAAAATACTTGGAGAGGAAGAATAAAGTTTTGAAATTGTTTCTTTCAGCCTCTCTACAATCTAGAATTCTTTCCTAAAAGCCTAATCCAGCACAGAAGCTTCCTTATAAACTGTATTACTTTGTCTGTAAAATTTCCTAGAAAGCAAGCATGTGAGAATATAGTTTGAAAACCAAGTTCACAAGCAAACAGCTTCGAATGTGTAAATGACATAGTTCAAAAATTTGAACAAAGATGAGAAAATTATAAATGAAACAGTATGAAAAGGAATATACCTCTTGATCTGACTTTTCATTTTCAAATTTGGGGTAGAAAGTAGCTCTTATGCGGGCAAGTGAGTATGTGGAGTTGTCCACCGTAAAATTTTCTAACAGATCATTACTACTCAAAGCAGCAACACTATTTTTCGTTGAAGCCACTTCTGCTTCAACTTTATCTACTGTGGTTCCGCTGACTGTTCCATAGGATTTGAGTTTCCAGTCTGTCTTTGGACCATGTACAGTGAACTGACTAGCAGGTTGGACACCTCCAAACTGCATGGCTGCAGCTGGAACACCGGTTTGGCCACTGTTTTCAGCAATACGCATTTCAGCCAGTCTGTTAGTAACAGCTTCAGACGCACCACCTGTTGCATCTGCAGTGGTCGATGAAATCCTGTCCGCTTTAGGCTTCTCTATGCACTCCGGTTCTTCATGCCGACCAGCTCTCTACAAACGAAGAAACATGAAGCACTAACAGTAAACTTAAATTTTAAACAACACTCGTAACCTTAAGCATATTCGATGCCACTTGTAAATTAGGAGCTGAAGTTAAGTGAAAAACCAACAACTTGACATGATATAGCATATGACAGTTCAAATTTGTTCAGTAACAAAGAAACGGTACAAATTTCAACTAAGATACTACAAGCTGCAATAACTGATAGAAAGTAAGAGAATAGCACCGATCAGCCATTGAAAGCAGACCATCAAAAGACTGCATGCTTAACAATTCCATCGCAATCCAACGCCACACGCGATAGTAAGTACAACACCAATGAAAGCGCATTTAGAAGAAAGTGCTGACTGGAATGCGAGAGAGATTCAGTGGCAAATTACAAACCTGAACCTGATTGCTAGGCATTGGTGAGGGACGGATAAGCACGGAACGAGCTATAATCCTGTAATGACGAGAGAAAGGAAGGAAGAGAAAAGGTGGAGATTTGAAGAAGGAGGTGGAAGAGGAAATAGGAGGAAGTGAACAAGAGTGAGAAAAAGCGCAGATGATCCTCTGCGTCGTTGACATTCAAGCGGTTGGAACAGGCCAGCAGCAAGGTTTATATATGGGGAAACTCGGCGACTTGCCCCGCGAAGAACGCGAAAGTCGAAGCTCACACCCGGCGCTCTCCGGAGGCCACTGTGGGTCCTATATACAGTTATACACGCACCCACGCTATTGAAGGAGCAAGCGGGAGACCCGATAAACAGGGATCCCGCTTGGGTGCACAGCAAGGTTATGTACTCATCACCAAACGCACCGTCTCATTGAAGAAAGAAAAGCATCGGAGCCATTCATCCTTAGGAAATCGCAGTCGTCCATTTCTCCATCTGACAAGTAGAGGACGGCGGGATTCTGGCGCGAAACTGCAGAGGAAGAGACGAGAGAATTCTCACTTCACAGGCGCCCGAAAGGAAAAGGGTAAACCAGGCACGCAAAATCGTAAGCTGCATCAAAATGGTTGTGTGGATTTAGGAGAATCTGCCTTTTCCCAGAGAAATATCAAAGAGCTGAGAGAACATGGAACCGGGCAATGTTCATAGATCAAATTTGATGATCTAAAGACTAAATGAAAATGGCGCAAATAGCAAACGAAGGTTTCATAAGAAATTCCCAGGAAGCATTTTTTTTTTTTTGATAGACATACAATGAATACTAAAAAACAACAACAGAAAAACAAATAACAAAACAACAAAACTACAGTTAACCCATATCTAAAGATATCTTAGAACGAATACACTCCGGTGGTTCACGAAACCAGACAAGCCCTGCAGATAATCCCAGTGATTCCTTTGCTAAATTATCCGCCACATGATTAGAGCTGCGGCCACACCATTCCATTGATACATCCCAGCTTCTATCCAACATCTCCTGAATCTGACCAAGTAACTGAGCTTCCATGTGATCTTCCTCCCAGCCACCCATTATCAGTTCCAAAGCCTCCAAACAGTCCGACTCTATCACTATTTGCCGCTTCCCTGCATCCCAAGCCATCTTAAGCCCTATCATTATTGCCCACACTTCAGCATGAAGGCTAAATCCTCTTCCCAAGCCATACATGAAGCCAATCAGCAATTTGCCTTCATGATCCCTCACAATCCCTCCACATCCCACACGATCCCCTCCCGAACTACACACGCCATCCACATTTACTTTGACCCAACCAACATATGGAGGTTTCCATAATGTACTCTCTCCTGTCTCCACAAGCGACTTACATAACTTCATATCAGCCCATCTTGTTTGAGCTCTGACTTGAGCTATCAACTGGTTGGCTGCTAAGGTCTGACCTTGAAATACTCCCGAGTTTCTATTTAACCAAAGCTACCTACAGAAGATTGCAAACCATACCGGCCAACTCACCCCTTCATAATCTTTTCTCTGTAATAAATTCCATCGTATCCAAGAGCTTATATCCGTACACTCATAAAACTTAGTACTCTGTGCCGGAGAGTCTGATGTCTTCGCCCAATAACCCCTTGCTAGCCTGCAATCCCAGAGAACGTGTAGCACCCTTTCAGGCACCTCTGCACACATAAAACAATCTTGCTGTGCTTGCATTCCACACCCTGCTCTCCATGAATTCGTCATCAATCTTCCGCGAGCTGCCATCCATAGAAATGTTTTACACCTTTGTGGAGTACGCAATTTCCATATCCTTCTCCATAATCCACGATGATGTGAATGCTGCTCTCCCGCCACTAGTTCATATGTAGATTTAATAGTAAACTCCCCACTATTCGAGACCCGCCGTATAGGTATATCTTCCTCAGATCCACGAGCAGACGGTATGACCCTCCGTAAGGCATGAAGCACCGTGAAAGGTAAAAATGAATCAAACTTCGCCCAGTCCCACCCACCTGACAAGGTTACATATGTACACACCGGATCTGCTAACATGCCATCCGGAATATCTCTAACACAATACCTCAAAAAACTATCATAATGCGGAAGCCATGGGTCTGTCCAAAAACATACTCGATCACCCTTTCCAATCCGCCATCCCACACCTTCCTGCACCTGATCCCAAACATTCCGTATCCCCTTCCATGCTTGAGAAACACTCCTCACATTCTTTATGACTGGCAAGATATCTTCCCCACATTTATATTTCTCCCGCATAAACTTCACCCATAAGGTATCCCGCCGCTTCACAAGGCCCCACCCTAACTTCATCATAAAAGCTTCGTTTTGTTTTCGTGCATGACGTAGTCCCAAGCCTCCTGCATCCTTCGGCTTACATACTTCATCCCATGTGACCATTGAAGGCTTTCTACTCGTACCAGAACTTCCCCACAAAAAACCCCTACATTTCTTGTCAATTTCGTCACAGGTGGCTGATGGTAACCATGCTGATTGCATGGCGTAGCTGGGGATAGTTGAAACTACTGAAGATACAAGAGTATGACGGGCAGCCATTGACAAGGTATTCGCCTTCCATCCCTTCATACGATCTTCCATCTCAGGAAGCATACAATCAAGCTGAATGTTACACGCAGTCTATTCTTTATCCTTATTTCCCTTTATATTTTTATCTAATATTTAATATCAACCTTTAAAATTTAATTTAATGGTGAAGACATTAAATAAAAAAAAATTAAAAGAAAGATCAATGAAGACATTCTTTTCCATCCCAACACACCAGTGTAATTGAATCACAAATGTAGAAGGTTAGTATTAGAAAAAGAAGTTGGGTTATTTAGCCTTCTCCAATCTCCCAACTTTTCGAGTGGAGGGAAAATTTGTCGTGGCAATAGCTAAAGGATTACCACTTACCAATGCAAGTAATGACCCAACAATTTCTTTCCTTTACCAAAAAAATCCTAAATTTCCTAAACAAATTTATGCCAAATAAATAAAACTTACAAATACACAGGCAAACATGTTAAATATATTATTTTAATAGAGTAATCTCTTGTTACATTTAAATAATTATCTAAAAAATGAATTCAATCCATCCATCCTATGAAAGCAAGTCACGGCCAGTAGATAGTGAGTCAGATGGTGTTAATGATGGTGCAATACGGCATTGTGTTCTTGGTAGGACCTTGCGTCGAACAAAACACCTGCTCTCCAGGCTTCAAGCGTTCGAAACTAGTGTGAGAAAGAACCACGGCCCACGTAAACAAGAAATTTGAGCCATGACAATTTTCGTGCGAGTCCTGAGATGATTTCCACAAAAAGTGCCCTTTTGAGGTTGCAAAAAAGAAGACGGGATTGTGCCATCGTCGGAGTTCTTTGAAGGGCGTTACACAATATTTTTGACCAACACATTAGTTCAGCAGCCCAAAGGAAAGGGCGATGATGCAGTTATTTTTTTCCTTTCTATACGAATCCATGGGTGATGAAACAAGACTATGATATATACATCGTAAATTATGTCCAAATATAAAAGGGAAGAAAGAGCATTGTAACCCTTTACGTGTACTTTAATCGGTGGTAGAGTCACCGGTGTCTGCTGCTACTTCTTCTGACTGTTCAATATTGACCTGTAGGATAGTCTGATCTGGTTCGAGCGAAATGCTGACAGGTCCTTGCGGGGTTCCAAAAAGTGTAGTAAATATCTGTCTGTGGCATTCATCACAAAAGCAGATGTAGGTAAAGTGGCCTTCATATGGTAGTTTATGTACTGCAGCTCCCGGGAGAATGCGGTGCACAAAATCAGTCATTGATGGAGGAACCACTTTATCTTCCATTCCCTGTTCACATTTGCATTGAAATAGCACAAATCATACCCCGGTCCAAATATGACTAAAGCAAAGACACCAATATCAATCTTCTACGCTCATAAAAACAAATGTATGCAGTATACTTGAAAAGCAATTAAAAGAAAAAACGATATGTTATCCCAAAAGTAAAAAGAAAACATAATAAATGTGAAGAAGAGATGCATAAGGGAGGGAGAATATATAAATATAGAGCATATAATTTACAAAAAAAAGAAAAGAAAAAGCTCAAGAGCAAGAAGTTCAGGAGATCCAGGGTCCAAGAACGTAAAACTAAACTCGTGATAATCTAATAAAGACAATCAACTAAGATATTCAGACAAGGTAGGAACTGCTTTAGTTGAAGCTACAGTGGGGGATGATTGTATCTAACATATGGCTGCAAATGGCCTATAGCAAAAGTTAATAAAAGAGAGAACCTAATGACAAGTGAAAACCTAAGTGTAACAGTATAAAACAATAGCCAAAATATTGTTGCAAAAGTTTAAGGTTTTGAAGAATTAAAAAAAGTAAGTAGAATATTCAAGTTGAATAAGAATTAGAATGTTCACACCGATGACCCCATTTTTAAGCAGTCTGACGGGAGGGGAGGGGAGGGAATTAAATAAAGATGCGCTAACCTGCCATATATGTATTGGGCCAAGAAAACCCATATACTCCTCCTGTTCAGCTATGAATATTGACTTGAGCCAAGTGAGCACATTGTGCTTCCGTTTTTTCTTCTGCAACTTGAGGTCTGCAAGGCTGAAACCCCAATTCGAGACCTGCAATGCAGATTCCTCAACAAAGGGCTTCACATTTCCTTGCCTGATTGACTCTTCCACATCCCTTTGCCAGAATTCTTCATAGATTGGATCTTCCATTAGTGCCTTATCCTACAAGGGAAATCGAGATCTTTCAGGATGAGATGTATAAGCAAAATCTTAAAACTCTTGGTATGACATAAACCCTCTGGACCCGTTTTTCCATAAACTTCAAAGTAATTAATTGGCTATAGCTTAATGAGCTTGGGCTGTGATCAAAGGACACTAGCAAATGATAGCATATGCATTAAAATTGCATAAGGTGGAACCTTCCATTAGTTATCTGTCCTGAAAGGGACATTGAGACCTTTCATGATGGAATATATAAGTAAAATCTCAAAAACTCCTGGTATTACAACCATCAGGACCTGCTTTTGCAAATATAAAGATAGCATGACATAGAATCAGCAATGGTTTCATGAGCTTGGGTCCGTTTCAGGACATTAGCAAATGATGGCGTGTGTTTTAAACTCGCATGATAGCACCAAATGAGCAGACATGAATCATATACAAATAAGGGCGGTCCGACGCACAAGACTCCCACTAAGTGAGGTCTTAGAAGGGATAGATGTGCATGAATCATATACATGGCAACAATTTCCAGCAGTCACAAAATGCCCTTTTATCTGAGATATTAAAAGGTGCACCCGCAACACATACTCCCGACAGCTAGGATCACCTTTAATGTGTACACCCCACATCTACAAGACAACAACTAGATCTAAGCCTTCTGAAGTATGTGCTCTGAATGCAATAGTTTTCCTTCCATCTTCTGCATATTCTCTGCGGATGTCCTTCCCTAATCTTTTCATATTCTCAATGACATCATTACTTTTCAAATGTTATTATGGGCTTTATTTATTTTTGGGGTGAAGTCTTGTTGGAAGTCTGGGATATAGGTGAAAGATGGTGGAGAAAATATGGAACGATCAAACATTTCTTGTCATATAAATATCCAATCTACCCATGGACAAACGAGGGAAAAACCAAGTTCAACTCACCCTCTCTCCTAGAGATAATGACAACCACTTATCAATCTGGCCATGCTTTCCTGATAGAAAGCTTCGCTGATAGAAGAAAGCAAGAAATCTAGGAAACCTCCGAGCTAAGAAGTAAATGAATTTTCTTTTCCTGTTCCATTTCCCCCAAGTTTTTCGCCTCTCTTCCTTTGTCATGATGGGATCATATGGGTTCATCATGGGGGCAAACATCGCAGCACCTGCAAGTTACTACTAGAAAGATCAAGACCATTATGTTTGGCGCATTAAACAGACGCTTGTTCACTCAGAAAAACTTTGTGTAGACGCGACACAAATAACTGTACATAACAACAAGAAATTTATAAGTGTTTTTCATTCAAACAGAATTAACAAAAATATAAAGTTTGTTCTTGTTCAACATAATAACCGGGGAAAAGAGGTGCCACTTTGCCGCTGGAAGCTACAATTACATAAAATTGTATTTTAAAGAAATAATACCTCCGTCACCAAAAATTTGCCAGCAATCTAACCCATAACCATGTGAACTTCAGTTGCACTTCACACAACATTATGCATGTGTTCCAGAAGGGGATGAAAGAATACGTGCACAAGAGAAAATGTAAAAGAGAAACATAAAAGCACAACTATTTAGACATAGATAGACTATTGAAGCTCCAAGTTTTCATAAAGTCAAGATGATCCATAAGACTATTTGTACAGGTATAAATAAGACAGAGGACAAGGCAAATAAAAGAGCCATTAATACCTCCGATTCTATCAGGAATGTATCTTAGTGCAGCCCAAGCATGCATGCTTCCACTTGAGTAACCAACAACCCAGAACTTCTTAACACCCAGAGCATCTGCTAGAAAAGACATATCTGTTGCTGAGGATTCCAGGTTTCTGTTGGGGTCAGGATCACTCTCACCAAAACCAGGAAGATCATAGGTCAACAAGTGAATGCCAAACTCTTCAAGCAGGGAATGCTTAACTCCAGGTATTCCTAAAATTGGAGATGAAAAACACAAGTGAAACTGGCTGTTAAATGCATAAACTACAGTTTGACAGCAAAATTTGATTCAATTAATCCAGTATGACTTAAAGCTTAGGAAAAACCTGCAAGCCGGGAGGAGAGAAAAGTGTGAGGAGCAATAATTGAAAATCTAGCTCTATCAGGTGTAACACCCCGTTCCTTGTATGCCATGTATCTACCATCTGGAAGCACTATTTGGCTAGCGCTAGGAGGATGAACAAGTACTTGCTTCGCCAATGGGATGGAATCAGCAGATGGATCAGCTTCAAAATTTACATATACAGCTGCAAATAATATCAGGTAATCAATCATTGAGATGCTCAGCGCAAGGACATTATGCTTATATAGATGACTTCAGTGAATAATTTTGAGGACTATAAGAGAACAAACGCCTTTACCAGACTGACTGAAACAAAAAGGTATATATCAATATTTCATCAAAAATAAAGGACATGTCAATAATTAAACAATGAGACTCCAAGGATCAATTTTGAGAAACTCCAGATTTTTAATATTTAATAAGGAAATAAGTGTCCTTAATCCCCAATATTTAGGATCAGAATGTGAATTCTACGGGAATCCACTACATAAAATCTTTTTGAAGCTTAATTCTTGTACAGTTACATCGCTCACCATCTGAGCTACCAATTTAAGTGCAACGCGTGCTGCCATTGTTCAGAAGATAAAAGACTTCGCTATAACAGGAAGTCTTCTACAATTTATCCACTAACTGAAAGATGCTTTTTATTTATTATTTTCGGGATTGCCAGGACATTAATCGAATCTCCGCTTATAATTCTGATATGATCTTATCTCTAAAACATTTCCATGATATCCACTCCTTGAAGTCAAAGGCCTGTGAACACACGGCAGCACTTAAATTTTCAAATCCATGTCAAGATCCAGGACGTCATACCAAGAAAGAAAAACGCAGGTTAGAAAAATAATTTTACTTGCACTAGCACAAACAAAGAAATTCACCGGCCGAAAACCATCATATTTTCTTTGGTCTAATCTACAGAAAAATAACTTATATCGCCACTTAATCAGAGAGAACATAAAAGTTATCATCTCAGTTAGCACTCCCACTTCCCTCCTCCTACCCCACTATTTCACTTCTCAAGTGACCCCAAAAAGAATCCTCAATGTTACAATGCTGCTATGTCAATCCTCAGTCCCAAAATACAGCTAAATGTTTAAAAAGAAATTGATATCCAAAGTTACCCGCAAAGGCGATCGACGACACAAGGAATATCACCGACCATGCGTACAGCGGATCCTTATCCTCCGGCAAGTACTCATTGAAGAAACTCAATTTCCTGCATAACTTTTCACAGGGTCCTCTTACCCTCTTGGCGAAATATGAATCCCTTCCAGATTTTCTCGCTACATATGAATCGTCGTTCACCAAGCTCTGTCTCACGATATCCCTACAACCTTTCCCACACTCCACTGCCATCTCCGCCGCACCTTTCATGAACTCCGTGATACACTCCTTCCACCTCACCGACTCCCCCGTATCGACTTCTGCCGATCTCATATCGGCAGCAGCGAATAAATGGGTATGATTCCAGCAAGATCAAGCCTCGAAATCGAAGCAGATGTGAAAATAGGAAGTTTGATCCATGGAAGTAAAAGTAAGTTGACTCTAGTACGGAAGAAAAAGCGATGAAGTTAAGGGCGTAGAGTGACGAAGAAGACTTGAGAAGAAGGAGAAGAAGCGAGAATGGCGAAAGGCTATAGAATGTTGACAAAAGGAAAGGCCCCAAAAAGAAATGACGAAGAAAAGAGGTGGGTGAGAAAATGAGAGTGGCTTTTGGAGGTTCGGATAGGGACGTGGAGCGAGCAAAAAAGTGGAGGAGGCCGCTGGAAGTCTGGAAGCCTTGTAACGCTGTAACCGTTATTGGCCATGAATGTCTCTTTTGTTTTTCTTCCTTATAGAAAATTATCTTCCACTCAGAAAATAAAGTTAGAAATAGTAAGCTCTGTAGATTTACATTAGCAGAGATTGATGAGAGCAGTGAGGGCCAGCGCCGACAGTTATGAAGAAAGGCGCTGACACTTGGCCACGTGTAAGGGTTGGATATCAAACATAGAAGAAAAGTGTAAATAATGGTAGTGGGTCGCTTCGTCATTTACCTGCAAGCCCATGTTTCCCACCAAAAGCTAATGCAGCCCATGTTTCCATATGTGTTTGGATTAACTTTTGAAACTAATTTTTATTATTTATGAAATAAGTATGTAAGAGAAATTTTATTTTGGGTTACGTAAACCTAGGTTTGAAAAATTCCCAAACACTCACATGCCAGACTCGTCAATGCCCATATATATCTTCACAAAAGTTATTAAAAAAAGAAGGTTGAGGTGCAAATTTACTCGATAAGTATTAAATTTCCATTGAGAAGCAATGTTGCTTTTAAAATTTTTTTTCGGTTTAATATTACCCTAGAAGTATTAAAATGAAGCATTGTTGTCCTTTTCCTTTAAAAAATAAACAATTAGCATCAGTTTTTAATGGTATGAGGCAACATTGCTACGTTTTGAAACTTCCAGAGTAATATTGAACCTAAAAAAAGTTTCAGAGTAACATTGCTTCTAGACAGAAACTTCTAGAATAAATTTAAACTTCAACCCAAAAAATAATTTAATGTAACTCCATGTTATTACTATTTCTGCTTTTAAGCATGATTTGTTTTTTTGAATAAAAAACTGAATATCATTAATCCAATATGGGACTAATACAAGGAACAACAAAACAACTCAAGTGTAATCATCCTTCATCACCAACTGCCTCTCAAAAGGAAGGTGGTGGGTGATCAAGGATAACAAAAGTTTCACTAACAAAATGCATGTTCTTGGCAAGGTAGTCAGCTAACAAATTATGTTCCCTAGGAATGTGACAGATAAGAATCTGCCAATTCCTAGATATCCATAGCCTGGCATCGTCAATGACATCTTTAAAAGGGTAAGAACCATCGCATCCCCAAATAAGTAGATTAATGGCCTCAAGACAATCAGTAAGGACCAAAATCTTTGTAAAATTTCGGTTCCAGCAAATTTGAAGACCCTAAATGATTGCAATGATCTCAGCAACCACCGGAGGCACTCATGTAAGCTTGCTCATATAGCCACAGATCCAACTTCCATCTTCCTCCTTAACGACCCCAGCACATCCACTCTGTCCAGATTCTAAGACTGAGCTATCAGTTTCCAAAGTGATAAATCCTGACTATCTCTGAACAACTCCTCCTCCTACATTCACTAAGTAGTTATAGAACTGGCAATTGGAAGATAACTCCATATTCCAAGTGGCTCGGAAGAAACTAGCATAGGCATTATGGAACTCAATGTCCGAGTCGTTTCCAAAGAGCTTTTTGCAACGAGCCACCCAAATGTCCCAACACACATAGCCAAAGAGTATAGTCCAGTTAATCTGCTTTGAAACATGATTTCGATCAGTGTGGACGTTCCATTTGTTTTGAAACATGATAATAACTTTTTATTTACATAATATCATTTTTTTGGCCAACACATAATATCATTTTGTCATTTTATAAAGAAAGATATATTTAATTTAATTCCAAATATATCAATGTGAAAAATAATATTATAATTGAAAGTGTTCATCCTAAAATTATAAATACTTAACAACTATATATTGATCTTACATAAAGTTAAGTTTAAAATTATTCCAGATTTTTTAAGTAAAATTAAACAATTGAAATAGTAAAAAGTCTTCGGTCATAAAATTTATTTTTTGTATGAGATATTTCAAAAAATATATGGACTATTTTTTATTGACGTGCTTATTTTTCTCCACTTTCTTATGACTTAATTGTTGTGCCTTTTCTTTCAGCGGGAAAAATATCAACCCTGCTAGTAACTGAGGATATGACCAGTTTTGGTTTGCAAATCTTCAATCCAATCCCAATAATCTGCCCTAACCATGATATGAGGAGCCCAGGCCCAAACCATGTTGTTTTGAAAAAAATATGAATGAGAACTATAGGCCTAGAATGTTTCCAGCATATAATCATTGTCCACGAGTGTCATTATGTGGTTACGACAAGCATCAAATAGACCTGATTTTCGCTGGGAAGAACCGTTCAAACACCCTACCCTTAGCTTGGGTTAAACCCGAATCCTTATCTAAAATTTATGTATAAAAAAAAAAGATCTGATTTTAAAAACCCGTCTTTAGCCAAAGCATCAGCAACATGATTCGCCACTCTTTGGATGAAACGAAGCATAAGGTCCCAATTGCTGTTCTTCATGGTCTGCATTCTGTTAAAGATAAGACTGCAGATCCAAACAATGTTGATTAAAAAGTTTGAATCATAATAAAGAGGACTGAATTGGTCGCTACTAATTTGTTCAGGCCTGGGCACCGCACAAGTGCAAAACATATACAGTGCAAATGGATATCAAGTCTCTCTTAAACTTCGATTTATTCTCAAATCGTGTGTTTGAAGGTTTGGAGAGGGAAAAACCCCCCAAAATTGTGGGAGAAAATCCCTTAGAGGGGGGACAGTCCTTACCTGGGCACTCCATAATGACCCAAAATGGTGGCTAGAAGGCAATGACCCATTACATAAAAAGATGTTTTTTTATGTAACGGCCTATCATTCTTCCAGGCACCGCATACTAGTCTGTTTGGTATTAGAGATTTGGAGAGAAGGGATGGGAGGAAAAATTTTTATGACTTGAATTTAGAAAAATTGGAGAAGTGGAGTTGAAAATTTTTAGTTAATTTTTCTTACTCTTTTATTTTATATCCTATCTTTATTAAAATTTTATAACCTTACTTCTCTAATTTTTTAAAATCTAACTCATAAAAACTTTCTCTCTCATCCCTTCCCCTCTATTTCCTTCCTGTCAAACAGACCCAACTACAATTACAAACCCTCCCAAGTCAAAATCAATTTTTTTGTTTTTTTTTTCTTTTTAATAAAAAAAGGTCAAATATTAGCATTGGGGTAAAACGATTAGTCTATAATACAGAGCTAGTGCGCGGACAACGCTGTGATCTAGAGTGATAATCAACACTGCAAGTCCTAATAGAAATTACAGCACAGCAAGAATAATTTTTAACATAGAAATTATGCTTTCTAAAAATATTTTTTGAGTGGTGTAATGAGGTGTAAATAAAGACAACCAAGGTCAAAACTCTACTACTACCGTTCACTAAATGCTTGAGCAATTTTTGAGCATATTTTCTAAAGTTGTAATATATAAATGGGAAAACCTTTTTAAAAGACGGCTGAATTACTTAAATTTAAAATTGGGTCATTAAATTTATTAAATTCTAAATCAAGTCAGATGTCCTAAAACAGAAATTTATAATTTAATAATTTTACTTTACTATCCTTAATTTGATCTTCTATCATTATAATTGTCTCTATCTCCTAAGCTATTTGAAACCAAATAAAAAAAAAGAATAATTGTCATCTAGTTCTTATGCCCCAGGCCCAAGTCATAAAAGAAGGCAATGTCATCCCTGGCCCCCGCCACGGCGTTTTCCGTCTCTGCAATGCATAACTGACAGTCTTCTAAAGAAGCATGGCCTTAGTACTTTTTAGGAACATGGTTGTCATCGAAGCTAGCTCAATTACGTTGAGGTTTCTTAAACTAGTTTCTTTTTTGGGGGAGGCGGGGGTTTGTTTCCAAGGGAAAAGGGGGTAATATTCAAAAATCAAGTCAAGTCATAAGATTACAAATTTACAAAAGAGAAACTAATGTGTAAACTACTCCTAGAGCTATGGAGCGTGACAGACTAATGCCTCCGTGGCAGCGATAATCTCCAAAAGGTGATAGTTCCGAGCTTCCCAGAGCTATGGAAGGGAGACTTTCATTTGAGGAAACAACGCAAGAGGGTTCTGAGTAGAGTTGAATATTGAAGGTAAGTGAGATGGAAGTAATAAAGGGGGTGGAGAGGGATATTACGTATCCAAGGGGATGGTTGAAAATGAGGGTAGTGATCAAGAGAGATGATCAAATGAGGGTAATAATCAAATGAGGCTAATAAAGTAAAATTATTAAATTCTGAAATCCTATTTTAAGACATCTAACCTAAATTAGAATTTGTTAAATTTAATGACCCAATTTAAAATTTTAATAATTCAGGCGTCTTTTTAAGAGATTTTCCCTATATAAATATTTTAGAAAAAGTCCGCATTTTCGCTTTCGATTCATTGGTTGGGAGGCACCGATTGCCGGTGAACAATTTTTTTTTTCCGACTGAAACCAGTGAACAATTTGTTGGGAAAATATTTAAGAAAGTGAAATAGATGAAACTCATTTAAAATATCACAATTAAAACAAAATTGAATCTTGGTCGTGAAAAATAAACAACGATAAAAAAGGAATGGTTTTATAAAATTTATGGTCAAACCCCAAATTAAAAAAAAAGTATTTAATCAGTCTTATTATTAGTCAAGTTTCAATACTGAATTTTTTTATCCACAATTGTCTAAGACATCGAGAAATTAATTTTCTTATTTGAGACTTATATGCGATTTTGCCTTGATATAACTTTTTTCCCCTTTCCGCCTTCCCGTTGATATATAAGCAAGAGAGAATTATTATCCACAGATCCGGCTGGCCACTCTCATTCCTGTCATTGTTTTTTTTTCCTTTTTTTTTTTTTGGCCCTTTTTGACACATTCCAAATCAAAATTCTTGCCATTTCTAGAACATTTGGGAAGAGGGGGAGAACAGTACAAAAATAATGGATGGCAAGAAATTAACGTTATCTTCATTTCATTCAACTAAAAGGACAACTAAAATTATGGCATATACAGAAAATAATGAGGGGAGGGAAGAATTTAATAGCACTTGAAAGTGCCAATTCAGGTGTGCGCCAGAGTGTTACCCTTCTGTTGGTGTTCAAAACGTGTGAATTTTCAATTGCTTAACAGACTTAATTACTTCCGTTTTATATTGGAAATAGAAATTAAAAATACACGTGCCCTGTTTTGCTCCTACTTGTTGACTCCTTTGACTATTCCAAACTTTGAACGGCAAACATCTGCGGGATTTGGTATACTCGAAGCCAAACATGTCTGCTGCCCATTTCGCGTCGTACGCAATTTGTGTGACGGTATAACATATCTTAATCTTAAATTCAAACATAAGCATTTTAATTCCATGGACTCTATTGACTCGCGGAAAACAAATTCTACGGACTCTGACTTATTGCATTCCACTGCCATTTATTGCCAAAAAAGGTGGTGTGGATTTTAAACTACCTTTGATTCTGCCAATTGTAAATGCGCAAGATTGACACGGAATTGAAGGACAAGGTTCTTTTATTCCAGAAAATATTATAGGAAAACCAAGTTATTTCTAAATTATTAGTTAATTACGACGTTAGCCAAACAAATTAATAGTAAAATTATCAGATTAAAAGAAGCATTTGCCTGAAAATATTAAATATTTTTGTGCATTAATATTATCCGATGCGTATATATGAACACATCAATACATCATCCTTGAGCTGATGAATAAATTTCTTATAAGATTCTTACCTCATAGGAGCGTTTTATTGAATATATAATTATTATAGTGGCTAGCTTAATTGCGAGATAATTGTTTATTTATATTATATAGTATACACTGCTAGGAAGGAGCTAATAAAGAAAAAAATAAAACAGACAGGCCAACAAAACTAGTGCCAGCTTTTTCCTGGCTTTACATAGTCCATTAAGATAATTTCACAGCATTGACTACAAGCTTTGTCTGCTATATATATGACGCCAAGAAAAGATTGGAAATACTTATATTTGAATGCAGAGGGTCTTCAATCCTAATTATTATATATATTTTTCATACCAGAATGTGACGAGCCGACGGACTTGAATAATGATACAATTACCTTATACTAGTTTCTGAACTTTGAAATTTTCAACTGCTTCGTAATTAATTAATTAATTAATTAATACGAAGTTGGTTTTATCCATCATATATTAGTTGAGATGACTGAAAAAGCCTTAGTACTTCGCAATTATCTGGCATCAAAATCTCATTAACGAATATTCAAAAAGCTAGATGAGTACCTTAATTAAAAACCTGAAACTAATGGAATTAATTTTGCATGCAACTGGGTTTTTGCAAGAGAAGAGCAAAATGCAAAGGGATCCAAAAAAAAACAACAAATGTAATAAACATATACTAAATCTACAGTAGTGTAAATGCAAAGTTGTATGGGCAAAGCATTCAAACCGGCATGTTTGAAACTGGAAACTATCTTCCAAAAATCATCTATAACAATAAAATGAACACAAATTAAACATGTCGATGACGGTTAGCGTGCTCAAACAAAGCTATAGCAGTAATGGGCAGTGTCAATTCTATCTTTGAATTTTCAAAATTGCATATTTATGTATATAGGTTAACAATTTGACGGGAAGACTTAAATATGCATCTATCAGTGATGAAAATTTTGAGCAGTTTAATTAATTAGTACATACGGAGAGGCATATATATTTCACAACTATAATTAAGAAGGCAAAAGATCGATGAAGATTATATCAGTCGCAAGAATTGCTGTATAGTTGACCAGGTGATCAGCGATTAATATGCGTTAACGTCGATTTCAATTTAAAAGTTTATAATTTAGTGGCTTATCCTTTTACATTAGCACATGCATGCATACGTAAAAGGATAAACCACAAATGACCGCGCATTAATTAATAGTACAGAATGTGTATGTACATACACATGTCGATAGATATGATCAGTGTGTGTGTGCGTGTGTGTAGGTCCAAAACTAGTGACTTTTGAACAATATAAAGGAACGAAAAAAAGCTATCACACAGCAAAGAGAAGGAGAAAAAGGTGAGTGTTGGAGGTCAATGGATGAATCGCTTTCATGATCTGAAAGTAGCTAGCTTTAATTTTTCAGAAGATAGATCTATAAAATTTCAAAAGAAGCGTCTGATTTCCCACTTTCCCGCTACATATACCAACTCTTTGGTGTGGATATTTTGATTTTCATGATCTATCCTTTTGCAATGTAGAAGGATCCAGCTTGATAATATATGTTTGATCAATCCTTCTAGTACCTGTTTAAATTAATAATAGAAACTATTTTTTCAACGTCATTTATAATATACAAGATAAATTAGTAAAATAAATTTTGTCTCCTCTTACATGAACGTGTTTTTCCACTATTTTCTTATACTCTAATTTGTTAGTTTCAAGCATATGGGTTTACTTCTTCGTTTTTTTTATTGCTTTATATTGGTATGAATGACCTCTCAGACGAATTAAAGCTCAACCTAATGCCACTAGTGATGTCGATTGATCCATACCCGCTACACAGGACAAGCTCGACAGTTGACCTAACCAACACAATTTTAGATATATTTCATTCTCTTTTTTCTTTCTCATATTTTTAATACTTATACAGCGTCCACATATAATCAATGTTAATCCTAACTAATGTACAGTAAAATCTTATGTGTGTGTGTTAGGGGTGAGCATGGTGTCCAGTAGCTCGGTGCGCCCACCCTGACCCTGTAAAAAATTGCTCAGCCCAGCCCTAAAAAAGTGGCCCGAAAAAATTTTGGGCGGGCTAATAACCGGGCAGGGCCGGGCATCGGGCAAGGGGTGCTGCCCTGCCCATTTGGCCCTGCCTTGAAAATTATTTTCATTTATTTAAAATATAAAATTTCATATCAATTAAATATTATTTCATATATATATTTTTATTTAAAATATATATTGTCTATTGTATAATACTCTTTTGATCCTCTCTTTTTTGCCCTAACCACTAAACACTATTTACAAGTAGATTTCTTCCTTTCTTCTTTACTTTGTGCTGTATTAAATTATAGTTGCTTTTTATTTTCTTTCCAGATACTTCATAATTTGATCAACTTTTGGGACATTGAATTGATGCAAACTACTTTGACTTCACGGCTTTAATTACAATCATTTTTTTTCTTATTTATAATGGATTACGGATGTTGTTTAATTTTTAAAGTATGGAATTTGTTAAGACATATGGTATTGTTTAAATTTCAAAACTCAAGCTGTAGACTTATTTTGAAATATCCCAAAATGTGAAATCATCGAATGTATTTGAAGTTTATATTACTTAGGGCGAAGTTAAGACATATATGGTATTAGTAACTACAGGAATGTTTATGAAATTCATAAGGAATTATTTTTTTCATAAGTGGACAAGATAAGGTGTTATCACTTAGGCATGGAAGCCCACCCTGCCCAGCCCACTCTTACCCAGCCCAAAATGGTTAGGGCTTTTAGCGGGTAGGGCCGGGCATCGGGCTGCAAAATGCAGCCCGTTTATCCTTTGGGCAGGGCATCGGGCAGGGGTCTCGCCCTGCCCAACCCTGCCCATGCCCACCCCTAGTGTGTGTGTGTGTGTTTTAAAACGTCTTGGTGAAAAAAGAAAAAGGAAATATAAAAATACGCCATTTAATGTTTACTTAGCTATAACATAATATTTGAGATCTATTGGGAACATTTAATGCCCGCGCGTTTGCAGAAACTTGCAATATCTTATTAGCAAGTAGCAACTCTTATCTACTTTTGAATTATTGGTAAAGCGCCCCGTACGTGTAACAACTAACAACAAAAAAGCATTGTGAAGTAACATTTTTCATTAACGTTCAATGGACAGAAGATTTGATTAAATGTTGAAGAATTATAAATTATTGATCTATTTTAAAAGTCGCGACAGGAGATTGCAAAAAACTCCCTCCATTTTTTCCCTCTCATTCTCTTAAAAATTTATAATAAATTAAAGATCCATAGAATCTAGACGTCACTCCCCAACATCTCAAATGGAACCATAATATGAAAATGATACAAGCCCAAACGATTTAGATACATCTTAACAGTGGAGAGAGGCACATATATTAATCAAATTATGGTAGGTTTCTGAGAGTAATGACTGATAATGATGAAGCCAAAAGAGTACTAACAGAAGGGACCTCACACGTGATTAAAAACTAGTACTAACAGAAGGGACCTCACACGTGATTAAAAACTAGTACTGACAGGAGGGACCTCACACGTGATTAAAAACTAAGCTTTTTGCATGGTGTTTTATGAGACCACACAAATAATGTTGGCAGCTGCCTATGTATAAAGTTTAAGGCTTTATACTATATAGGGCAAATCGCAGTGTACTCGTTTGCTGTTGTAATAAGGAAGAAGAAACTAATTAATCATGTTGTGAGCGGTTGAAGAAGTAACAAAATTAGCTATCACTCTCACAGATTATGTCTGGCACGTACGTGTTGATACCTCTGCCCTCTCACGCTCACCCACGATAGTGTTAAGGCGGACAGCTAACTTTAATCAATCTATTGGCTAAACATCTTTTATAAAGCAAATTAGTTAGATGCGGTATCTTTTACTTATGGTGCTGTCCTTATCTACTTTAAGGGCTTGTTTGGTCTGAGGGGAGGGAAGGGAAAGTGGGCGGAAGGAAAATTGTTTTGAATTGAATTTAAAAAAAATTAAAGAAGTGGGGTTAAAAATTTTTAATTAATTTTTCTTACTCTTTTATCTTATATATTCTCTTCATTAAAATTTTATTACCCCACTTTTTTAATTTTTTAAAATTCAACTCATACAAATTTTCCCTCTCCTCCCTCCCCCTCCAAATCCTTCGCACCAAACAGACCCTAAATTGTAAGCATCCTACATACTACCTTTGAGCTTTAATATAAGAGTTAGTTTGGATTGGATATTTGCTCTGAAATATAATATCTCAATCCATTTTTTCTCTACTAATTATCTTTTTTTTCCGAACTAATTTATTTAATTTATAAATTAATATATAATCTAATGTTATATAAAGATATTTTAAAGAGATTATGCCACATTTGTTCAAATTAACCAATATATAGTGTTTCCCTACTAATTTGAGCAATATATATATGTTAGGAAAGAAGAATTTGGCCTTTCAATATTAATAGATGAATCTCATCTATATCATCAAGCATTTTGGGGTTTGACCTCTCCCGGGGTAAAAAAGATCAGCTCTCACAAGTAAAGATGCTTTCCTTTAACTGAATGTAGCCTTTATTCGAAGCAAAATCTTTAAATGACGCGCAAAGGAATTTGTTGGTGCTTTTAAGGTGAAAAGGGGAAGTAATAATATTATTGAGAAAATTATAAAGTAAACGATTATATATTTATATATGGTGAATATAGGAAAGAGCTATTATTCAAAAGGTAGATACACTTCGAGTCAATAAAAAGCGAGGAAGTTTCCTTTACCGCATGATTATAGAAGAAGAAAATGGTAAATATATGTTGGGCAAGGGAGGAGATATTTTTTTTTGGTCACTTGAGTTGCCGGCAAATGTGACATTTGTGTGGTGTTTTTGGTCTGCCTTTTTTTTTGGGCTTTAGGATTGGGAGGTCAGCTCACGTGGGGAACACGTGATTTGAAATTCTTGAGTTTATTATTATTACAGCCTAACAAACGCGTTTTGGGATACCCGTACCCCATCATTACCATAACGGTGTTTGATTATCCCTTCTTTCAGGCACGTGCTCTGTGAGGGTTGATTTCAGAACGTTTTAGTTAAAATTATATACCCCCTCTTATCCTTAATTTATGATATATTTACCTAATCTAATTAGATTAAAAAATTTAATCAATATGATATATATTTTTTTAAAAACACTTTAACGTCTTCCTTAATTCCTTACATTCTTCTCTTCTTCGATTATTGTTAATGAATCATTAATATAAATAAATTAGGAAAAGATTAACAAATATAAAAAATAAGTCTTACTTATAGACCAGGGTATCTTGATTTTCACTAAACTAACTTGGCATTATTTAGTATTTACTTAAGAAAAGTTCTCGCCATTGATAATCTAAATTCGCATGAAGTACATGAACTCACTAATTATGCCCAATCTGATGCCAAACTTAATTGGTCTTTAATATTGATAATAATATTGCAGAAAAGCGTATCTCGATGTATAATATAAATCATCAACTCTCTTAAGCAACTATAGGCCTGGTAGCCTAAGGATACTTTTCTATGAGTGGGAGATGACGGGTTCAATTTTACTTGTAACTCAGATTGTTAGGGCTTATCATTGTATTTAAAAAAAAAAAAAAAAGCGATCTGAGCAACTAGTTGAGGTTTGATATAGCTATCTAACCTTTATATGCAATATATACTTTTGAGACATACCAATAATCAAACTAGCAACCTCTTGGTGAGTTTTGAGTCTCAAACTAAAGGTCTGTTTGGAACCCATTTTGAGGCAAAAAAAAATCCATTTGGGGGCTAAAAGCCCCAAAATCCCATTTGGTGTATCTAAGAGAGCGTTTGTAATGGTTGGGCTTCTGCAGAAAATGGAGCCTTTATCATATGGAGAGAAAAAAAACTCACTTCTACCATCGTCAATCCAAACACAAATCACATCTATAATTTGAATTTTTTTTTATATGACTTTCTCAAAAGCTTGTCTGTTAAAAAAACTCATTTTTCACCGTTAATCTAAACATGCACTGAGAGGACGGAATTACTGTTACATGTAATACTATGTACTTATTTGAAAGAGGTCTACCATTTTCCCACCCCACCCTGATGAGAAAGATTGTAGTTTTTTTTACTGCCAAAGAATCACGAAACTCCCAATATCACCAAAATAAAAATCTTCCAAAATCAATTTCAATAAATAATTGAAGTTTTATTTGGTGGCTAAATCACTTCAACTTTTTTTATAGAGTGAGAAGTTAATATTTTATATTAATTGATACGGATAGTGTTATTCCTGTAGCTTGTATACATTATGAGGCGTCATGATAAAATATGGCATAAACAGTTCGCTCTTATCATATTGAATTTGACTTTTGGACGTTAAAAGAGGCAAATAGTGATTATAGTGCTGAAGCAGTGAAGCCTTTTATATATACTCCATCGTTAATATTTAATAGTCCATCAGGATGAAGCCAAGTGTTGGCCTATTGATTGGTACAACATGTACAAATGGAGATTAGAGGCCGCCATAACGAATCCAAAGCCAAGCGGCGACGAGTCAAAAGCTACTTTGACAAGGAATTAAGCATCTTCATCAACCACATCAATTTCTTTGAATTATTGTTTCCATATTAGGTCACCAAAAAGTTGTTCTACATTTATACAATCATAATCAAATTCCTCCAAATTTAATCACATATCCTCGTGTTTACCATCCCAAACAGCATAATTAATATTTTAATTGTTAATTAAAATAATCAAACTGAGAGTATATGTTAGAAAATCTAAAGGAGATTCTAACATATAAATTATATTTCTTAAATAATCAATATTTTTTTGATATATCTTAAATAATCAATATGCTAAAATCTTAAACAGCAGAAATGGGCGGAGTCCATTTTTTTTCTCCAACATTGCTGAAGAGAGAGATTACATGGAGGAAAAAGCACATCTAACATATTTAGTGGCGATATGGGGGCCGGCACCGCCTTTTCCGTAATACTCCATAAAATTTAGAAGAAAAAAACACTTAAATATTATTTGAACCTCAAAATTTTAAATTGATTTTGTTGATAATAAAAATAATAGAATTGATAAAAAGAGTATAGTAACTGATGATTTAGGTTTTTGAGAAATCACTAATTTAAAATTTTGAAGTTCAAGTGATATTGAAGTGTTCTTTTTCCTAAATACTAGCTAGTTAGCTCCCAAGTTACTTTTTATTATTAATAGTTCTAATTAATTAATTCATTCCCTTCAAACTTGATCTCCTTTGGAGGAAGTTATGGGAATAAATTAAATTTTCCAATATCTCTCTCTCTATATAGTATAAAACTAGTCAATTAACTAACTAATGAATATATAATATATAAATGATGGGTCATGTCCAAAGTGGCTGCTCCCACAAAGAGTTAAGGCCAGTGCTTTCGGCGAAGAAGTTGAGGTTGCTTGAAGTAATGAAGTTTGTATCTTCGAACGATGAAGATAATGATGGTGGTGAAGAATAATACTCATGAGGAGGAGGAGTACTTGTAGGAGACGTCTGAGTCTGTGTCTGATTCTGAGTTTGATTAGTTTGAGCCATTTCCATGCAGAGAAGAGCCACCAGATTGGCTTGCTGCAACTGCATGTTCACAAGCTCAGCTTGAGCCTTAGCCAACTGAGCTTGAAGCTCGCTCACTTGCTTCTGAAGCTGACAAATCGCACCTGCACAACCATACACTGGATCTCTTATTCTTGCACCTGCCTCGTACACCATGCTGCTCACTGCATCAGCTCTCTGTGACTCTGGAAGTTCCTGTTGAAAATGTTGATTTAGAAGTTATTGTGACCAGTTTTATCTAAAGGACCACAAAAATTGAATAGTTTTAAAGCAAGCGATGTGATCTAAGAGGCATTAGGACTTTAGGAGGCCCACATTAGGTATTCGTTAAACGTAGGTTTCATACATTTCGTCCTAGTGGGTTTTACTTTTCCAAGTTCGGCTGCTAATATAGATACATGTATAAATTGACTGTGTGCACACTGTAGTGTCTGTTTCCATCAGAGATTCGAGATCAGGAACATTAAATATTATTGGGCACTCGTAGACTAGCCCCACGGTCTACATTCCTCATCACGAGTTCTACGTCTGAAACCGGTTAATGAATACGAACCACAAAAACCTCAAGCAGTACAGCTTGATGATGATGACGACGATGAAGAAGAAGAAGAAGGGTTTAACATATATACCTGCAAGAACTTGATGATGTTGCTTGCACCGAAGACTCTGTGAGCAATGGTGAACTTGGCAGGTTCAGAAGGAGGGAAATAGGGAGCGAGAACGCATTTCTCAGCACATCGCCGCCTTAAAATCTTACAAGCAGCACATGGGCTTACCACCACTTGCGGAGGAGGCGAACATGAGGAAGAAGGAGAAGAGTTTGAGAGAGGGAAAGAACAAGTGGGACTTGGAG
The DNA here is from genome assembly GCA_963242795.1 of Inga leiocalycina. NCBI lineage: Eukaryota > Viridiplantae > Streptophyta > Magnoliopsida > Fabales > Fabaceae > Inga > Inga leiocalycina. The sequence continues at coordinate 62,416,394 of OY725329.1, forward strand.
TGTTTGGGATTGGCTCACTGTGTTCCATGTTTCTCTCTCGCACGCTTAGTTTGATTTGTTTTCTTCTGTTTGGCTCTCTCTGTGTGTGGTTGAGGAAGAGAGCGCGAGAAGCTAAGGGTGGGGTGGGGTGGGGTTTGTTTGGGAGGGAGAGAGAGGGGTTTTATAGGAGAGGGAGAGAAGGAGGGACGTCATGAGCGGGAAAGGTGACGTCACTGGTGGAAATTGGTTATCTAGCGTGGCGGCCTCTGTTTTCCCATTTCTCCACTCCGTTAGGCGTTCTAGATTGTCATACCTTTTGGCTCTTTGTATGACATTCAAAACTCCTTCTCCATTGAAATTTCATCCTCCTCTTCTTATCTCTCCGTTTTTTCTTCCTTCACCTTGCACATTTATTTCTTTTTGTCCCCCAGTCTCATATACTATAAGTGTTTGGGAATATCAGCAATATAGTCAAATTTAAACTGTAACAAATGTTGAATTATTTAATTTCTTTATTATTGATGACCCTCCAATATTTGCAAACTTGATGTGGCGTATACACTACAAAAAAAATGTGATTTAGTAGCGGTTAAAAATAGGTATTCGTAGCGATTCTAACCGCTACAAACTAGATTAGTAGCGGTTAGAAAAATCGCTACTAAATCGTACGTTGCAAGCGGTTTTGTAGCGGTTATAAAAAACCGCTACTCAATCAAAAATAACCGCTACAAAGTTTGTAGCGGTTAATAGTAACCGCTACAAAATCAAAAGATATTTGTAGCGGTTATATAACCGCTACAAATATGAAAAATTTTATTTAGAGTGAATTTTTTTTTTGTAGCGGTTAAAAAACCGCTACAAATATATAAAAATGAAAATTTGTTAAAAATGACTTTTTTTATTTGTAGCGGTTAGGAAACCGCTACTAAATTTGAATTTCATGAAATTAGTAGCGGTTCTTAGAACCGCTACTAATTTCATGAAATTCAAATTTACCGCCAAAAAATTTAAATTTACCTTTAAAAAGGCGCGTTATTTAGTAGCGGTTTAATAACCGCTACAAATATTTAAAATTTTTTTTAAAATATATACGTTAATTTTTTTATTTTTTTTCAATATTATATTAAATAGTTTAATTTGTTATTATTTTATTTGTTTCAATTAGTTTATTATTTAATAGTTTAACTTATTAATAAATTAAAAAGAAAAAATGTAATTGAATATGATTAGTATAAAATTATATTAATAATATTATTAACGATAGTTAGGTAATAAGGAATTATTATGTTTTATAATATCATGTAATTGTATCTAAAAAATAGATGAAAATGAGATAGAGTTAAGATATATGTAGAAAAAAAGATGTTTAGAATAAATTTTATAGAAAGGAAAGAAGTATTCTAAAAGAAATTGAAAATCTTGTTACCATATTTGATCGTATTATTCAGCTCCTCAACTCATAAGAAAGAAGTTGTAAATGAGAGGAAATGAAAGAAGGGTAAGGTGAAAAGAAATTGGGGAGTGTTTGAAATGAGTTGTGATAAGGGTATTTATAGGGATTTACGTATTATTTGTAGCGGTTAATGTAGCGGTTACTAATTAGTAGCGGTTATTTATATTTTTGTAGCGGTTTAATTATTTGTAGCGGTTAATGTAGCGGTTATTTGTTTTTTTGTAGCGGTTTAATAATCGCTACAAATATTATATTAATTTTTTTAAAAAATTTTTTTTTTACATTTTATTTTAACACAAATTTTTTGGATTTTTTGTAATGAAAAATTTTTTACACTTGAATTCTACAAATATTATTTTAATTTTTTTTTACATTTTATTTTAACACAAATTTTTTGCATTTTTTGTAAAGACGAATTTTTTACAATTGAATTTGATCACTCATCGTCGCCATCCCTACAGAAATTTTGTAAAAAAATTATTATTATTGATGTATCATTAAATTTAAAAAATTTAATTGAAATGACGTGGACTTAAAAAAACTCACCGCAGTAGAGGTAAATTGTCATCGCCTTCAGGGAAGTAGTTTTCAAAATCAGCTGGCTGAAATGGCTCACTCTCGTAGGCGATGTTATCGCCTTCACCCATGTCGTAAAGGTCTCTTGGCTTTAAATGAACGACCATGTGCCAATCCCTATGCCGCTCGTCCTCGACATAATAAACCTGATGTGCCTCTGAAGCTAGAATATACGGCTCATCATCTTGAAAAATACCAGTATGAATCGGCCGTGAGAAATTGACTGATGTGATCCCTAGGTCGTCAGTTGTCAGTCCCCGAGAAGTAGTGGTATTTGCCCACAAACACTTGAACAGCGTCACGGTGAAACGGCCTTGATAATTAAGCTCGACCACATCAAGAAGCTTGCCATAGTAAGGGACGCCTCCGAACTGCATGTTGGCGTCACTGCTGCTCGCATAACTCCTTGTCCCAAATGTGCCATAAACACCCGAATTCTGTGTTTGCAATCCCTGATCCCGTGAAACCGTGCAAAACTTAAAACCATTGACATTGTACGCTGTAAACCGTTTTGCATGATCAAGAGGGCCGATTGCGAGAGCTCTGAAATCCGGTGAGTGTGGGTTGTGGTCATTTAGTATTCTGCGAGCAAACCAGCCCGGGAATTCTCTGTGGACCCTCCTATCAACTTCCGAGGATGTCTGTGTACGGATCCTGAGCTGACGCTTGACATGACTTCTGAATTCCCTGCAATTAATAATGGAAAGGCGTTAGTTAAATGAAAGTGAGAAATGTTACGAAAGATATAGATCAAATAACATACATGTGAGTGTACAATTCTTACCGTATGAAAGGCTCAACTTGAGTGCAATTAATCAAGACATGTCTATGTGCTTGGAACTTCTCAGTTGCCGTTAGTTTGAAGTTCTCAGTTGCTCCAACTGGTTTACCAACACGAGGGATAAATTCTCCTGATGTCGGCGCAGGTTCAGGACAATCGTCAACACGAGGCGGGCGGTTGAAAGCCGTCTCAAGATCATCAAAGTACCTTGAGCAAAAATATAACACCTCATCCCCTATATAGCCTTCAGCTATACAACCTTCTGGCCACGCCTTATTCCTCACGTAAGATTTTAATTTCCCAAGGAACCTACGAAGTACATAACAGAAAATTGATATAAAATGATGAAAAGGACGACGAGCAAACATTAAATACAGACAATAAATGAAAGCACATATTTAAAATGAGTACCTCTCAATCGGATACATCCAACGATATTGTACTGGTCCAGCGAGCTTTGTTTCATGAACGAGGTGGACTGTGAGGTGAACCATCACAGTAAAAAAGGACGGAGGAAAGATCATCTCCAAGTGACAAAGCGTAAGAATGATTTTCGACTGCAGCTGATCGAGCTCCTCAACGATCAAAACCTTAGAACACAACTTCCGAAAGAAAGAACAAAGTTCCACCAAAACGATGGAAACATCGGGAGGAAGTGTATTCTTTATAGCCAGAGGGAGTAACTGCTGCATAAGAACATGTGAGTCGTGACTCTTCACGCCAGCAACCTTTCGAGCCTGCAAGTCGACACATCGAGAAATGTTGCTTGAATACCCATCAGGAACTTTTAATTTCTTCAACGTCGCGAGGAACACATCCTTGTTCGGTTTTGTGAGGGTAAACTTTGCCGGTGTAAATCTGTCATTCTCATCTGGCCAAGCGTCTTCACGAACTCCCATGTCGCGTAAATCTTTCCTAGCTTGAAGGTGATCTTTTGTCTTGCCGGGTTCGTTAAGCAGCGTATACAGCACATTGTCGCAAACATTCTTTTCAATGTGCATTACATCAAGACTGTGGCGAAGTAAATTAGATCTCCAATACGGAAGCGTGAAGAAGATACTTATCTTCTTCCACTGCTGAGGCGCCGAAGTCCTACGCGTCTTTTGGCGAGTTTGTGCTGAACCGTCGCTTTTTCCAAACTCGACGTCAACATGCTCAAGCTGCTGTAAGATATCTGTACCGGACAAATCCTGTGGTGGTCCTCTTTTCTCTGGTTTCCCATTGAAGCGATTCCGTTGCAATCTGAACTTATGCGTTCCATCGAGAAACCTCCGATGCCCCATAAAGCACCACTTTCGGCTGTAGGGAAGGCGCAGTGCGTCAGAGTCGAAATTGCAAGCCGGGCACGCCGACCCAGTGTGCACGTTCCAACCAGATAATGTGCCAAGGCCAGGAAAGTCACTAATCGTCCACATCAAGGCTGCACGCATGTTGAACAAAGTCTTGCTGTGAGCGTCGTACGTCTCCAAGCCGACATTCCACAGGTCAAGCAATTCCGCAATAAGCGGTTGGAGATACACATCGATGTCATTGCCCGGTGCCTTTTTGCCTGGAATGATCATAGACATAATGAAAGAGCTTTGTTTCATACACATCCAGGGGGTAAGTTGTAGGGAACTAAGACTACCGGCCAAATGCTGTAACTTGTGCTAAGATTCCCGAAAGGATTGAAACCGTCGGTCGCCAACGCAAGCCGAACATTTCTGGGGTCAGTCGCAAAATCTGAAAAGTCGTTGTCAAACGTTTTCCAAGCAGCTGCATCCCGCGGATGTCTTAATTTACCGTCTTCATTTTTATCAACGGCATGCCACCTCATGTGCTCAGCAGTTTTAGACGACATAAATAATCTTTGTAGACGAGGTTTCAAAGGGAAGTACCTGAGAATCTTTGCAGGTTTCTTCTTCTGCTTTTTCCCCTTCCGAATTGTCTTGTACCTCGATGTGTGACATCTCTTGCACGTCTCCCTGCTGGAATCGTCTCCCCAATACAGCATACAATCATTTGGGCACGCATCAATCTTTTGATAATTCAACCCCAACCTGTTGATGATCTTCTTGGCCTCGTAGAAGGTTGTGGGAATCTCGGCGTCGGGGAATGCATCTTGTAATAAGTCGAGCAACATCGACATTCCCTTATCCGTGATCCCACACAAGCACTTGATATGATACAATTTGATCAAGAAAGATAATTTAGAATATTTGCGACAACCTTGATATAAAGGACGATCTCCCTCATCCATCAAGCTGAAAAAATCCCGAGCTGCTTCATTCCCCATAAAAGCCGGCTCAGAGCCGTGCACTTCTTCGTTGAAGTTGTCGCCTTGAAATCCAAACGCATCACGCACAGCATCATTCACAGGATCATCTTCATCTACTTGAACGCCTACTTGAGAACTTCGAGGAAGAGCCTCGTCATATCTAACGCCGGCTTTCTCACCGTGAACTGCCCAGAACGTATAGTCCTCAGGGAAAGGCTTCACAAGCAAATGTTCCTTCACAACATTTCGTGGATGCCACTTCTTGAACTTGCATTTCCGACACGGACAGACGATCTTGCCGTTACAGCTGGCGTGAGTGAATGCGAAATCTAAGAAACTGTTTAATCCGTATAAATATTCAGGAGAATTGCGCGGCAACCTTATCCATGATTTATCCATAGCTACAAGTGAGAGAGAAGAAAGTATAGAGAAGAAGATGAGTGAGAAGATAATTACGAATGCCTATAACCTTATATTCTGAAAATCCAACGTTTATCATTTTGTAGCGGTTATTAAACCGCTACACCAACCGCTACAGAAATTCTAACGTTTATAATTTAGTAGCGGTTACATATATAAAACCGCTACTAATATTCAAGCCGTTAATTGGTGGGAAATTCAAAATGTACTTGTTGAGTATTAGTAGCGGTTATATATATAAAACCGCTACTAATGTTCAACGAATTAGTAGCGGTTATTTATATTAAACCGCTACTAATATTAAAGCCGTTGGACATTAAATATAAAAATAATTTTCTAATTTGTAGCGGTTATACATAAGGTAACCGCTACAAATGTGCACAAAGGCGGCAAATTTCAAAATTCAAATGATTTGAGTGTTTGTAGCGGTTCTTAGTGTATAACCGCTACAAACATATATATTTGTAGCGGTTTATGAAGAACAACCGCTACAAATATATAAGTAAATTTGTAGCGGTTATGTGTTAAAAACCGCTACAAATATACATTTATAAATTATTTATAAATGTATATATAATTTATTTTTTTTAAAATATATTAAAAAAAAATAAATTATATATATATTTAATTTATAAAATTATTATATATTTGTAGCGGTTATGTACTAATAACCGCTACAAATATATACATTTGTAGCGGTTTTAACCAAAAACCGCTACAAATATATACATTTGTAGCGGTTTTAACCTAAAACCGCTACAAATATATATATATATAATTTTTTTTTTTTAAATTTAGATTTAAATCATTTATAAATTATTTCAATGCGATATAATAATATAAATATAATTATATAAAACACAATAAGAAAATTCTGAAATAAAATCTCATAAATATTTACAAATGTTTAAAAGAAAAGAAAATGTCCTAAACTAAGAAGCTGGGGGCTGATCCTCTGGTTCTCCCTCAGGTGGGGCTCCCTCAGATGCCGCTGGATCGGGCCGCTGCGTAGACTGAACCGCACCATCCTCATCAGCAGGAGGAGGAGCTGTAGGAGGAGGAGTAGTGCCCGGGACGACGTAGTGAGGGACAGGGGGGACCGCTGGATGCTGCTCGTCCGGGAACAGCCGACCCCATGCTCCCTCGAGCATAGTGTTCGCGATCTCACGCCACTGCGTCTGCTGCGCGTATATAGCGTCTGCGTGGATCTGCAGCTGCTGCTGCTGCTGCACCTGCATCTGCTGCGCCATCTGCTGCTGCAAATCTGACCGCAGCTGGTCAATCGACTCGTCCCTCCGACGTCTGACCCCTCTAGAGCTGCCAGCCTCAGAGGCGGCGCTCCTGCCGTAGATCATGCTGGGTCTGGCGCCTATCCCCATCCCCCGCACTCGTCCGGGGTGCTCAGGCTGAGCCATACCCGCCTTCAGAGGAGCCTTCGGGTCCACTGACCCCTGTGACTCCTCAGGCTGGGTCTGTCGCAGCTCAGCCTGCGACTGCTGCATCCGCTCCTGCCATTTTATGAAACAATTAATAATTACAATTTTTCATTATTAACTTGGTTTTATAAAAAATATAATATTAAATTAACTTACAATCGCCGCCTCTGCCTGCTGAGAGGTCGCAGTCCCGTCACGGTGTCTGTGTGTGATGGCGTACAGCTCCGCATAGTCCGTCTGACGGTTCTCCTGCTGTGCCTTCGTCTCCTGAAACAATTACAAAACAATAATTAGTGTTATGAATTAATCTGCTAAAAGTAAGTGAAGCACTTGAAAAGTTACCAGCTCGCTGTAGGTCACAGCAAAGGTCTTCGATCCTGCTGTGTGGTGGATCGTCTGCTGCGCCCGGATCGCGGCGTTCCTCCGAGCAAGCTCCTGGAAAAAAAAAATTAAATGTATTATAATTTAAAATTAAATACAAAATAAATTGATATTATAATTTAATATTTAACAATTACAAAATTATATATCAAAAATCTAATAAATACATTACCTGCGCCTCAGGGCTCCTCCTGAACTGGACAAAACGCGCCCAGTCGTTCGGCGGCACGCCGTCCGGTACGCTCTCCTGCAGCTGCTCCAGAGGCATCGTCCCGTCCCCATCCACACTGTGGAAGAGACGGTTCCTCCTGTTCCTCCAGGCGTCGCCCATCTTCACGAGGGCGTACCTCTTCCGGTTGGCCCGGACGGCAAACCGCAGCTGAAAAAAATACATTTAAATATCAATAATACTAAAAATCATAATTTAAAAAATATAATTAAATAGAATTAATTAAAAAAATATTAATTGAATAGTTTTAATTACCTGAATCACCTCCTCCCAAGCCTGGTCCTTCGGCCCCCTCGGAAGGTGCCTCCACGTCGGGAAGTGAAGGGGGAACCGCATCCAATTCGATCCCAGATCGCTCAGGAAGCGGTTGAGCAGGTGACCCCCATTGTGGATCGGCTGGTCAGTGCCCTCGTTCCACGGCACTACAACTCGCAGGGACCGGTCCATGCTGTTCAGACCGGCCACATCCAGCCTCCTCGTCAACACGTTCCCCTGCTCATCTGCACAGTTGACCGCACGTTAGATAAATTATAATTCAAAGTTAAAAAGTTAAAAAATTAAAAAATTAAATAATTTACCTTCGACCTGCACCTCAAACCCAGTGGACCGCGAAGACGACCCTCGTGGGTTGTTCTGCTCCCGAGCCTCTTCCTCATCGAGGAACTGCTCCATCTCCCTGAACCCACTAATCGGGATCTCGAACTCCTCCTCGTTGAGGAAGTCCTCAACGCTAATCTCTGGCACCTCCACCTCAGGCACCTCAGCTGCGGTCGTCGCCTGTGGGATCGTCTGCGGTTCCTGTGGAGGGATGGGCTGAGATGCCTCGGTAGCCCTGCCTGCGCGCTGCCCCCTCCCTCTGCCCCCTGCCCGGCTGCCGCCACCCCGTAAAGTCGGTATGGGGACCACAGGGGCCTTCCCCTTATCCTGTCCTGAAGCCATATCAACTGTACAAATTAAAAAAAAAATTAGTCCATTATTATACAAAAATATAATAAAAATACAAATATAAATAAAAATATGTGTTATATACGTACCTCAAGTGTAAATACTGCGGAATACTGACCAAAAACTCCTATAAAGACGTCTGAACGCTCAAATCTCGAAGAAATCACTCAGAGAAACCTCAGGAAACAAAATGAGCAAACGGAGAAATGAAGGAGGTGGGGGGTTTAAATAGGCCAGTAATTAGTAGCGGTTATTAAAATAACCGCTACTTTAACCGCTACAAATATCCAAATTTGTAGCGGTTCTACAATAACCGCTACAAATCTTCACAACGTTTGAAATTCTGTAGCGGTTATTGCCCAGAACCGCTACAAATTTGGAGTCTCTTAAAATTCTGTAGCGGTTTTCAGTATAAACCGCTACAAAATTCTGACCTTTGGTATTTTGTAGCGGTTTATGTGCATTAACCGCTACAAAATAACCGCTACAAGTTTTGGCGGGAATTTCGCGCCAAATTTGTAGCGGTTTTTTGTAGGAAACCGCTACAAAATATCTTGCCGCTACAAATTTGTAGCGGTTTAGGTAAAAACCGCTACAAATGCTATAATTTGTAGCGGTTTAATATAACCGCTACAAATGCACCGCTACAAAATACCTTTTTTTTTGTAGTGATATATGAAACGAAATTCACCTATTTTATTTCACATTATTACGTTCTTCCTTCTCTCCCATATTTAATCTCCCCCATTTCCGGTGCAAATTGTTTTTGGTAACTCAAGCATTTTTATGTTAATTCATCATAATAGTTTCAAACATATATATTGTAAAATGCGACCATTGATATGTCGGTTTTTCAAAAAGTCAATACACCAAATAAAAGTTTCGATCCAGCGGAACAAATTCAATTCTTTGAATAAGATTTGAAGATTTTTCGACCTTGTTAATAAAAAACAAAATATATGTTTAGAGAGTTAAGCTTAAAACGCATGAATCTTTTCTAATAGTATTGAGTGTCTAGTTGAGGTCAGATTACTCTTAAATATAATTACTACCTCTTGTAATCAAAGAAGTATGAAACTATGGATCCACTTGTTATAGTTAACTAATTTATTTCATTTATAATTGAAGAAGTATGAGATTTCAATCCATTTGTTTCCTATATTTATCATTTTTTATAAAATAATTTACCCAACTTATAAACTACTATATATATAATTTAATATTACATATGGTTATTTTAGGAAAATCATATCATACTTGTTATAATTAAATAATTTTTTTAATTTACTCAAATTAATTACATATATCTTATATTTAAGACCGGAAACATCAAAATAATACCTTAGCCCATGTCCTCATAGATATATGACATAGTTAACTAATTTGTGAAAGATTAATAAAGCTAAATAAATTACTTAAAAGCATTTATATTTATCGATAGGTTTTTCTCTTAACTAATCTCCCTGATTTATAAACTAATTTATAATATAATAATGCACATAATTAAGTATTTCAGAGAGATCATGTACAATATGTTATAATTAAGTAGTTATTTATTTAGTTATTTAATCTCCGTAAATTAGTAAATTGGGTCTTATATTAAGGAACACAAATTAAATAGTGTATATAATATTACTCCCCTTAGTTCTTAATATAGAACATATTCTGGGAGTTAATTTTGATCATAAATATAAGACATAATTTTTATATCTATCAATATTTTTGCTAATTCACCCTTATTATATTATATTGATGGTTCCTTAACAATAATTGAGAAGAAGAGGGAATGAGGGAATCAAGGAATTATGATTAGGATATTTTAGAAATTACACGTCATATTAACTAACATGACCAACTTCTTTAATTTAATCAAATTAAGTAAATATAATATATCTTACATTAAGGACTGAATGAGTATATAAATAACAGTCCACAGTTAATTCCCTCTATGGAGGTAAATAGGTAATTCCTCTTGCATTTATACTTGTAGTTTACCATGAGATGAGGAGCATGTCATTCTCATTCCGAAAATCTTGGATTCAGCCCAACAGGCGTCATAATCTCATTGATGACTCACGCTTTGTCTAGATATTCAACAACTGCTTAATTATTCCTTGCTTCAATTATTTGATTATTATAAGTAGTAGTTCAAGTGTAAATCAAATTTGACTTGATCTTTTCTTCTGTCATACTAGTATTAATTAAAGGTTTGATCATCAGCCAAAAGCAAAATAAGGTAAATATGATCCTTTAACGTACGGGCACGAAGCAAGAACGAAAGTCCCATAATTTAATTTATTGGATTTAAGTGCAAAAGATAAATATGCTATCTCCTGTATGGGAAAATCCTAGGTTAAGCTGAGTCATCCATGCAAATTTTTCATTTGCCATAAGGTCAAATCAACAAGTTACGTTATAGACACAAACCTTTCACCTTGTTATTATATGAAGCTGATGACATGGTATCCTGATCCACTTTTACTGCGTTAATTAATTAAGTGTTTATATATATATATATATATATATATATATTTGTGTTGTGTGATGTGAGTGTGAACACGTCTAAGCCCACATCGAAGGGTCCACCCTAAAACTAAAATGTTATGACTCTTTTGAGTTTTGCGACAAGTGGCTAATATCAATTGAAATCGGACGATTAATTTGTTTATAGTATATTGCTACCACCACTGAGACAATGCTAATCTTTCTACTCTCTCTTACCCCCACCTAATATGTTAGTACTTATTTGGCTTTATTTATATCGATTTGAGTTAAATATGACAGGTCATTTAAAAAATGAATTAAGTGAAGGAATCTTGAGAGATCATCACTTAATTATATATCAGCTCCATTATTAATAAAGAACAGAGGCCAATACGATCTTGACATTGAAGTAGTCTTGAATTTTCTTGCGTCACTTTGGTGTCATTTTTGCAACAAAATAATGGTATTAGGCCATTCACAGAGAGAGAGAGAGAGAGAGAGAGAGAGAGAGAGAGAGAGAGAGAGAGAGAGAGAGAGAGAGAGAGAGAGAGAGAGAGAGAGAGAGAGAGGAGCTTGATGAAAACCAAAGACTACATATGAAGTACCCTACAACATAAAAGTTAACGAAAGTGCAATTAATTTCTGAGAAAGAACCAATATGTCTGTTTGTAGAATGGAGGTATCTCTGCAACGTAAAGTGAGAGAGGCAATAGTAGGGCACAAATTAAGTGGGGGCAAGGTTGGTGAGGACTGGTCAGCTCGTTGGACACATGAAGTGACAAATTAGGGAAGCTAGCGAGTATATTTATATAACACAATAATGCTATTTTAGTAAGTATTTGAATTAGTTTTTAGAGAATAGTTTTTACGATTTACTTACGAGGTAAATATGTAAGAAGAATTTTATCTCAACTTACAAAAAGTAACTTCTAAAATAGCAGTTTTGGTTTTTGGTGCTACCCAAACACTCAGTTAATCTTATAAAATTAAATTGAAAGGCACATATGTGTTGGATACCAGTAGAATTAAAATATTGTTAGTTAGATTTTGATGAGTCGTAGCTAGAAGCTTATCTCTAAAAGTGACAAATCTTTCTACGGCTATAGAAAAGGGGGGGAATTTCAACTAAGCGGTGGAAGTAGTTGGACCTTTGTTAATTTGTAGCAATATTTTTCTTTCCCATTATCAAATTAGCACTCTCAAAGAGTCTTTAGCGTGTGGACCTTAACAAAAGCAGAGAAATTAGACAAGCACTATTAGCTAACTCCACTTTACGGTTTACTCCCACTAGAACCCCCTCTTGCTATAATTTTTTTCTCGCCTCTAAAATACACGTTCATATTAATTGATATACTCCTCTGCTACTTTTTATAGGGCAGATAGACAAGTTTTCATTGTGTATACTTTATATGTTACCTCATTAAAATTTTTATATAAATATATAATTGTATCCTTCATTTATTAATGTGTAAACTTTATACTTTTAGGGTAGACGGTAAAATGTATATTAAATAGAGGTAAAATTAAGTTACAAAATTATAAGATAGAGTTAATAAGATTTTTCTTGGTTTGGGTGACCATATATGTTGGAGTGACCTGTAAATAGAAAGTAGAGTAGCACATGCTGATCAAGCAATAATGTAATTAACCTATAAAATTAAAGATACAATATACTTCTTCTGGTCTATAATATAAGTTACTTCTAAAATAATTATATTATATTTAGTCTATAATATAAGTCATTTGGAGAGTAATTAATACTTAAATGTGGCCCAATTACAAAAGTAAGTAGGGCACCCCAAACACTCAAAGTCCACACAACAATGTGATGGGTAAATTTGAGGAAAACTATATATAAATAAATAAATAATGCCTAAATGTGGCTATTTGTATATTTCTTTTTCCTTCAAAACCTCATTTAACATGCTTAAAGGTGACAAAAATTTTTTATTTAAAACATATTTAATGAGTTAACTACTATCTTTTATATTATAATAAATTAAATTAGTTGAAGTTACTTATATTATAGACCGAAGTATACAAAAGAACTTGCATGTGGATAATCTCTTTCCTTCTTTTGCTCCCCAACTCATGCAAAGGCTTCGCCACGAAGAGACGGCCTTGGTTTGTGTGCAAGCGTGTGTGTTGTGTATAGTTAGTTATAAAAGATGTCGATGATATTTTGACCAAAAAAAATGATGTCCACGATCTTTAGATCAGACAGATTCATTTTGAACACACAAAAGGATTGTCCAAAGGTGTGTTTAGTTACAAGTCTAAAGATATGAACTTTAGCGTGTGGAGGGGTCCGCACTGAGATAATTATGATCTGTTCAAGGAAAATAGAAACAATATTGTCGAACGGTTGTGCTGCTGTTATCATAACATGTGTCGTTGTGAGTTGTACTAGTCGTAAGTGCATAATTATTAACGAACTAGGGTCATTGTCCCAATTGCATTACCGCCGTTTAGCAAGGTCGAACAAATAAAAATGAAAAGGCTGTATTTTCTGTACTTACTACACGTAATGAATGCAAATTCCACAGACACGTACAAGCCATTTCTGAGGCTGGTCCCTGATGAATATGGTACTTAATTTTAAAACCCGATTCACAGGGCACTTTGAGTTTTGTCATATGTGGAGGTTGTGAAAGAGAAGAAGAAGACCGCAGGAAGAAAAATTCTCTAGACTTGATCAACACTTAATGATACCAAAGTTGAATTGAATAACAGTAATTGTTAGTATTGTGCAAACCAGGAAAGAAGAAAACAAGATAAGTCAAGGACAGGATGAAATCAGTGTGATCTACATCCACTTGTTTTTTTTATTGGGCTCGTTAAGCTTAGGAGAGTTTAGCTCTTGCTCTTACATATTCGTTTATGATGCATTCACTGGTAGTATTAAATAGGGTCCACACGTACTATCACAGCAAGGAGAGGTCTTTCTAATCTAACCAATTCCCCAGTCAGACCGCTTAGACTTGTTTGAGTTGTTTCACCCCTCTATGACACCTGTCAACTTAATTAACCTATCAATCTGCTAAATAATGCTATGCAGATTTTACTAATATGGTCAAATATTATAATTTTTTCTTAATTTATTTATAGAATATAGATTGATGATTGGATAGATGGATGTAGATGGATAAGTTTGACGTCTACTTCGTGGGAAGAGTCAGAGCTAAAACAAATTAAACAATGCCTCGCCCTGCCCATGATCTCTGTTAGATATTTATCTTATATAGAATACAATTATCTTTATCATCAAATATCTAACAATCCCTATCCACAAAAGTTTCAGAGGAAGCAACATCTAATGATTTAGGTCCTGTTTGGTTCAATGGAGGGGAGGGGAGAGAAGGTTAAATGAGGGGAGGTGGGAGCACTGTTTAGAGAACCGGACCGGACTGGGCGGTCAGACCGATTGGACCGTCGGCCGATTATTGAAGTGGGCCGGATTTATGCATTGAGTCGTTTTTCTTAAGGAGCCGTTTTGGACCGTCGTTTAGCCAGTTTTGAGCCGGAAACCGGACCGGTTTTTCAAAAACCGTCCGGTCCAATAAAAAAGCAGGAAATTTTTTTTTCCTGCAATTTTGTTTTTATATTTGATGCTGAAAATAATTTAAAAAATGGCATATAAATTTTAGACATGTTATTTTATTTTATTAATATTATATGTTACTATTTTTTTTGCCAAGTATATTATATGTTACTAATTTTAATAATTTGGTTTGTTATAAACTATTTTATAAAAGTTCTTTTGAAGAAAAAGGCAATGATGTTTATCCTCAAGCTAAGTGGTATGGTCTAATATCTTTCAAGAAACTCATGCTTGAATCAATCAAGAACCATCAATATTTGGCAAGTCATGAAATTATTATTGTTAATACATTTTGTTAGGTTGATGATTGATTTAATGGTCTTCCTTAAATGATATTTTGTTACTTTATTAACTTCATATGAAATTGAACTGAAGATTAATTGTAATATATAATATATATTATTTTTAAATTTAATTATTACGTCACCAGTCCGACCGAACGGTTCAACCGTTCCAACCGATTAAACCATGACCCGTTGACCTTTCCAACTCGACTTCCGGTCCGGCGTTTAAAACATTGGGTGGGAGGAGGTAAGCGAAGGTTATAAGCTTTGTTTAGTTGGATGGGAGAAAATGGGAAGAAAGTGTTCTTATTTGGTTTAGGAGAGGAAGGGATGCGAGTTATTTTTTTGGTGAAACATGGGATAAACCCATTGATTACAACTCTATTCGCCACAGAACTGCCCGGCCATTCCTATCTTCTTGGAGAATCCTCCGCACTTCATCTGGTGGCGCTAACTAGATGACCTTTCTCTCTTTGATTGTTCCACTCAGTGCTGCGAGAGTATCCGCACATTTACTTGCCTCTCGGTATGTATGATTCACTCTCACGTTCCACTCCTTGGATAGCAGCTCTTTAAGTTTCCTTGTGAGAGAGATGCTCCCCTGCAGTCGTTGAAATGTGTTTAGTTCTGTTACCACCTATTCTGCATCACACTCAACTTCTATCTTCTTAAAACCCATCTCCCAACAGATTTGGAGTCCCTTAATGATTCCCCAAATTTTAGCTAGGTAGCTGTTGCAGTTATGTAACTTTATTTAGATATCAAACTTATTATTTCCTAATTTATAAATAACAAAAAACCTCTGTTACTTCACTTATATATGATAAAAAAGACTTATATACATTTAAAATGATGATTTTAATAAGTTTAATATGTTAACTCATCAAATTTAATATGTTTTTTAAATTTAAATCTAAATCCTAAATCAAATTATAATACTATGATAACAAAGATAATTATGGTATAATCTAGATATCATATTTTATTGAGATACTTGTGATAATATTAAAAACTTGCAAACCTATCTAAGATTTTTTCAGGTATATACTTGTGATTATGTTATAACATTAAAACATATTTAATTAGAACATAAATCAACAAATTTGTCTAAAGTGATGTATCATATAAAAGAAATATACAATTAGACAATTGCAACCTGAAAGAAGGTTTGGATGGCTAAAAGAGCAACTTGCGACAACAACAAGTAGAGGAGCATATGGTATTCACAAATAAGGAGGAGGAGAGGGGAAGCATAAATTCTGACAGGAGGGAGAAAAGGGCCGATTTGAATATGTTTAATAATATTTAGTGAGAAAGATTTGATTAGATGGATTTTTTTGATTTATTTGACTTATCATAGTAATATCATATGGGTTTTATAATCAGATGAGTAAACTTGGAATAATGAAAAATTAGCATGGGTATTTTAGTCAGGATTAGACATAATATTTCGTACCCCCAAAAAACCCCCAAATTTGGAGGGGCACGAAAGGAGGGGAGGGGAGCAGACAAAATTCTCTTCTCCCCTCCCTCTTACTTTATCCAACCAAACACACTCAACCCCACCCACCCCTCTCCTCAAAAAACCTTGTACCAAACAATGCTTTAAGGATCTCAAGAGTTCAATTGAACATTATGCCCAACGATATCAAACTTGTTTAGATTAATGAATACTTAAGTTCAACGTAAGGTTCACTAAACAACATTTTTAGTATGTTAGATACTTTACCACTATTGATTGACAGATTTCTACAATTTGGATAAAGTTCATCTTAACTCTTGATTTTGAGGGTGACAAAGGCACGCACCACAATTTCACAACACATATACGTAGCAGGTGATTCTTGAGATTGCTTCCAGGTTCATCAACACATACATTTATACATCCCGGATGTAGGGGTGTGGATCAGGTTTGGCACGATGGTTGTCACTTCCCGCTTCTTTCTTAAGGTTTGATATCAAAACCTGTATGTGTTTGAATCTCGGTATTAGAGCCTACACAGGTTCAAGGGTTTAAATCCCATTTCCGTCAAAAAAAGTGTGTAAGACTTCGAACTCATGCAAGCTCTGTTACCAAACCTTACGAAAGAAGTGGCGACCATCGTGCTAAAAGCTTTGACTGATAGCAGAAGGGCACCCTAATTCCTTAAATCCAGATCAGATATGAGGCCCGCAATCTCTGCCGACCTTGGGTGCCACCTGGCCGAGCCTAATCCACACCCTTAGACCCAAAACGTATAATGCATTTGTTGATTACAGTCACCAATGATTGAAACAAACAGGAGCCAATCCTTATAATCCTTGTCCTATCACTACTATAGGATATAGATTTTACTACCCCAAAGAATATCCATTTTTAAAAAAGGGAAGTAAAAAATAAAGACGGTGGTATTTTTGAAATTCTGGATGGCAACTGGGTAGCTTTAAGTATTCCAATTTGAATTTGGGATGCTAAAAGACACACTTCAGGGATCTCAAACTTGAATTTGGATGCCTAAAGTGCACTTTTAGGCATCCCAAAAAAAGTGACACCAAAAGCAGGGCTTTTGGCACCTTTTTTTTTTTGGATTCCTAAAATCACACTTTAGGCGTCCCATTTTAAATTTGGGATGCCTAAAGTAAATGTTTTTTTTTTACTTTAGTTGTCTTGAATTCAAAATGGGATGTCTAAAATCACACTAGTAAAACAAATAGCCTAAAGGTAATGCAAGTTAGTCAAACTAACATCACTCTCTCCAAAATCATGTCTACCCCCGCAAGCTAGCTTCCTCTATTTAGAACTCTCATTCTCTCTTGAAGCTCCTTTCACCGTCACTCTATTGAAGTTCAATATGACAACCTTTCACCGTCACTCTCTCTCTCTCTCACTCCCCTCACTACTGTCACTCTCTCTCCACCACCACCCTCCGCCGTCCTTCTCTCTCCCTCTGCATTGTTGAAGCTCATCGCCATCGTCCCTCCTCGATCTTTGATGTTGTTGGTTCCTCCTCCCTCCCTCTCCCACCATCGCCAAAATGTATGGTTAATTTTTTTGTTTTTTATGGACTAAGTTCTGAACTAGGATTATTATAGATGAATTTTGTTGGTGCTGACTGCTGACATTTACATTTATCATCGTTGTAGATGAATTTTGATTTATCATCCTTCACGAATATTAATATTTTTTGGATTTTGAGTTTCTCTTATGACATTTTGTGATAAATTGATGATACCTGATAAGTTTATTTTTATTAGTTAGTAGTTGTGTAAACAACTTTTTGACACTTTGTGATAATTATTGTACATTGTATTAGTAGGAGTCAACACTTTAATTAGCTAGTGCTGTATGTTCTTTTACTATTTGTAAGGACACTTTTGTTTATGAAGAATTGTTCGATCCTGTTTCTATAGGTTTTAATTGCTTGGCAATGAAAAATATAAACAGTTTTTTTTTAAAAAAAAGAACCTTTAGGTCCCTTTTGGAAAAAGGGATTCCTAAAGTCATTTACAATATTTCTTTTTTAACAGATGCCGTATCTTTATTATGTCTCCAGCATAGGCGTCCCCCTATTTTCATACGTTAAAAGAGTTAAAAAACGGACATTAAAAACGTTGTTTGTAGTAGTGTATTTGATCATTCCCAAGCATGGTTCGATTTGTTTTTAATAAAAAGTTGCTTTTTTTTAGCAAACAGAGTCAATTTTTTTTTGGTCAACTAAACAGAGTCAATTTTCGTAATCAACAAAATCATTATCCACACTAATATCCCTGTAAAGAGGAAAAAAGAGAGCAACTTATCATAGAGCCTGTATCAAAGTAAAGAAAGCCATAAAACCTACAATACAACTCTTAAAAGGATAAAAGTATTTAACCTGCACTAATATTCCTTTCTTAGCCAATTTCAGCTCTCATGCCAACTGAAGCATCTTCACCATTTAGGTCCTGTAACAACACAGCTTTCAGAGGAGATGGTGGCTTGTTCAGCCAACCTTGCGGTACCATGCTCCTCATAACGATAGCTGCAATGCAATCTGCAGCTTTATTGTCCTTTCTAGATACCAAGGACAAAGACCAGTCACTCATAGCCCTTCCCCGTTGAAGACACTTCTGCAGCACATCCTGACACTTCCATTCACATCCTTCCACTTCCCCCTTCTTCAGTCTGCTAAACAATTCCTGGCAAGTAAATGGACGATATTTCTGCTAAACAACTTAAATAATTTTCTGCCTTTTCTAGTATTTCTCTCTTATACCAAATAATCAATTCAGCCTTTTCTTCTGCAAGATTTGTTAGCACCTAGATCGATGTAAAGGAGAGAAGAATCAGAAGCTATGAACAGAGTATTACTTCATTTCATCATTCTGAGTTGCATCTGTACAAAAATAAGAACATCTACTTGACCAGTTCATGCATAAACATTGGACATGACTAGGAGCCTAAACATGAATTGGAGGCCCATTTCATTGGACCATATACATAACAGGTTCACGTAAAAAACTTTTTTGGCCCAAAGTAAAAAGGTTCATAACTCTGATTTATACATCCACAATTAACAGGTGGATCCCTAAAAATCGCACGCTCTTGTTATAAAGTTTAGGTGAGTTGGGTTCAAGGAGCTTGTCAGGATTAGAATAATGTTTAGGTGAGTTGGGTCTAGGGCCTCACCAGTGTCAGGATATACCTCTCTTGTTATAAAATTTAGGTGAGTTGGGTCCAAGGGGTTCATTAAGGCCAGAACAATGTTTAGATGAGTTGGGTCCAGGGGCTTACCAAGGCCAAGACATGCCTCAAGGCTCAAATAGCGCTTACATAGGTATTTACAGATCGCTTATCAATAAAGTCCTTATATCGGTAGAATTTGCATCCAAAATCTTATAGTTAGGAGTCAACCCCTTTACTAATTGGATAACATTTATTGGTGGTTACGAAGTTATAAACTCATTCATTTTTCCACACTACAAAATGAATAAATGATCACTGCTTTTGACCCCAAAAAATGATCACTACTTCCCAAAACCTGTAAGTTCATAACACTGATTTTCCTGCATGGTACGCGAACTTTCCTAATTCCTTGTGTAATTAATGTGATACAACAAATTAAACACATCCAGCCTGTTTTTACAAAAAACCAAAAATATATAGATTCAGAACGTTACGAGGAAATTCGAAACAAAACAATAATAATACAAGCATATATTTAATAAACATATGTCCTTGAAAATTTTGGCTTGCGATCGATATTATATTGCAGAGCTAAAACTGGATTCTGCTGGGTTGTGCCTTAGTCATCCTGGCTGCACCCGAAGGTTCATCGTTATCGATCTTACGATTGTTCCTAAAAGCAGCATAAGCAACTATGTAGAAGATAACAAGGATGATCATAACAACGATGTTGATCACAGAGACTTTTCTCCAGCTCTTCTTTATGCTGGCAAGTACACCTGCTTTACAAGAATCACAGGCATAACATAGTTGCTCTTGGTCATTGTTCCACCTGGTGCAATCTGGGTCGGGGCCCACCATTCCTGCTCCTGGGTTCCAATTCGTTTCGTTTTGGTACACATATCCACATATTGTTGGGGGCTTGCAGCATCCAGACTTTAATCATATATACCCAAAAAAAAAAAAAGGAGAATATGTTTGTCACTTCAATAAACTTGTGGATTCAGAAGATAAGACTATAGGGGCTGTTTGATTCTATTCTCTGTTTTTTGTTCTCAAAAATAGTTTTATAAAATAGTGTTTAGAAACAAGTTTTAAAAATAAAAAAGCAAAAAAATTATGTTTGGATAGTTATTTTAAAAAATCTATTTTTGAAGTGACGTAACGGTGTGGTCGTCGGTGGTGAAGTGACGGTGGTCATCATTAATAGTGTAGTGTTAATAATGGATAAGTGACAACCTCAAAAAATAAAAAGTAGGAAAACAAAAAATAGAAAACAACTAAAAACTGTTTTTGTATTTTAGTTTTTAAAAACAACTTTTTGTTTTTGTGTTTTTAAAAACAATTTTTTGAAAACAGTTTATCAAACAGGTTTTCTTATTTTATTGTTTTTAAAAACAAAAAAATAGTTCTTAAAAACAAAATCAAACAGCCCCATAGTTTCCAAGTTTCTTCGGAGTAGAAACCTGAATATTTTGTGTCTCGTAAGTAAATAAAAATTATGAACTTGTTTATTTATGTTTGTACCTCGTTTGAAATATTATTATTTCTTTTTTAGAGTGATGAGGTGCATGCTTCGGATTAATTATTTTGTAGCATTTAATTAATTCATACTACTGTAAGTACGAGGTAAAAGTAGACTGTTCATGTAAGGAAAGAAAAAAGATATTATCACATATTGGACCTGTTATTTTAAACAGTATAGGTGGCATGCCAAAGATATTTATATATAGCATGATGCAATAACATTGATTTAAATAAATCCACAGTACATGAAAGTCTTAGATCAGACTGCTTTTTAATTAGCTGTTAATTCTGATAAGACATCATTTGTGTCATTTTCATGGCACCTTTCACTGTTTTCATCCAACATGATCAAAAACTTAAATATTAAGGCATGTCATATTTCTATATCATAGAAGCTAAAGAAACTATTGATTCCTTCCAAGATGTTCAAAGTTCTTACGCTTAACCTCCAAAGAATGCCACGTAACACATATAAATCAACACGTCATATATATGTCAACTTTATTATCGCTAAATTAAACCAAATTTCAAGCTTCGCTTCAATAAAACTATTATCACATGCTTTTGTGTGTGTTTGGTGAGCATCCATAAGCTCGATTGATAGCCATAAGCTCAATTGGCAATCACAATTTTTTTTTTGAGTGTTTGGGAAGGGTTGTAGGCAATTGAGCTTTTGCCAAAACCCAATTGGTGAAAGCTCAATTGGGAGAAGCTGGAAAATGGAGCTTTTGTTAAAAGCTAATGGCATTTTATGCTAGATTAGGTTGTCTGGAAATTAGTTATATGATATTGGTTTTTCCCATTAAATATTTTTTAAATAGTATGTAGTATCAAAAAATATTTTTTGAGTGTTTTTAACCCCTTAAAATATTTTTCTAGTTGTACCCACTACCTATTGTACTATCAGACTTATTGCAATTTTATCCACTTTCTAGTTGTACCCACTCAAAAAATATTTTTTGAGTGTTTTTAACCCCTTAAATATTTTTTTGGTGTTTTTAACCCTGTAAAATATTTTTTCAGCGGTATCCAGTGTGTTATCAGAATAATTTTTGCAAAAGCCCAATTGACAATCGTCAATCCAAACATAAATCACATTACATAATTTAGCTTTTATCAAAAGTAATATCACAACAAGCCCAATTGAAACAAGCCCAATTCACAATCGCTGTTTCAAACACACCCTTCATCTTCCCGCTAGCTAGAAAAGATAAGATCAGATGGTGCGCAACCAGAAGTTCAAAATAAAAAACAAAAGAAAAGATAAAAACTAGAGGCAGTTATGTTCTAGTAGAAAATAGGAACCAAGGGACAAATGAGTTGCTATTATTTTCATCTACCAATCGAAGCAAGACACACGGTTTCTCTTGTCCTTTCTAAAATACGACAGCTGAGTGAGACCCAACACCAACCTTGTGCCACCAAGTTAAAAAAATCTTCTTCAATCAAAAACCCATTGATAATTTGAAAACTTGTTATCAATCATAAATCACCACACGTTTTTAATATTAAATTATTCTATATCAGTATTTAGTATGATATGTTCTGTAATATAATTTAAGAAAGCAGAAAAACCAACTGGAAAGCAAACTGGACATAAAGTACTATTCTTTTTATTCATCTGTTTTTCTGATAAATATATCTTTCCATGTTCATAAATCATAACAAACAAATGAGAAAAAGAGCAACCCACCTAACCAAGAAGATAATCATTAATCAAGCGATGATGAGGAAAAAAGATGCCCATATTTTTTATGTTCAAAACGTATCATAATTGAGATCATTCTTATAAAAATTAAAAAGTAGAGAGAGCATCAACTACTAGTTTTCATATATTGTGTTAGTTCATGCAAAAAGGAGACATACGAATGAAACTAATCTGTAGGATTCATATTTAATTTAAATAATACAATTTTTTATGGAATTTTTTATTACATGCACATTGATGATGACCCAAAGGGCGGCAAAGAAAATACTAATAAAAGTGAAAGTTCACAGAAACTGCGGCTCCTCCCCAAATTTATGTTTTTTATTTAATTTGATAAGAGTATTTGTCTGTTCTAACAAATGTACTTCCCATAGCTTAAATTTGTATTCTCCTCTTTATAGGGTGAATTCCTCACCATAGATTTTTGACATGGTCTAAATCATCTTAATTTTTTTAATGAATCTCATATATTTTTAAAATTTTTTAAAATATAAGCTTCCTATGAATTAAAATTTTTTGATGCAAGAGTACTGAGCTATACATGTGTGTGACTAGATTAAATGCTTGGTTTTCTTATAAAAAATTCCAATTGCAAAAAGTGAGGTCTGATGCATATAAAAATGTTTTTATTGATTTAAAAAATATGGAAATAATTTTATACTTTACATTTTTTCTTGTGTGAGTGATATTGCTTGCTTATATGGGTAAGGAGGCTTCTCAAAGTCATACTATGCCCCAGCCCTGTCAATGCGAGCCTCTCCCAATCCAAATTCCCATACTATTTCGTTTTCTAAGTCACTTAACGTGGCTCGCATTTGATTGGCTGGCCAACCCATAACTTTCGGAGATTTATATTGAAAACCCATCACCCCCACCACATGGCACCGACCGTAAGGTTTCTTAATTACCCACAGATCTCCAACCCACCTGCCCCATTCCTGTAATACGCCCCAAACTTCAAAACATATAATATTCATGGGAGTATTATTTTATTTAAAAAATCTCCAAATTTTAAAGCTTCAACTAAATACACACCCTATCTCATGTCGCTTTCATCTCGACCTTACTCACCTGTCCTATATCTTTTGAGGTGATTTTCTATTAAAGTCTCATACATACAGGACAAAAGTGAGAGCCCCACGGTTGAAACTCACAACACAAGCTACCTCCGTCTGTCAAATTCAAGTTCCTTTCATGAGCATAACTCGGAACTACCAGTCAAATTTTTTTACCAAATAAACACAACCCATAATTACCCCCAAGAGCTCGATGAACTACTGAGACCAGATAAAAAAACACAAATTTTAATAGATATAGGAACAAAACTGCAAGGCAAACCAACACCTAATTCCTTTGAGTTTTAGGGTCTGTTTCGTTTGAAGGGAGAGGATAGGAGGGAAGGGATTTACTTTTTATTTCCTCTAAAACCCCTCAATTTAAAGGGAATAAAAATGAGAGGAAGAAAGAGATTTAGAGCCTCTTATCTGAGCCCCTCCCCTCCAATTTTTCATATTAAAGGATAGTTTCATTTTTCATCTCTTTCCCTCCAACCGCCCTTAGGTTTAAGTACAGGGGAGACACATGTGCTGAGAAGTGCACCCAATAACTCCGGAAGGATAATATCAAGAAAAAAATAGCAAGGCAAACCAACTCATAATTCCTCGGGGTCTCAGGTATGAGTTTAGGGAGACTGTGTTGGGAGGACAGCCACGCGCCCTAGACCCGATAACAGAGGATAATATCAAAAAAAATAGCAAGGCAAAGGCGTACCTGAATCGGAGAGAGTCGTCGGAGGTAGAACATATCAGCAGATTCAGGTAGACCACCGACGGTTCTGCCCATCTTAGCACACACCTTGGAGTCCCTAATACAAGAGCTTATCTTCCCCCAGTAACTATCACTCGCCACTCTCTCCTCCAGCCAACCCGAGTAGTCCCCCAGATAATACTCCAGGTACGACCGGTTCGGCACAACCCGACCCGAACCCTTGTCCGTCACCACGTACGCGAATATTATGAACCCGATCAGCACCGCTATCACGAAGAACATCACCACCAGGTACAGCGACATCAGGAACGTGTTCCGGTAGCACGCGCCGGCGAATCCCGCAAGCGACACCACCATTATGCAGATTCCGATCACGATCACCGGCCACTGCAGGAACTTGAGGCAGTCCGTGTTGTTGGCTCTGCTGCTCAGCCATATTCCGCCTCCTAAGATTGGGATCGACAGCAAGAACGTCAAGAAGTTTACAAGACCAATCAAGTGGTTGCTTGTTCTCATCGTTTTCTTTTTGAATATTCTTGTGTTTTTGGTCAGACTAGTGAGTTCTATGAGAATATTTATCTCTGTACTGAGAGGTATCAAGCTGAAGCAATTATGATGAAAGGAGGGAGTTTGTTTGCTATCGGTGGTGATCTTCGAAGTTTGTATTTATTATGGTCCATATGGGCTCTAGAGTACTGTGAATTACAGACAGGTGTGTATTGCATTCAGTTTCCTGCTCATCATTTGGAGGGTTACTCTGCACCGTACAGATCAGATTTCATTTTTTTAAATTGATAATTTTTAAATAAAAAAATTATTTTTTAAAAAAAAATATTAATTAAGAGATTATTTTTATTTTAAATTCTCTACTTATTAAAATAATTTTTTTTATAAAACAAAAAATAAAAAAAAATAAAATTTGAATCATTCAGATCTGATCTAAACGGTCCAGATCAGAATAGCTTTCCCATCTAAGAAACTGGATCCGTGTGTATTTGACTCAGACCGCCTCAAATGACGATAATATATTTGGATACTTTTTTTTTTTTTTTTTGGTGGATCCTCGTCTATTTGGAAACTGCAAACGTTCTTTGACAATGTACAGTAAAAACAAAGATTCATTTGTTGCCTGAAATGGGAATCACATGATGAAATGAGAAGGGGAAAATGGAAAAAAAATTATTCTGAATTTTTCTGTTAAAAATAACCTCAACACATCTTTTCCTATCAACAAGAGTTTAATTATGTGAAAGGGGCTGTCCTTTCCCAATATAACAAATCGGAGTTCAAATCATCCTTAAAAGATGTATCGCATTCAGTGTTTAACGATACTTCCAATAAAATTATATGCAGCAAGAGGAGACGTATGCCAATAAAAAGGGGCTTGATCCTTTAGGTAGATATTCAGATTCACCCTGGGTCTGGCGAATCTTGGTGTGGCTAGGAGATTAGTAAAGATTACGGAACAAGTCACCGACTTGCAACAATTAATCTTTGGTTTATGCGTTACTAAGTAGGGCCTTTTGACAGATCCCAAACGTGCCTCTATTTTGGAAAAACAAACACGGTGGAATTGGTTTTTGGAAAAATAAGATATTTGGGTTGGTATTTTAGTAACTGATTTTTTTTATTGGCTTTTGGAAAAATAAACTGTTTGGGTTGGCGTTTTAGTAACTGATTTTTTTTTAAAAAAAATCAGCTTTTGAGAATAAGCTCAAAAATCTAACTTTTTGAAAAAAAGTCACATCTATTACCGTCGATCTAAACATAAATATATTTATAATATGATTTTTATCTTATCTGATTTTTATAAAAATCAAATTAAAAAAAAATAACTTCTGTTACCGCTGATCAAATGGCCCGGTGATGTGTGCTTAACTTGTAAGCCTATCTGCCTAATCAAGAGCAATTTTCTCTAATCGCCTGAAAGCAAGATTCCATGGATTGTGTAAAAAGTTTCCAACTCCACGTGAGCTCAACTCAGCAACTTCCATGCAATAAATGAGTGCTGTTCATTTTTCAGATTGGTGTGATGTACCGTAGACTTTTATTCACCTTTTTGCTTCACTGTTTCGAACACGATAACTGAGTTTTGGGTCACAGTAACATCCAAATCATGGTTTTAAATTATGTTTTGTGTAATTTGAGATAAAATTTTTCTCACACACTTATCTCATAAGTCGTAAAAGTTATTACAAAAAAGTTAATCCAAACAAACATTAAATCTCAACCAACTTAAATATATTTAGATTGAGCCACTAAGTATAAATTTTTCCTCCTTATCAATTTTTTCATTGTTGAGATTTGATCCCAAAATGTTATTTAAGGGAATAGTTATTGGTCCAGCTCATCACTACTGATCTCAAAGTCAAAACTAGACTAAAAGAGGGTTAATATATCATTTTTTGTCTTAAAATTTCACTCAATTTTTGTCCTGATCTCTTAAATTTGAAACCGATGGTTCTAATCTCTCAAACTTACTCCGTTTATAATTATTGGTTCCTGAAGTTTGAAAAAAAGACCAATGTGGCCTTTGAATGCATTAATTCATTCTATGTGACACTAACTCCGTTAGATCAACTTATGTGACATGCTTGTTATGGAACAGACATGGCAAATACTATTGTTTTGGTTAATTATGAGCTAGACATTTAATTTAAAAAGAAAATAAACGGGATTGAACCTACAAGAAACACACGAAGTTTGGAGAAAGGCAATGACTTGATATAACGAGAAATCTGGTTCCAATATTATAAGCACAGATGGAATCTAAGCTCAATATATTTTGAAAATGAAAAAGAACTTCATAACAATAGATTTAAACAGAGACTTCAAAATCACAGTCTATTTCTTAACTCATTTCGGTTCTTGTATGTATGTAACCCTCTTGTTCCCTACCCCCTCTCTCCATCTCTATTTCTACCCCTCTTTGTTAATATCAGGGTTCTGAAAACCGGACCGGACCGGCCGGTCCGGCCCGGTAACCGGCGAACCGGCCGGTTGGCCGGTCCGGTTCCCGGTCCGGTTCCCTTTTTTTAAAAAAAAAAATTTTTTTTTTTTTACTTTTTCCTTTAGAATTTCATACTATAAGTCTAAAATTTTCAATTTCTCACCGGTTTGGTCCCGGTTTAGCTCCGGTTTGGTCCCGGTCTGACCCACTGACCCTTAACCCAGTACCCCGACCGGTTCACTACCCGGTCCGGGTTTTAATACCTTGGTTAATATCGATATGTGTATATGATTACAATGCTTGAGTATGGTCACCCCCAAACTTTGTAAATGTTTGTTTTGATTCGTGATTTTAGATTTGGATTTTTTTTTTAATTTCATTGAGTTCCTTCTGATATTTGATTTGGATGTCTGACAATGTTCTTTCCTATTCATTGATTCCCTTATTCGTTAAGTTGTGCAGGATTTTCAAGGGAAATGGAGAGACCGAGTGTAATATCCCAATTTTTGATTACAGGCTAATGAGGATTAGTGTGAAAATTTATGTGGGAATAGGCTTGATTGTTAATTTTGGAGCCATTGGACAGTTTGGTAGAAAATTAGAAATCTGTCTTGTGTGAACTCTGTTTGGGCAGTCAGTTTGCACGAGCGTTTTGAATGACAAAATGGTGTTGGAAAATTCTGAAACTTTCCATTCTTAAAGTTCACATCCCAAGCTTTAAAATGGATATATAATTTGTGTTATTTCATTTTATTAACTAAGAGTTATGTTTTGCCAAAGTTTGGGACAAAAACTAGACTCCATTTTGGAGTAGTGTTGAGTTTTGGCTAATTCTGAAATTTTGTGGTGATTTATAGTTATGGTCCATATTTTTCTAGTAAAGAGGATTTAAATACCTTTTATTTGGTTTTAGAATCACTTCTTTTCGATTTTTCTAAAATTAGTTATGAATTTTAGAATTTCAGCCAAGAATCGGGGAATTGCTTGGCCACGGCCCAAGGTGGCTGGCCACGGCCAGTGACCTTCGGACCATATTTTGGCCGCGGCCAACCCCTATGTTCCAGGACTTTGAGTTTCGAAAGGAGATCTCTAACCTATTGTTTCTCAACCTTTTAGGGCTTTTATTAGAGGCATTTGTGGTCTCTTAAGAGTCAATTATGATAACCAAATTTAAGTGTTATGAAGTAAATTAAGTCTTGGAATAGAGTATAATTCTTCGTCCTTAATTATGATTCTAGGATTTGACATTTGCTCTACTCGGGAGAGACCGGCGCTAGGACACGCCCGGAAGGACCAAAGTAGTGACTATTCTCTCATATTGCGTATGATGTTTTGGTATGCATAACTTATCACTGAACTTTGTGAAATGTGTGCCATAGTCTATTATGGCGTGAGCACTTCAGCGTGAGCCATATAGGGATTAACGCTGGTCATCTCTAGGTCGGCCGTTGAACTATGGTTGTAATCAACATGAATTTTTGTGTATCCGACCCGTGGGGCGGCGTTTGTGAATCCAGTTGTGGGCTGTGTGTTAATCTTGCCTGTATGGCTTGTGTTATGGAATGCTTTATATGAATCCCAGCTGTGGTGAAATATAATGTGTGGATTGTTGTGATGCAATGCAGCGTGAGCAATCATAAGGGATGACATGTGTCAAACTAACAATTGCCATTGTAACTGCCTTTATAATTGCTTTGTGTGGATAATGATTTGATTTCATGCCTTATTATTGTACATACTATGATTGTTTTGACACTATGGGGATTTCTTAGAATATCACTCTCCCAAAAACCATGTTTTGCACCGGGCAGAAAGATCGAAGGGAAAGCGGGTGACGAAGAGTAGTTAGAGCTCTGGTTTAGGAGTATACTTTGGATATTGGTTATCATGTAAATCATTTGAATGTTTTTGGGAAACAATTGTATATATTGGGATTGGAAGTATAGTTTTGTGTAATCCTCAAGTTAAGGGTAATGAATTGTAGGCTTTGTACCTTTGTAAAACCCTCATTAATGAATGGAACCTGAGTGTGTCGGGCATTTGTATTATACTTTGATATTTGTGAATGAAATCAATATGTACAGGCCATTTAGTATTGAAATATGAATATGAGACTGTCATGTACATGTTTTGTAAAAGTTTTTGTAAGCCATGATTTTGGGAAGTTTGATTTTGTTTAAGTCTTAAAATCATCTAAGGTCTCTAATTCTACATCAATTACGTGTTTATAAACTAAATCTCGACCTTAAAATACAAAGGGGGTTACACCGAGAAACTTATGGCACGCTTTTTACCCCCCCCCCTTTTCTTCTAGTTCAATAACAATAGGTGCCCAAGGAAGCTGAATGTTGTATCTGGCTTATTTTCAAGTCGATCATGAAACTGGGGTGGGGGTTGCTGTATTTCGAGTTGTCCTGGTGTTATGTATTCTTGTTTTGTTTATTTATGGTTGCGATTTTGGAGTGACAGTTTTGTTTAAATCTGTTGCTATGAAGTTATTTTTCATATTCCAGATATCTTGAACTTAAATTCCATCCATGCTTGTAATATTGTAATGAGATTTCTCATTATATCAGGTTATGCCTTTCTCCAGACTTCGTGGCGTTTCTTTTGTTGGATCCTGTTTATTTTCTTTTTAAATTAAATGTCCAGCTCATAATTAACCAAAATAATGGGTATGTTTGTTTGAGCGATTCGATTGCTTATAAGTTGCTTTTTAATAGTGATTTACGGTATATGAAGTAAGTATGTGAGAGGAGTTGTGTCTCGATTTACGTAAAAAACAACTTATAAGCAAATTTAAGCTCAAACAAACATGCTTTATCACTTGCCATGTTTTTTTCCTAACAAGCATGTTATATAAGGTGATTTAACGGAGTTAGTACCACATAGAATGAATTAACATCATTAGAGGCCACACCAAATCATTTTCAAACTTCAAAGATCAACGATTATAAATGAAGTAAACTTAAGGGACCACAATCACCTAATTTAAGGGACTAAAACTAAAATTAGATGAAACTTCAAAGACTAAGAGTGATATTAACCCCGTTAAAAGAAGAAGAAGCAGAAGGTCACAGCTAGTGATGTGCTAAACTCGTCAGACTCAATTGAAGCTGTTGGACTTTCACAACCAAAAATTAGACTGCGTTTTCCAGTCAAAACTGGAGGAAAATGGCACTTCGGCCCATATGAAAATGGACCCTGTAAGAAGACGGGCTAAACAATGGGCCCCAGCTCAGTCGACTGGGCCTCGCCATTTAAGCACACTCATCTCATCTGTCAATAAGAAATTAAAGATGGTCCTTATATTCAGAATAGAAATTGAGTTTTGTATTTTTATAATTAAAAAATTCAGCGCTCAAAATAACATTAAATATTAAAAAGTTCTTACTCTATTTTTTATTCTTTTATCACCATATCGTGATGCATAGTTATTTTTGTCATTGTAGTAACTGAAGTTGTTTTTGGATCCTGATAACCCATCTCTTTGTCCTATTCAAAGGTTCCTGGCATATGTTGAAGTAAAACGGTTTAGTATAGGCTCGTCTTAGTCTTAGATGTTATTTAATTTTCACACCGAGATTGATGCCTTTTCAGAATTATCAAACTCCACGACAGCAACCACAAACAATAGCATATCCTGGTATCTTCTTTTTATAGTGCTCGTTTGGAATAGTTTATTTTTTGGCAATAAGTGCTTATAATTTGTGATTCACGATATACGAAGTAAGTATGTGAGAGAAGTTTTATCTCGGCTTGCATAATAAGGACTTATTTTCCAGATATAAACTTTTCCAAAAACACACATAGTTCGATGAAAAATCTCATCCCTTGTTCTGGCACTAATTAATGTTGGCATAATACCATATCTGTGTATTTTCTATTTTCTCAATGGGAACCAAAGAACGCACCGCTGAATTTTAGTTTGTGCATTGTATTAAAAAAATGATACTGTGACACATTTTTATTCGAGTGACTACTAAAGCATCAATGCTTCGTCATATTCATGGTTGTCGTGGTATATTCAGTTTTATTCAGAGAAAATATTCTTTTCAGAAAAAGCAATAATCCGATAACACTTTACTTGCCAAAGATGTCAAAAGCTTAGACCCAAGTTAAGATTAAACTTACCTTCCTACCCTTCACACTACACTTTTAAATTGTTTTCATCTAAACTTAAGATCAGCCATTGTTTCTCAATTTATTATTTAATCATTTTTATTATACAATATTTTTTTTTGGGGCCATCTTATTATACAATATTATTCACCGGTCCGTTTTCATGTTGTGGCGGCAATCCCCAAATGTCCCATGGTGGGAAAAGAAAAGGATAAAAAAGGCAGAACAGGGATAAGATGTTAACCTGAATAGCGAATATAGATATGATATTCTCACCCCATGCGAGGAAGCGGACGCAAGCTCATTCTTAAAACCAATTTAATCGCAGCGACTACGCCACGACAAATCGGGACTGTCTCTACTACCTGCTTCCTGTCTTTCCCTCTTCCCCTGCATTCGCCCGTACTCTATTCCTCCCCGCTCCCCCCTCCCCAAACGGAAGCCATAAGCCCGTAAATCACGCACACAACAGCTTTCACCATCTTCTCCTGCAACTCCATTCACTGGCAGTGACGGTGAGTTAGTTTCTATCGATTTTTATGCTTTACATTGTTTCTCTTGCCTGGCTTCTGGAAAAATGTAGGAAAATGTGGAGTGGCTCTGATATGGGTGTGCTTACACACAACCATTGTGCCTTCTAAACAATCTGTTTTCTGCTTCTTTTTCCCTTTTCTTGTTCTTTTGGGTTTTTGAGTTGTTGGTTAGTATTTTCATGAAAACTATGACTCCACAGCTCACAGTTCTGCTGCATTAAGGTCTGTTACTTAGTTGTAGGCTTGTTTCTTTTGAATTTCGTTCTTTCCATTTTTACATTTTTCTTGGAAGATCGAGTTCCTCCTCCTCCTCCTCTACTCTCTGCTCTCTGTTTTTTGTTTTTTAATTTAGAATATCTTGTTATTTGGATATGTTTCTATGTATTGAACGTAATGATGCATCTTTTTCAATCACTTTTTTTGTGATTCCATGGGTTGGAGCTGAGGATTAGCCGGTAGGCTTTGCAACTTTTTTTTGATGTTTTTCAGACCTTTTTTTAAAAGCAAATCGAATAATAGAATATTTTTTTTAAAAAAAAGATGGATTCATAATTTACTTCTTTTGTTTGTTTGTTTCTGTTTCTTTCTCTTCTTTTTATGCTTTATATAATATTTTCCCTAATGCTAGCAGTGACTAGTTCCTTCCCTCTTGTTATTTTTTTTTTATTAAAAAACGGTCTTCCACTGTTTACTTCGGTTGCAGATTTCAATGTCGTTAACGTCTTAATAATGCTCGCTCTCGCTCTGTAGATCTGATTCCCTTGGGTCCTCAGGAAAATCGTTAAGTAATGATCATCTGATGTGATTTTTCGAGGGCTTTATCTTTTTCCATTTTGTCATTTTCTTCTTCAGAGAACAATGCTTAACCATAACCTGCGCTTATGGAGCATGTCTTGTTACAATCATTTTGTCTAGGGAATGATAATTTTTTATGTCTGATCGTTGAAAAATCTTGGGAAGATGTCAAATAAGTGAAAGCAAAGGTTTGAGCAGTTTTTTGGGTAGAGATAAGTTTTTGTGTTCGTACATTATCAACGCTTGCCACTCATTTGTTGAGTCGTGCCCTTGTTTCACGGCAAAATTGGAGGTTTGTGACTTTGTATTTACAATTACGAAATTGACAATTGCTCATTAGTGGAGTCCAACTAGCATACATGGGTAAATTGGTAATATTCATCGTTTCATGTGGATATCATGACTGCCTCTGTAATTTTCATATTATGTTTGTAGTTGTAGGCCCCCCTTGACCATAATGGTGGGGTCTGTTTGCTCTTCAAGAGCTCATGAGTTATCATAACAGCAGTTGGTATAAAGTTAAATTTTTTCCCCATGAGTTGACTTAGTGCTAAATTTTCACTTCACTTTCTTTTTCCTCCATTTTTTGCGGTGTTCATGTCTCTTTCCATCTTCATATCTTCAAGCGAAACTTTCCTGGTAACAAAAGGGATATTTCAAGTATTTACGCTGAGAAATGGGAAGGAACTTGAATTATTGCGTGTATTCGTTCAGTGTCTAACAAAGAAGTTTGAGAAAACGTGCAAACTAAACTAATTGTGTAAAAATGTTTAGCATATTAGATATGCTTTTTAGTGAATTCAGTTTTGTCAAGTGTACATGTTTCTTCACATTTAGTTGAGACTATTTCATTTTTTAATGCTAGTAGGGAAAGATAGTGAAAATTGCAGTTAGAAAATCTAGTGCATTTATGGTTTTGCAGTTTCTGATATGGGAGTGTATCCTTCTGCATGAACTCATTTATTTGGTCATAACTTCATTTACCTTCTCATTGGATTCTCTTGTGATATTTTGCTGAGCTGGTACAGTCCTTGTGGGTCAGGGAACATTCAAGACACAGACCAAAGTTATTAACCCTCTTCACTTTCCTTCATACAAGGCAGTTCAACATGCAGACCCCCAAGACAAGGTACTTTTCAAATGCTCTGCCTTTTAATTGGCATTTTTCACTTTTTCATTTTGGTTTGTTACTTTCAAAAGTATCCAAAAAGTTAAATCAGCAACATTACCTTGATAGTGGTGATAATTTTTCTATAAATGGATTGTTTAAATTCAAGGACATACTGGCTCTAGGCTCCACTAGTTCATCCTTTTACAGTTTTTCTCTTTTGGTTTGACTTGTTCCTGAGGAACTGAGAACTTAACAGTCAAATTTCCCATTGAGTTATTGTCATTTTCCTCGTCAAGCTATGGGAGAGAGCCATTTTTGGATGGTAAGAATTATAGACATTGATAGTTGGGCTGCTTTTTGCATCTTATTATTTACAGGGAACTTTCACGTGCTAGTTTTTCCCTATTTCTTTCTTCTTTTGTTTTTTTATAAGCTTGTTTGTTAATTTCCTTTTCATATTTCATTGAAGGCAAGCCCTTTATATACAGATTGGGATTCGCTGAAGCTATTCCCATTGCTATTCGAATTCAAAATGGCTGTCAATGATGTAAAAAGAATTGGCTATAAATGACATGCATGCAGCTCCATTACCATTAAATGAGAGATTACTAAGTGGGAGACTTCATTAGACATATATAATGTAGAACTGAGAATTCATGAAGGTGACAATATATTTAAAATTTGCTAATTGCTAATAACGATGATTATAAACAAAACTTCAAATATTTTCTCTAGCTGAGATACTACTCATTCCGGCAATATTGATTTGAAACTTAAAATTTCAGTTTCAAATATGAAGTTAGCATATTTAAATTTGTCTGGTCAAATGGTTCAACCACTCTCTGTGCTCTGTCAACTAAAATGAAGGTAGTAATGAGTTGGCAAAATCCAAAAATTTGAAGATATTGCCTTATATGGTGAATAGTACATCAATTGCAAGATTGGAGGCTTTTTGAGATACGTACTCATTCACTTTCCTTAAGAAGTTTTTTCCCTCTTACCTCATAATGCTTTTCTTTTTTTCATTTCAGAAGCGGATCCTCTGAAGTGCCTCAAAAGGTCTCTCCTCGCGCTGTTCGTCAACTCAGGCCTAGTCCTCTAGAGGCTAACTCTGCTTCTTCGTTTAGTCAAGCTAATAGAGCATCAAAAGAAAGAAGCCCCAAAGTCACCGACCGCAGATCACCCAGAAGCCCAGTTCCGGAGGTAATTAATTTGTTTCGTAAAGTTTTGGACACAGCTTTTTTTTAATGTTAATTTGGGTCTGATTAAGATTTTAAATCGAATCTTAAGCTCAGGATCTCTTCCAATATAGCCCATCCTAGTATACGTCAAATGGTATATATTGAGGCCAGTGTTCTTTTGGGTTTTCTTTTAAAATTAATTTCTGGAGTCGTGCTTTGTTAGTCGCCTGAGGTTTGCTTCTTTTTTATTTTATTCCTTTTATTTTTGTTCTTAGTCTAACTGCACCTTTATTAAATACTGCACAACACTTCATATAACACATCACTTGTACCTCTGGTCCAAAATGTAAAAGTTATATTACTCATTTATAGTGATTAAAAAAATAAGTTATATAAGTTATTTGTAAAAGAATTATTTGTTGGTTTTTCTAAAATACCCAATTTAATTATATACATTGGAAATTACTCCTATGGATGGAAGCCTTTTTTTAATGTATGCAATCAATATAAATAGTTTGAGAAAAAATTATAAATTTTGAGGTCTAATTACGTAGAAGACTTGAATTCTTATATTTATGATCAAAGTAAACTTCTCAACTAGCTTCCACATTTATAATCGGAAAAAGTATTGCATAAAGAGACCTTTGCGTTATATTGAAAATCTACC
Organism: Inga leiocalycina; assembly: GCA_963242795.1. Taxonomy (NCBI): domain Eukaryota; kingdom Viridiplantae; phylum Streptophyta; class Magnoliopsida; order Fabales; family Fabaceae; genus Inga; species Inga leiocalycina. The sequence goes on from OY725329.1 coordinate 62,452,223, forward strand.
ACGGTCTCCCATGAAAATAAAAATTTATGTTACATTTTGTCTAATTTAATTTTACTTTTTTGGGGGGGGGGGGAGTCACCATTGACCTGAATGAATTTTTTGACTAAAATATCCTCGTACATATTTTTTATGAGGGTGTTTCAGTGAAAAGATATAAAAAATAAATTGAAGTTTGTGCTTTAAAAATAGAAAGTTCCTATAATTTATATAATATAAAACCTATGGTAAAGCGCACTATTCATAAGCCATAAACTGCTCAACTCATGCTCTGTGAAAAGGCCGGAGTCCATTTCATAACTTCAATGAAACTTCAGCTTTAGAGACGTTAGTGCAATTTACTTTAGGTTGTTCATGACTTATGAACAATATAGCTTCATGTAAATTTTACTAGTATATTTTAATTAATGCTGACACTTTCATTTAGGAATAGAAGAGTCATTTTCAAAGATCTGTTTTCAAGCATTTAAGTGAATCTACATTATCACAGAGAGTAGGTGAGCATGACATATTAGAATACCGCCATAATAACTTCTGATTGGCTTTAGGAGTATGGATGTCATTGTACACGCAACAATTGTGAGTTATGACAGCTAATGCTTGTCTGATTCTGAGCCTCTGCATTATTATCATCCTTTGTCTCTTCTCATTTTTAGATTCTATTCTACTTGGGTTTTCGTAAATCCCTGAGGAACTTTCTTCGACTCATCATTACATTTTTCCATGTTTTGGTTCTTGTCTACTGTTCTAATATCACTATGTTTTTTTCTGTTGCTCAAGAGGAAGCGCCCTAGCAGAATCTCTGAATTGGAATCTCAGGTTTCTCAACTTCAAGAGGATTTAGAGAAAGTGAGGAATCAGCTCGGTCTATCAGAATCCTGCAAAAGACAAGCCGAGCAAGAAGTTGAAGAATCCAAGGAGCAACTTCTGTCCCTGTCGGAAAAACTCGGAGATTCTCAAAGGCAGCTTGAAGAACTCTCAGCCTTTAAAGAAGTTCATGTAATTGAACCTCAGAAGAACCCAGAAGAACATGACGAAGCTTGGCAATATGAGGTCAAGGCTGCCATGACTGAAATTCAGCAGCTCAAGGTCCAACTTGAATTGATTACTACTTGTGAGAATGCTCAAAACCAGCACACAGAATCAGCCAATTTGGAACTACTGAATCTGAAAGAAATTTTGGCAAAAACCCTTTCGTTTATAGAGGACATGAAGAACCAGCTTAGAGAATGCAAGGAATCAGAAGCACAGGCCCAAGCTTTGGTCAATGAAACTCTGCATCAACTTGAAGCTGCAAAAAGAACTGTAGAGTTGTTAAGGGCTGATTCTGCTAGAGCTTTAGAAGGCTACAACTCCATTGCGTTAGAACTAGAGCAATCTAGAGCAAGAGTGAATTCACTAGAAGCACTTGTAAGCAAGCTTGAAAATTTGAAGGCAGAGGATCCAAATAAGATCGAAGGGGATATTTATTCTCTGAAGTTTGAGATAACAGAGCTGAGATCTGCACTAGAAATTGCCGAGACTAAGTACCAAGAAGAACAGATTCGGAATACAGTGGAGGTCAGGAATGCCTATGAGTTGATAGAGAAAATAAAATCAGAATCAACCCACAATCAAACTGAGCTTGAGGCTGAGCTGAATAAAAAGAAAGCTGAGATTGAAGAGTTGAAAGCAAACCTAATGGACAAGGAAACCGAATTGCAAGGTATAGTTGAAGAGAATGAGGATTTGAACTGGAAGCTTGAGAAGAGCCTATCAGCCCAAAAGGAAAACGAGCTCAAAAAGGAGGTTAAACGATTAGAGGAATGTGTGGCTGAACTGAAGGCTGATTTAATGGACAAGGAGACAACATTACAAAGCATATCAGAAGAGAATGAGACGCTGAAGATAGAAATCAAGAAGAGGTTCAGTGATGGTGGGAGAGTTAAAGAGGAGGTGGAGGCAGTGAAGGAAGCCGAAAAAGAGGCTCTTATGAAACTAGGGATTGCGATGGAAGAAGCAGATAGGAGCAAGAGAAAAGCAGAGAGGGTAGGAGAGCAATTAGAAGCGGCACAAGTGGCAAACTCAGAAATGGAAGCTGAATTGAGAAGATTGAAGGTTCAGTCTGATCAGTGGAGAAAAGCAGCAGAAGCAGCTGCTGCTATGCTTTCAGCAGGAGGAGGAGGAAACAAGAACAATGGGAAGCTTGCAGAGAGAAGTGTGTCTTTGGACAGCAACTATAACAATAATCCTCTTATGGGCAAGTGTTCATCTTTTGTTGAAGATATTGACGAGGATTTTCACCAAAAGAAAAATGGCAACATGTTGAAAAAGATTGGGGTCTTGTGGAAGAAGCCTCAGAAATAATCAATATTGTCTAATATTTTATTACTCCGACTTATACGGTTGTTACGGTGTTTTTGTTATGCTCTGTAAATTATGCGCCTGCATCTATATTTCTGAACTTAATTGTGGAAAGCTTGCGATTTCTTTGTTTAGTGGGTTAAGCTCTACATAATTCTCTCTGTTTCTTCGGAACCTAGAATATCAGATGCTAAACTTTGCTCTGATATCAGTTTTTATTTGCCCCTCATGATTTTTCCTATTCTGTGCGTGACGGTGATTCTCATAGTAAAACTGGAACACCAAGCTCTTGATGTATTTGTCCTCTATATTTTCCCTTTCTTATCTAAAAAATGCATAATTTTCAACTAGGAGTTTTCGTCAATGTTTTTTTAGAAGGTTCTCTCGTAAGTTTATAACCAAAAATCGACATTTGAATGACTAAAATCTGTCAAAATGTTAAATTATATAATAAACCCTTTATTCTATTAAATGGGGCCGGCCATATGGATTGCAAGACGTCATTGTGTTATATAAAAAATGTTAAATTATAAGAATTAAAAATAATTAATTAAATTTAAGTTGTTAAATTTTGATATGGATAATTTAATCCCAAAATAATGAAAATAAGAAGGTATTTTGTCCTTGGCTTTTAGGGATGTACTCCCTCTAATCCTTATTATAAAACACCAACTACCAATTCTCACAAATCAATAAAAATAGTTAAAAGTATTAAAATTATTCTAAAATTCAAGTAATTTTTAATATTATCCTTACCAACTATACTAAACTCAAATATCCATTAATTATTACTCTCTTCCACTACATGAAAAAAATAAATTAAACGTTACTTAGAAACTTATAAATACCTTATAAAAAGGATCAAAATTATTTATTAGTTGGTGTCTTATAATAAGGAGCTATTTCCCACTACATGAAAAAATAAATTAAATATTATTTAAAAATTTATAAATACCTTATTAAAAGAATCAAAATTATTTATTAATTGGTGCCTTATAATAACAATAAGGATTAGTAACTTCCATATTGAAAAACTCTTGCATGTATTTTGTCATGGGGTTTTAGGGCTCGTTTCTTCATTGGCTTGGCGGCCTCGCAGGGAGGAGCTTCTTTTCGATTCTCACTTCTCTGTTCGACTTAGATTCCCCAGAGCAGTTCGTTAGCTTGTACTCTTCACCATGGGGTGAGTTTCACTTTCGAGCGTTGTTGCTTTTTTGCCTGCTCTACATGTTTGTTTACATTGAGAATCTTCGCGACAAAATTGCTTAAACGAATGCCGCAATTGCTGTTAATTACATTTTATTTCGTCGTTGGGCTGAGTTGATGTTACTGATACCATCTGCTTGATTCGAATTTTTCAACATTGTAAAACTGCGTTATATGTTAACTGAGGCAACTCTTCTATTATCAAGGAATCATTGCATCGAGTTACATATTTGACTGTCCTATGAAAAAAAAAGGGAGTTCATAGATATAAGACCTAACTAATTGACTTTTTTTTTCAGGGAGATTGAGAGATCAAGGAAAATAAATAAGTTACTTAATTGTATGATTAAATTATATGTCAATTTATAAGTAAGAAACAATAGTTTGGAGAAAAAACAATAAATATAAATATTTTAAGTAATTTAATTAGCTTCTTTAATCTCCTCAAAGAAGTCAATTGGGTCTTATATTTAAGATATGGGGTAGTATATAATAAAGCTATTTCAATATTGTTCTTAGAAGTTGTTGTGATAACTCTCCAATGTCCTGCATCTTGTCCTTTTGATGTACTGGGAATAAGTCGGAAACAGTTTTGCATTTATTAACTCATTAAAACCTTCTTGTTTGCATTTAAATTTTCTCTTTTGAACCACAAAAAAAAAGTTATTAAAGATAACAATACTAGTATTTCATAAGGACATGGATATCTTCTAGGAAGAAAAATTTTCTTGTGGTTACCTTGCAACTAAATATAGCAAGCTGCGTTATTCAGCTGAGCACTCACCTACACGTTGGCTTCATTGTCCAAGATTATTTCGTGGTTAATTTATTTCTCATTCCTGCGGGCTCTTTTGCTTATTAACTGATCATTCAGAATTAAGTTATGAAATGGGAGATGTTTGATGTCTGGTCTTTTGGGTTCTTGTCATGTTTAATGATATTATTAGTACTAAGGTTGCAGCTTGTGTTTGTAGAGTGTCTGAATGATGGCATAAATAACAGTTGTCTTGGAATTGTGTCTTTGCTTTACCCTTTTCCTCAAACCACCTAGTCTTGCATAATTTCTTGATAAAATGAAGTGTCTACCAAGTTTCATAAATTTTATTGTTAGTTGTATCTCAAGCATGCTGCTTGCATTGTATTTGGTTGAAGATTCGTCTAAATTCATGTCTGCTGACATTTTTCTCATGTCAGGAAAACACGTGGAATGGGAGCTGCTCGCAAATTGAGGTCCCACCGGAGAAGGCAGAGGTGGGCTGACAAGGCATACAAGAAATCCCATCTGGGTAATGAATGGAAGAAGCCTTTGCTGGATCCTCTCATGCTAAAGGCATTGTTCTTGAAAAAATGTGAGCCTTATCTTGTAGACGTTTGTTCAAGAGAAAATTGCTTGAAAGGCATTTGCACTCAGAAATGTGATATAATTTCTTACATAATGTTCAACTCATGATCGCAACCTTTTTTCAGTGGAATTGAGGCTAAGCAGCCAAACTCTGCCATTAGAAAGTGTGCTCGAGTGCAGTTGATCAAGAATGGGAAGAAGATTGCGGCCTTTGTGCCCAACGATGGTTGCTTGAACTACATTGAAGAAAATGTAAGATTTCAAAAACTTTGATGAACATTGGGAAGAGAGGAGTCTCAAAAATGCATGTTCATTTATATGCAGGACGAGGTGCTGATAGCTGGATTTGGTCGAAAAGGGCATGCTGTCGGAGATATTCCAGGAGTTCGATTCAAGGTTGTAAAGGTATCAGGGGTGTCCCTTTTGGCTCTCTTCAAAGAGAAGAAGGAGAAGCCCAGGTCTTAAACAATTTTATTTAGAAATCCTATCTTTGCCTTGGTAGGATCTAAATTATAGAATTTAGAAGTCGAAAATGTTTTTGTTGTTTTTTTGTGCCCCTTGTTTGTTACATTCAAGTGCCTGATGCTTGTAGAGCCTGGTACTGTGTTTCGCAACACTCCCGTTTGGACATTAAAGGATCATACTATATATGTTTATTGCTACTCTTCAGAGTAATTCTACAGACTTCCGAGAGATCTGGTGTTTTCATCAAAAGTATTTGTGATGTAAAAGATTTTGACGTTCCTGACGCCAGGTCTGGAGGAATTTTTTGTTTTCCTTGGGAAGGGGGAATTCTATAGGCGAATCAAATGAGGATGATATATAAATCTGTATCTCTGGATTTTGCTGCCTCAGTACTCTCTTACTGACAGCTTTCAATCAAGTATTTTGGCTGCCCACTTGCAAGCTTCATCATGAGATTCCTAATGTCTCACTTCTCATGCACTCCCTCTAATCCTTATTATAAGACACAACTGTCAATAATTTTTAGTTCTTATTATAAGGCACCAACTGCTTCTAACTAACCCATTTATTATGTTTTTCCTATTATGCCCTCATTTTTAATGGGACTTCGTTTTTTTTGAATAACTTCTTGAAAGTTGTAAATTTTTATTTCCTATACCATGAACGTTGCATATTCTTTTTAGTGCCTGTTGCATTTCCAATCCACTAAGCATGTTTCTCTCACCCCCCCCAATTAAGTTTCCATTCCTCAAGGGGTTCAACTTTATACCCTTCGCTTCATTATTTCATTTCTCAATCATCTCTTTTTATCTATTTGGGTAAATTTTGTCATCCATCGGATATTGCATCAGGCATTGGGATTTGGGAATAGAGGTTATAACTATGGGGGAGAGAGAAAGGAGCAATTAGAGACTATGCTAAGTTGCTAACACATGGCAAATCTGAAAATTAATTTTTTTAAATCCACATCATTAAAGTAGGGGCAAAGGTGGAAATTTTTATCAACTGTACACCAACTTAATGACTCAACTTCCCTTTCATGGTCTGAAAGAAATGGCAGTTGATACCTTATAATAAGGACCAAAGGGAGTACTTGCATCTAGATTCGTATATATTTGGTTGTGATGATGCTAAGGAACAGTTTTTACACATTTTATTATCATCAATGCTACCTCCTATTTTCTCCACTTGAAAAAAAAAAAAACACATTTTATACATTTGTAAGGCCAGAAACAACGTCAGTTTGCCAACATGGTTGGTTCTGTTTCTTTCTTCTTTTTTTTTTTTGCCAATTTGTTCTGCTTCTACTCCATGTTCTGAATCCTTTTAACATATTTGATGACCAATAAGTGTGCGTAGACACATATATTCAGATTCAAATCAATTAGTGAATAAAAGAAGGATATCATTTTATGGATGATGTACACACACACACATTATACTTTTAAATGAAAAATAATAATTATTCTTCAAACCGAAGTTGATGATGGGTAGTTAGTTTCTAATCCCTTTTGAAATCTTATTAATAGAGTAGTTTCTAATTTACTGTTAATATATTTAATTAGAGGGACATTTTTTACCAATTATATTATTTTTTTATTTCAGTAATGCACTAGGATCTTTTAATGGTATTTCAAAAACTTGAAATCCTTAAATATCATGTTTTTTGTTAGAATCCTTGAATATCGTATTAGACGGTCTATAAATGTCATTAGCCCCTCTCTAATTCAAATCTCTTTTTTTAAAAAAAAATAACCCTAATGCAGCCGTCGTTGATGGCGGATGTAATTATTTGAATTAAATAAATACTGATCAAATTCAGCATTGAAAAAAAATGGCGGGACGTCCTATGAATCACTGAATTGCCAAAACCATCGCGATTAAAAGAAATTCAAATTGGCCAGCGCACTATGGCGCAGATGGCAGGGTTTGAGGCCTAAGTGCCTCTCTATCCAGGTTCGATCCTGGCCAAGCACCCCGTGGGTGCCTAATCAAAAAAAAAAAAAAAGAAATTCAAATTGGGACCCAGCCAATACGGATAATTTGTCAGTGATTAGAGAGGCAAATTCAAATAATTTTCAAACTGATTACTGACATTTTCCCACGCCCAAATCCTAACACAGATTTGGTCTGCCAAGAGGGACAAAAATCCTTACCGAAGTTGCTGCACGTGCTTCACTGAAATTTCTAATGCTTAGGGACACGAGAAATTCTCCATTACATTCTTCTTAATTTACTAACATTATATGGTATTATATATATAAATATATATGTTTCTGGTCCTAAATATAGGATAGAATTGATTTTTTTTAGAGATTAAGGAAGTTAAATAAATTAGTAATTGTATCATATGTTTTATATACTTAGATTATATATTAATTTATTAGTCAAACTAATTAGTTTTAAGAAAAAAAATAAAAATAAAAATATTCAAAAGTGATTTAATTAGCTTTCTTAATCTATCCAAAAAAATCAATTTTATCCTATATCTAGAACAGGAGGAAGTGGTATATTCTTAACCAAAAAAATTCATAGTGTATTTTTTCTTTCATAGTCACTAAAGTCATTTAATTGGTAGATATTAGCCCCTTACGTTAAACTAATCTCCATTGGGGTATTTTGTCCTTTGCTAAAATTAATGACTCCACTGTAATGTGTAAAAATAAAAATTAAAAACATGTCAAAAATTTAATATAGGTAAACAAAGACAATAATATTAAAAAATAATTTAATTATCACATCTCTATTTCAAGCAAAACTTCAAAATTCTGTCCTTTAAACCGGAATGAGAACCTATATCTGGAGGATAGTAATTTGATAATGTAAAATCGTACAGCATGTTATCAGATTATTCCTGATCAGAGCAAGACGCAATCATGGCAGAATATCTCGACAACTAAGCTATATTCAAAACTCAAAGGAGCTAAAAAATATGGATTCCAACTGATCAGAGAGTTCAGACTCATCAGACTGCAATCAACTATATATGAAACATCACTCTCATTCTTTCTCCATCCCTCTTCTTTTGTCAAATAGGGAAATAATGATTCTTCATCTACTTCTCTCCAACTTCCTTGACTATCATTGAAAAACAAAACAAATTTGACATTTTCCTTAGTCTAGCCTATCAAACAAACAAAAAATTCAAAATAATAATAATAATAACAGCTGATTAATTGGGAAAATTAAAAACAAACGAAAAGACATGATGATTGTTGATTCAAAAGCCGAGGAATATTATATTGAAAGTTTAAGACCGATAAAATTGTAGTCAAACATGAGGGGAAATCATCACCGCCCTCCGATTTGTTCTCTCTTCTGGAGTTTTTACATTAGGGGACTATTAAGAAGCCCGTGCCAAGATGGAGACGTGAGACTGTTCCAATTTGCTCTTCCTGAATCAATTTCACCCATGTTTGTGTCTCCATTATTAAGCTGCCATGGAAGGCCCCACAAAACCTTATTAGCATTATCACCTTGTTCTCTGCCATTATTGCAGATTTCTTGCTTCATAGTAGTGACAGTGACTGCTTGATGAGTAGCGGCATTACTCGCTTCTTGTTCAAATGGAAGCATCATCTCTCCACTGACCCCAGTAATCCCGCAAGCATTATTGCTGTTACTTCCATTGTCTACCTCTCCCAAGTCCCCATTCCCATATCCGTAGTACAGATTTTGAAGATTACTACTACTCTGTGTTTCAAGGAATCCACTACGAAGTGCATCTAGAAATCCAGTGTTTGTGGAAGAGATATTTCCAAGAGAATTTCCCAGAACAGAAAAATCATGGTTGTCAAAGCCAAATTGTCCACAAGATTGCTTATGGAGTCTAGCTAGTGCAAAAGCAAGGTCATTGGGGTCATATGATAATGGAGGTAGGGTTGTGATTAGTGGATTGGAATTGGGTGTGAGTGATTGATCCTGAGCCCGTTTTGATGAAGAGGAAGATGATGAGGACCTTTTGTTTTTCCTGCAGCCTCCACCCACTGGAACATTTCTCAGGGTTCCTCCTTTGGTCCAATATCTCCTGCAAGATTTGCAGAAATATCTTGGCTGGGAGAGACTGTAATTGTTGTAGTAACAGAATTTGGTGTGTGTAGACTCGCATCTTGGACATTTCAGGGCTTGTTCAGGCTGAGGTCTTGGCTTTCTCTCCTGATTATTATTCTGTTCCTTTGAAGAAGCCAACATATTCTCCAGTGACGACTGGCTGGGCATTTGCTGCGAGATTTATCGAAAAAGGAAAAACATAATCGCGATGAAATCAGAAATTAATGCATCTTTATAAATCTCATCTGTTCAGTCTGAGTGATATATGTACGCACGCACATGTAATCAGAACGGTAAAGTTAAGGTTACCGGCCTGCCTATTTTTGGGGGGAAAGAAAAAGGAGATAAGAGATCGGGGAGGTGCAGATTCGGCTTTAAATTATTCCAAGATTTTGAAAAACTAAAAAAAGGATGAATTACTCCAAAAGAAGTTCAAAAAATTTTGGTTCCTAGCTAATTTCTGTTAACTTTATTGTTCGAACTTCACAAACACTTCGGCAGGAAAGTTTACCCTGACTTCGCAGCTCAAAAGGAAATTTATTATATGTATAACATACACAAATTAGCTGCCCAGAAGTTTCTTATGCTTATTATTCCAAAATTTTCCAGGAAGAGGGGTGAGAAAAATGAAATCGATGAGAAGTTCGTTCGTTCGTTCGTCAGATTTCAGAAGATACAAGCAAGAAGCCAAAATCATAGAACAAAGAGAATAATGTAACATGACTGAATGAAAGATGAAAGAAAAAGGCACAAAGAAGATGCGTGTATGTGTGAGTAATTGCACGCTAGAGACACAAATATCCTACCTGGTGTTGTGCGCTAGAAGGATCCATCCATACAGTCAAATAAGCTGGCCTCAGTGATCACTGGGAAAGATGAGCTTGCGGTCGAAGTAGAAATCTCAAATCTTCGTTTCTGTGATGAAGGGGAGAGAGGGGGGGAGAGAGAGAGAGATGCGTTGGGTTGGGTAGGCAGAGTCATGCAAAGTGGGAAGTGAGGTGGGGGGATGGAAGGGAAAGGAGAGAAGATATATAAAGGGAGAGGGGGGGGGGTAAGTAATGATGGGGGTATTGGCCGTACGAGATGAAGGATGAGATTGGCTTGCACGCAGAGAAGGCATTAAATGGAAAATTCCAATCCTTCTAATAATCCTAAAAATCCCAATATCTCTCTTCTGCTTCGTTTCATACCACCAAGCAGCAACATTACAAATTCCTCACTCTCTCTCTATATCTGTGGGTGGCTGGCGGGTCCCACTCTCCCGTGGATTCAACTATTAGTGGGCTCCACCTCACATCGCCCCACTACCGATCTGCTCTCCTTGTCCCTTCCCTCGCAATTCATCCGCCCCACACCCATGAGGCTTTCTCAGACTCCACACGCCGTGAAACTCATGTGATCCAGTTCCCATATGTTCACTTCACCTTCGCTTTTTTGTTTTTTTCCTTTTTTTGAGTTAGGGTTTTGATAAATTGGGTCCAAATACTTAGATAATCAAGGCACGTCTCACATTTTAAATAATACTCACACCAACAAATTGTCAATTGATGTGGTAAACGATCTTGTCCTCATACAATGAAGAACACAAATTTAAATTTTGGAAAATGTGATTGTGGAGAGAGTTGAAAATCATTTATGCTCTAAGTCTTAAAATGAGTTATATCCTTAACCAAATAAAAATAATAATGCTCTGTCCTTTTGTAAAAAAAATTTAAAATATACTCCTCAATCTTTAATATAATACATATTTTATTTGATTTGATAAAATTAAAGAAATTAATTGAATTAGTTACTATAATAACATGCATTTTCCAAAATACTGTAGTCACCTTCCTTAATTCATTTCTTCCCTCTTCCCCTTGATTATTGTTGAGGGACATCGATAGAAATAAATTATGAAATGATTAAAAAATATAAAAATTCATGTTTTATGTTTAGGATCAAGTTGAACTTGCAAACTCATATTTTATATTAAGTATCAGAGGAGTAAGTTAAAAGAATTTTTTGGTTAGTAGCACAAGTCACTTGGAGGATTAGTGTTTAATTATCAACTTTTGCCTATATAATTAATACTACTTTTTTTTATCAAACCTTATAATTAATACTCAAAAATAACTTATATTTTAAAATTTAACTAGTAACTAATACATAGTTAATCTAGCGGGACAATGTCCTACTAGATCTTTTTTTATCTCAAGTTTGTCGTCTCGAAGTAAAAAATATCTCCACGTGGAAGGTAACCATCCACCAATTTTGAAGTCAATTGTTCGAATACTTGATAAGGTAAAAATAAGTTTTGAAAGATGTAGTACGGAATAGCCAAAACGTTGTGTTTTTTAAAACAAAAAACAAAAGTTTGATGTTAGGGATAAAATATATGGTTGAATGAATAGATAAAAAATATTAGTTTGATTGTTTATTTCGGGGGGAATAACTAGGTGGAATGGAAGAAAAGAACAGGCATATGGTAAGTGTGCGAACAGAAGAGGGGGTGGGGAGGATGTTGGGTGGCTGATTCAGGCAAGAAGGGGTGGGACCCAGGGAAGAAGAAACAGAGAGGCCGTTGATGGGACATTAATTGAGGGGGGAGCCGGGGAAGAATTGTCGTGCTTAGTTTGTTGAGTGTTTTGGCTGATGTGAACTCTTCATCATTCCTCACGACAATTTTCGACGAAAAAAAAAAATCATTCCTCGGGACAATCACCGGGCCACCATTTTTTTTATTTTTTATTTTTCCCATATTCCTTCGTTTCCATGATTCCATCCATCCCCTCTTTTAACTATTTACCTTCCATTAAAAATTGAATAATTCGAGTCTCCATAATTCACCAAGTATCTCAAATAATATTTCAATAGAATGCATTTCCTCTTGTCTTTATTATAATTTTTTTAAAAATAATTGAGTGGTTTTTATTATCTTATATTATAGGTTATTTGGTAGAGTATTAATTACTTTTTAAATTAACTACCCTTATTTGAAATTTGATAAAATCTAATATATCTTCCCTTCCTTCAACTGAAATTCATAATTTTAAATATAATTAAATTTGAAAACTTGCTCCATGCATTTTCAAACAAAGTTGATATACAACCCAACCACATTTTTTTCTTTGATAGAGGATTTCCCTTCAGCGTTTAAAGCGCAAATAATTTATGCCTTTTCTAATAAGTACTCTTCCCAATATTAGAGCGCAAATAGATTCTGTCTCTTCTAATAAGTACATTTTTTAATATTTAAATTTATATTTTTCTTTTTATAATGATGAGTCCACTTGTCATCATAATCAACCAATAAATTGTTTGTAAATTTTGATGAAGATGTCAACTTTGCCAAGTAGAGAGAAGGATACATTACTTAAAACGAAGAGAAAATATAACTAGCAAGTTAAGCATTCAAAACTATACTAGTTCCTCCTGTCCTTGTCCTGAATATATCTAGTCGATGGATGTGGTTTGATACTAAATATAAGAGCTTTGCCTCTCTGTCTCACTCATTTAATAATTTTCCCCTGTTCACCTTGATTTAATAAATTTTTACCATTTTCTTTGCCTCTAACACTTTATACTCTTGATAAGAGAGGAGTATTTTACGAAAAGTGCCATACTCCTTTGGCTCTAATTATATAAGTTGATTAGAATGTTTGTCTCTATCGTAAATATAAAACTTCAACTCATTTTATCTATAATATTTATCATTTTGTTTTCCCAAATTAATTGATCTAACTTATAAATCTCTCTCTATATATATATATATTATCTAATGTCATATAAGGGATATTTTAAAGGGATTTGGTCACATTTGTCATAACGTACTAACTAACTTATCTAATTTATTTACACAACAACAACAATAAAATATTATCCCACTAAAACGGGGTATCCTATTAGTTAGAAAATTTATTTAACTTCCTTAATCTATTCAAATTTATTAAGTAGCTCTCATATTCAACACTGAACGAGTATAATTTTTGCAAAATAATAATAATAATAACAACTTTAAAAAAATCAATTATCATAAATTAACTAATTAGATGCCATATTTAAACGGATGAGGTTACTGATATTAATAAAAAAAACATTAGTATCAATAATTGAATGACAGGTTTAGACCTTAATGGATTGATGGCGAGGGTTGGGGCGGGGTCCACTCACCCTCTTTGATTAGCGTCAATTACATACTCCCTCCTTTCGATCTAGCACTTCAGTTATATCGCATTAAATAAGAAGTAACAGTTCAGTCATTTGAGGATAAAAATAAAATAGTTAAATTATTTAATATATTATAAAATATTTTTGGGAGAATTACACTTAGGTACCATGAAAGAAAAAAATAAAAAAATAGTCCCTATGGATTGTAAAATGAAAAAATGGTCCTATTAATAACTCCATGAACCTGTATTGACAACTCGTTAACAACTCCAAAAGCCTATATTGACAACTCCATGGGACCATTTTTTCATTTTGCAATTTATAGGAACTATTTTTTCATTTCTCCTCTTTCTTGGGACATGAATGTAATTCTCCCAATATTTTTTTTTTCACTTCTATCCTCATTAAGAAATGTGTTTAATTGTATTGTGAATCTTATTTTAAAAGGATATAATGAATAGGTAAAATTAGAAGATTAGTATTGATCATAAGGGCAAAAAAAAAAAAAAAGTATTAGTTAAACTGGACATGACTATATTTTAAACCATACATTTATTATAAAAATATCTTATATTATAGATAAAATGGAGCATATTCAAGTATGTGTGTGCATTTCTACTGACCAGTCAATTCCATCACACTCACAGTCCACATGCATGGCCCGACCTTCTCGTCCTTCTGCCATTACCCTCCTTTCCTCTCACTTTACCAATGAGAGAAGCAATCTTTCGCGTGTGAGCGTATGTAGTTTTTAACTTTTTATAGTACTCTGATCTCTCTCTAAATATCCCTGCTATTATATGGATATTATAAATAATCCCAATCCAGCTACGACCTTTGGGCTGGTAGCTTCAGAATATATAAGTGGAATTAAAAAGACGTTCGTTCCGTTTTTTAATATAAGATATATTTAGAGAATTGATTTTGATCTTAAATATAAAATATAATTTTTATATTTATTAATTTTTTTCTAATTTGCCCTAATTGATACTCTCTCAATAATAATCAATGAAAAAAAAGAATAAGAGAATTAAAGAAAATGATTAGGATATTTTAAAAAATATATGTTATATTAACTAATCTAACTAACTTATTTAATATAATTAAATTAAATAAATATATTTTATATCAAAAGATAAATGAACATGTTCTGGCCTTGTTGAAAGCTTCCAATGAAACGGGATAATTTGGGGCAAGCCTGTATCCTTGAGGAATAATAATAGCATCCACTCAGGGAATGATTGTGTGACAGTTCCCATCATTCGCAAAATACAGAATGATTAATTTCGTCCCATTTGTTCTGATCTTCCAGCTTCATCTGATTATTCTCGCACATCATACCTCTTTTGTCGTTTTGCTGTCATTTAAAAAGCACTCTGCTTTTTGACTCATCATTTTATATATTGAAACTTAATTCAAAAGCTAACCTCACATTATTGCAACATCAAATTCATTCTGAGTTGTTCATTTTAATTATCCCATCCATCTCATCACACCCATCCTCTCTCTCAATATATATCTTTTTCCTCTGTAAATGGGTTTGGTATATTATTGCCTTGTATATGGATATGGATGTTGTAATCGACTAGCAATACTTATGATGCTTTTATAGGATGACAGAATAATATTTGAAACAACAAGGACGTTAATATCAGGTCTTACACCAGGACTATGCACATCTTATAGTAATAATGTAACATCCCTAATTTCGGTTAATAAAATTTTTTATATTTAAAGAAATCAAATAGTAAATTAAAGAGCACAAATAAAAGGCAAAAGTTTGTAAAATTACTAAGATTATAAGCTTTTACATTTTATTTATACTCTTTAATTCACCATTTTATTCTCTTAAATATAAAAAATCTTAGTGACCAAGATTTAGGATGTTACAAACAATAAGTTATAGAAAATTTGTTATCACGTTCAACCTTTTGATGGAAATTAACTTGTCGAAATAACATTTATAGAAAAAACCATAAGCATGTTTGTTTCAACTTATAAAAACTTATAAGTTGCTTTTCTCGTAAATCGAGACACAACTCCTCTCACATATTTACTTCGTATACCGTAAATCACTATTAAAAAGCAACTTATAAGCAATCGAATCGCTCAACCAAACATACCGCATGTTCTCACGCGAAACCCAGAAACTGAAAATTGAGTAAACTTACAGGTAACAGAATTTCATTACATTGTCCCTTCATGACCAAAAGAGACAAAGACTAGCTAGCTAGGAGAAATGACCCACATAAATTAATTACGACAAATGAAGAGTATCATGGACCTTCATCAGAGTCATGTATATATATACATATATGATTTTTGAAATATGTTTGTCATGCGAAATCAAAGAGTAAACAATATCATCAACCATTATTATTCAATTCACCGTTTGAAAATTGGCCAAAAAAATCCATCTTTAAAATGTAAAAATGGCGTCATTGATTTGACTTTAATCATAACATTAAGGGGATAATGAAGTCGAAGAAAAAGATGATTGGAGGAAGCAAGAATATGTGGTGGGCCATGGATTGTTGGGTGGGGCATGGAACATGGAATCATAGAGCTCAGTCATGTTTGGTTGACTGGTCAAACCGAGGTCATAGTCAAAGAAACACAGGGAAACGAAGGGGAAAAAGTACTAAAAGAAAGGAAAATATATAAAAATAATAATACTTCGGTATAAAGTAAGTAATGGGAACTGTGCCCAACATGGCCAATATACGGTGATGTTGTTCGTATTGGCATTTCTGTGAAGAAAAGAATCTGATGTTCCCACTTACAGCTTTCTTTTTCTTCGACAGCGAATCTTTGTCTCTTTGCTTGAAGTTGATAAATCTTCTCACTTGATTTCCTCGTCCTCTTTTGGTTTAATTTGGAAACATTTCTGATTTCTTAATTCCCAAGTTGGATGCGACGGCATTCCCGTTTTACTAATAATTTTCTTTTTTCAAGAAAAATATCATAGCTAGTCATCCACGATCCATGGAAGAGTTAATACAAAAAATCCATAAATTACACTGGTTAATGTTCATAATTCAATGTATGTATGGCTGCAAAAAAAAAAAAAAGACAATTCAATTATAAATCTGTAGTTATATTTTGTACCTCGTCCATCACTATTTACTTCCTATTGTTTGCCCATGGTACAGTGATGGAAGAGCTCATCTTGCGTTCAGATATAAGATTAATTAACTGCGTTTCTCTTGAAGTTGTCAGAAAGGTCGGGGCTCTTGCAAATTAAAACATAGATTATTTGTTAAAATCCAATCATGAAAAAGTTTGATGACAAAAAAATCAAATTTGACAAAAAACATATATTTTTACCAAGTTAAATTTATATAAAAAATGTCTCTTGCTTCCGTTTGAAGAAAAAATTAACACACGGTAATATGAGAATTTGAGTCAGGTAAAACGAATGTAATATTATTTGATTAAAAAGCAACAACAGAGATGTTTATTCAAGCAGAGGCGCGCCCACACACACATATAGCTGGGAATTGAGGAGTAAATTCGATGAGATCTGATTCTAAGATTCTTGCATATGAGTTTTAATTCTTGAAGTTTCAAGCTCCCTCTGATCAAGATGGCATGACAGTACTAATAGCTTTGTAGCTTAATGGTATGGATGGATTTGGTCCTACTTATAACTCATAACTCAGGTTATTAGTATTTGTGACTGTTATTAAAAAAAAAAAAAAAAGATGGCATGGCAGTGTTAAACGTGTAATTGAAATTAATCCAAAACCACATTATGCATGAACGGATGTGAATGGGAAAAAAAAGCAGGGTGCGGGGGAAGATC
Organism: Inga leiocalycina; assembly: GCA_963242795.1. Lineage (NCBI taxonomy): Eukaryota > Viridiplantae > Streptophyta > Magnoliopsida > Fabales > Fabaceae > Inga > Inga leiocalycina. Next base: position 62,469,580 of record OY725329.1, read on the forward strand.
AGGGGGAAGGGATATGGTCGGTGATGGTTGGGCCCATGTAACATGTGGAGGGGACACGTGGCAGATGGAATGCGGCTATGAGCCTTAAGACGAATATTTAAGTTTCCGAGGAAAGAACAAATGAGCAGAAACAGCCGATAGGTTGATCGATGGTTGGTAGCTTCTGCTACTACTATTAGTATTAGCTTGTTAAGAGCAAACAGACATCAATATATTAGTGGTAAAATTACACTCAACTCTGAAAAATAAAAGAGAAATAAAATAATGATTCTTCAAAATTTTAAAAATAATTTTATGAAGTTGTTAATATCCATTCATAGAGTTGTCAATTACTTATTCATGGAGTTTTCAATGGAATCATTTTTTATTTTGTAATTTTAAGGAGCTATTTTTTATTTTTCTTCTGACAAAAAAAAATTCCTTCTTTCTTAAAATTTGAGTGTAATTTTTCCTATATTATACTTTATAATTATAACAATAGAATAAAATTTCTATTTATTTCTTAGCTGGAGCCTGGCCCATTTTAGAGGCCAATCACTGGCCCCCACCTCTACCTCTAGTGTCAATAATTCTTGCTGGGTTCCTCCGACCCCTCTGTCAGGAGATAAATAACGATATTTAAGTGCATCAACCGCAATATATCGTTGGTGGGAAATAACTTTGTGTGTTTTAAGGATTAGACTGTGTAATTGATTGAAGAAGATGCTACATTCAGTTCTAAATATAAAATATAGTTGATTTTTTTAAAAGATTAAAAAATTAAATTAATTATTTAATTATATCATATATTATATATCTTTAAATTATATATCAATTTATAAGTTAATTAAGCAAAATAATTTGGAGAAAAAATGATAAATATAAATACTTTAAATTAATTTAATTAACTTCCTGAATCTCTATAAAAAAAAAATTATCTTATACTCCCTCCGGTCTTAATTATAGGACAAAGTTAACTTTTTTGGAGAAATTAAGGAAGCCAATTAAATTACTTTAGAGTATTTATATTTATATTTTTTTCTCCAAACTAATTAATTTGACTAATAAACTAATATGTAATCTAATGATACTAAAAATATAAACACTCTAAAGTAATTTAATTGGCTTCCTTAATTTCTCCAAAAAGATCAACTTTATCTTATAATTAATATCAGAGGTAGTATTTAAGACGTGGAGTATTAGTTTTTTTTTTTTTTTTTTTTTTAATACAAGACGGCCAAGTCGAAAGCTTGGAAATAAAAGAGCCACTCTAGGCTACATGACCACCTGCCATATCCTCACGCATATATCTCATACAACCCGGATGAACTACCGGTAACAAAATCAGGCCACCTACTAACTGCTGAGCATCCCTGGCCAAGAAATCGGCACATCCAATAGCCTCCCTGGAAGTATAATGCAAACGTGCATCCCACCCTGAGAAGAGCAGTTCCCGAGCTTCCTGAATCTCCCCTATAAAGGGATGACGAAGGAGACCTAAGGTATCACGTACAATCCACTGGTAAGCCTGTATCGAGTCTGTATAAGCCTGCACCATCTGCAATCCTAGCTGTTTGCAGAGGTTGAGGCCCGTCACTATCCCCAATAATTCAGCACCGACGACCGGAACAACCCCTAAATGACGCTGGAAGCCGGCCACCCATCTGCCATGATCATCCCGAATCACACCTCCACAGGACGCCCACCCCGCTTCGTCAACAGAGGCATCAGTATCTAAACGGACATACCCCGACTTCGGTGGGAACCATCTGGAATTCCCCACACTATCTGACTGGAACAAACTGTGACTGAAGTCCACAACCATATCGCTCTCCATCAAAGAAAAGATCCCCTGGTGAACCACCCCCTGTGCATGCATACGAGATCCCTCCATCACTCCTTTGCATCTGTTCTTCCACAAGAGCCAGCAAATCAGACTGAAAGTCTTGAACCAAGGCCATCTCCTGAAGCGCTGAACTCCCAGATGTTGGGAGCTATTCATCCTAAGCCAACCCTGCAAGTCAGTTTGAAAAAAACGAAAACGAGAATTAGGGTGAACAAAATATAACCACACACTCCGGGCTAGCTCACAATCACGAAGGATATGTAGTGTATTTTCCACTCTCTGACACTGGAATGGGCACTCGTCACTCTGGGTCAACCCTCTCCTAGCTCTGAGATAGTTTGTAGGCAGTCGGTCATGGATCACCTGCCATAGGAAAAATTTCACTTTTTCCGGTACTGGGAGTTTCCACACCTTTTGCCATTGAAACTGAACTTTCTGATCTCGTTGTGTGGAAATAAAGTCATAAGCAGCACGGACACTAAAATTTCCATCGGACGATGGTCTCCAGTAGAAAGTATCAGCTACTTGTCCCCTCGGGGGAGGAATATGGGCTATGATATCAACCACCCAATTCGGGAGAAACTGCCTCCACAGTAGGAAATTCCAACTACCATCCAATTGCACAAAGTCCCGAACTTTGGCACAGGGGTTAATGTCCTGTATATTTCGATCCACCAATTGAATGAGAGGCACAGCAACGGGGGTCCATAAATCCCACCAAGCATTACTAGACCTACTGTCATTCAATTTCCTACCGACCCCTGAATAAAATCTGCCCCAAATTGATGAAATACCCCGCCACACCCTGGAGGTATTATGCTTGGTATACACCATCGGATATATACCATCCTGACATCCATATTTCGTCTTAAGACACCTAACCCATAGGGCGTCGGAATTTGTTAACAACCCCCAGCACAGTTTCATAATAAAGGCCACATTCTGGTTATACAGATCCTTAAAACCCAGCCCGCCCTTCTCTTTCCCTTGCTTAAGTTGGTCCCAAGCGATTAGATGCATCTTCTTGCCATCATTATCCTGATTCCAGAGGAATGAACGGCTAATCTTTTCCAAATCTTGTAAAACACTTTTAGGGAGGAGAGCAGTTTGCATTTGATAAGCCGGCAAAGCCGACAATACGACCTTAATAAGGACCGATCGACCTGCCATACTAAGAAACCTGGTCTTCCACCCCGCCAATCTCTTCCTGACTTTCTGAATGATAGGAAAATAGATAAGCTTCGTAGCACGCTCATGTAGCAATGGCACACCCAAATACTTTCCCAAATTCCCAGTCATACCTATACCCAACTCCGTACTGAGCTCGAGAGCTCGGTGGAAATTCACATTCTTTGAAAAGAAAGCTTTCGATTTTGCTAAATTGACCCGATGTCCTGAGACACCGCAAAAATCTTTCATAACATGTTTCATTACTCCTATTTGATTGGCCGATGCTTCTCCAAAAAGGAGCAGGTCATCAGCAAAGAACAAGTGAGATAATACAGGGGAATTTCGATTGAATTTAAATCCCGACCACTGACCATCGGTAACAGCTCGCTGGATTTGTTGACCCAACCTTTCCATACATAGCACAAACAAATACGGGCTTAGAGGATCGCCCTGTCGAAGACCCCGAGACGGCAGAAAAGAGGCAGATTCCACCCCATTCCAAAGTACCTTCATGGAAACCGTCGAGACACAGTGCATGATGATATCAACAATATGACCTCTTAGTCCAATTCCAATAAGGGTCGATTTCAGAAATTCCCAGTCCAGACGGTCATACGCTTTTTCCATATCGACCTTCACCACCACATATCCTTTCTTCCTACGTCTCTGTCGCAATGTATGTATGACCTCCTGCGCTATGATCACATTATCAGAGCTTTGTCTCCCTTCGATGAAACTGCACTGTTGGGGATCAATCAAGTAAGTCATGGCTTTCTTTAGGCGACCAGCAATAATCTTTGTGATTATCTTGAAGACCACATTGCACAGGGCAATAGGCCTAAAATCACGCACCGACTTGGGACTGTCGTTTTTTGGGATAAGCACAATATTCGTTTGATTAATGTCCTTCACCTGGGTAGGATTTTGCCAAATGTATTTGACATATTCACACACCTTTATGCCTACCCGCTCCCATTAAGATTGAAAGAAATGAGCATTCAGACCATCAGGACCTGGTGCTTTGAACGCCCCTATCATAAACGCCGCATTCTTAATCTCAAGGTCTTCAATCTCCTTATGGATGAGAATATCATCTTGACTTGTTAAAGGAGGAAAGTCCAACGGCCAATCAGACGAAGACGTGAGAAGATCATCCTTAGTATACAAGTCTTGAAAAAAGCTACCCACCATGTTCTGGAGCTCTTCTTGATTAGTAATCCAACACCCAGAGTCATTCTGCAGAGCTTGAACTCGATTTCTTTTCCGTTGAAGAACCGTGGAGGCATGGAAAAAGCTGGTATTCCTATCCCCCCAAGCTAGCCATTTGCTCCTAGATTGCTGGTACCAAATCAGTTCTTCTTGAGCGCTTAATTTACTGTACTCCTGCCAAAGAGCTCTCTCTAACTTATACAAGCCATTAGAAGTACTATGCGCTCGTGCTTTATCAATTCCCTCCAGCCTTCTAAGGATGTTCTGTCTACGTTTGGGAATACTACCAATCACCTCAGAGCTCCATGCTTTGGCTTCTTGAACGAATTTCGCAACTCCTCCACTCCAATCATCATTTTCCCAGGATTTAGTAACTAAAGCCTGAAACGTCTCCTCCAAGGCCCAAGCCGGTTGATATTTGAAAGGATAAGGACCCCTACTATGCCCAGGGCAGGAATCCTCAGCCACCACCAATATACGATGATCCGATTTAAACCGGAGGTGGTGGAAAACTTTGCTTTGAGGATGCCTCAAAGCCCAAGAAGTATTACTAAACCCCCAGTCTAATCTCTCTTTCACTCCACGTTTCTCCCAAGTAAACCTTTCCCCAACATATGGAATTTCCATAAGTTGAGTGGCCCTCACACATTCAGAAAATTGATCCATAGCCTGCACCGAAGGGTCAGAGCCACCTAATTTATCCGTAGGTTCGAGAAACGAGTTAAAATCTCCTATCACCATCCACGGATCAGTCATATCAAGAGCAAGATTCTCAAGATCTCGCCATAAAGCCACTCGTCTATTCGCTATCGGTTCCCCATACACAAAAGAGGCCATAAAATCATCATTTTTCCTTTTATCAACAAGCTTACAGTGCATAAACTGGGTGCTAGAACAAAGATATTCCACAGAGGTATTTCTATCGTCCCACAAAATCCAAATACCTCCAGCAAAGCCGGAAGCCTCAAGGCGAAGCCCATTGCTAAATCCAAGATCACTAGTCACCCTATCCGCCCTAGAACCACTAATTCTAGTCTCAATCAAACACAGAATGTCAATATTGTATTTTCTTACAATTCGCTTAACAGTGCTAGGAAAAATTCTATTTCCCGCACCCCTACAGTTCCAAGAAGCAATAATCATTGATAACCCCAAAAAGAAATAAATACAGGCACTTACTGATCACGTCGGAGCTCATGAACTTGCAGTTCTGTCCCTGAATCACAAGCCCCTGTCTGCTGTTCAGCCTGCATGAAATCATCCCCAATATCATCCTCTAAATAAGGCACCGAGGATGTACCCATAACTCCCTCTATACTTTGTTCAAATTTTTCCTTCAAAAAAGCATCAGAATCACTAATAGGAATGTGTGGGCCTTCTAGTAGCAAACATCCATTAATTGCTAAAGACCCATCTTGGCTTGGTTTCATAGGAATTGAACCCATATGTGTGACATTTCCTCCCACCACGTGATTAACCCGGCGGCCCACCTGCATTGGAGAGTCTCCCACAACATTTTTCCTTCCCAACCTTGAGCCTTGTTCCACAATTTGCTGCCCATTAACCTTCGGTTGGGCCCTTTCTAATCGGTCCTTTTGCTTTGGGCCATCTGGAAAATGGTTTAGTTTAGGCCCATGTTTAGCCTTTCCCTTTCTAGTGGGACCCACGTTGACTCTCCCCTCCTTAGAGGTAGGCTGCCCCTGTACTGACATCGCCTTACTCCTATCCTGAATCACCATCATCGCCTCATTCTCGCTATTCGCGCAAGACGCTCCCTCTCCGATCGGCACCCAGACTTGGCGTCGGAGCTCCACCTCCGTCTCCGGCAACGCTTCCTCCTCTTCCAGCTCCGCAAGAGCACTAAACCGAGAAGAACCACTCCCCTTCATCGCCACTCTATTACTTCTCGCACCCGAGCTGTGCTCATACCCACGCGATCGAGATTGATGGCTTCTCGAGAATCTCTGGCTGTTGGATCGATTCACTATCATCCAAGCTCCAAACTTTTCCTCTGCTTCCTGCACCTTAGTCGCCGATTCTGACTGTGGGTTGCTCACCTTCTGTACCTTTTGATTATTTCCACTTCCATTATTCTCCTGTGCATACGTCCACGAACAGGCTTCCTTACGGTGCCCATACCTTCCACAAGCAAAGCATATAAGGTTCAATCCCTCATACTCCACTTGGTAAGCCGAGTTAGCAGCAATAACCCGAGACACGAGACGTTTTCGAAGATCAAGCTCTACGCAAATGCGTGCATACCTCCCCCGTTCAACTTTAGCTGCTTCAGAAGGCACCTCGGACGGAGTAAGTAGATCGACTTTAACTGTCTTCCCAATTCTATTTCCCAATCTTGTTATGAAAGTCTTGTTATAACACTGCATTGGGATATTAGGAATCCTCACCCACGTCACCACTCGACCCAATGGATTATTAAAGGGATCAAAATGCGGTGACCAGCGCTGAACAAGAACCGTATGCTGCTGAATTACCCAAGGGCCATCATACAGCACATTGTGATATCTCTGCGCCCAGCCATCTGTTTGTATGAACCGGATGATGAAATAATTGTTGGCAAGATCAATTATATCAAAATCGGAATTCTTCCAGAGTCTGCTCAGATGAGTCTTTAGGCTGTAGATATTAAATTTTTTACCCAGAACTGTAAGAATTAAAGCCCCATTCCAAGGTTTACACCAATTGCTATATTCTTCAGCTGTAATCGGGACTACCGGATGGATATCCATAAGCTTTCTAATTTCCTCTGTTATCTCAGGCATGTCCCATTCTCTATTGAGAATATCTGACGACAAATCATCATCCTCCATACATTCCCCTGAATTCTCAATCCCATTAAATCCCATGAGTGAGTCTTTGTAAGATACCTGCTTCTTTGCTGGGGGATCCTCCTCAATATTCTCTATGTTTTCTGATTCCATTAAGCTTACTTCCTCTGGTACAATCTCTGGAGCACCTTCCTCTGTCATTTGGATGTCCGACACTACTTGAGAAAAGTTTTCGTTTTTCTTCTTCTTATTACTCCCACACACTAGTAGATCAGAAGGCCGATCCGGTGGCAGTTTTCGGAGGTTATGAATGTCACCCATGCCGGAAGAGGTTATGAATATCACCCAGACGAGTTTTCCAAGAGAGAGTAGAACGTGTAATGGGGTTTACATCACATGCACGACAGGGAATGTAAAAAAAAAAAAAATAATCAAGGAATCTAGCAATACAGGTGAACTCACTCATGAATCATGATAGGTAATTGCTTGAGATAGAAGATGGGGTAGGGTGATATGTCACGTGGGCACACGTCATGGTTCGAGTGTCGGCCGGGGCAAACGGAACGGTGATTGTGCAATTCAGCCGATTCTAGCTGAACGCGTTAACGTCATATAAACGGAACGGAGTTATATGATTATTATATCCATTAATATCTCAGGCTCTGAACTTCAGGTTCCCCCTTTTTTTCGGCCACCACCAACTTCAGGTTCGCAGCTGGCAAACTAATTGTTCAACGTGATCAATGCAAGGCCCTGGGGCCCTCAGCTCGCCATCGTCGTTTCAAGAAACATAAACGTTGAACACTACTTGAAATTTTTTTTAAAGAGAGAAAAATATCACAGTTGGAAGAAAATTGATTGCATATCTCAACAACCAAATATACAAAATAAGCAGATGATGGAGAGAGAGAGTTAAGGACGGAAACAAAAGAGGAACTGTTTTTCATCATTAAGATTTCCTAACCCACACATGTTCGTGATTAGTGCCGCAAATCCAATCAGTTACAAGCACCAGTAGCTAGATTCACTCTCTCACTATAGCATTTACCAGCCACCACAACATTACAACATGATTGTGGTTCGTGAATGCCAATAAAATAAGTTAATAAATAAATTAATAAGGTATATATATATATGTGTGCGTCATCGGTCCAACTTGTCCACCACTGTCGTTTATTATAGTTGCGGCACAGTTCAAGACTTGTGAGCTAAGCATGCGTGTATTGTCCACTTGCCTGGATAGGATATACTCAGTGAACTTTGGGAGTATTCAGTGACAAGAGAATTTCGGGCAGTTTTTTTATGGAAGTGATTAATTGATGTCAAGACTCAAGTGAGACGCGTACAAACCTTACACGCATCTTTTATCATTTCGTTTTCAAAATCTTTATTCTGATTTCTTGTGCTTCACACTCTCGTCTTTTACACGTAGCTTCGGCCGCCTCTCATCACATAACGTTCCCATTATTTACCAATATTATTTTGTCTATTGCTTCTTCACGCTCAGCTCGCTGCTTACGAGTCCTATATCCTAAACTATTTTTCTTTTGGTTGATATATATATATATATATATTATATTGTATCGAGAATATGAACGCACTGTCTTTTCATTAATCATTTACACTTTGAAGTCAGATCCTTAGTACACTCTTTTTTTTTTTTTTATACATAGATGGCCAAGTTACCTTGGAGAGTTCGTACAATCAAAAATTATTACACATCAAAAGAGTGAGTATAATCATTCCTCATGATAGGAATACAACCAGAATGGGGAACCGGTAAGATGACCAATCGTTGAGCTAAGTTGTGAGCATCCCTCGCCAAGTAATCTGCACACCGGATCGTCTCCCTTGGTGCATAGCGAAGTTCAACGTCCCATTCCGAGTAAAGCAAATCTCGAATCATATTGATCTCAAATCGGAGTGGATGATGTAAACCCGTATCCTGCATAACCAGATGGTATGTTTCGAGAGAGTCTGTGTAAGCAACAACCTTCTGAAATCCATACTGTTTGCATAGTTGTAGACCTTGGGATAAGGCCAGGAGCTCAGCAGTAGTCGGCGGAACAAATCCAAGTCTACCCTGGAAACCAAGAACCCATCTGCCTCTATGATCACGAACAAGACCTCCGCATGCTGCATTGCGGTGAGTATCAACTGATCCATTTGTATCTAGACGAACGTATCCTTCATGTGGCAATCTCCAGTGATGATCCTCCTCAGCATTGTAGCAGAAGATCTGATGCTTCAAGGTGTCGGAGACCGTAGACTCCATGATTTGGTACAAGCCACCATGAACGAGTTCATTCGGTAGAGCGCGAACTCCTTCCATGACGCCCCTGCACCTGTTTTTCCATAAAAGCCAACAGATGATACTAAATATTCGGACCCATGGCCAGCGGGATCCCTAGTACACTCTAAACCAGTAGATGATGCATGCATGCATGTATACATATATTCGTACATCTTTAATCTTTTTGTTAGGGACCAAGAAATGGTTTTTGTCTTTACTTTTCAGTCGAGCAATGTTGATTTCAAAATTTGTTCGTCTGGCCCACAGAGTATAGGCCTTGTTGGGCCTATATTGGTTATGGGCCTTACATCACTGAAAAACACACACACACATGTGCTCAACACACACCCACACACGGGCCTTATATTTATGATCATCGCCACTGCAATAGTTGCTTTGGATCACTGTGAACCATTTTTCCTCAACGGAAAAATACCTACATTAACAAGCACAAAATTAAATGGCTCAACTTGAAATGCATTAACTAGCACTTCAACTCCCGCGACCTTTGGCCTTTGATGGTAGGATTTGAGTAACTTCTATTATAAAATCATCATTTTTGAATTGGCCTGTTCTTTTTTACAAGACACACTTTTTGTTTGTCTAAATATTAAATACATTTCCATTCATTCTATTTTTAAATTAATGTACTCCATTTTATTATTTTTTTCTCATTCACTATTCCTTGTCTTTTTTTCTTACTATAGTCTATTTAACTAATTTTGACCGTTTCTTTAACAAGACAATTAAGTTATTAGGACGTTTTAAGTATGGACGGAGTACATGTTAAAAAAATTTCGACAAAAAAATGCATTTTTGTCCAAGTTTACATCACCTTATATTTTGGAAAAATCTCACCTAGGTCGCAATGATCAGAAAAAATTAAAAAAAAAAAGTCTCAATGTAGATTTTTTTATAAAAGAAGTTCTTAGGGATCTCAATGATATAGATTATAAATGTGGACTTACCTTATTGACAAGTGTATGTGATTATATTGATAAATCATAAAGTGACAATTGACGAACTCATATATGTTACCTAAAGCATACCCGTTGACAAGTATATGTGATAAGCCAATCTATGTTTACTAAACCAGTTCCAGTTGATAAGTGTATTTCATTATATTAACATAGGGTGGCCACTGATAAGCCCATTAATATCAATAAAATAAGTTTACATTTGAAATATATATAATTGAAATCCCTAAGGACTTTTTTTATATTTTTTCTAGTTCTTATGACCTGAGTGAGATTTTTTCTGTATTTGTTTTTTAAAAAAAGGATGAAGGTCCTTGAAATTACTTGAATATTTGAAGGGTAAACGTACATCCAGCATCCTGATTTATTTTTGGAGGTGCAATCAGCACCTTAATGTATTTTTAGAGGTACAATCAGCACCCTAATGTATTAAAAATGGTGCAATTATTATACTCTTTCACTAATAGAATACTAACTCCGTTTGCTGATACATTCCTTTCTTTCCTATTTCACTGATCTTCAACATGTCCATCTCTTCTTTTAGTATTTAAAGGTATGATTTTGCCCCTCATGTATTAAAAATGGAGCAATTGCACGTCTTCACTAATAAAATATTAACTCAAATTTTGAATTTTAAGATTGATGAAAGAGGAAAGGAAATAGTGTATCAGCAAATAGAGTTAATATCTATTAGTGAAGGGATGTAATTGCTTTATTTTTAATATATTAGTGTACTTATTGCATCTCAAAAAATAGTTTAGGGTGCAGTCATATTTTAGGGCGATGATTGCACTTCCAAAAATAATTTAGGATTTTAATTACATCCTTAAATATTTTAAGGTGTTAATTATACCTCCAAAAATAAATCAGATTACTGGATGGACTATTACCCACCATTGAAAGAGATTTTATGATCTAGTCTTTTTTTTTTGGGAGAATTGCACTTAGGTCCAAAGAAGAAAAAAATGAAGAAATAGTCCCTATAGATTGCAAAATGAAAAAATAGTCCTATTAATAATTCCAGAAACCTGTATTGACAACTCATTAGCAGCTTTAGGAGTCTGTATTAACAACTCCATAAGAGTATTTTTTCATTTTACAATCTATAGGGATAATTTTTTCATTTCTCTTCTTTTTTGGGATCTAGGTGTAATTCTCCCCTTTTTTCCATCAGGGTTCTATGATCGAGTCTTGAGCTTGGCAAAAAAAAGATCGAATCTTGAGATTTGAGAAGCTTAAAAAAATAAAATCCCAAACGCGCAAAACAGGCACGTCCCGTGCCCCGCGAAACAAAATAGACACTGAAATTACCGTTTCGGTACTCTGTCAAGTGAGAACGTAGAAGGGGCCGAAGCTGTTACCTCCAATGGCGGCCTCTGTGGCAGCATCACGATTATCCCATCTCTCCTATCATGCCAGACACCAATCTTCGCCGTCCGAAATCCCGCCGCTAACCAACTTCAAACCGTATGATTCTCTACCGAAACGCTACCGGAGCCTTTCCATTCGGGCTTTACTTCAGGGAGAGAACGAACTCAGCAAGAACCCCCAAGCTCTAGATTTACCAAGCGCCGATGACTTCCCAAGCGACGTCATCTCCAAAGACATGCTCGCTCTTCCGCGTATGAATTTTCATCATTACCTCTTCCCACCACCTCTCTTTTTTGTCTGTGGGAAATTCGATTTGGGGTTGTGATACATTTTCGGGATTTTGAGATTTGTTTCAGGGCCATTGTCTTCTGCTCAGTTCTCTGGTTCAGTTTCTGATGGATCTCGCCTTCGTGTGGCATACCAGGTGATAGCATAACTTTACCGGAGAAATACGCGTTTGTAACTTTTTCTTGCATCTGCTTCCATTCATTTAAAGTTCTATTTCGTTGGTTATATTTTTTATACCTGCACTTGCAATTTCAGGGAGTTCGAGGCGCTTACAGCGAGTCAGCCGCACAGAAGGCCTACCCAAATTGTGAGGCAGTGCCTTGTGACGAATTTGACACCGCATTTGAAGTAAAATTTTAACCGTTTGGCCCCTATCGTCCTATTGTCCGTGCTGTTTGATCAAAATTTATTCACCCTTAAGTCTCAGTGATGTTATCAATGTTATTAGTTTCGTGGCTTCTACGTGTTATCCTCCAATGTTGTCCAGAATTAGTAATATATCTTCATCATTCTACTTACTGACATGCATCATTGCCTTTTGTTCTAGTGTCTCACAAGGATATGTGGCCAGACCTGTAGTCGAAGGTCACATGCACAAGGCTATGTAATTCCTATTGTGCCCACAGATTGTGGGAGAGAACCTAGTAATAGTAACTGACTGACTGCCATTATGTCGTTTGTTTACTGAAGAATGTTATTTTTGGTCGAACTTTACTCAAGAATGTTAGAAGTGATGAGAGTGTAAGATATGTACTCACCACAGTAGGTTTTCAAGGATCGCAAAGCATTTTAGCCGAGCTTATTATAGGATTTTATGCCTGTAGGATTATTTTAAACCAGATGCACTGCCTATAATCTGTTATACTTTGATACCATTAGTAGCTTAAGTCTTTGTAACGGTTTATTCATTGAAATAAAGTCATGAAAATTTGTAACTCTGGGAGAGAAATCTGTCATTACTTCTTTTCTGTGTTGAAGAATATTATTTTTGGTCGAACTTTGCTGAAGAGTTCTAGAAGTCATGGAAGTGTAACATATGTGCTCCTCACCAAGTAGGGTCTCAATGATCGCAAAAGAGTGAGCTGAGTTTGTAATAGGATGATATGCTTGTGGGATTGTTGAAAACCCTATGCTATGCCTATAATCTATTATACTTTCATGCTTCAATAGCTTAATTCTGTGTAATGGCTCTATTTATTGAAAGAAAGTCATGAAAATTAGTTAATTGTTTTCTGCTTATCTATTTATGTAGATGATTTCCAAGGGGGCTCTTTTGAACTGTTCTCTCTCTCTCTCTCTCTGATTCCCCTTTACAGGCTGTTGAAAGGTGGCTTGTGGACAGAGCGGTTTTACCGATTGAGAATTCTTTAGGAGGGAGCATTCACAGAAATTATGACCTATTACTTCGACACAGGTTGCATATAGTCGGTGAAGTAAAATATGCAGTCCGCCATTGTCTGTTGGCCAATCATGGTGTTAAACTTGAGGATTTGAAGCGGGTACTTAGTCATCCACAGGTGTGCCTGTAACATTTTTTAGCTTAACTTTTGTTACTTCCTATCCTAAACTCATTAGATGATCATTTTTCAGGCTCTCGCTCAGTGTGAGGACACATTGACAAGTTTGGGATTGGTCAGAGAAGAAGTAGATCACACAGCTGGTGCTGCAAAGGTAAGCCTAGATTTAGCGGAAAGTAGTTTTTTAAATCATTTCAGATGTTTCTGCTGACCAATATTAACAACTGATATTTTTGGTGTACAATAATCATGGCGTTGTTGTTATTGTACCCACTTGTTCTGGGTAAGTTATATTATCAACCATCAAATTTATGATCACTTACGGATTTGACAGCTTTAGAATACTTATTCTTGATTCTAAGTGGGCCATCCTAGGTTGCTGCTGCCTACCTTGTCATGTTATCCCAAGTTCCGTTGTATTCTGAAAATTAAACTTTTCATTTTGATAAAAGGACTGAAATTCTATTTTTGATGATACTGTCAAATTGTTAATCAATATCACTTACCCTAATATATTTACAAATTATAGCATGTTGCGGTCCACAAACTACAAGATGCAGGAGCTGTTGCTAGTTCTGCTGCTGCTGAGATCTATGACTTGAATATACTTGCTCAAGATATTCAGGTTTGGATCCAAGGCTTTCAATCTTTAATTCATGCTATTTAAAGTTCATGTTCAAGGTGGATATGGTCATTAATGGATCTGTTTTGGCAGGATGATGGTGATAATATCACTCGATTTTTAATGTTAGCACGAGAACCTATTATTCCAGGCACAGATAGGCTATTTAAGGTATGCTCGGATGGAAGCAGAAGTTGATATTACTGCATTGAGTTCATCAGATGGTGTCCTAAATGTTACTGTTGATTGTGGTGTGTTGTTACCAGACAAGCATAGTTTTTTCTTTAGAGGAGGGTCCTGGGGTACTTTTCAAGGCGCTTGCTGTTTTTGCTCTGCGACAAATCAACCTCACTAAGGTATCCTGCCCTTTTTATGCCAGCTGTTATATATATATATATTTGTATGTATGCATGTATTTGTGGAATTTATGCTTTAGACATTTTTAATTGTGTTTTGGGTTTGTTTCTAAACAGATAGAAAGTCGGCCATTGAGGAATCAACCTTTACGAGCATCATCCGACGATAGCACCAATATGTGCATCTTTTAACCTGACCAGATTAATCATTTGTAGCATTATATCTGCTAAAATATCATGCTGGTAAGGAGTATTGTGCTGATTAATCATGTGTGCTATTCAGGTACTTTGATTATCTTTTCTATGTGGATTTTGAAGTATCAATGGCTGATCAGAATGCACAAAATGCCCTAAGGCATCTAAAGGTACACTATTGCTCTAATCTTGACGCATAAATAAAAGGTTTATTTGTGAATGGATACACTTTAAATCAATATAAACTTAACAGGAGTTTGCTACATTCCTGCGAGTGCTCGGCAGTTATCCAGTGGACACAAGTATGGCATAGATAGTCTCCTGAAGAGGTCAGCAGCAATTAACTGAATATTTGTACAGCTTGAAATTTCACGTTATGATCGTGTTCTACATTTCTACTGTTATTCTCCACTTGGTCTGTCCTCAAGAAAGTTTCTCTTTCTGCTAACCCCATTTTCCTTCCCCTTTAACTCTTTGCTGCGGTATTTAATACTCTTCACGTTTTATTTCTCTCTAAATATGTGTTTGGTATTGCTTATTGGGGTCAATAAACACTTATTACGTAAGTTGAGATAAAACTCCTCTTACATATTTACCTCGTATAATGTAAATCACGATTTATAAGCATTTATTATCCAAAAATAAGCTATCTCAAACGAGCACTAATTGCTGTTATTTCATCACCTTTATGCTTTGCTATATTATTTTTTTTTTATACAAATGCTTTGCTATATTATTAATTTTGTAAGAACTACTCTTCCCCCTAAGAAAAATACGGTGTATATGTATCTTTGTGATTGTCTAATATACCGTTTTTTTTTTTTGCTAAGAACCTTTTTTAAGCTTTTTATTTCTGATGTTTATACAATATGATGCAGGATTCACGATACTCATATACAGTATACCTGTGGCCGTGTGTGGCATGGTTCTTTCGATTTTCAATTCATTTTCCTAGATATATAGGGCTTACATTTTTTCATTCTTCAATAGAGAATTGAGTTAGAAAAATAGATTGGCTGTATACAAGTTTCTTTATATAATTTGAGGGGGTCTTCCTTGGAACAGTTGCTATTTATTTACCAAAATTTATGCTTTAGATATTTCTTTTTCTTTGATATTATCAGAGTTTGTGGCTGTTCTTCCCAAGACAAGTGTCTATTTTGGGACTTAAACTTGAGATCCAAAGAGATCTAGTAGAGCTTTACATCGTTAGACTAACTTTATATTGGTTCATGCTTTAAATATTACTACTTTGGTCTCTCTTACTATGTTTATGTTCTTACAATACAAGCAAGATTATGTCCTCTCTCTACATTTAAAATGGGAGAGGAGTGTCTTTACTAACTCTTCTCTCCACTTCCTCGTCACTTAGGGTTTGTTTGGTGTGAGGGATTTGGAGGGGAAGGAAGGGGAGGGAAAATTTTAATGAGTTGAATTTTAAAAGATTGAAGAAGTGGGGTAATAAAATTTTAATAAAGAGAATATATAAGATAAAAAGTAAGAAAAATTAATTAAAAATTTTTAATCTCACTTCTCAAATTTTTTTAAATTTAACTTGAAAAAATTTTCCCTCCGCCTATTTTCCTTTCCTTCCCCTCAGGCAAAACAAGCCCTTAATGTTTCAACTACTGTATCATGTTTTAATAAGTGAGATTTAATTATAGATTTTTATTATATTTGATATTATAATACTACTTTAGACATATTAAATATCACTTATTAAAATATGATTCAATGGTTGAGACATCAAATGGAGTGGGAAATCGGTGGAGAGACTCCTTTTCCATTTTACTTATAGCTTTGTAACCTGATGTTACTTAACTATCCCCTTGGTTGTGCTAATCATCTCAGATATTTGTGATCAAACTTCTAGCTGGAATTTCCCCCTTTGCGGCCATAGTTTTGCAAGGCGGGACCCATTTGGTGTGACAACAACAGAATACTTGGTTAAAAGGAAATTTTCGTAAACAGGGTAGTCATAGATAGAAGGTAACATTATGCACATGCATTTTCAAAATCCGCGTAATGAGTCCGAATCTCGTGAAGTTGTGTTTGGAGCCGTGACTGTCAAATTGGATTTATTTCAATTTGTTTTTTTGTAATATTACTTTTGACAAAAATCAGATAGTGTATTGTAATTTATGTTTGGATTGGCGGTTGTATAAATAACTTTTGTAAAAGTAAAACTTGTTTAGATTAGTTTAAACACAAGTGACTTTTGTGATAATAGTAAAAGAAAGTGGGTGGGAAAATATTTAAAAAATCAAGTAAATATTTAAAAATTATTTCAAAATAGTTATTGGAAAAATATTTTAGAGTGTGTGGAAATCAATAAATTAGTATTCTAAGTTTTTGGTGCTATTTACTACTAAGAAAAATACATTAAAGGTGAAATTATAGTCAATCCCTTAATATTGGATACAACTAAAAAGATATTTTAAATGGTTAAAAGCAACAAAAAATATTTTAAAGTAATTTTTGGAGCTGAAAAAGTACATTAAGGGTAAGATTAGAATTAATCTGATAACATACTGGATATAGTTGGAAAAATATTTTAAGGGGTTAAAAACACAAAAAAATATTTTAAATTAATTTTTATAGTTGAAAAAATACATTAAGAGTAAAATTACAATCAGTCTGATAATACATTAAGCATAATTAAAAAAATATTTTAATTATTCACCCTCGTGCGAAAAACTCTATTGCACAAGCTAGCTTTTTGAGCTTATAGGCAAAAGCTGTTTTTTTGTGATAAGTCCAATTGAAAAAAATTGCTCCCAAACATAAGAAAAATTTAAGAAATTCTTAAGCTCAATTGGACCTCCTAAAAGCCCAATTGGAGCCCCTCAAAAGCTCTACCAAACACACAATAGATAAGATGAAAATTTTCAAACAAAAAAGTTCTAGAAGTTCATATGAACTTTGCCCATTTTCCAACAGTTCTTCTGTATGCATCCGTGGTAAATCTCAATACTGTTTTGCACATCTCTCATTATTCATTCGCAAACAATATTCTGCGCAAGCCCATTTTATTATATGGGGAACTATTACGAGTTCAGAGGAAAAAAAATCATTTTATAAAAAATTTGTTTAAGGCAGCAGATACAAAGTGTCTAGGATACTAGCATCAGCACAGCACCTCTCTCCTAAAGCTTGGTTTAAGCACCCAACTCAAGATAATTAAGTTGATTAAATATCCATTTAATATGTGATTAATAATAAAATAATAACTAATTATTTGATTAAAATTTTATCTATTGGCAATTAAAACTAATAATAATCATAATTCCAACAAAGGACTGGAATATTACAATGAAACAATATCAGCTACACATCCAAAAACGAGATCCAAATATTTCCCCCCCATCTTAAATCATAGAGCTTGCTGAAATTATAAAAGTTTGAGCACGAGCACAATCAATTCTTATTCAGCTTTCACTGTCTCGCCATTATATCTTTGATCAGCGCCAAGATCTCACTCCGCATTCCAGTAACAAAAGGAGGAGTGACCTGCTCCTTCACAGCAGAAAACCAGAGACTATTTCTCTCAGCATTTTCATTATTTACATGCCAACTACATATCACTCTCGCTATGGCTGTGACATATAAGCCACAATCATAGCCATTCACTTGCTTGGGTGAATCAGGACATTCAAGAAATTTGGCCTCACATGCATAATTGGAGAGTCCTATATATCCCACAACAGCTTTATATAGCTGCTCAGCAGGTTCTTTATTCATGCTTGTTGTGCTATCATGGTGAACAAAGAGATTAGCATTTCTGTAATATGCCAGCAAGCTCCAATGGGATCCTCCTTCGGCTTGGCTAACATCGTCATTATCGTTGATAGGAAATATAACTAGTGTCTTATCGGTCAAATGAAGGGGCTCTAAGAAGTCTCTCAGAGCCTCAATGACCGGGCATTTCATTATCCAGAATGCAATGGATGGTGGAACCAGCAGGATGTCCTGAGAAGGATAGCAAGAAGAAAGATAACTGAAATAGAATTCAATAATTCGATCATTAAGAAAATATGGACCACTAAGGATGTCTAGATCTGAACGCCTAAGCACAACATCATTGTAGCTGAGAATCTTCTCATCTGCGTATGATTTGCTCATTTTGTGTACAAGCCAGCTTGTTAACCTGATGAAAACAGACATGGATGTATCTTGGATGAGCACTAAACAATAGTTAAAAATAGGCATGCACTCCACAATTAAGTAGAATTTTGTTCTCCAGTGTCAGTGATCTCCACATATACTAATTTCTCTAGTTTAATACAGCTCAAGCTTTTTATCAAGTTAAGAAAAAATATGAGAAAAAGAAATAGAAGTTCTATTCATATTATCAATCTGTCACATAAAATCAATGATCAATATCAATATAGCTATAAAAGTTGCAGAAAGCTGTAATGTTCATAAGCTATAAACAGTGCAACATTGTAGATTTTATACAAATGCACAGAACCCTCCTCTAGGTTCTCAAATCCCCTCACACCAAGTTCTGTAGCGTAAGGTTGGGACATGAAGTTGCTCTCTACAGAAATCTAAGAGCAATACCTTGCAAGAACTGCTATACAAATTCACTTTCCTCAACCAATTTAGTGCAAGATATGATCCAACAATTATGTCCAAGTAAGGTTAAGGTGCTTTCTGATTAAACGTTTTTCCATTTATAGACAAAATCTACACATAGTCAGACCCAATGAAGGTGGTTACAGTACACAATTTTGATTGAATTTACAGTGCTTCTCCCCGTGCCATCAAGGTAAAATCTGAAACAAATCTTACATAGTTACATGTTCCTTACTACTATAGAAGATTTGATGGAATCTATAGGGATTCCAACTCTCCTAGCCCCATCACGTTAAAACCTGAATATAAGAAATCTCACATGTCCCTTACTACTGAAAAACTAAATGGTTTATCTCTATCCCAACTTGTATCTGATGAAAATTCATATCTCAGTCAACTCTGATTACTATCATAAATCCTCAACTCCAAAAAGCGGGAACAATTCAACTCTAAATTCAAAGCCAGATTGATCAAATCAATCTCACCGGATTTTGGAGAAGACAGAGCCCTAGTGTTCATACCTTGTTCAATGCCAGCCAGAGAACAACCACGCAGGACTAACAACGGTGGACAGCCTCCGACGGCGAGCTCGACCAAGTGTGGAATGCTTGTTCGTCGACTATCTGCTACTCCAGCCAGACGAGCGCATGTTTTATTGAGAGCGATTCACGACACGTGGCGAGCCGCAAGATTTGGACGGTTTTGAATCCCTCCACGGCATGACTCGATTATTTTGAGTAATAGTGCTTATAAATCGTGATTTACGGGGTATATGAGGTAAGTATGTGAGAGGAGTTTTATCTCAACTTACGTAATAAGCACTTATATTCAAAAAATAAGTGTTCCCAAACATACACTAAGAGAACATTTTAGTTCTGTAGTTGATGTCCGCTAATAAGGACTCCAAATTGGGAGATTTGGAGGGGAGCCTTAAGAAAATTTTGGATTGGATAAAAATATCCATTAAATTTTGATGATAGTCCAAAACTGTCATTTCCATTTTCATTCTTCATAAACACTAAACCATGCTCCATATTTTTTTATTCGGCCATACTCCATACAGTAACAATAAATATGAGCAAAACCTTCATTTTTGGTTAAGATGAATGTTATGTGAACTTTCAAAATTTATAAATTGAATAATAATTCATATGATTTTATTTGCCCTAAGAGAGAACACCTTCATTTTTGAAATTCACATGATTTATACTCCATAAAGTAGTCAATGCTATGTTTCATATTTTTTGGGATGGCATGTGGTTGGCATTTGATTACAATTGAATATAATTTAAAAAATAAAAATTTTATTTATATTTAAACTTTATTGTACATTTAATAGAGTTTAGATAAAATCACTTATAATATAAGGGTAAAATTGTTCATGTAAAAATAATTTCCCTCCTCTCCCTTTCCTTCTAATCAATTCAAATAAGATAATATTAAAAACCCTTATTTTCATTAAAATCCCTCCCTTTGTGGAACCAAATAGACACAATTGAGTGGAGGGATTTAACTCCAATCTATCTATAATCCATAAAAAAAAAAAAATCCTCCGTTACATTTTCTTTGTGTTTTTAATACTGAGTTTCTATTTGCAGTTTAAATCATTTAAATAACATTTTAACAATATAGGTTAATTTATATTTTATAAACTATCACACTTAAATCATTATGCTCTATGTTCTTAATACAGTGTGGAACTTTTATTGCCTTATGTGTTTATGTTTAGATTTTATGCCTGTATGTT
This sequence comes from Inga leiocalycina, assembly GCA_963242795.1. Lineage (NCBI taxonomy): Eukaryota > Viridiplantae > Streptophyta > Magnoliopsida > Fabales > Fabaceae > Inga > Inga leiocalycina. Next base: position 62,490,514 of record OY725329.1, read on the forward strand.
TTAATTCTTACCTTGCGTCCTTAGGTTATAGGTTGCTCCTTCTACTTTCTATGTTGTAGTAACTTTGGATTGATTTTAATATATTCTGTTTTATTGGCAAAAAAAAAACTATCACACTTAAATCATCAAAATTAATCTAATTAAGCATGTGATAGTCTCCCACTCCGGTGAATTGCCAGTTTACCCCTGATAGGAATTTGACTTTTTGCCTTTTTGCCTTTTTGCCTTTTTGGAGTTGAGGATTTTATGATAGGTTTCGGGCCGATGGTTAAAGGCTCGGGATTAAGATCTAGGATTTAGATATCACGGACTATGGTTAGCATTTAAAGTTTCACTCTCTCTCTCTCTCTCTCTGTTTTTTTTTTCGGTGAAGAGAGAATCATGTTGCTATGGCTGATAGGATCATGGGAAATTCTTCCATCGAGATCCACGCATGACTTAATGCCTGAGTTAGTATTTAAAAAATATGTTGATGTAAGTTGAGATAAACTCTTCTCATATATTTACTCTTTATACCGTAAATCATATTAGAAAAGTAATTTTACTGTTAATCCAATTAGACACTTAGGGGGCCAAGTAAATTCTCATGCTAACTCCCAAAGCCATGAGAACACTCTCTCTGCGCTGAATAATGTAAGGCACTTCAACTATGTTTGGAAAATAAAAAATGATAGTTAAGTAATTTAATATATCTTAAAATGTATGTTTTTCCCACTTTTACCCTTCTTAAGAAATGTGTTTAAGTGTATTGAGAATGCTATTTTAGAAAGAAATGAGATATATGAGTGAGCAAAGTTAGAAAGTGAGTATTAATTATAAAGGTAAATCAGGAAAAAGAGTACTAATTAAACTGGATGAGGCTTATATTTAAGACCATATCTTCCTTCTAAAAATATCCTATATTGTGATTTGTGAACTGGAGGGAGTAGTCTTTCACTAGGTGTTTTCCCCCCCAATAATTTCTGATGAAAAATACCACTCTCATAAAAGTAGTTTTCTATTTAGTACAATACTACTCCCTTCTAGACATAACATAAGATATAGTTGACTTTCTGAAGAGATTAAAAATGTTAAATAAATTATTTAATTATATTATATGTTATGTATCTTTAAGTTATATATTAATTTATAAGTCAGACAGATTAATTTAAAAAAAAAATGATAAATATAATTATTTTAGAATAATTCAATTAGCTTCTTTAATCTCATAAAAAAAATCAACTAGATTTTATATATAAGATCGAATATAGAATAACAACAAACACACACCTTATTGGGTTTAAATGGCTCCTGGCATATGAGAAAACTATTTTTACACACCAATAGAAGTTGAATCTAGGGAAAGAAATAAGTCCTTTATAATATAGCAAACTAATATTTAAATTTTTATTAAGATAAGTGTCGACATTTAGTATTCTGATAATATTTTTAATATAATTATTTTTAATAGGAGAATACCTATCTTTATAAAAAAAAATTGTGCATGATTTGTCTTTCTTATAATGGAAGCGCAGTGTTAGCTAATTTAAATAATTACGCGAGCTGCTTGGCCTAACGCAATACCATTGTTTTCTTTTTTTGCCAGCAGCCTAACGCAATTCGTAGAATTACAGACGCGAGAGTGAATAAGGAATGAGAACAAGGATCCAATATTTTGTACGGGGAAGCATACTCTTTGTGGTGGAGGCATCGCTCCCCAGTGAATAAGTGGAATTAAAGCATTCGAAGACTAATGAATCTTATATAAAACAAAATCATTGGATTGCTTATCAACTATTTATAATTTCTGCTATAAAATGGACAAGAGACTTACCTCACCTAATAGAATTAAATAACTGAAAATTTACCCAATTTTAAATTTTACTTCTCATTAGAATTCATCTTGGTTATTGGTACTAGCATTTTATTAATAAACGTTAACTAATTTTAATGATCACGCCTGTTGACCTTTGCTTTAGTCTTTTACAAACAATGGAGGAATTGACTGCAGATAATAAAACTTCCTCCACCAATTAACATTTTTATATTTTGTTTTGACTTTTATTTATAGTTTTTGATATAATTTTGATACAAATTTTGATCGATGCAATTTGGTCAGTTCATTCACTTTTCCTCCTCCGCAATGTTCAGACGCAATATATAACGAGAACCAGGTGGCAATGTTATGGAAGACGAACCTATTGCGTCATTGAAGCACCCATATGACTAGCCGTAACTGTGAAGTTTAGCTTGGGAATTTTACTCGTAGAGTTATTTTATATTCGCATACTTTTCCACCAGACTTTCTGAGACTTTCTGTGAATTTTCCGATTCTAATGACCGTCGAGTCTCCAAGATAACACATACCAAAACGCCGACGCGCGGGAGACGGTTTGAGATCTGAAGCGAAGATCTGATCCATTTTCTGTTTTTTCCCGGGAAAATGGATTACATCGACAACTTGCCGCCGATGGATCTGATGCGCTCCGAGAAAATGACCTTCGTTCAACTCATCATGCCCGTCGAGTCCGCTCATCGAGCTATCTCTTATTTGGGGGAACTTGGCCTCCTCCAATTCCGAGATGTAAGTTCCTGCTCAGATCCGAACTTGTTTCTTACTAATTATGTGGTTTTTGGCTTCTTTATTCTTGTTTTTGTTTGCTTATTCTTCGTCTTTCTTCGGGAGAGAGTTTAAGCATATTTGGAGTTTATGGTATTGTTTAAGTTTGAATATCCGCTTTTCTGGTGTTGATGGTTGTTTTGGTTTCTGTCGAGTTGACAACGGGCCTCAAGGAATGATGGGATGTCAGCATTGTGGAATTTAGCTTTGAACTTAAATTTATTGGAATCCCTTGCTAGAATAGTGAATGATTTGACGATGAGTGGAGGCCTCTTCTTGTTTGCAGTTTATTTGGTTTAAGTGCTGGACCCTTCATGCGAACAAAATATGCTAACTTATTCAACATTAAGTGTTTTTATTTTCACGTGAAATTTATTTAAACATTGAATCTAATCAGGGGTTGAGAGTTGTAAATTTAACAGAATCATGGTTGCATAGGTTCAGTGTTAGTCATCAGTTTTTACCTGGTCAGCCAAGTTATATTTGATAATAGTTTCTCAAGTTATGGAGACTGCTTGTGCTCTTGACGGTGGTCAATACCTTATCTCAGTGAGTCACTGGTTCAGATATGAGGACTGTAGTTTAAGTTTCAATCTACTAGGTTTGATATTGCCTATTCACCGACTTGAATCATGCTTTGTCTTACTAGCATCCATTCAGGTCTAGATGGCTAGTTTCAGAATCTTGTCAGTTTGGTTCTCTGGGGAAGTCAAGACTGTGTGTCAATGCATATGCTGCTAATGTTGGGCATGATTAATCCCACTAATAATTGAGGACAAATTGGGCTAGTATATCAATCCATCCGTGATTTCAAGAGTACTTTTTCCAAGCATTACCTATACTATGTACGATATATATATGTGGCATCATGCCTTAGAAGTCAGGCCTTGTGGGTTTTTATCCTTAGTAAAACCTTAGATCTATGAAATAGTAGAATGAAGTTATGGTTAGTGGTATTTAAAGTTTAAAACGCTTTCATTCTTTCTTTTCTAAATAAAAAAGAAAGATTGGATTGATTGGTTACTTTTAACTACTTTTGCCCATGTCCGAAGTAAATTATTTAGGATGGTATGGGGGAAAATTTATCAGTAGGTGCTTAATTATGTCCGTTGACATGCAGAAATATTGATTGACTCCCATGCACTTAAGATGCGGAACCTTCTGTTCATATTCCCCCGCCCCAAAAAAAAAAAAAGATACACAACCAAATGGGCCTCTTTACATCAGTATTTATATTTTCTGAATAAACAGAATTTTAAAATTGGTCTTATGGTTTTAATAGGTTTTCTCATATATTGTCTACTGGATAAACTAAAAGTGGGGATGCTATTTGAAAATTCGAATGTTATATTTGGAACAGCTCATTCAATTCTGTCTCTCTTTATGAGTTTGTTGAAAGGGTATCCAGAAATACATGAAGTTTGTCAAAGCTTTTACTTTTGCTATTATGCGCAGGAATTAAGTAATTTTTTCTGTTTGAATTTCTGGATATGACGTGCTTGGATTATAATCTGTTTTGATCTTTAATAATGCATTTCTGATGGACACTCTTTTTTTGTAGTTGAATGGTGATAAAAGCCCCTTCCAAAGAACCTTTGCTAATCAGGTAATCTTCGTGCTCTTATTAGATATTGTTTGCACTCTAAATGTCGCAATTTATGGCCTCATTATTGAATTATTGTTAAAAGGGCTATGATATGCATATAGTCAATGTATTTTTAGACTGAACACACTGCTATCTAAGATCAAAACTCAAAAAGTTATAATTTTTATAATAATAAATAGTTTATGTCCTGTGATAGTAATTTCAAAGTTGATTTTGTTTCATTATTGCTGATATTAAATGCATTTCTTTCATGGCAGGTAAAGCGGTGTGCAGAAATGTCGAGAAAGCTACGATTCTTCAAGGATCAAATCAATAAAGCCAGTCTGATGTGTTCTCCTTGCCTTGCCTTTCAACCTGATATTGAGTTAGAGGAACTAGAGGTTCCTTTCTACCTTACTGCCTTTTCCCTTCAGATATGATGGATCACCTAGGCTTTGCATAAAGTTGGTGCTTAGTGATTACCTATTTTAGATGATTTCCTTTTCTCTTGAATCTGACAATAAATGTTATCTGTTGGATTTTTCTTGTATCAGGTACAGCTTGCTGAACATGAACATGAACTAAATGAAATGAACTCTAACAGCGAGAAACTTCAGCAAACATATAATGAGCTCCTGGAGTTCAAGATTGTATTGCAAAAGGTAAAAATTTCTATGCAGGCCTGTTCAATAATTCTTTTTGGAAAACATTGGCCTTTCTGATTATTTTCTAAGCTTCAGTATTTTGTTTTTTTATCCATTTTTCTTCAATAAGACTGGTTTTAATGTGTTAAGTCACATTAAGATATGGTTCTTTGTTCTTCATGTATTAATGCACTCCTATTATTTTAGTACACAATGCTTTCTAGTTTATGTAGGATAATAATTTTGTGGGAAAATTTCAGGCATGTGGTTTTCTTGCATCAAGTCATAGCCATGCTGCAATAGAGGAGAGAGAACTGGATGGGCATGCATTCTCTAACAATGATAATTATGTTGAGGGCGCATCTTTGCTTGAACAGGTTACTGTTATATCCTCAACCATCCTTGATATTTTTCCTCTACGAGAAGTGTGGATTCTGTTTATAGTTACACACACATTTTATCTTCTGACTATGCGATAATAATTATTTTCTTTTACAGGAAACAAGGCCTGGATCGTCAAATCAATCTGGTTTAAGATTTATCAGTGGGATAGTTTGTAAATCTAAAGTTCTTAGGTTTGAAAGGATGCTGTTTCGTGCTACAAGAGGCAATATGTTTTTCAACCAGGCACCAGCTGATGAACAAATCATGGATCCTATTTCAACAGAGATGGTTTTCTTCTTTCCAATTACTTTATCAGTTTTAAAAAGCCTGATGAGTTGGCCATATTTTTTTAATTTGTGACAGATAATTAATTTAATTTTTTGTTACCATGACCTATTTTAGGCCTAGTTTGATTTTTCTGTCAATGCATTTTCTATGTTCTGTGGCCTTGATTCCTGAACTGTCCCTTTCAGGTTGAGAAAACAGTGTTTGTTGTATTTTTCTCTGGGGAGCAAGCAAGACTAAAAATTCTGAAAATTTGTGAGGCATTTGGTGCACATTGTTACCCTGTGCCTGAAGATATACATAAACACAGGCAAATAACTAGGGAGGTAAGTATGCTCGAGATGGAGGCTGACTACCTTTTGAAAGCTTAAGTTTAGGAAGATGCTATTTCTGGCATCTTCAATCTTGCTGGATTCTTCCATGTTTTACTTCAATATATGCACTCTTTTGTTAAAGCAAAGGTGCAAAAGTGTGCTTTAGATGTGATTGGGTTTATTTGGGACAACATTTTGTAAGAGAGAGAAAGGAAAAATCACAGGTTCTCAGTTACATATTTTGAAATTTCATTTCATTCTTGGCTGTCCTGAATTCTATGCAACATTTTGTACCAGTTACCAATCCTAAATTTAGGCCTCAGATGACTTTTTTTACAATCCAAGAGACTTTGTTTAGATGCTCTCTATTTGGGGTTCTTTTCCAGCAAGTAGTGTCACGATGTCACAAGCAATTGATTCAAGTCTACTATTGCTTGTCCTCTATGTCTTTAAAATTGCTTTGTCCATCATCATTGGTGGCTGTAAACTGTATGGCTTGCAGTTGAAAAAGTTTAGATTTTTGTTACAGGTTTCATCACGTCTTGTTGACTTAGAAGCAACTTTGGATGCTGGTATTAGGCACAGGAATAAGGCCCTTGCTTCCATAGGTGGTCATTTAGCAAAATGGATAAATATGGTAAAATATGATATGTGCCCTCCACATGTTTTCTTATCATATATTTGCTTGTATCTTCAAACTAATTTCAACAAGTAAATTATTGTGTGCATGTGAATGATATTTAATATGAAATAATAGTTCTTATTACTAATGTTTTCCTAGGTAAGAAGAGAGAAGGCTGTGTATGATACACTCAACATGCTTAATTTTGATGTCACAAAAAAATGTCTTGTCGGAGAGGGATGGTGCCCCATATTTGCGAAAACACAGGTTGTTAACTCCTTATGTTTGAGTATTTGAAACATTTGACTTTTCATTTATATTCTAATAAAAAATATTGCATCTATTGATTTAACAGATCCAGGAGGCACTGCATCGTGCAACTTTTGATAGTAGTTCTCAAGTTGGCATAATCTTTCATCCCATGGATGCAGTGGAATCACCTCCTACTTATTTTAGAACCAACCGCTTCACTAGTGCTTTCCAGGAAATTGTTGATGCATACGGGTGAGCCTAATATCTGCAGTGTTTATCTGCTGCAACGTGACTACCTTAATGTCTTGAAGTTAGTTTTGGGATTATTTGCTAGTACATGAATTAGAAATTCTTTCCTGCTCCTTATATGCTTCTAAACTTGTCTTTTTATTTGGTGCCTATCCAAGAGCTCATAAAACTTCATGAGCTGTTTAGTTGTGTGATACTCTTGTAACATGTTTGCTTTATACAGGTTGCCATCACTAATTGATTCAAGGATATATCATAGTTGAAATAAACTATTGACTTCTAAGTTAATACTTTTGAAGTTTGCAGCCATTATAAATGCTAAGATTCATGATGATCCCTTTTTTGGCAGTGTTGCAAGATACCAAGAAGCAAATCCTTCAGTTTACGCAGTAATTACATTCCCATTTCTTTTTGCTGTGATGTTTGGGGACTGGGGTCATGGAATCTGCCTGTTGCTAGGGGCACTATTTCTTATAGCACGTGAAAGCAAGCTCAGCACACAGGTAGTTTCATTCTGGCCATGCCATTATTTAAGTAAAATTATATATATATATATATATACTGTCACAAAACAGTTCTACTACTAGAGCAGGCTGGTGATATAATACGGTATACCTTTGATGAATAAAAGCCAGTAGATGTCAGAAATCTTACAGTCGTTTTCAATCTCACTAATAATGGGATCGTCATAATCATTTCTCTTTTGATATGCTTTGTTATGCATTCAAGCACTGTTGTATTCAATGTTTCAATTCTACCAGAAACTTGGAAGCTTTATGGAGATGCTATTTGGAGGGCGCTATGTGCTTCTTTTGATGGCACTGTTTTCAATCTATTGTGGGCTAGTCTACAACGAATTCTTCTCTGTTCCTTTTCACATTTTTGGCAGATCTGCTTATGATTGCCGAGATACTTCGTGCAGGTGTGCTTTATCTTTTTCCAATCTTCATTCTTTGTGCCTGTTAGGTGTTTTTTATTCTGTTATTAAGATATTTGGTGCATCACTTGCTGGTGCTTAACATATCTCAGTAATTTCTCATGTTGAAATGTTCATTCAACATTTCTAAGTTTCAATGGAATTTATAAATGGTTGGAGCCTCTGTCTCTTTTTCTTTTTTGGTGGTGCGCGCTATTCAATGTGAACATTACTTGATATGATGCATGATAACAAAATCATTTTTTTATTCATTACAAATGTTGATCAAATTGGTTTTGAACTCTTAAATTGTGAAAATGACCTTTGAGTTTGAGTTTGACCCCATCAGATGTATTTGTTGATAGTTTCATGATGGTTGCCTTAACATGTATCATGATCAAATGTCTGTTTACTTTCTATTGATAGTTATTATTAAATACTGTTGAAAGATATTTTACATGATTTTAATAACTTTTATGCTTGTAGAATCCCAGATGCAGAAGCTGTTATTTCACTGTTGTATGACCGCACCCACAATTAGACGTTTTTAATATTACTGCAGTGCCTTTTGTTTGAACCGATTCACCTTTGGCTTGATATTCCTGGATTCATATTTACTTCAATATTATCAGGGTTCATGTGATTCATGTCTCACAGTTGCTCTTCACTATGTTGCTGTCTGTTTAGGTTCTTTCTTTTAAACTGTTCTGAACTTTGGGTATATCTTGGCTGAGCATGTGTGGCTTGAAAGGTTTTCCTTGGCAAGGTTTACCCTTGGTGCTATATAATTTTTCATCATTCTTCTTGTCTGATCAGCGATGCACGTACTGCTGGCTTACTCAAACGCCATGATACATACCCGTTTGGTGTGGATCCCAGCTGGCGAGGAAGTCGATCAGAATTGCCTTTTCTGAACTCACTCAAGATGAAGATGTCCATTCTTTTGGGAGTGGTACAGATGAACTTAGGAATTATATTAAGTTATTTCAATGCTCGTTTCTTTGGTAATTCAGTGGATATAAGGTATCTCTCTCTTTTGCCCAGCACCCGCACAATTTGTTTGCCATCATTTAAGTAAATCGTCTTAGCTTATTCTCCATGTTGTTGTTAGGTACCAGTTTGTGCCACAGATTATTTTCCTTAACAGTCTATTTGGGTATCTTTCCCTTCTCATCATTGTTAAGTGGTGTACTGGGTCTCAGGCAGACCTCTATCATGTAATGATTTACATGTTTTTAAGTCCCACTGACAATCTTGGTGAGAATCAGTTGTTCTGGGGCCAAAGGTTTATTCAGGTTTGCTTATGATTCTTTTCTCCATTTTTTTGTAATTAAGTTAGTGTTGTACTGATTCCTGGTCGTCATCATTCTGATTTAGAGATCATCATATGCAGATTGTGTTATTGCTATTGGCTTTAGTTGCGGTTCCATGGATGCTCTTTCCAAAACCTTTTATATTAAAGAAGCTTCATACAGAGGTAGTGCCTTTCCCTTCCTAGTATATGATTACTCTTGCTTAAAAGTAGCAAGTCTATTAATCAATTTTTTAATTACAAGCACAAAAATCTCTGTTGGTTCGAGTTCATCTTCATTAACAGTTAACAATGAGAGGGTAATTCTTGGGGTGTTTTGGAAGATTACCAATCATTTATCTTCATTATGTCGTGCAGAGATATCAAGGACATGCTTATGATAGGCTCAATTCATCTGAGATGGATCTTGAGGTGGAACCAGATTCTGCTAGGGCTAGGCAACACCACGAGGAATTCAATTTTAGTGAGGTCTTTGTTCACCAAATGATCCACTCCATTGAGTTTGTCCTTGGTGCAGTTTCAAATACAGCGTCATACCTTAGACTCTGGGCATTAAGGTTTGGTCTGCCATGATTTCCCCTCGTTGCTGTGATTTCCCTTATTCTATAATGTTGTCCCTTGGTTGATGCTTGTTTCCTCTATTGCAGCTTGGCTCACTCAGAACTTTCTACTGTTTTCTATGAAAAAGTCCTCCTTCTTGCTTGGGGGTAAGTTGAATCCTGTCACTTGGCTTCTTGTTTTTAATGCACCATCGATGTCTTCATTGAGAAATGTTTACTATTATTGTTTCTTATTTTGATGTGCATTCAGTAGCCGTTGGTGGAAAATCATTCATCTATAATTGAACTCGGGTGAAACATTATTCTGTTCAGGGTTCCTTTTAGATTTGCAATTTTGAAATCCAGGAGATCATGCAATTATTAATAAAATTTGTTTCCTCACTTTTCTGTAATCAAGAGTTTGCAAGATGCTTCCAAAACATGATTTTCATGATAAAGTCTCGCCACTTTTTTATTTTGAACTGTTGTGTTTGTATGTTTGGCTTTGGGTGACAGTTATATCCTTTCATAGATTCTGAGCATCTGTTTACATGACAATTGACTTAGGCCTAAACTGTTTCTTTTCATTCACGTAGTGATGAATGTTCTTGTAAAAATGAAAGCTGACATTCTGCTTTGATATGATTTGTTGAATTCTTCCTGTTTAGTTGGCCCATTTCAACTTCATGAGATGGTAGTATGATTAGAGCCTTAATCTTCTGACAGATGGGATTGGGCATGAGTTGCTTAGTTTCTGGTAGACTTTTTCTTTTTCTTTTTCTTTGATCCCGTTCTGGGATCAATTGGTCTGTGGTAGTTTATTCACTTGCGTTATGGTTTAATTTATTGGGGGCAAAGATAAATATTGTGTGTGATGAAATCTTTTTAATCAATTCAAATGCGATTTAGTTTAAACAAGTGTGGCTTCTCAGGGAGTAATTATGAAGACACAATCATGATACCTTCGTCTAGGGTTCTGACTTTGAGATTCTTCTTTGTCAAATTATTTCATATTTAAAGACATGGCTAATTGCAATCATAACAGGTATGACAATCTGGTCATTCGGTTAGTGGGCCTAGCTGTGTTTTCCTTTGCAACTGCCTTTATACTACTTATGATGGAGACGCTGAGTGCTTTCCTACATGCCCTGCGTCTTCACTGGGTAGAATTTCAAAATAAATTCTACCATGGGGATGGCTACAAGTTCAGACCTTTTTCCTTTGCCTCATTAGCAGAGGATGATGATTGATCCAATCATGTCTGTCTGATTTTCCTGGAGAAGAATATACAGAAAGATGCGGCACTACCCAAATTTGTAGAAAGAGCACTGAGTGAGAATTCATAGGTAGTAATATTTCGTCACTAGGTTCGCTTGTTGCTATGCCAATGCTGGTTGATACTGACCTATGGACCAAAACTTCTGGCCCGTGTTCCCGTGGCCTGTGCTTGTGCTTGTAAGAAAGACTAATGCCAACCGTCATGGAAGGCACATGTCATGATATTTTGCTTTTGATTTTTCCCTTTGTAAAATACGAAGAGAAGAAGGAAAGGTAATGTTTAGACTAAGTTCTTTGTAGAGGAGCGGGGGATTCATCATAGAATTTAGCCATTGAATTTTGTTTGTTTGGGGTCACATACACACACACAGAAACAGAATGTAGCGCTGGGAATTATCATTTCTTGTAATGATGTAATCATTAACGATCCCATACGGTCCCATTTTTTGTACCGACTAATCGAAGAAAAATATAGTTGAATAATGCAATCTCTTTCCCAAGTTTATAGATGGTAAGTCACACCAAGATCTATAGTTGTTAAAATGGTTCAACGGAGTTAAATGAGCTAATCCTCTGCCGATTGTGGATTATGGGAGCTAAACTCATTTAACTACATTTATTTAGGGCCCGTTTGGTACTATGGAATTGGGAGAGATGGAAATGGAATTGGAGCCCAATTCCATGAAGAGGTTTGTTTGGTACAATGGAATTAGGGCTTAATTCCAATTCCATGTGGAATTCAAACTATCCAATTTCACCAAAATGAAATCCATAACAAAAGATAAAATTTGTAATTCCAACTCCAAATTTCCATCGTTACCCTCCTCTTTGCTTCAGCCTCCTCACTCCCCCGTGAACAACCTCTGCTCACTCACCGGCGACGGCAACTCTCCCCTCTCCACTGGCGACGATAGCCACTGTGACCCTTTAGCACCGGTGACGACAGGAACAACTCTCCCTCACCGGCTACGACAGTGACGACAGCTCTCCCCCCTCCTCTTTGTCTAATCTGTTGATATCTGGCCTCTCTTCTTCTGATGCTCATCTCCGTCGACGCTCCTTTTCTCCGATGATCAGGCGCTCAACGATGACGGTGGCCTCCTCCATCAACCTCCTTGTGCTACGATGACGGTGAGGATCTGGGTAGGAGTCGGCGACAATAGTGGGGGAGGTAGTGAGATCAACTCAAAGTTGCGCTGCTTGAAGAAGATGGTCCTGGCCTAGAAAAATCGATGGGTGTTTTTATTTTTTCAAATGGCAGATGGGTTTTTTTATTGAGGGTATTTTGGTATTTTCATATGAAAACCATGTCTCATTTCCAAGTCATACCAAACACGTTTTTAAACCTCATTTCCATATCCATTTCCATCAAAATCAATTCCAGCATACCAAACGGGCCCTAAAAGATATCCAACGATTCTCTGTTCTCTCAAGCTTCTATATCTTCCTATCACGACCTTGCTCCCTGCTGGTGCGTTGCTCCCCCTTACTCTCGTGCTAGTTTCTTCTTCCATATTTTATGGGGCTTAGGTGTAAATTGAGCCTTGAACAATTTCGCTATGAATATCCATAAGAATTAACTATTTTCGGGTATAAAAATAGAAATAAATAATTTATGTATGAGCATATATAACAATGCTGTTAATGAAATTTAATTTCTAATACTTTTGCACTATGGGTCCTACTAGTCTTTTCTCTTTGTTATTTTAATATTTTTTAATGTAAAAATATTATTAGATAGCATGGAAATAATTTTATTTCAGTTAACCTCCAAAAGATTTTGAAATTTCACTACACCCATTTAAGTTAAAATGAAATTAAGTTTTTCAGTGAAAAGACAATTATACCCTTACTTTATTTTTTTTATAAGAGTATTTATAAGACAAATATGGGCATCTTTAAGAAAAATAAAGATGTTTACAAAACAAATGAAGGGATTCAAAGGAAACCAAACAGTTAACAAGAATATTTTGGCTGTTCACAAGAGAAATAAAAGAATTCACAAGACAAATGCATGCATTTACAAAACAAATAAAAGGATTTTAAAAAATCTAGGAAATTAAAAAAAAATTTTACAAGACAAATATGTAAATTACCAAAATTTTTTAACTCCTTGGTCATTGACATGTTTGTCTTATAAATGTCTTTATTTGTATTAAAAATGCCAATATATATCTTATAAATGCTCTTATAAAAAAAATAAAATAAGGATATTATTGTTTTTTTACTGACAAAAATTAATTTAATTTTAACCCAAGAGGGAGTAGTGAAATTTTAGAACCTTTTGGGGAGTTAACTAAAATGAAATTGTTTTCATGGGGTTTAAGTGATATTTTCACATTAAAAAAATATTAAAATAATAGAGAGAAGACTAATGGGACCCACAGTGTAAAAAGTAATGGAAGTTAGATCTCCTTAATAGCGTTGCTATATCTGCTCCCAAATAAATTATTTATGTCTACTTTTATACCTAAAAATAGTTAATTCTTATAAATACTTATAGCAAAATTGTTCATTGCTCAATTTACACATTCTCCATTTTTTTTATGCTCCATTACACAATAAGCCTACCTTATTCCTTCAAAACTTGTAGTATTACTATATCACATAAAGGGCCTGTTTGGATTCGCTTTGACAGAAGTGGCTTTTTTTCAATCTGACTTTTACAAACTTAAGACAGGATAAAAGTCAGATTGTAAATATGATTTGTGCTTGGATTGACGATGACAGAAGTGACTTTTTTTTCCCAAAAAGCTAGACTTTTGAGTTTCTTCTCAAAGCTACTTTTGGAAAAAAAGCCCAATTACCAAAACGGAAATCCAAACACCCTAAAATGACACCACCGGGCTTTTTCCAAAGAAAAAAGTCACTTTTGATATGGCAGAACGCCATCCCAAACAAGCTCTTAAACTTGTTTGGATTATTATTTGAAAGTAATTTGAGATGAAAATTGACTGAAAAGGGATTAAATCTTATTGAATATTACATATATATATATATATATATATATATTATTTGTATATATTGCGATGAAGAGAAAAATTAAAATTATGATAAATTGAAACTTATTTGAATGATAATTTGAAAAGTAAGTTTAGATGGAAAATGATTAAAAATTGCTTAATTTGAGATGAAAATTGACTGAAAAGGGACTAAATCTTATTGAATATTACATATCTATATATATATATATATTATTTGTATATATTGCGATGAAGAGAAAAATTAAAATTATGATAAATTGAAACTTATTTGAATGATAATTTGAAAAGTAAGTTTAGATGGAAAATGATTAAAAATTGCTTGCATATTATTAAATAATACATGTATTTTTTAATGGAAATCAAGGTTCTGAAATCAGGACCGGCCACTGAACCGGTAAAGGTACTAGTTCAAGGGTTAGTGGGTTAGATCGGAGTCAAACCGAAGCAAACCCAGGACCAAACCGATGAGAAATTGAAGATTTTAGGTTTATTAATAAAAAACTTCTAAAGAAAAAAAATAAAAAATAGATTTAAAAAAAAAATTAAAAAAAATTGCTGAACAAGACTGGATCCTAGAACAGATAGGTTTCCCAGCCGGTTCCAGGGCCGGTCCGGCCTGTCCAATCCAGGTTTTAAAACACTGATGGAAATACATATATATTATATTTATATATTGTGATAAATTAAGAGAAAAATTAAAATTATATAAAATAAAAATAGTAAATTAATTATTTAAAAAAATTGAATAAAATTATAAAAATAAAATGTTAATGTGTTACTGGAAAAATTGTAAATATTAAAAAACACTTAATTAGATATATTTAATGAGCATAATAATTATTATTATTATTATTTCAATTTTTTTATCGAAGAAGAGCATTAAAATGAATAAATTTCGGTATTGAAAAGTAAATAAAAATTAATAAAAGATATAGTTAACAAAAAATCGTTAAAGGATGAAGAAATAAAAAAAATCTAATTAAAAAGTCACATTTAATGAAAAATAATCACACTTGCATATTAGCAAAAAAGTAAGGAAAGAGGGGTATGTTAGAAATGCCCACAAAACATAAGAGAGGGACCACTTTTTATTTCTCTCTCCCTCCACGATATTGACGTAACAATAGAGAAAAGCAATAAAAAGTTGCTTTAAGATAATTGTACGATTGAATTTTGAAATGTTTAAAGGAAAACGTGAACCCAAACATTATAAAATATGCTAAAATTGTTCTCACTTTGCTTACACTCCTCTAACTTGTGTTTTACCACCCCTCAATGCCTTCCCAAACAGAGCCCAAGAAAATTACTTTCTATTCAGTTTGTTGCCATGCAAATCACACAAGTAGCTATCAATATCTGCCCCTCATTCGCATAAAAAACCTTATCAATCAACCCATGGTTCACATATCATATTATTGCTCCATTTTTATAAATGACTTTCCAAAATTTTGCCAGCTGAATCCATTAAAGAAAAAAACTTGATGTCTAGGCCACCGTCATGGCCAACAAAGCCATCATTTTTTTGGGGCCAAAATCACAATTGAAAGTCAAATTGAAGTGCAAAATAAAATCATTTCAGTCTGATTATGGAGCGGAGTTTTGAGCCTTTTCCGAGTTTCTAACCCATAATAGGATCACACAAAGTTTCCCATCCTATGCTCACCAGCAAAAGAGTTCAGGGGGAAGAAAACTATCAAAATATGGACATGTTGTCGATACATCCTTATCTTCAATTTCGTCTTTCTCTTCAGTTTTGAGAAGAAGCTTTTATCATTGCTAGTACACATCATAAATCGGCCTCTTTCAACAGCCATTAATAATGAAATTCCACTTCCTGCATTGCATCTACCAGATTATTCTTTTCTCAAAGATCTTGATTGCTCCTTGTAATACCCCAAATCTTGAGCCTAGAGACTTGAGAATAAGACTGTATCAAGTAGGTTACTAAATCCAGTCTGATAAGAGTCCCAAGAATAAAATGAGTTTTATGGAATTATATGATTTAATTCTCTGGGTTGAGAAAGAGTCTTTAGATTATATGAGACTCAGTTTATATAAGTAGTCAGATAAAAGATACCATATATAAGTTAAGATATCATGATTATAATGTATATATATGTAAACAAAAATAAATAAGTGCGAGTTTGCAAGTTTAATTAGTTGAAAATGAGAAGGTGAATATGAAACTTTTAATTTGGAGGCTTAAATAGTGAAATTCACCTTGCCGTAACAACAACATTTATGTTTTCGATGCAAAATAAAAGGGGAATAAATGATAAGTGTTACACTTAGTGTGCGTTTGGAATGGCTTATTTTTGTCCAAAACGTGCTTATAATTCGTGATTCACAGTATACGAGGTAAGTATATGAGAGGAGTTTTTTCTCGGCTTGCGTAATAAGTGTGTTTTTACTGTATAAAACGCTTAAACAAACAAGCCATATTCCATCTTAGACGCCACATAGCACATACAGAAGCCCGTAGATCAACTAAGGGTACCTTCATGGTGCCTATGGCATGGATCATAAAGTTTATATAAATATCTTGCACCCTTAGAAAAAGACATATTTGACGAACTCACATTTCGATGCATATTTTACCTAAATAATGCCAGGCCCGCACTGTTTTCTCTATGTATCATAAACTTTTTCCTCAATTCTTAGTCTAGACAATCTTATGCTGTCGACTACAGTTGTTCATAGTTCACCCCTTAGCTTATCCCATCATTCAAAACCCTCAAGAGTTGTTTCAAAAACTTTAAGCCTATCTACTATCATGTCCTCACCTACTCAGGTTTTTTTTTTTGTATACACTAAAAAGTGTAGGTGAGTTGGATTCCAGATGCTCATCAGGGTCAGGACATTCCTCCAGGCTTTAAAAGCGCTTACAGAAATCTCACCTACTCATGCTACCTCTACCTCTTCTACTAGCATCTCCAGTGTCACCAATCATTTCTTCTCATGAAATACCTAACCCAAAATCATACACCCTCTACAAAGAGTAAAATGAAATAAAAAAAGAGAAATGAAAAATATATATTGAAGAGAGATGGAATATGGTACATACTTTAGGTACTTAATGTTATAAGGGGAATGAAACAAAGAGTTGGTTGCCTTCTTGTTCATGCATTCCTAAAGAGACATGTGTATTGAAGTTTGTACTGAAATTTATATGATGATATCAAATATGAAGACCCAAATCCTTTCAATAGCATCTTATCCCTATAGGAAAGGAAGTTGGAAATTAAGGGAAGTTGCTTCAACTTTTTTAATTAATTAATTTTAAAAATTTCAAAGTTTCATAAGGACTAACCTTAATTTCCAACTTTCTATTATATAATAACAGAATGAGGCTATTAAGCTTTAAAAAAATGCTAAATTTTATGCGACATTGCCCTTTGACTCTACCTAATTTTTGACTAATATGATCCAAGTTTAGGCTTACTAAAACATTGACTTTCATTGTTAGACAGATATTGTTTGAGGCTTATATATGTTTAGGCCTTATGGTATTTGGGTAGGCCTCATGGACAAGTTATGCAAACTCTTGAACAATAGTTGTTATAAATATAAAGCCTACCAGTCAATTCTGGGTTGACTGGGTTATTTATTTCTAGATCCCTTTCCTCTGGTTTTCATGCTATTAGATCCAGTTTATTGATCCTAAAGCCCATATCTTTGAAAAATTATTTGAAGCCTAATATTACAATTTGGTAAGGAATGATGTCGTTCCCTCTTTTTTGGCAAGAATCGTGTTCTTACGATGTTCAACAAAGCTCTGGAAGCTCCGAGCCCTAATTTCGAGATCGATCCTCTACATTCTTGCGTATGACGGAGGAAGTTGGTTCTTTCTTTCTAGAATTCGCCAACCACATGGCCATCATTACTATGCAAGCCTTTAATTCAAGTTCTTGTTCATAATTCTTTCGTGTTCTTTGGCTCAACACCTTCAAGTGATCTCATTATTTGATTAAGTTTGGTTGTTTTTTTGTTAATCTGTGCTTCACTGGTTGCGTTCTTGGAGAAAGGCGATTGACTCGTGATTCGTTTGTATCTTGCTCGATTGCTTTAAGTATTTTGGCAATTAATTGATTTTGGCCGATTATTCGTGCATTTGTGCTTCGCCAGCTCAATTCTTGGAGAAAGGCGATTAACACACAGGACCTCTTCAACGATTCTATTCTGGTTAAGGTTCTTCCAATACCTCCTTCCCTTTCTTGCTAATTTCCCAGAACTGTTTCATCTTTCTTCTTTCTCGAGGCTACTTGAAGAACTAACAGTATGGATGCACAAAAACCCACTATCGATATTAACCACCCATTATATCTACACCCTTCAGACACTCAAGCTGTCACCCTTGTACCTCAAATTCTCACTGGCTCCAACAATTACACAGTATGGAATTGTGCTATGCATTTGGCTTTTAGAGGTAAAAATAAAGTAGGGTTCATTAATGGTTCCTATAACTAGGATAAGGAACCTGAGTTTAAAGATCAGTGGGACCGATGTGATGCAGTTGTGCTCTCTTGGTTGATTAACTCGGTTGATAAGGAGATAGCAAGCGAAAATGTATTTGCAGATACTTCTCATCTTGTCTGGGTAGACTTATAGGAGCATTTTCAAACGCTAGATGGCACTAAAATCTATTCCCTTCACAAAACATTTCTTCCATCATTCAAGGGACTCTTAGTGTTGCATCATATTACTCCAAACTTAAAGAAATGTTGGGATAAGTATTCGATTCTAGGTCCCCTTTCTTCTTGCAAATGTGATACCTCACAGGAATATGTCAAAATTGTCCAACAACAGCGCCCCTTTTAGTTTCTTATGGGGCTCAATGACTCCTATCAACAAGTCAGATCACAAATCCTCTCTGTGTCATTGCTACCGATGTGAATCAAGCATACTCTTTGATTACTCAGGATGAGGACCAACGTCTCATTTCCTCCTAATCTGCCCACACTTCACTTGAAGATGACACTATGAGATAGGGACATCAAGGACAAGGTAGAAGGCGTAGTCGCTCTCAAGACATGTGTTCTTACTACAATAATATAGGCCATTAATGAGAGAGTTGTTATCAACTATATAGTTTTCCCAACAATTCAAGAGACAAGAATAAAGGTGACAACCGTATTAATCAAGCAATCGGAGACCAATCCTCCCAAGAACAAAGTTCCAGCTCACTTAGCCGTCCACCAATATTGACACAACAACAGTATGAGCATGTTTTGGAGCTATTGAAGAAGGATTCAGAGGAGGTTGCAGTCAGTTTGCTTGATTATATTGAAAAACATGTCTCAGGTTTGGTCAATACTATCCCACTTATATTATCTAGATCACATTAGATTTTAGATTCCGGGGCTAGATGTCATGATGTTGGTAGTTTATCTATGTTGGACACTATTACTGTATATTCTAGACCAAAATAAAAATACCCAATGGTAGTAAGATAACTGTTACACACATTAGCAAAGTGAAGTTTTTTTATGAAATTGTGTTGCAAGATGTTTATTATACCCTTGAGTGTTGTTTCAACCTAATTTTTGACTCTAAGATCACTAAAAACACATATTGTCTTATCTCTTTTTACCTTAAGTTTTATACCTTGCAGAGGATTTCAACTGGATAATACCAAATGATTAGTAAATTGTATGATGGATGGAACCTAATTGGGAAGACTTTAAAGCTGGATGATATCATGAACTTATAAGACAATGCATCCAACATGCTCATTTCTGCTTTGTGGCATAGTCGACTAAGTCATACACCTTTAGATGTTCTTAAATACTTAGATACTGTTAAGAGGGATATTGATTTTAGCTCTAGAATTTCTAGATCAAATTGTAGTGTGTGTTCTCAAGCTAAACAAACTCACTCACCATTTTCTCCTAGTGTCTCTAATGCTTCTTGTTGTTTTGAGCTCATTCACATAGACAGTTGGGGACCTTATAAGGAACCCGCATATCATGGTCTTCGATATTTTCTTATTGTGGTAGATGATTTCTCTAGATGTACTTGGGTGTTTTTTATACTTAATAAAACTGATGTTTTTCAATGCTTACAACACTTTATTGCTTATATTCATACCCAATTTTCTGTTGATATCAAAAGTATTAGAAGTGACAATGGATTAGAGTTTGTCAATAATCAAGTTCACACATATCTAGACAATAAAGGCATTATTCATGAAAATGCTTGTCTATTCACACCATAACAAAATGGTGTGGTGGAAAGGAAGCATGGGCATATATTAGATCTAGTACTTAGCCTTATTTTTCAATTAGGATATTCCTTTGAAATTTTGGGAGAATGTATCAAAACTGCTTTTTTTAAAAAAATCAACAGGACTCCATCCAAGGTGCTTAGGCTTAAAACTCCTTATGAAATGATTTACCATAAACAACCTGATTTAGATTCCCTTAGGACTTTTGGGTGTTTGACTTTTGCTACTAATCAAACTACTCTTGATAAGTTTTCTCCCAAATCTAATCCTTGTGTGCATATGGCTATTTGCCAAATAAAAAGGGCTTTTTACTATATAATCATAATACCAAGTGTATGATAAATAGTAGACATGTCACTTTTTTTTTTTGAAAACAAGTTCCCTTTTAAACATTATGCACTTAGTACATCTTCGTAAGGCGCCACATATAAGATGGACCCTTTTCTCTTTAATGATCAATTATGTGTCCAGCTTGTTATCATGCCTCCGGTATCTGATCTTGTGCCTTTCCAAGAGGATTCTGATGTTGTACCTCCAAGTAATGAGACTAATATTGATTATGAACAGCACCTTGAGCATCTACTCGTGCCAAACAGTCTCTTGCTTGGCTAAATGATTATATATGTTTAACTAGTGTTGCTTCACAAGGTGCTACTGAGGTAAAATGTCGATATCCCTTTCATGAGTATGTTACTTATGCTAATCTTTCCCTTGAATATAGACATTATTTGCTGACCATTGATGCAATAGTTGAGCCATGAACTTTTCAGGCAGCCGTTAACTATCCTAAATGGGTGCAAGATATGAAGGAAGAAATGAGTGCATTGGAACACAATCGCACATGGGATATTGTGAGCCTCCTTAAGGGCAAGCACCCCTATTGGTTGCAAGTGAGTGTATAAGGTGAAATATGACTTCAAAGGTAATGTAAAAGGTATAAGGCAAGACTAGTGGCTAAAAGCTATAGCTAACAACAAGGCATTAACTACTTTAAAACTTTCTCCTTAGTAGTCAAAATGGTCACTATGAGAGTTGTACTCACTCTTTTAGTAATGCTGGTTGGCATCTCTTTCAAATAGATGTCAACAATACATTTCTACAGGGGGACTTGCATTAAGAAGTCTATATGCCGATCCCACAAGGAGTTGATCATTTTGGTGAAAAAAAAGTTTGTAATCTCAACAAATCCTTGTATAAGCTGAAGCAAGCTTCTAGGCAATGGAATGCAAAACTCACAAATCGAAAGGGAATTTCGACAAAGCAAATTTGACTAATCTCTCTTTATAAAACAACAATAACAACATGATATTGTTATAGTCTTGGCTTATGTAGATGATTTTGTAATAACCGGTAATGATGTTGTTATGATCAATGATGTAAAGACACACTTGCATCATAGATTTAAGATTAGGGCCTTGGGCAGCTTCAGTATTTTTTAGGTCTTGAATTGGTGAGATCTAAAAAGGGCATTGTTCTTAATCAAAGGAAGTACACCTATACCTTATTTTTGACATAGGATTGAATAGTGTCAAGCCCTTATCGGTACTGTTGGACCGAAACCTTAAATTGTTCCAAGAGGGACGAAATGGCAGTAAACAAAGCAAGTGCAATGGACGAAAATACAAAACATTTAAGGATTTAGACTCTCTTCTCTAAGATCAAACTATATATCGAAGGTTGATTGGTAGATTATGTTATTTAACCAATACATGTCCTGACATTAGCTTCGTTATGTAGGCCTTAAGTCAATGAGTGCACCTAGGAAGTTGCAATGGAAGCTATAGTTCGAGTTATGAGATAACTTAAAGGACATCTCGGTTTGGGAATATTCTTAAGTGTAATAGGTGCAAGTAAGCTAGAGTGCTGCGTGGACTCAGATTGGGCTGCATGTCGTGATACGAGAAGATCAATCACATGGTATGTTGTTAAATATAGAGGTTCATTGGTTTGTTGGAAGTTCAAGAAGCAACATACCGTGTCCAAGTCATTCGTTAAAGCTGAATATCGAGCTCTTAGTATGGTTGTTTCGAGGTTGGTCTAGTTAACACGCATGCTTAAAGACCTTCATGTGAACAATTTTAAACATGTTATAATCTTTTGTGATAGCAAGGCAGCTATATATATTGCTAATAACTCGGTATTTCATGAGTGCACCAAACATATTGAGATAGATTATCATTTTATAAGGAAAAAAACTATAAGAGGGAGTGATTGATTTATAACATGTGGGCTCTGAAGAACAACCGGCAGATGTATTAACTAAGGCGCTCGGCAGGATCATGAGAGATCATTGGGCGAGTTGGGGATCATGGACAAGTTATGTAAACTCTTGAACAATAGTTGCTATAAATATAGCGTTTACCAGTCAATTCTGAAGTGACTGAGTTGTTATTTTCTCAATCCCTTTCCTCTAGTTTTCATTCACATTTCCGTAAGTAGCCAGTTATGTTTTTTCTTGACCAGGCCCAAACTTGGACTGGGTACGATTTTGACCTGTATCCCAACTAAAAAGACACATTCCACCTACTGATATTGAGCCCCTTGCCAGCTTTTATGTTGGGCCAGCCTTGGCGATTTGGCGTGCAATATTATTTTATATATATATATATTTGATACTGAATATTATTTTATATTATTTACTCAATTATTTGATACAATTTGAGTGGTGTCTCTCGTGCGCGTGAGCGTTGACATTGCCTTGATGATGCCGTATGAACTCTTCAAACTGGCATAAGAATACAAGCAGAGGATTAACTGTTTGGGATCACATTTTGGACCCTTAAAAATATTTATTCACATTAATCAATATAAATTTATTCTTACATACTTACCTCATATATTATAAATTATAATACTCTTTCATGTCTCACTATTTTGTACTATTCCCTTTAATTTTTAATATAAGATATATTTCTTTAATTTGATTATATTAAGAAAATTAATTAATATACGTATATTTTTTAAAATATCCTAATCATCTTCTTTAATCCCCTCATTCCCTCTTCTTATTAATTATTATTGAAAGAATATTAATAAAAATAAATTAATAAAAGATTAATAAATATAAAAAAATATATCTCATATTTATAATAATATCAACTCTTCAACCATATCCTATATTATATTAGAACGGAAGGAAGTACTGGTATTCATTTCTCCCTAGTTAATGCGATCAGCGGGGGCGTTTAGTGAAGAAGCGACGAGTTTCCAAAGCTAATCTCCTTTTTTTAATTCTAAACTTTGGACTTTAATTAATCGCTGACAAAGAAATATCATTGTTTGACTTGTATAAACCAAAGAAAAAAAGCCATGTAAAGATTGATTCATTTTATTGACAAACGTGTCTTAAAAGCTGGTATTACACAAATTTTCAACATATGGTGTTGGTTTCATTGTTGACGTTTCTTTTATTTTAGTTTCCTGATTGATGTTGGTTTCATTGTTATAAATTATTTTTCTTTTAGAATTTCATACTATAAATCTAAAATTTTTAATTTCTCATATGTTTAGCCCCGGTCTAACTCACTGACCCTTAACCCAGTACCCCGACTAGTTTAATGCCCGATCTGAGTTTTAATAGCTGGTTATAACCACAGAATAGCGCACTTTTTTTCCCTCATAGCTTATCACGCTCTTGTATAAAGTTATTAATTGGGAAAAAGAGTTGGTTGAATATGGCTAATCAATGCTCAAAAAAATGTCTCTATACAACCAAACAAAAATCCTAAAATAATATTATGACCTATATAAATCAGTTGTAAAAAATTTTAATTCTTACATGTTCATCCATAAGACATAATTTCCATGTAGCCACGCATATATGTGATTTTCTGGGAGAAAATGTAATGTGATTTTTAAATGAAAAAATCCATGGCTTTTTTAAGAAAAGATAAAATGACATTATTAATCAAGCCTAAAACGTTTTAAAGGATAAGGGACAATAAGTATCATCTAATAATTACCAGAATTAAGTAGTAGGAGTTAAAAAACACGGGGGAAAAATCCTGGACTTGGACGCAAAAGGCTCTGGCATTTTTTTTTATTTAGTTTTTAAATAAAATAAAATATTAAAATGAGATGAGATGAGATGTCATGAGATGGCTGATGGCTTTCAGGTCTAAAGCCTCACAATAAACAATATAATGGCAGTTGAAATAATTGAACAAACATAGACCGTTGATGAGAGGCGGCTACAATATGAGCCTTCCGATTACATTCTCCTCACAAACGCGTTCCTGGATTTTCTTCTCGCGCGTTTTCCGGTCGTCTTCGTTGCATCTACTTCGAACTCAGCTGCAAGACCAAGCACACACTATGACTCTCCTCTCATCATATTTAAGATCTTCTTCTCCTCATTCAACAGACCATGTTCTCAATCCTTCTTCAACACTCTCCACATAGAGACGGGGACTGGTTTTGAAAGATTTTGAGTGTGTGTGAGAGAGAGAAAGACAGAGCTTCTTCTGTAGTAATCTGTGAGTGACAGAAAAATGGTGGATCCGAACACCGGCGCAGATTTTCCGGCTGTTCCGACTCACGGAGGGCGGTTTATTCAATATAACATTTTCGGAAACCTCTTCGAAGTTTCAGCGAAGTACAGGCCTCCGATTATGCCAATTGGCCGCGGTGCCTATGGAATCGTCTGGTACTCCTTCGTTCATCACATGTTACCCTCACCTTTTCTTTGTGCTATGATTTTTTTTTTTTTTTTGGTTTGACTAAATGTTAGGCAGTATATTTAGTTACTGAAAAGTTGCTTGTGTTCATGTGATGATGAAGCTCCCTCCTGAATACCGAGACTAACGAAATGGTGGCTGTGAAGAAGATAGCGAACGCTTTTGACAATCTCATGGACGCCAAGCGCACACTCCGTGAGATCAAGCTTCTTCGGCATCTGGATCATGAAAATGTGAGTATCTCTCTCCGGCAAGTGAATTTCAGATGTGGCGTATGATTGGGGTTTATGTTGTTGTCTGCTGTTATGTTTCGATTACTGGAAATCTATTGTAAATTACTTATTTCTGCCTCCCATTATTGATTGAAATGAATGGTTAATTTTGAGTAGGCCTGTAGCGATATAGATGTCCCTAATAAATAGTAAAATTTGGTACAGACTACACAGTTTATCTCCTATTATTGGCAATGGTTGACCATAACTGTCTGATTTGGGGAACCCATGTTATAAAATCTTAAAATCCTGTTTAACAAATTACTTGCCAAATATCATTAGAGGAATTTAATTCCTGCACGATAATATCCTCTAATTTTCTCCCCTTTTGGGACTTGAAATCCAGTTCTAAAATCTGTGCATAACAGGTAATTGCTTTGAGAGATGTGATTCCACCACCCTTGCGTAGAGAGTTTACCGATGTCTATATGACCTCGGAACTTATGGATACTGATCTTCACCACATCATCCGTTCAAATCAAAATCTCTCGGAGGAGCACTGCCAAGTGAGTGCTGCTTTCCCCAAGTATCGTAATTGTCTTCTCTGCAATATATCGCTCTAACATCTTGCTGATGGCTGGATGCTCTTGCAGTACTTCTTGTATCAGATTCTTCGTGGGCTAAAGTATATACATTCTGC
The DNA here is from genome assembly GCA_963242795.1 of Inga leiocalycina. Taxonomy (NCBI): domain Eukaryota; kingdom Viridiplantae; phylum Streptophyta; class Magnoliopsida; order Fabales; family Fabaceae; genus Inga; species Inga leiocalycina. Next base: position 62,516,288 of record OY725329.1, read on the forward strand.
AAATATCATCCATAGAGACTTGAAACCGAGCAACCTGTTGGTGAATGCAAACTGTGATTTGAAGATATGTGATTTTGGGCTCGCCCGAACGACTATGGAAAATGATTTCATGACAGAATATGTAGTTACTAGATGGTATAGGGCTCCTGAATTGTTATTGAACTCCTCAGATTACACCTCTGCTATAGATGTGTGGTCTGTAGGTTGCATCTTCATGGAGTTGATGAATAAAAAGCCTCTATTTCCCGGCAAGGATCATGTGCATCAGATGCGCCTATTGACTGAGGTGAGATGATAAAATATAGGCATCTTGGCTACCGAATACTCGCATGAAACGGCATATGATATTCATTTAAGGGGCTCATATAGTTTGGCAATCATATATTTCAAGTTATTTATGATGTTAGATGTAAATACAATCAAGAATTTACTTTGTATATAATGTAACTTCTGGATGTATGCTTACCCTGGTTATTCAACTGTAGCTTCTTGGCACTCCAACTGAGGCTGACATTGGATTAGTGAAAAATGAGGATGCAAGAAGATATATCCGACAACTTCCCCAATATCCTCGTCAACCTTTAGCCAGGGTTTTCCCTCATGTTCATCCCTTAGCCATTGATCTGATCGATAGAATGTTGACTATTGACCCTACACGAAGAATTACAGGTAATTTTCTTCTGTGGTACTAAGATTCTCAATAGCTGGTTCCATTACGACTTTTAGCCTTTTCCACATATAATGAGAATTGAAACAGAGGACTTGTAAAGAAGAAACTGACAATGTTTACCAATTTCTATTTTAGTATATGGTTTAGCTATAATTGGCTAAATGAAGAGTACAACTGCCTAGCTTTATAATTGGTGGAAATTTCATTTCAGTTTGTTTAATGACGTGCAGTTGAAGAAGCGTTAGCGCACCCATACCTTGCTAAACTGCATGATGCAGCTGATGAGCCAGTCTGCCCAGAGCCATTCAACTTTGATTTTGAGCAAAATCCCTTAGATGAAGAGCAAATAAAAAATATGATATACGAGGACGCATTGGCATTTAATCCAGTGTACGCATAAAGCAAATGCACGAGGAATATAAAATTTTAGAAGAGGGGAAAAGAACCTATGAGATGTCTTGTCGACATTGTCATCCACAAAGTTCACGGCAATGAAAATTTTCAGAGAAAGGATCATGTTGGGATGATCGAGCACGCTTGCTAGGCAATCCCGTTCCATATGTTTTATTTTTGCACCAGTGAGTGCCCATCTACTGTAAAATAGCTGTACTGATAATTTCCACTATAACTCTCTGTATTCAGTTAAGTTGGGTTTTTTTTTTTTTATTCAATGAATATTTAAGTGGCATAAATTATTTGTGTTGTTAACATTTTTAATCCCTTAACAGACAGCTTTTTGGCTACGTAATCAGTGTAGTGGACTTATTCGGAAAGTAAAATTTCTTCCTCAAGTTTATTGCGCTTCGTCATGTGTATAAACTATATTCCATGTATGGGTTTTGTGCTTGTTAGCTTTAATAGTTTTCTTAATTTATAAAAACAATAGCATTTTTTCGTACTTCCAACACAAGTAAATCTTGAGTCTCATCACGGCACTCATAGTAGCTTTGGTGGCCGTGTTCTAGAACGAGAATCCAACTTTAATAGGGGAGAGAAAAAACGAAATACTTCCATTTCTTTTCTTTCATAGATTCATTCCCCCTTTTCACTTTCCAACTTTTTCAATCTACAAGCTTCCTGCCAAACGTATTACTTCATTCAACAATAAGCACTTAAGTTTGCGAGTAGCATTCTTTACACACATCTACGAGAAAAGCACATAAATTACGTACCAGGGAGGAACAACAAACCCCCCACCCCAAAAAAAAAAAATTCCACACCAAAAGGAGGAGGCGCAATTCTCAACCAAACTTTATACATTATGGCGAGGTCATCAAATTAAGTTCATACACATCTTGTATGTACATAATTCTGCTTTGCAAGTGCGAAGCTCTTATTTTTTTTTAACAATATTTAGGGGGCCATCCTAAATTATACCCACTTCCTCAAGCCTAGCTAATGTTGTCATCTCTAGAATTTCCTGAAGATTCCATCAGAAGAAGTAGCCCTCGAAATCTTCTTCATCACTCACAATATCAGCTCTACTGTAACTTCTTTCAATATATGCCAATGTCTGCCGCCTCTGCAAGCGCAGAACATGCATTACAACATCAGGAGTAAGAGTTACACGTGATCGATCTTCTCTCCCATGCCTATTTGCCTCCATTATCTGTTCAAAGAAATTAACAATAAGAAAATTTGCAATCAAGAACATTCACCAGATTTTATTCAATAAAATAGCACATTGACTAGACATTAAACGCAAGGTCCAAAGATAAAAAACAGATCAAGAACGGAAAAGCAAGGTCAGCACATAATACCTCTTCTACATTTTCAGGAACTGGAGGAATATCACTAGCTTGAGGAGCCCATATTTTCACATCATTTTCAATACCGCAAGTAGCAAGAATGGGAATATGCGGGTGGGCCTCGAGTTGATTTACAACTTGTTGATCGCCTACCATCAATCTCACCAACTTAGCATCCTTCTTCTTCCAGATGAAAATATGACCACAATCTGAGCCACTCAAAACATATTCATCGTTAGGACCAAAGAAGCTCACTCCTTTAACTGTCCGTGCATTTCTATGACCAGAGAAAACATGTGCCTGTCGAAGTGCATTTAACTCCTCAGATGCAGCAGATGAAGGTGAACCACCCAACCCCATATTCTTCTGAAATAGATAGATGAGCTCATCATTATAAGAAACAAGGAGTTCGCTCTGGCTTGAGTAAACCAATCCTGTAATATGGACATGATTTGAGCCAATTAAGTGATGAGGGCAAAAAGTGTCAACAGGTCTATCTGAATTACTTGTCGCATCCAATTGGCATCTTCTTATGTCATAAACACGTGCATATTCATCTGATCCTCCAATCGCAAAGTAGTTTGGATTTCTTGAATCAATCACAATTGAATTCAACCTTATCCGACTTGAAGGTTGCTTATTATTCCCTGTCAATGAGGAGCAACGGAAAAGTTTTGTAGCAGAACTACTTCGCAGATCAAACTGCAAAAAAAACAAAACTAATAACTTGGACTGTATAGCATTGAAGGAAGCTTCAACAGGGAAAAAGCTTTGACACTTGACTAACATGTTGAATAAGACCATCTTCACCACAGCTATACAGTATGTGAGGACTTCCTGGCTCCAAAGCAAGCTTGTATACAGAACCTTGGTGCTTCCCCAACATAGTAGTTTCTATCGTACCATCCTCTGAGAGATAGCCAAGCCTTACCTGAAAGCCCAGCTACCATTAGAAGGGAATGAAGGAGGACTTTTAGAGAGCATTGATAAAAGTAGGCTTTGCCTAAAGCTGCACTCTTTAGTTCAGAATTACAATAATATCACTCATGTGATGGACCAGTGGCCACGCATGTTAGTTATTGTATCAACAAAAATTTTAAAAAGAAAAAGAACAGTTTATGCAAACCGCACTTATTAGCTATACTTAAGTCCGGGGGTCTCTTCATTTACTATTAAATTCCAACATATTGGCATATTGAAAATGAAAAGAAAGGGTAAGAAGCACAGCAATAACAAGGTAAAACTAAAAAGCATTATAGAAGAAATAGAAAGAGCAGAAAGAAAAGAAGCTGTGGACTCAATATTACTTTAACCGAATGACTCTGGTTCAATTTTTTACTGGAGAAACTCTGCTGGCCTAAGGGGTCAAAAAGAATATTTGGAGCAGAAAGTGATACCTCGCCATCACCAGCAGAAGTCACTATTTTGCGGTCATCAGAAAATGGCATAATTCTTGTCTGAAATATGTTGTCAGAGTGACCAGAAGGATATTCAAACAACTTAGTTTTGGATGCCCAATTCCAAAACATAACTTGCTGGTCATCAGAACCTGAGACAAGAAGATCACCAGTAGAGTTAAACTCCACAGCATTTACACACCCATCATGACCATTTAACTTCCCATACAAATTCATTTGCTTTACAATGGCCTGCATAGAGAAGCGAACCTTAGAAGGAAATTATCCGGTGGTAATATTATCATAAGACAATTGCTGAAAGTGGAGGACAATTATAAGAACAGGTTGTCGTCGTCATCATCCCATGAGATTAAATCAAAGTGGTTTTTGAAAAAGCAAACAAAATCAGTTTCTGTAGCCGGCAGAATCACTTATGCCACTTCATAACATACTCAACAAAGAACAAATTACAAAACAGAAGTTACACAGCAGTAGATTCAAAATGTTGAATTTCACTCCTTGTATCTATCAGAAACTAAGGTCAACCAGAGCATCAAAATGAAAGTCAGAAACTTCTTCTCCTTCATAATCCAAATGCGAATCAGAAACTTGTTCACGTTGATTTCTATTTTACTAAATAACAGCGGCTAATAACTGGATATTATCGACGAACTACTATTACAGCGCAGTTCACTTTCTTTACAAGCAGCGATCGCACATAAACTTTCAACTGCGCATCAAACGGAAGAAGAAAAATCAAACTTAAATGAAGAATAGACAAGTATTTAAATTGGAACGAAAACAATTTGTCACCTCGGAAGCTAAAAATCGTCGAGCAAAATCGCGAGGATGGGACAACCCCACCTCCCTTCTGTAAATGTCAGGAAACCCATCTCGACGTCGAAGAATGCCTTGACGAATACTCTCCATTAGTTAGAATTTCAGAGCACAAGTATAAAGCTCAATTCCAATATTGCAGCAGATTGGAAGATCATGCTCGAATACTTTCGCCTTTTTGCAGATTACAGATTTAAAACTGATTATCACCGCATCGAAGTGCCGTGCGGTGTTGTGCTGGCCTCGGTCGGCGTTCGGGCAGCACGAACGGTGCGTTTTGGTTTTAAAAACGGATAATTTGTAAAACAAATGCTCCTTTGATATCATTTATTACAAATTATTATATTATAGGTCAGTTTATAAGCTGGACAAGGTAACTTGAAAAAAAGAAAAAAGAAACTAAACAATCATATCAAGTACTCCTTAATAATATCATATAGTGGTGAACACTTAAGAAAATGAGAAACAATCATATATTCTGGAAATGTTAGATACCATAAAAACTTCATGTTTGATTTTGCCAAATTCATATATGAATTTCATAAGTCTCTATTTTATATTGAACACTTGTAAAAATGAGAAAACAACCATGGTTTAAGTCTTAAACTTGATAAAATATTACTAACTTTGGATTTGATTTTACAATGTTCGGATTAATGAACCCATAATGAAAATGAGATATCATTTGTGGGAGTTGTTATTTTCAAACCCGACTTGGTAAACTCAAATCCAAAATTGGTAATCTCATATTATGTGTAAATATTAATCCATATATATTTTCTTATTTTCACAAATGTTCAATTTTAAATGGAGATTGTAAAATTCATATCTAAATTTGGTAAAATCAAATCTGAAGTTAGTAATTTTATATCAAGTATAGGATTCAATCCATATCTGTTTTCTCATTTTCACAACAAGTGTTTAATTTTAAATGGAGAGTTGTGAAATTCATTTCTAAATTTGGCAAAATCAAATATGAAGTTGGTGATTTCATATCAGGTTTAGAAATTAATCCATGTTTGTTTTTTCAATTTTCACAAGTGTTCAATTTTAAATGAAGAATTGTCAAATTCATATCCAAACCTGACAAAATCAAATATGCAATTGATAATCTCGTATCAAGTTCATAAATTAATCCATGCATGCTCTCTCATTTTCACAAGTGTTTAATTTTTTTAAAAGGAGAGTTATGAAATTCATATTAGAACTTGGCAATATAAAATCTGAAGTTGATAATCTTATAAAGTTTAGGTTATGGTTGTTTTCTCATTTTTACAAGTGTTCAGCTTTAAATGGAGAATTGTGAAATTCATATCCAAATTTGACAAAATCAAATATGAAGTTGTTAATAACTCTTCAAGTTTTGATATCAAGCATTTCCAGAATACATAACTGTTTCTCTTTTTTTTTTTTTATCTAGTGTTCACCACTACCAACCACGGTAAAATTACAATTCTTCACAAAAAAATTAGTCAAACTCAATATCAAATCATATTCAAAAAAATCCATCCAATAAACGTGCAAAGATCTGGCTATCTAAGACACGGGTTTGGCTATTGAAGTCCACCACGATCAACAGCAAACATTATCAAAACCATCATAATGACTAAAATCGATTTATATATCATACTTCCTCCGGTCCTAATTATAGGAGAATATTTAAGAGTTGATCTTGAGCTTAATTATAGGACGAAGTTTTAATTTTTATTAATTTCTTCCCAAAATACCCCCATTGATACTTTCTCTATAATAATAAAACACAATAATAATTTTATAATATATCTATGTATTCTATAAAGTAAGCAATACTTATAATTCATTAATATCACATACACTTCAATTCTACTATTTCTTTTATTTTATAAGAATAAAGGGTAAGAAAATCAATTTAACATTATCAACGTCATCATCTCTATTTTTAAAAATTGTAACTTTCCTTTTCTTTAATTCCACTCGACCAAACCGGCATAACTCCATTTTAATGACAGGCAAGATCACTTGCTTTACATCAAGGTAAGTGATCAACATTAACAGAACATGATTTCTTGTATGTATTAAATAAGGGTATTTTAGGAAAATAAATAAGATTAATTAATTTAACTATCATTCTTATTGAACACCATCAATATAGATTCCCTTTCAAAAATTGGTGAAGAATAAGACGAAATCATTGTTCTCTAGGACCTTCGGAGCACTCCGTTAATGAGCTTGAGAGCACTTTGTTGTTGAGTATCTGTAGAGTTCACCGATTGGTGATGTTTATAATGTATGTATAAAAAGAGAGCACTCCGTATAATGTATGGTACGATAGGGTTTGAAAATATTATGACACTACGCAGAATTTGAGATACTGTATTAGCCATCACACAGCAGGAATTAACCCTATAATTGGTGATGTTTATAACAATAAAAAGAACAGTATCTTTTGGCGATAATCACCCAACAAAAAATGACAAACTAAATATTACTCCCCCTAGTCTTAAATATGAGACAAAATTGATTTTTTTTAGAGATTAAGGAAGCTAAATAAGTTAGTTAATCATATCATGTGTTATGTATCATTGGATTATATATTAATTTATTAGTTAAACTAATTAGTTTGAAGAATAAAAATAAAAATAAAAATACTCTAAAGTAATTTAATTAACTTCTTTAATTTCTCCAAAAAGTCAATCTTATCTTATAATTATAACCGGAGGGAGTAGTATTTAGTTTGTCATTTTTTGTTGGGTGATTATCGCCAAAAGATACTGTTCTTTTTATTGTTATAAACATCACCAAGTATAGGGGAATGTTAATTCCTTCAGTGTAATAACTAATACAGTATCTCAAATTCTGCGTAGTATCTTTCAAACTCTATCACACCATACATTATACTGTCGGATCTTTTTTTATACGTACATTGCGCCAAACAACCCATGAGTGAAATATAAACACAGGAAGAAAAAAAAAAAAAATATATATATATATAGATATAAAGAAACATAAAATCAAGCGAAATTAAGAGACAAACGAAAATTGAAATAAAATTAAAGAACGGAGTATACTTCAGCCAAATTAAAAATCGGATCCATCCACGAGTTTAAGGGCTTGTTTGGTATAAGGGGAGGGGTGGAAAAATGGGCGAAGGAAAAAAATTTTAAGTTGAATTTAAGAAATTAAAGAAGTGGGATTAAAAATTTTTAATTAATTTTTCTTATTCTTTTATCTTATATATTCATTTTATTAAAATTTTATTATCTCATTTCTTCAATCTTTTAAAATTCAACTCATAAAAATTTCTCCTCCCCCTCCAAATCCCTCATACCAAACAAGTCCTAAAAGTTTAATACGCGAGCACGTGCTTGTCCAGTTGTCTGCTGTAAACTAAACAGTGGAGACATAATTCAGGAGTCAAGTTGGTCCATCTGGAATAGCGAGGGTTGAAATAGGGCTCTCTCTTTCCTTTCTCCGAGTTCAATAATTATAGTGCTAGTTTGAAATAATTTATTTTTAGGTAATAAGTGCTTATAAATCGTGATTCACGGTATAAGAGGTAAGTATGTGAGAAGAGTTTTATCTCGACTTGCATAATAAGGACTTATTGTCCAACAATAAATGATCCCAAACACACCTATAACTTAATGGGTATATATGAATCTTGTGGTGCATGAAGATGACATGTTGGGGCAAAGTGAGGTGTTGTTTCATTTAATTTGAAGCTGCTGGGTTGTTTTAGAATTGCCAGGTATTGCTCAGGCAAAAAAAAAAGTCTGTCAATTATTGGGCCATGTGACTCTTGAGTCTTGACACAAAAACCACATTCCACCCTCTGCTCATTTTACCATAATAGCATGCACGCGTATTACCTTAAGTTATCTTTTAACTGGGTAGTGCTATTTCTCTTCATTTCCCAGCAAAACAGCGATTGTTTTGATTATGCATAAAATCCAACGTTTGGGTTCATGAATATCTTGATCCGGAATCCGGATATCTTTTTAAGGTGAACTTAATATTGCTGTCGCTTGATTTGGCTTTAAAAAGTATTTTTACGTTTATCCAGATAAGATGAATCTCAAATATTTACCTGACACCGCTCAAAATTACTTAAAATTGGCCAATCTAAGTAGAAACTTACGCTACTACAAAAAAACTAATAAACAACACTTATATATATGAATACTGCAATGCTTATTAAACGCCATAACTTTCAATGCCATAAAAGCAAACTATGACGCTTTATGAATCTCTAAAACCACCGTAGCTTACAATTTTTTTTTTTAATTTAAATTGAACTTAAGTGCCGGAGGTCCCGGTTGGAGCTCCTATGGCGCTTCACCTTGAAGTGTTGTAGGAGGTAAAGTGGCCTCCTATAGCACTTCTCGTAGGAAAAGGTGGGAACTTTTTTTTTAATATTATTTTACATAATTATTTGTTTTTTGCATGAACGCAATTCATCAAATCCATAGTAATTCAAATCGAGAGGAAAAAAAAGTTAAACAGAATGAAATAAACGAAGCAAAACAAAATGAAACAACACATGACTAATTCATAAAATGAGTATTAATTATATGTATGGAATTACAATGTAATAACAAATTCTAATGTACAACTAATTTATAGAATAAACAACACATACAATAATAGGCAAGAAACAACCTAACGAATGTACCTGGTACTAGCTAATTATCTAACCATTTCACATCATTCCTCAATGATTTCATCCACTTGTTGGTAAGTCAATTGGTCATAACGTTGATCTTCATAATACTACATAAAATCCATGCACATAACTAATTAAAATCATTAAAAATCAATTAACTTAGATACTTGTCAATTAAATTTAATACATAGTATGAACTGCAAGTAAAATAATTGAACTTACTTTCGCAGGGATATAATTTAGATGATGATAAGTAACTACATCTTTCATAAATTTCCGCATGTGAAACTGTGGATAAATTGCACAATTTTGGCAATATTATTGACAATAATTTTAGCATCAACAAAAAAAAAAAAGACAATAGTTGCTAATTATTTGACAATAAAAAAATTGCTTGCCTCTTGCAATTTTGACAATATAGATAATAAAAAAACATAATTTCCGTATCAATAATTTTAACAATAGTCGTTTGCCTCTTATAGTTACTAATTATTTTTATATTCTGCAAATTATCTTTTTAAAGAAATAAGCAGCATAACGTCCTCAAATTTTAAGCTTTCAAAGTATTAAACCAACCAATCTATCGAGTCTAGTCGAATACATAAAATCTAAGAGAATAGAATAATGGCAAAGCAACGTGTGAAATTGTGGATAAATTGCACAGTTTTAGCAACAATTTCTGCATCAACGATAAAAAAAACATAAAAACTTACAAGCTAGAAACTTCTGTAGGATGAGATAGGGAACAAACACATACGAGAAACAAAGCTTTAAGAAGACAGATGAAACTTCAAATAAAAACCTAAAAAAAAAAATATGATTACACCTAAAATTCATGACAGATTTTAACAAAACAAAAAAAGAAAACGTATGTTTTTAAACTTATATCTAAAAAAACTTACGAGATGGACAAAACTTCTTGTAGGAGGTTCAGACAAAGCAAAGAACATGTGGGTTGCCAGGCTTTATACTGTAACGAAAGTGTGGTGAGGGAGGGGATAGTTGGTAAATTATAATTTTATATAAGAGAAATCCAAAATTTATCTTTTCATTCTTTTAAATTCTGAGTTCCCGCCTAAAATTTAACCTCTTATTCTTTTTAAATTTTAGAGGGACCCCCAAAATTTAAACACCTTTAACCCCAAAAAGGAATTTAACCCCCCTCCCCTAAATTCCCCTCAAACCAAACACAATCTAATATGCTAGAGAATGATAATTTTTGCACAAATCATTACTATTTTTAAAAATTATTAAACTCTATTGCTTTAGAATGTTTTATTGATATTCCAATGATGACATGTTTTGTTAATGAGGGTAGGGTTAGAAGTCTGAACAAATACTTTATAAAATTAAGAGATTTAAATAAAACTCCATATAAAATTAAAAGATTAGATATATTTTTGTCCGAACAAATTATCCAAACAACTTTTGGTTCCAAAAAACATCTGAAAAATAAAAAAAAAATTGTATCCAAACATAGCCTAAGCGGGTGCTAACGTTGGATGTCGCATAAGGTGTTCATCTGCTAGCGTGAAAATTAGCTCTCAACCTAGGTTGGCATCCCAACCCAAAAAAAAAAATGAGCATCAATATTTTTGAAATTGGCAATAATAAGGATAAAGGGTACCGAATCGACGATAAAAAAGGGTACAGAATTATATTGAAATAGTCAATAAACACGATACTTATGATGATTAACATTGGAAAAATAATAAATACTACTAGTATATCATGCATTCGATTTGAATAGAATTATATTAATTTCATAAAGAAAAATAGGATAAGAATTTAGTTGGGATAGATAGCACTAGCAGAAATCGCTGTTAATTTCGTAAATACCCTTGTAGTTGGATTTGTTTAATTGCTCAGCCCATAGAGTTGGATCAAATATCCTTTTTTCATAGTAATAGTTGAATAAAAATAACATTCCAACGAGATCGCATTCCTTGAAGTGGCGGATTTAATTTGGTGATCACAAATTAGGCTGACGAAAAGGGCTGCTTCATCAAACGTATCCGTTGGATGGAATGAATATCCACGTGTCATTCATCCGAATAACTAATGAGTAATGACAGGGTAACGCAGATTACGAGTGCCAAATACTAGAGAACCCAGCTCGACAAAACGGGTATAGGAGTCGAGAATCGGGATAAAAAGGGGAGGAGGGTTGTCTTCGTAATTAAATAAAAATCCAAGGGTATTAAAGAGAGGTCCAAATACTAAAATGACAGCGACGCGCAGCGAGAGAGAAGCAGCAGCCAAAAAGCCATCCAAACAAAGCCGAACTCGCTCTTTTTAAGACTTCTTGTGGTTTCCTCTGCCCCTCACCCTTTGGTCTCTCTCGCTCTCTTTCTGCGTCTTCGTTATCGTGCGCTTCTGAAACAATCTCGTCCTCACAGTTTCATCATCTCGATCTCTCAACTGTAAGTCATGTAGTCTCAATCTGCGATCCTGATGTCTCTATCGAATTTATTTGTCCTAGATCCCTAATTTAAGGTCAGCTCATGTTTGTTGATCTTATCGTCGCGATTATTTTTCTATTCGCAAACTTGCCTACTCTCGTTTGCAATTCTCGAATTGAAAGTCAGTTTTGCATTTCGGTTATGTTGTGTGTGGGATTTCGATTTCGATGTTTGTGAACAATTTTGATTAATTTGTAGATTGTCAATTCATTATTTCGTGCTATCTATTTATTTCCCTGATTGTATGTTTCGATGGATCTTTCAGTTGATCTGTGTTGTCTCCAGGAGTTCTTAATTCAGTTGAAGTTAAAATATCGTCCTTAGACATTTGATCCATATGTTCGACTACTGTTGGGATATATTTTGTTATAAATAGAAGAATTATAGGTTTTTTATGTTTCAGTTTACCATCTTGCTGCTGCTGGAGATCTCCGTTGAATTTTTGCATATTATATAATGCAATTGCAATCTTTCATATTGTTTTGTTGATCACTGCATCCATAGAGTGAATGTATCCGACCATAAGTATCAAGGGACAGAGGGCATTGGTATCAATTTTTTTTTTTTTCATGCTGTCACGATTGCTATTCGTTTTCATCTCATTTAACGTGATATCCAGGGAAAACACGGGAGGTTAAATTAGTTGTCAAAATATTTTTTCCTGGTTAGATGGCTCTTATTAAACTGGAACATCTGGAAATTATTCAATCTGAAGTTATGTCTGTGACTTTTTCTGATGCACATCGTGGTTGGAAAATCTATGTATGCTTTTTGATTTGATCGAGAGTGTCTTTGTCGTTATAGTGTTTGTCTCTGGAGTTGAATTCTGTTTACTTATCATATGTATTTTGTTCTATTTTTCCTTCAGGGCAATCATGAGTGACGAAGGAGAAAGGACTTGCCCTCTTTGCGCAGAAGAGATGGATTTGACTGATCAGCAGTTGAAGCCTTGCAAATGTGGTTATGAGGTATTTTTCCTTCCTTCATGGTCGTTAACTTTGGAGATTTTTCATTTTTCCCTCTTGGAGCTGAAACTGTGCTTTCAAGGTTTTTCAATTGTTCATCTCAGTTTCACCCATTGGTTCTCTGTGGCCCATATTTTAGGATTTGGAGCTTTCTTCTCTAGATTATGTAATCTTTTAAGGCTTATCCTCTCCGTGTCATGTTCAATTTTTTTAGTCCAATTTTGTTGAATCTATTGGAACTTGGACCCAATTCTTATACCATGACTAAGTTGTACTCAAGTTAAATTTTTTTTTTTTTTTAATTTCACCTCTTCTTAATTTCAGATATGTGTTTGGTGCTGGCATCACATAATGGACATGGCCGAGAAGGATGACACAGGGGGGAGATGCCCCGCATGTCGAACTCCATATGACAAGGAGAAGATTGTAGGGATGGCTGCAAACTGTGAGAGGTTATTCGGTTAACAATATTTTCGCTCATTTGATTTGTTTCAACTTCTTTGTTGGCCATCCCTATACATCTTTAAATATTTACGTATTCTTTTATAAAGAACTATCTTTTTAGTATTTCTCTTAACTTGCTTCTTTAGGAACCTAAAGATAGTTTTGTTTCCCCATTAACTTAGAGATAGTTCAACAGCAAACGATGTTAATACTGAAAATTAATGTGTTCTTTGTTGGCCATCCCTATACATCTTTAAATTAATGCTTCTAGGACTCTTTTTTCATCTGTTCTCTTTGTGATTGGCTTTTCCCTGTAGATTGGTGGCAGAAATTAATACTGAAAAGAAGATGAAGAGTCAGAAAGCAAAGTCTAAGTCTTCTGAAGGCCGGAAGCAGCTGAGTAGTGTGCGAGTGATTCAGCGGAATCTTGTCTATATAGTTGGATTGCCGCTTAATCTGGCAGATGAAGAAGTAAAGTTCTTTCCTTCTCCTTTCCATGAGCACTTGACTTCTGTCTTTTCATTTGGATTTTTTTTACTATTGCTCCTTTCTGGCAGATGAAGGAGTAAAATTCTTTCCTTCTCTCCATGAGCACTTGACTACTGTCTTTTCATTTGGATTTTTTTTGCTATTGCTGCTTTATGTTTTTAAGGGAGTATTGTTTTCATCACCATTTGTGCAGATTCTTCAGCGTCGAGAGTATTTTGGTCAGTATGGGAAAGTCTTAAAAGTGTCAATGTCTCGGACAGCAGCTGGTGTCATTCAACAGTTTCCAAACAATACATGTAGTGTGTAAGTTTATACTTCATTAGTTCTTGTAGTTTACTTCTATCTCTAATGCTATTTTGTGTAACTGTATGGTTCTCTGATTGCTAGCTGTTCAGATTTGTTATTGGTTTGTTGCTGTAATAAGACACTTTACTGACTTCTTTGTCATTGAGTGAAGTTCCTTTTTGGCTTTTGCTTTTAGCCATCTCTCAGTTTTGACTACGTAGAATAGGAAAAGTTTAGCAAAAAGGACCTTTGATTGTTTTCTGGGTTTAAAAGTTTCCATTTATATACTGGAAATGTGCTTTTGTCAACTTAATTTGAGTAACTTGTTCAGGCTTCCTTTTTCTCCTTTGTATGCCTTACTATGCCAGCATTTTTTATTACCTTATTCATGATAAATTATTATTGCGGTTATGACAGATATATTACTTACTCAAAGGAAGAAGAAGCAATTCGTTGTATTCAAAATGTACATGGATTTGTCTTGGATGGTAGACCTTTAAGGTACTGACATATGCATGTGCTCACCCCTATCCTGCTTTGGATGTTCGACCTCTGAATCTTGCTTATTTGCTCTTCTATGTTGCACTCTCAGGGCTTGTTTTGGAACCACAAAGTATTGTCATGCATGGCTCCGAAACATGGTACAGTAATTGATGTGTCTGTATGGATTTGCAAATTTTTTTATATTTGATTAATTATGATTTTAATATGTTCTGTTAGCAGCCTTGCAGCAATCCTGATTGTTTATATCTGCATGAGATTGGCTGTCAAGAAGATAGTTTCACAAAAGATGAAATAATTTCAGCATACACTAGGTACTTTGTTTAGAAAGGTTTTCATTTTATAATTTATTTGATGTTGTTTATGAATTTATTTTCTTCCCAATTTTGTGATTGTGATCCTGATATACCAACTTTTACTTGAATGATATGTAGATGGCTTTGTGACTGTTTGGGGAAAAATGCTGCTAATATTTTCTACCCTTGGCTCTTGAAAGCAATCTGATTACAGTAGAGTTTTTTTTTAATTAAAAAATCGCCATGTACTTATGTATTTTACCCTTTTCACATTGCAATTAGATGAGGGTTGCGACTGATTTTTCCCTAATTCACTAGATCATGTGATGGTCCTGAATGATTTACCAGAGGGCTTCAATCACGTAGTGCACCAAGGAGAAACAATGAATGATGTGAAGGATGTCAATGATGTCAAGGATATATATTTTTTAGAAACTATCTGTTGCTTTGTGGTTGATGGTTTTTGGAAAAATTAACTGCGTTATTTATGGCTCAATAAAGAGGCTTCTTTTATTTTATGTGTGTGTGTGTGGATATTTGATGATTGAAGCTTCTCATATAATGATGATTGAACATGAAGAGTTCTTTTTTGGTTGCAAGTTCTCGCTTTATGCTCTGCTTGAATTGCATGTGGTGATTTTCATTTAGTGGTCCGTTTACTTGATTTTTTATTTTTAAAGAAGCAGAGTTCAACAAATTACTGGTGCTACAAATAATATGCAACGGCGGTCAGGGAATTTGTTGCCACCCCCAGTTGATGATTACATAAACCATTCTGCTGGAAAACCCATTGTGAAAAATGCCACAAATGTAAGATATGTATTTTACTTTCCCCTCAGACCATCTTTTCCTTGGTAACCTTGACCTTGTCACTTGTGCCCATGATTTCTGGCTGCTCTTCCCAGCTTGAATATACTGTTAGCAAAATGTATTTTATGCCCTTGACTGCTGAACTTGAAGGGTGTACTAACTATGTAATTTATTATTGAGTAGAATCCCTCTAGCACTGTGAGAGGTTCACCTCCAAATGGAAGTTCTGGAAGATCTCTGACTCTAAATCCTTCTACCGCATGGTATGGTATTCGGCTGTTGAGTTTGAAATTGTTGAACGGTGATATGTTCCCTTATCTTTTTATTTTATTTTAGGGGAACAAGAGCTACAAATTGTCAGCCCCCTGCTGGAGGTTTATTAAATGGACCACCTAAGCCAAAAGCTGATGCTGTTAGTGGCACACTGGCCTTTTCTTCAGCTGTTGCAGGTTCAAGCCAGAACTTTTCATTGCAGAGTGATGCAGCCAAGAGGCCTCCGTCAAGTGACGGGACTCATAGTAACCTTGGAGTACAAAATGATTCATTAAAACCTGTAAAGCAATTCAATAGCATGGACAATCCAGGTAATGCAGGTGAAAAGACTGCTACATCTGATGGTTCGCTTGCACCTGTGAATTCAAACAGCTTGTTGTCATCTTTACCATTATCCCGAGATGGTGATAGAGGTAGTTGTACTACATCAAGCACAGCAAATTCTACTGACATCACTGGGCAGTCATGCAGCTCTGGTCCTGAGGAAGCTACTATTGCTACCAATGAGGAGATGCAGAACCTGTGCCCTAATCTGTCCTCTGTTAACATTGATAGAAATGGCCAAAATGAACACTATGGCATGGTCAGATCTAATAGCCCCTCTTCTGATTATGTCTTGACAAAGTCTCCTCAACTTCAAGCATCACAACAGCATAAAGATGACAAATTTAGAGATGTGCAATTTTCCAGCGACTCTGGTAAAGCTGCTCCATCTGATTGGGAGCAGTCTGATTGGAAATTAAATTCACAAGCCCATATAGTATCAGCTACAACTGACTTGGAAGATGATATAGCTTCTTTTGATAATCAAAGGCTCAAAGATCCAGAAGTTGTTTGTCATTCTCCTTACATGCCTAAGTCAACAAGTTTTGTTCATGTCCCAATCCATTCTAATCACAGTCTCATTCAACATGGGGAACAACCCCCTGCTATGAATGTTGATTTTGCATCTGCAGATTCGAAGGTTGGGGATGATTCTCTGTTACATCCATCCACCGTATTATGTAATGGTCATCCTGATAAATTGGTCTCTCCTGGTTTTAATGGCACCACTGATTGTACCTCGATTCAGGACATAAGAAATGAACAATGCATAGGAAGATTATTCACTGAATCAGTTGGTGCGGGGAGTGACGCTGCATTGGATAAGGGTGAGAGTAGTATAATTTCAAATATATTGTCCATGGACCTTGATGCATGGGATGACTCACTAACGTCACCGCAGACCTTGGTTAAGTTGCTTGGTGATAACACTGATAGCCAGTATGTTCCTTTGAAGAAATCCAGTTCTTTGAAAGTGCAGAATAATAGTCAGTCTAGATTCTCTTTTGCAAGACAGGATGAACCTAAAATCCAAGCATTTAATGCAAACCCATCTTATGGTATTAGTGATCAATTTCCAAGGAGGGGCTCTTTCATACAGGATTTTTCTGAAAGAGACTTGTATAATGATAGGAAGTTGGGTATGGCAAATGGCTTTTCTTCCTGTAAACTTGAGGAATCTGAAAATCTAGGCAGTGGTCACTTTGTTGCTTCTAATAAGCATTCTGGTGAGTATTAATAGCTTGTTGAAATGGCTAATGTAGCTTTTATAGTTGCTTCTACGTTGGATCTTGGTATTGGATTCTTTGCTACTGTTTTCCATGCCACCCTCAAGTTTCTGCTTTTGCACCATCCTTGCTTGAAGACATTTGCTTTGTGTGAGATTCTATTTTGAAATATACCCTTTTTGTGTGTTATGTTTTGTAAAATGAACTCTTATTTAATGGTATCAAGTAAAAAGAACAGTCTAGATATGTTTGAAATAGCTAACAGCTGCTATAGCTGTTGCTGGATCACCTGACCACCGCCTCTCTGAAGTTTAAAAACTCAAAGTCTAACGTGCATCCTTGCAAAACTATGCATTGTCTGAGTTGACGTGAGATTTGCATTTTGTATCCGTGCTGTGAACATATTTCTGATGACCTTGGTTTTATATTGATTTGCAGCTGTTTCTAGGGCTCAAATTTCTGCTCCTCCAGGATTTTCAGTTCCAAGTAGGCCTCCACCACCCGGTTTCTCTTCTTATGAGAGAGTGGAGCAGGCTTTCAGTTCAGTGTCCGGTTAGTTTTGATATCTGTGTTTTTTTGTCACAAGCATATGTGCATATATTTGCACAAGTGTTGAGGTAAATTTAGTTCTATATATTTGCATAGTTTTAAAGGTAAATTTTTTTTCCTTCTCGATAGGGAATTCATTGCTCGACCCATCCTTGTTAAGAAATTCATATCAGACACCCACAGCTGGGAATATTGGTGGTACAGGGGACATTGAATTAGTAGATCCTGCTATTTTGGCTGTTGGCACTGGCAGACTTCAAGGTCCATTAAACAGCCCAGGGTTGGACATCAGATCTAGTTTCTCCCCACAATTAAATTACTTTGAAAATGAGTCCAGACTTCAATTGTTGATGCAAAGATCTCTGTCACAACCACAGAACAGATTTTCTGAAATAGGGAGTACATTTTCTCAGATTGGTGATTCTTATGGCATTTCTTCAAGGTTAGACCAATCACAAGTCGGCAATTTGACCCCTTTTGCGCAGTTGTCCTTGCAGCAGTCTAGAAATGCTCTTTTGTCTAATGGTCAATGGGATGGGTGGAATGAGGTGCAGAGTGGAAGTGGTCTTGGGGTGGCTGAGCTATTAAGAAATGAAAGGCTTGGAATTAACAAGTTATATGCAGGATATGATGATTCAAAATATCGGATGCCAAACTCTGGGGATCTTTACAACCGAACTTATGGGATTTGATTTCCTTGGCTGTTTAGTCTTCCGATGGCTAGCCACTGAAGGCAAGACAGAGACGAAAACTATTTTGTTGCATTGCTGAAGGTGATGGGACTGACTCACGATTGATCTGTTGGGCTAAATAGTGAGGAAACATTGTCAAACTCCGAAGTGTGGTCTTTAGCTGCAGCTGGTAATCCTTAACCATTCTTTTCATTCTGGTTCAATTGTTAGCTAGTCATTTTGCTCATCTAGATGTGCATGTAAAGTTTTCTCCTGTCCCCTCCAGAATTTTTATTTCTATTTATTTTTTTCCCTTCATCAGCACTCTCATTATATGCCGAGTGCATGACATCACCATTTGCTTGTCATGCCATGGGCACTGATTTTACCTTCCTGTCCTTTGAAGGTCTGGATTAACGGAAGTGAGTTGTGGTGAGATACAAATTGCCAATACCATTGCGATCAAACTGCCAGGTAGAACATAGTTGTGAGTGTTTTCCCTACGAAGTGCAGAGCAGAAAAACTTGTAGTTGATTTAGAACTAATTAATGAATCCCATGCTTATTAGCAATGTAATTTCATTTTAGTTAATGAATCCCATGCTTATTAGAAAAATATAATTTCCTTTTTAGTTAACCACACTTTGTGGGTAGAAGTATATACAAATTTGATGGGACTGATTCAATGGCAAGTATTTTGCATAGAGCCTTTGTTGCATCTTTGAAGAGTTTGCATTTCGTATTAGGTTCAGTAAATGAGGCGAAAACTGGAAAAGCATCCTCTGAAATTATGTAATATTGTCACTTGCTAGGCAGAGCTAGTGGTGGCGTCTGGTATTTTTCCTTGAAGATCTAAATTATATTTCTGTTAGAATATTTGTAGCAGGTTTTGGTTATTGTCCCCAGCTGAAGGCCTGTTCTTTTAAGCCGTTATTGGTAGTTTCTTCATTTTTAATAAAATGTCAAGTATTCGTGGTTTCACTTGTCTTTATCCTTGCATTTGCCTATTTTGTTTGTGACTGTTGCTTCAGATTATAACGAACAATGCAAGAGCTAATCAAGTTTCAACATGCCCGCCTGGAGTCTGCTGCAGGTATCTGGGCTTGTTGAGACATTTTGTGGGCCGTAATTGTAGTATTGATGCTTTAAATTTTAGTTCTTGGAGTTTATTCTGCCATAATATCTTCCTTGAAGTCTCACTTAAGTTTTATTTTAGTCCGAGTTCTTGAAAGTAATCTTCTCAGACTAAACGAATGAAGTTAATCTCACGGACGTCTCTTTCTTCATGTTTTAAGAATGGATAGCTTAAGATCATTGCTGAAACGGGTTACGAATCAAAGGGTTGTCGCGTGTTGCAACCTGAGGTATCTAATTCCAGCCCCCTTACTAGAAGATGGAGGGTGGGGGAAACTGACTGGAAAAAGGCAGGGGCATTGTACATGCCCTTTAGGCTTTAGGGTACAGAATTTGCACGTTAGTTAGCTTGTGTGCTAAAAATTAACAAACCATCAATATGTAAACACATGACTGCGATTTGGTTACCCAAAATAATTATCGGGACTCGAGACTTTATGGTACCAAAATTTAGGCGTGTAGTTCTTTCCTCTCTAATTTTTTTGTGGGAGCGGGGTTGGGGGAACCATCTATCCTATCAGGAACTTGCTTGGATCTGTTTATGTCTCGCTAATGACTGCTAGTCGCGTGTTTTCTTGTTTGTTCTAGAGTCCTGAAATGGAGTTTCGACCATTTTTCAGTCCTTACATTTTGACCTCCGTGGGTCCTTTATCAGACAATGTAATGTCTTTGATGTTTGATCGCCCTTAAATATAAGGTGTCATGATGTAGCAATGGACCTTTTCTCATCGAGTGTTCACGTAGATTAATACAGGAGTAATAATGATATTCATACTCTCAATTAACGAGGGGGAAAATGGCATCTCATATTTTCGACAAATTTAACAACATAATAGGGTTACTAGTCTCGTATACTCTTGCATCACTGTCACTGTAGACATATGAGGCGAAGAGTTACTATGTAGTAATCATCATTTTACATAGAACATTTGACTCCCAAACTAACACACCGAATCTTTTCGACTTGTTAAGTAATTATGAACACGTAAATATTTAAACACCTTGGATCATTTTTTTTTTTTGCCGGCATAAACACCTTATATCTAGGATAGGAGAATATCCAAT
Source organism: Inga leiocalycina (assembly GCA_963242795.1). NCBI lineage: Eukaryota > Viridiplantae > Streptophyta > Magnoliopsida > Fabales > Fabaceae > Inga > Inga leiocalycina. Next base: position 62,537,075 of record OY725329.1, read on the forward strand.
TATTAAATAGATTAGATTGATGTATTTATATTTTTTTAACAAAATAGCTATTTCGCTTCACCCTCTCTTGTACAATTTGTCTTTCAAAAAAAAAGGAAGATCTAGTTACGAAAGAAAAACTTTCCATATTCTCTGGTCCATTCTTTATATCTTATATGCTAATCCAGTCTATTATGGATCACCTGCTATTCGGAAATATAGAGAGGCCTTGAAAATTGTCACTATAGTACCATGCTTTTATTTCGGCGTCATTCAAAAATATATTGGCGCTCAAATTCGCGAAAAATCATTCTAAATTGAAGTTTGATTTCGGAAGCCATATGGTACAATGCGACCCATAGTTCATGTCTAGTATTTCATATCCAAACAGTGATTGTAAATTGTCGGGCAAGTAACCCATGACTCACTCGGTAATGCAAAATGAAACAAATATTTTTTCAGGGCTTCCCCTCCAACTTTCTGGTATGCAAAAATGCTCATCTTAACAAAAATCTACATAGCTGGCTAAAAGGAAAAGGAATATAAAACTATATAAGATGTAGACGATGGTTTGGAAGTGAAGACAACGCGTAAAGGAATCAACAATTTCAGTAGGTATGTTGTAAGCAACAGGCTTTAGAGCAAATCAGAAGTGCCGCATATGAGATTATATGAATGAGACAAGTCGTAACACAAACTTGCTATGTATGGTTTGCCTAGCCAAGCATGAGATACAAAAGAGAAGTTAGGCTAAGGTTGTGAACGCGGGTGGTTCATGTGGTAATAATATGGAGAAGCGGGGGGAGCAGCTGAAGTGGATGAAGAAGAAAAGGAGAGAGTGAGCGGAAGTGAGTTGATAGGTTTGGGGGGGAAGAAGGCAGTGGATGATGAAATGGAGAATCCTGATGATGCTGCGGTAGGGAAAAGTGGAACTTGGTTAGCACTTGGCTGGCCATGCCTTCGCCACGTCCAGTTGGGGACTCCTTGCCAAGGACCTGTGCTCATTCCCTCTGCTCTTTCCTGCCAATATGTTTCAACATTTTTCATCCTTAAAATAAGCTTCACCAATATTTTCCTTATTATACAAGCGCATTGTGGCATGTTCCCCTGTCTATGTAAGCAACAATGATAAAAAGGCTTTCCCCTAAGATTACTATTTAACCTTCACAATTTCTATTGAAGCATTCTCATTTCTCAAATCTGCTAGTATTTAAATCACGAACCATTAGTATTATTCGAAAAGACAATTGTTCTTATCAAAGTACCAGTCACCTCCCAACACACCAGGAATACCATTATTTCAAAATTGAAGCCAGAAAAATTTAATTGACGGAATTAAAAATCATAAAACATATTTAAAGTTCTTTCCAATGCTATGAATGGATTTCACAATCCAAGTTCTTCGGCCACACTCTTCATGTTATCCAAATTTAATTTATTGATATAACAAGCAGTATTCCAAATATCTAATAATTTGTAGATTATCGGAACATGGACTGAATCACAAGCAAGTTTTTCACAAATATTTTTAAAAATCTTGTCAAAGTATTGAAAGATACAGAAGAGTATAACATAATGGAGACGGTATGGCCTTAACTAATTCAAATAAGTAGATAACATGTCTAGCACCAAAAGCTCTGAAAAGATAGGAACATAAAAGTCAACTTTCTATATGTTTGCTATGAAATTAAAAGGTCAGCTACGTTTCCTTATTCAAACCAAGACACTAGCAAGAATTGTGATACGAAGTTTTTGGAAGAAGCGTGTGGTCAAGAAATAATCAATCAGGATCAGTTGGGAAACTAAATACCAGACAGTGATACTCACCTCACTGGGAAAGAAATTTGGATACAGGCCATTCCATACAGAAGGGCGATCTCCATTTACAACAAGCTTTTTCATAGCTTGATCGCCAATTACTGAGTCAGTGTTGGTCTCTATCTGCAAATAGGAGGGAGTGGGAGTTGTAGTTAGCGAAATGGGATCTTACAGATGCCAAAACAACTCTTCTTTCAGACTACATTTCAAAATACCATCTCAAAAGTAAAGTTCAAAATACCCTTGAACTTGTTCTGGCATGCATGTTGTAAGGAAAAGACTGGAGCTCAGGATTGCCCCTGCCTTCATTGGGACCTTTGCCTGGGGTTGCTATGCCTAAATTGAGGTCAAGACTGTGACTGACACCTGAACCAAAAACAATTCCCCCAGAATATTATTTTCTTAGGCGAACAATCAGTTATAAAGTAACTATATATAAAGAGGATCAAATAATCTAAAAGAATCTACCTTCATTGATCGCTTCAGTGTTCAACTCCCCTTCATAAGTACTTGGCTCAAAGTTAGTTACTGCCTCCCTTCCATTGCATTTAATGGCTGCTTTATCGTAAGCCCTGATTTCAACAAAATAAAAGGAGGAAATACGTGTTGGATGAAAGCATCATGAGCTTAATATGCTTTAGCATAATTAAATTCAGCGCAGGTAGAATGTAATTCATGTATCATTAGGACCTTGCAGCTTCTACTTCGCTGTCGAACAGCCCAAGGTATATATACCTGCATGAAAGCATTCAATCTCCATAATAAAAACACCTTTGCCAATCGTTTCTTGGAAATATGCAGGTTAGTGAGACATGTTTCTCCAAACAAAAGGATAAGCCGGAAAAGAGAAGACCAAAAATAGCCCATCTGAACTGATTGAAAACCAATTTTCATTGGAAACCATTTGATGCGTGAATTATGACAACTAATCCTAAAATCATTTCAGTTTCTACGAAATAGGTCCTCACTTTTTGCCAAGAAATTGTCCCATCCGAGCTTCCCAGCGTCCACATTTGTGCAGTGTTACCCCCCGGTACTTTGAGCTACCCCTAGAGAAACCAGTACTCTGCCGACGAAGAATATGAACAAACTCCTCCTTGGAGAGGTTCTTCATCTGTACATCATTTAGTAAATGGTCAAAAGTTTTAATACGAGACCCCTAGATTAATCAGTTCTTGTACGGTTCCAAACCTGCTTAAGATCCTCCTCATAATCACTGAGATTGAAATTGATATCAGCTTCAACTCCCCTGAATTTAATAGCAGCTCGATCATAGGCTCTGCAGATGAAAATTCCAAGTTAAATGAGGCGGACAGTGAACATAATCCGATACAAATTATACATGTGCAAAAGTTTACCTAGCAGCGGCATGTGCAGTGTCAAAACCGCCTACACGTTCCAACAGCAATCTCGTCAAAAATTGTCAAACATGGTAAAATGTAGAAAATAATCTAAATATTAATGGAATTCACAGCACTGGATTCATACCTAAATAGACTTGTTTCCCACAGTCCCTACATTAATTAACCACAGGAAAGAAGAACATATCAGAGGTAATTCAAACAGGTGTTACCTAATTACAAAATCTCGACATTATTTAATTTCCTTCCAGAGATATTATAGATGATCGCATGGTCAGAGGAAAATCGGATTGGTTAAATTAACGAAATCATCAGATTCAACATAGGCAAGCAACGGCGTGGCTAAGAGGCCTCAACCAAAACACAAAAATAATGACGAAAAAAGATGCAAACGCCAACACGTAGAGAGGGCATGCTAGAAATTAAAACGAAATGCTAAATTCATCTGAAACTACCAACCAGATATGTGATTCCCATCTTCCAGTCCTCCTATAGAACGTGACTCCTCTGTACTGGGAGCTCCGAGACCTTGGACCTCTCCTGCTCTTCTTCACCTGCGGCTGAGGTTGTTGCTGAAGTTGAATCATCTTTGCCTTTGTGCTGACACCTTGACTATTGAATGAGAGATCCATCCGGCTCTCATTTGATGGAAAGGGCGATGAAGACTGCCCTTGCCAATTCCCAGAGTCGCTATTCACTCCTTTTGCTCCACTCACTGGAAACAACTCCCTGGTTGCGACGTCGTTACCACCGTCGACCTTAAGGATATCGAAATTGAAGGTGACTACGTCGCCAGCGCGTGTAGAGCAAGATTCATCATCGCCTCCTCCAGTGCTGGACACGTCGGCATTGACGACAGATGAATTAGAGGTCCCCGATTCCGCCATTTGATTCGCCGAAGCTTCAGGAAATTTGTCAAAGAACATGACCGAGTCATGGTTCTGAGTCAAATCGGTCGAATCCGCATTAAGATTAAGATCTAACATGGTCGTCAAACTTCGACTAAACTCTGTTTATTTTCAGCACTATATTAATAACAACGACAGTCAACTATCTTGGCGCAACGCTAAGATTGGTGCTCTCTCTATATCGATGAATCCGACGGCGAAAATCGATCTGATCGGGAACAATTAGTGGCAGGTAATGCAAGCAGAATGACTACAGACGAGGGATTCTGGAAAAAAAATAGAGTGAGAACGGAAGTAGAGTAGAGGGATGAAGGAGCTTCGGAGAACTAGAGATTGCACTAAACAAAAAAAAAAAAAGAGCAAAAGGAAGCAGAATCGGAAGCTGCTTCAATCTCTCCAACTCACCGGAGCTGGTTCCCGACGACGGTTAAAGAAGGAGAGAAGATAGAGCTCACAGGCGGAGGTAATATAAGGAAGCACCAGCACTTGAGCCAAGAGAAATTGCATTTGTAATTTCCTCGGCGATGAGTTCAGCGTCGGGAGCGAAAGCATCGCCGACTATCGGGTTCCATTTGCACAGAGGGGGGGGGAGGGGGGGGAGAAAGAGCGATGGGACGTTTGAAAGAACCCTGCATCCCCTTGTAAAAGGGGATGGAATATATAAACATTTTCTCTCTCATAGTGGTAACCGGTTGCTTCGGTCACCAGTTCGAGATATTGCCAATGAGATTTTTCTTAAAAGAGAACACTAAAAAATTGTCATGCTCTCTCAACTCTCATCAAATTTTTGGGTGAACTTAAGAAGAAACTATATGATGTCATTTTAAATTGAAATTTAATAAATATTTATATTCAATTCCAAAATAGTATAAAATAAAAAAGCGATGGTGTTACTAGAAGCTAATTCAGCCTGGGGGAAAAATCAAACGCTTAAAAAGGCGTGAATTAATTTAAAGATGCGTAAGCAAACTCAAACGTACGTAACATGCACAAATAAAATGAATAATCATGGAGCTATCTTTGCAAGGATTCTGGCCTCACTAAACATGTCCTGATATGTCCACATTAGGACATATAAATCGGCTTCTTAAATTTGAATTTTCTTGTCAATTATATGCGACCATTTTATTTTGTTATCAAGTTAATTTAAACCTAACTCGTAACAGTAATACTTTTTGTCCTACCGTCCCTTGCTCCCAAACATGTCCAGATATTTAAATTTATGGAAGCTAATATTAATTTTTTCATACAATAATGACAACAAAGAATGCAAATATATATTAAATGATAAATAGCTCATATTCACATGATAAAATGAAAATTATATTAAACTATTTAATCAATTTATTAAAAAAAGTACGACATGATGGCACATCAAAATTTGAAGCCATTGAATAGATCGCTAACCGTTTTTTACAATATAAAATTTATAAACATATTAAAACATTTTTTTTTTATTTTGAATGTACTCATGCAGCTTGAAATTTTACTTGCTAATTTGACATTTGGATGAAACCAAACTCAAGATTCGTCTTTCTGTCAAAAAAAAAAAAAACACTCAAGATTCGTCTTAGATTTTTTGTTACTCGCTGCTTTAAATTGTACTAATACTTGAAGGCATGTGATCGCAGGACCCTATCATATAATTTGGAGTTTGAACGTCGTATGGTAAGTTTTGAATTACAAAAATGGCCAAGATCGCTTTTCATCAAGTAAAGCACTCAAAGGACTCAATGCTTTCCATCTAGGGGAAGCACTAAATTACATCAGAGTTACAAGCGCTGTGGTCAAACTCGCGAATTGATTTTCCTAATTTACTGTTTTTGTGTTTTTAACTTATAAATTCGAGTTGAGTTATTGGTAAACCCGTAATCATTATAAACTCGGTTAAATTCACGTGTTTATATACCAAGTTTACCATTTTTTCGTTTATAGCTTACAAAACTATATTAACGTACCCTTAAACTTGTATTAACTTTTCAATTTGATTATGCTCAACATCTTTATATATGAATTTCATAGAAATTTCTTTGTTAAATATGATAAAAATTATGAATGTTAATAAATCAAATTTCAAGTGTTTGGTTGGGCTTATTTTGCTCAAATAAGCACTTATTATGTAAATCGAGATAAAATTCCTCTCACATACTTATTTCGTATACCGTGAATCACGATTTATAAGCACTTATTGCCCAAACGAGCAATTTTTGGGCAATAAGTGCTTATAAATCATGATTCACAGTATACGGAGTAATTATGTAAGAGGGGTTTTATCTCGGCTTGCGTAATAAGGACTTATTATTTAAAAATAAGTGATACCAAACACAGGCTATATTTTAATTATTTAATTATATACTAACAATATCTATTTAATGATAAAACTAAACTCTTACTGATTTGCGATTTGAGTTCACGATATGAATTTACATCACTATCATGAGAAACTCACAAGTTTGACAACCTTAATTACAATGACCCCCAAAATGACAATATTTATTTATTATTTGTAACCTTTAATTCCCTAACACACACAAACACAGTAATTATAAAAATCTTGACCCAACCACAGAAAATAATGGCGGTAAAGATCAAGAGATATGAAAATGTAACGAGTGTCATAAAAATACCGTGTCTATTTGGAACAGCAATAAGAATATTTAAAAGTAATTTTTCAATCATGATTTATGATATACGAGGTAAATATATAAGAGAAATTTTATCTCGATTTACATAAAAAACAGCTTATAAGCTATCATGACGCGAATCCAAACATACACACCAAATTTTTATTAATGTTGAGATAGATAGACATACACTAATAAATGGACTTTTGTCACCGTCTCTTGATTTTTTCCATGTTCTATTGGGTATTTGTTACACTATAAATTATATTGAATAAGCTATATTGGATATTTGTTACATTATAAATTAAATGAGGGACATACGGATAATTTAATTAAAATACTAGCAATATAATTTTAATTTTTTCTTTCAAGAGGGAGGGTTTGGTAATATAAATATCTATTAAGGGGGGCAGTTAATAACAAATATTCCTCTCATTCTCATCCTTCATGTAGGAACTAACTAATTTGATTAGATTAAGGAAGAAATTTAAATTAGTTAACATTGCATTTTTTTTCAAAAATAATCTAATCACCTCATTTAATTTCCTCTCCTCCTCCTCATTAATTATAATAGAAGGAATATCAATAGAGCCAATTTAAAATGAAATTACTAAATATGTAAAGTATATATTGCATTTATGATCAATATTAACTTTTAAATCAGGTCGCGCATTAAGAAGCAGAAAAGCATCGCTTTCAATTTTTAATATAAGAACTAGTTGACTAATTCAAACGGCTTAAAAATATTGGTTGTGTTAGTTATCGGCAAAAAAATATATGTTGATTTTTTTTAAATGCCATCTTTCTTCACAACTACTTTTGGATAACAAGTCTTTAATGTGTGTGATCAATAGCGATACTTTAAGAAAAATTATACATATAGGAAACAAAGTAAATTGAAAATAAGTAAATTGAAGTTTTATTTTTAGGATCACACATGATCTTCAACTAATTCTTATATTAAAGATGTAATGTAGCACTCCCTCCGGTCTTAATTATAGGACAACATTTGAAAGTTGATCTTGGTCTTAATTATAGGACAAAGTTCTAATTTTTATCAATTTCTTCCCAAAATACCCCATATTGATACTTTCTCAATAAAAATTAAACACATTAATAATTTTATAAGAGTAGATCGAAAATTGTTGAGGGAGATTGATTACGCTAGATTGTGTGAGAGCTTGGAGAAGTCGTGTGTGAGGCAGGAGAGGTATAAGAAAAAATAGAGAATCAACGTAATTGGATGTTATTTTAAATTTTAAATAAGGCTATTTTAGGAAAATAAATATGATTAACTAATTTAACTACTATCCTTAATTTCTCCAAAGTTAGGTAAATATGTCCTATAATTAGGACCGGAGGGAGTAATATTTTATGGCTTAATACAATCTTTAGTTTCTTAAATTTGCCCCCATTTTGATTTTAGTCCCATAAGTTTCAGATCATAGATTTTGGTTCTTCAGGGACAAAATTGTCCATTTTTTTATTGAATTATATGAACCAATGCTTTAAACAAAATGAAACTTAAAGATCAAAATTTTTTGCTTGAAACTTGAAAGATCAAAATCAAAATAAGAGTAAATTTAAGAGAACAAATATTATTTAACCCAGTATTTCATTGACATATAGGAATATGCGAAGAATAATAATAGGAGTAGTAGAGATGCGCCATGGAAACAAATTTCAGTGGCAAACACAACAACAAACAATGATTGAAAAATAATAAAGCGTTTGGCAAGAAGCTTTGTAACTCGTTTTCTTTGTTTTCTTTTTTACCTGGAATTCATTTAACTTTCTTATTTATCATACTTTCCCATCCAAATAATTGAATAGCATCAAATTTCATACAATTGCCTAGATTCAACAAAACCCAGTCTTATGATCGACAAAAAAACAAAAAAACAAAACAAAACAAAACCCAGTCTTATTACAGAACGAGGCTTCCACAATACCTCGAGTTAGCTTTATTTGTTGCTTCCATTCCAATCCCGTTCATTTGAGAGGAAAATTCACACATCAGAACCTGAAAGAGCCTCAACTTCCACTTCAACTTCCCCACTCAATTCCACTTATAAGCCAAAATTAACCAAAAAAAACACTAACAATAATCATCCATGATCCTAATTATTTAATATGAAAGGTAATATAATTTCTTTTTTTTTAAAAAAATAACGTAATCAGCACTAAATAAGATGGGTCCAGGGGGTTGTTACCTCGTTTCTTGTCAATCAGACACATACGCAAGAGTTAAGAAGCCATCAATTAATACAAGATGGATTATTGACAAGCATGAGACCAATTAGGCAAGGGACCAGATACCCTAATCAAACGACATCACTCTGGAGATATATCTGGATTATTATTTTTAATTTTTTTTAGTTATAATAATATTTGTTTATTCTTAAAATCTTGAGTGTCCGTATAACAACCACATATTTAGGCAGAGGGGTGGCATGCCCCTGCCGCGTTGATGATTGGTGGTGCCAGAGAAGAGTGCAATCACCTACGGACAGGTGTATCTTGTTGCGTCGTTACCTGCGTCAAATCACGAAGGTCCGTTTCATATCTCTATTTTAGCATTCTGGTTTTATTTATAAATTATTTTTAATTAAATCTCATATATTATAGAGATAGTTAATTCAATGATTATGAATTAAATTTTTAATTATGTCTTCATTTATGAATAAATATTTTTTAACTCTTTTTTTTATTTATATTTAAATTATTTCTTAATTAATATAATAAATAGAGATAAATTTGTTACAATTTCATTTACCACACACTGAAATTAAACTTAAAAATGAATAGATTATTTTTTTTTATCAAAAAACACTTATAGAAAATATATTACCCCATTTTATATTTGTCCCCCCGAAAAAAAATTCCTCAACATTCACTCATCACTCTGGTTACTGCTATCATGTCATTTTATAGCTGCGTCCCCATGGCAATCATACATTAATATCCAACGGTAGGGAATAGCCAAATCATATCACGTTCTCTCTTTCCAAATAAAATCAGGCAGTTTAGTAATCAAAGCGTACAAACAGAACTTGAAGTATAGTACTAGGAGTTTATTGGTTTTTTTATTATTCGATCTACTCTACCGACTTTTTTTGCCATCAATTTTTCCCAACTCATGTACAGTGCATATGAAAAATGAGGAACATAAAAGTACTGATTGTTTGTTTTAAAAAGGAAAAATAAAGGTCGCAAATCAAAATAAAATACAACATTTGTGTCATGTCAAAAATAAGAGGTGTTATATCAAGTTCTATAAATCTTTTCCTTTTTTTTGTCATATCAAGTTCTCTAAATCATATTTAGCAAATAGTAAGATTTATTTTTTAAAAATTTGCAATTTACGAGAGAAGTCGAATCAATGTAAATGTTACCTTTATATAATTATTATTAGAAATATATATGTAAGCGTATTACTTGCATGCATGCGTTATAATTAAATAATATGAATATAAACCTAAGTGTAATATATTAATATATTTTCGAGTTCAAGATTGATATTTTTATAAAACTTTTGGGAAGTGATAGTATAAATAGTGCCATGCATTTCATGAAAAAATAATAATAAAAGATAGAAGAAAACTTATGTAATTAACTTTATATACTCGACGGCAAAAAAACTTTATATGCTTATACTATTAAATTAAGATATGTGAATATTTTATATATAATTTTTTTATAAAAAAATATTTTTATTAATGTTATTAGTGTTTTAAAATTTATGTATTTTAATTTAAATAAATAACAGCATATCAAGCATATAAGTATTTTTCTTATAAAAAAACTTCCCCTAGCACCATCATGTGAATTGAGCGAACAATAACCGTACAACAGGTCACGTCGTTAACTGCCCGGACTCTGACAGCTGGGAAGCACCTTTGCTGCCCGGACTGCCCTCGGACATCTTTTAGTTGGGAAACGCATATAAAATTAATTGTTTCTTAAAAATATTAAGGAAGTCAGATAAATTATTTTAAAATATTTATATTTATCTTTTTTTAAATTATCTTTTATAAATTATAAATTAATATATAATTTAAGGATATATAATATATATTATAATAAAATAATTTATTTAGTTTTCTTAATTTTAAAAAAAATAAATTATTCCTTATTTTTAAAACAAACAGAGTACTACACGCTGAGGGTTGTCCCATTTCGAATTTTATTTCCGTAATTAATATGAAAATTATCTAATACTCCGTGTAAAGTACTAGTAGTATAAATTTATAACAACTGTTTAAAATATCGGTCACTTTCTCAGTAGGTAAATTTTTTGATTTTTTTTTTACCGAAAATTTATCTTAATACAAAATTCCGTATTTTGAGTACTCCCTCTTTTCTTAAATATAAAATAAATTTATTTTTTTAAGAGATTAAGAAACTAATTAAATTATTTTAGAATATTTATATTTATATTTTTTATAAAATCTAATTATTTTGACCAATAAACTAATATATAATCTATAGATATACAACATATAATATAATTAAATAATTTATTTAGCTTCCTTAATTTCTCTAAAAATAATTAACTTTATCTTATATTTAGGATTGAAATGGATAATAAACTAAATTTTTAATAACCTGAAGGAACATACGAGGGACGGGAGTCCCCTAATTGGTCGGCATCCGTGGGTGGGTTATCTTTTCACAAAGTGTGAAAAACCAAAAGTGGCCTCTGGCATGCCCCGACATGAGCAACACGTGCTTATTAGCATTATTCTTCTCTTCCTGCTGTTGTCTGTTTTGTCTTTGCTTTCTTTTTTGGCCAGTATATTTTGTTCTTACTGGTTAGCCACTGTAATTCCAGTTTCTCATGACTCATTACCCATATATCTGCGTTCCCCTGCAAGCCCCTAATCCGTGAATGGGTTTACAGTTATGCCCTTGCTTTGGATCCAACCTATGCATACACGAGTGGTGCCTACCTTTTTATGTTGCCACAACGTAGAAACATTTGTTTCTTTGTATAGAGATAATCTATCAAAAACAAATTAGAATAACAAAGAAAGTTATATGATGACACACACACACACACATATATATATATAGACCATGTAATTATATGGATGGAATCTTAATCAAGACTTAAAAGAGTCTATAAAGTGGAAGGAAATCAAACGATGCTTTCAACTCCAACAAAACTCATTAAGGCAAAAAACCCTGACAAATTTTTATCTTCCGAATTAAAGAACCGTAGTGTCCAAACCTGAACTTAAGAAAAATAAACAAAGAAACGAGGTTTGATATGCTCGTGATCGTAAGGATTCAATCAAGCTTACTTTCAAAGGGTTTGTTTGGTATGAGGGATTTGGGAAGGAAGAGAGAAGAGGAAAAATTTTTATAAGTTGAATTTAAAAAAATTAGAGAAGTGGAATTGAAAGTTTTTAATTAATTTTTTTACTCTTTTATTTTGTATTCTGCCTTTATTAAAATCTTATAACCCTACCTATTCAATTTTTTAAAATCTAACTCATAAAAAGTTTTTCTAGTAACAATCTTCTCTCCCCTCCTCTCTCCTTCCTGCTTGCCAAACAAACCCTTTGGCAACAAACCTTCACCGTACCGTAAAACCAGCTACCACTCAAGTCTATTTATAAGGCATTTTTAACTAAATCTCACATACTAATGAGATATAGTTAACTCAATGATTATGTGATAAATTTTTAACTATGTCCTCATTTATGAATGGATACTTTTCAACTTTTTCTTCTCTGTCTATCTTTAAGTTATTTTTTCATTGGTATAATAAATAAGGATAAAATTGTCACAATCTCATTTACTACTCTAAAACTGAACTTATAAATATGATCAATTTTTTTAATTAAAAAGGACTTATAAATAATATCATAGTAGTATATGTCTAAGATCCTGGACAAAACAAGAAATCCTTTTTTCAAAAAAAAAAAAGGGAGAATTCGGAGAGATTAAATATGTACTTAATATGACAGGCATAGAAATAAATATACAATACCCGAGTCGTTAAAATAATAATATAATAAAAAATGATCGTATCATTACTTTTAACAAATGTGGTTGGTGCAGTTTTGCTTGGAATGTGAATATAATAGGGTTGTACTGGCAAAAAAAGTGAATATAATAGGGTTGTAAGTAGCGTTTTAGCGGGAAGGTCAGGGAATCTTCATTAAAATATAATATGATTATAAGGCTTAGATTAAACCACGCCGCACCAGCTTCTCATCACTCATAAACCTTTTTTATTCTTTTTCTTTTCTTAAAGTTGTGCTTAATTAATTGATTAATTCTGTGGTGAGTGATCAACTTGCCTTATTAAAATCCAGCCAGTTCCAATAATCTAGGCATATCTATATCTCTATACATGTATATAATTCAATCCATTCGTATCCTATTGTCAGGACCTAGTACTGTCTCCCTCTTAATTTGGTTTTTTCTATCACTCGCCAACCCATAAGTAAACTCCTTGGTTATTTTAAAATATAATTTAAATCATATCGTACTTGAATGAATCAGTTTTATATTTTATTAATAATATCGTCCTGTCACGGATCGGGGCAATATTCACGTACAATATGGACGCTTGAATACCCGACCGCTTAATCAGATTCCTTGGAACAGATCGACTACAGAGTCGAAGATAAGGGATCTGGCTCCACAAATTCTTTATTTACTCCTTAAAAATGACTTTCTCTCTTTTAAGTTATATTTAATATTTTTTTTCCTCAAAATTTAAACTTTTTTTTCTATACTTATTAAATACGTATATTTATGTTAATTATTTTTATTCACCATTAATTTTTTTTTTCATTTAATCATTTATTATACATATTTTTTATATTTTGTATTCATTCTTTTTTATATTTTTTATTCATTATATCTTCTATACTCTTATCATAAATAGGGGTATATTTAAAAAAAAATTGACATCTTTGACATATGTATTATTTTTAAATAATTTTAATTATTAATTTCACGTAATAAAAAAATACTTATAAAAAAGGACGGCCGGAATAGCAACCTTGTTATTAAATCAAGTGATTACATGTTGTCTCGAGGAGGGAGATGGTGAGAAGACTGAGGAAACACTCTAAAAAAATAAACCAGGTTTTATAATAATCATCGATTTTTTAATGTGCTGTAAATATGTAAGAGTAAGTACACAGATTAATGATAATCCCAAGGGAAACAACCACGGATGAGTCGCAATATTTGACCATATCAGCTGATAGTGAATCCATGTGGGAATTAATTATATGAAATGAAGGTTCGCTTTCATAGGAAACGTTAAAACCAGCTTGTGTAGAAAACCACGAGGCTCGTTTCATAGGGTGAAATCATATGGCTGCGGGGCTTCCGTACCAATCACGGTGCTTTCTGGGACCCTTGTTTTTGTTTTTACGTCCTCTCTCTCTCTCATTTCTGCCAGATACGAAAGAAGCTTGTTAAGATTCGATGCGAAGGGACCTTTTTTTTGTTTATGATATGTAATGAATCATTTTTTTACCTTCGTTGTACCCAACTTCTAGACATCTAACATTAATTTAAAGACCAATTCTGGATTTATCAGTATAGGATCCCAACATCCAACTAGTTTTGATACCTCCTATCAAATAGGGCTATCAGGTCACGCCACCTTTTGTGACATCCCAAGGGAGAAAGCTCTCCAAATAAATCTTTACATCTTTCATTTCTTAGAATCGAACCCAAAAATGAATTGATGTGCCGCATATGGTTAGACTTCTGCTGGTATAGACCCCTTAAAAGAATAGGATCACATACTCCAACTTTAATAGAGACACTTTATTGCCTTAATTTAATCGGAGAATTGCTGATAAATATCTTTTTTGAAAATTAATTGCTGAATATTATCATAGAAGATCTGTTACACATAACGGAAGATATTTTACATACAACGGAATATTGTTTACGCATTTATATAAAAGATTTTTGCACATACGAAAGATGGTTTGTACAAAATAGAAGATTGCTTACACGTTTTATAGCAATAAGTAATTAAAAGCATGTTTGTTTGAGCTTAAATTTGCTTATAAGTTGCTTTTTACGTAAATCGAGACACAACTCCTCTCACATACTTACTTCGTATACCGTAAATCACTATTAAAAAGCAACTTATAAGCAATCGAATCGCTAAACCAAACATACCCTAATTTGCTCCTAAAGTATTTTTGGGTAATTCTCCCTAATTTAAATTAGATCTTATGATTAAAAAAACAATTTATTATTGATAAAATCATTGATAGAATTCTTGGCCAAAAAAAATCATCAGTAGAATTTCAATTTTATGATGGAATTACCATGGATTTTCTTAATTAAAATATTAATTCAAAATGTATCATATTTAACATTTCAAGTATTTTCATCTCGACCAATTTGAAAATTTTATTTGTGTTTTAAAATAATACCAGTGCTCACATAAATCTATTTTTAAGTTATTTTCAGTGGCGATCGTCTCATATATATAATCACTAAATGTCCACTTTGACAGTGTCTTTTAATTATTATTGCCAAAAATGTACTTCCGTGGTATTTTTTCCCTACCCAAAAAAAAAAATTTGTAGTGTTTTTATGTGTTTCTCAGGACCCATGAAAATATCACAAAAGCCGAAGCAATGACAAGAATTAAGAATTAAGTGATAAGTGATGAGGTGAGGTTGATGGGAATGGGCTAATTGCCACATCGCTCAAAGTTTACGCATCCATATGTGTTTTGATTTTCCCATAAATGCTTTTCTTTCGTGGATTCAGCAATTATTGTAGTTTAGTGATAATGTGATACAAGTTATTTCACAGGATATCGACACCTGTCCCTCCAATCCGGGCACGTGTAATTTTTATTTGAGAAAATCTCACTCAAGTCCCATAATTAGAAAAAACATCGAAAAAAGTTATAGTGAATATTCATTTATAGAAAAAATCTGTAGGGAACTAGTGACATGAACGAGTTTGTCAATGACCATTCTATAACTTATCAATATAATTACATGCATTTCTCAAATCTCAACAAAAATTGTTTTAATTAATATAGATAAGCTTGTCATAACCACTTTATGACTTGTCAATATAATGATATAAACTTATCAACAGGAGTTAGTTTGGTTAATATAAATGGGCTTATCAATGGTCATCCCATAATTTGTCAATATAGTCACATACATTTGTTAATAGGAGTTACTTTAATTAACATATATAAACTTATCAATAACTACTTTATAACTTGTTGATATAATCGCCACACACATTTGTTAATAAAGTAAGTTCGTATTTAGAATTTATGTCACTAAAATTCCGAATAACTTTTTAAAAAGAGGAATCTACTGTGAAATTTTTTCATAGAGGAACCCCTGCTGAGACATTTTTTATACTCTCTTATTCTTAAGAGTTGAGTGATATTTCCCTTTTTATTTTCATGATTCAAGAACGTCCGAATAAAGAAAAAGTCACTTTCTCAAAATTAAAGGCTAGTCTATTTAAAATAAAATGAACAAAAGTTATTTTAGTTAAGTTTAATACCAGTGCTCGGGAGAATATTAAACTCATGATATAGATTTTGTCGGGAAAATTTTATTTTAAACTTTTTTATCATCCATCCATGATGCATTAAGCTTGAATTTTCCAAACAACTTCATCACACTCCCAACAACTTTATCATATCTAGCATAACTATTTTTTTTTTTTTTTTTGCAATCTTAAACAAAATAGCATTTTCTTATTTAGCTTGCACATACACCCTTTTTAAATTAAAATATGACTGATTTTTTTTTTCAAAAAGTAAATATAGCATTTTATTGCAATAAATATCATATAAAAATAAAATTTGTGAAGAAATAAACTCAGTGGATAAATATGTTGGGTGTTACTATTTTATGCCCCTTCTAGTCTTTAATATAAAATCCTGTTAAAAAAAAAATTAAACTGCAAAATAGATCTTATATTAACAAACAGATATAGCATTTTAAAAATAATTACTGCTATATTTTAAAACTTGGGCCAAAAGAAAATCAAAGTGATGAATGACTGATACATACTTGTCTGGAGCTTGCTCGTGAAATACGTCGCTATAGATAGGGTCTACTTTGACAATCATGAAATTATTAGAGCAATCAATGTTTATAAATAAATTAATAATTAATTTAATTCAAACCAAATCATGAGATCAGGCATCATCTGCCATATTCGCAGCCCTTGCTTTATATTCACACTAGCGTGCAATGACAGTGGTACATTTAATTATGTATAACGGTAGTCCCACGTCATTAATAAACTTCACCAGTTTGCTCGAATCACGTATGAAAATAATAAAGAAAGTTTAATTTAATTGTGCCCCCAACGAGTTTTAAGTGGCATTTGGATTTGGATTTTTCTGGTCATCATTTTCATAGGCTGCTTTTCATAAACGGGGTTTAGCCTAAGACTCAATTTTGTGGCTAACTAGTTTTGTTGATTTTAATTCTATCAACATATCGCCTTTAAATAACTGGCGATGTATGCTTATTTCATTTATTCACATTTAGGTGCTGAACAAATTAAATATATCCTTTAAGGGTTTAACTAAGCACGACTCGTGAGTTTTGATTTTTTTTTTTTTTTTTGTGATTTTGTTTGGAATGCATTATGAGAACCAGATTGGATGGACCAATCTGAGCCGAAAACTGGCTATAAGGTGGTCCAACTAGTTCTGTCCAGTAGGTTTGACCGGTTCAACCTTTTTAAAATAAAAAAAATTAAATTAATTTTCTTAAAAAAAATTATTTAAAATTTCATATAAATAACTCTGAAATTTTCATTTCCTCATAAATATAACCTCGAGTTAGCTTTGGTATGATTCTGATATAACCTATTAACCCTTCTTAGTACCTCACCCAGTGTAATCACCAGTTTGAGTTTAATAACCTCAGTTTGGATCATACAGGCATTTAATTCAGGAAAAAATAGCAAAATTATATGAGAATATAAAAAATCATAGCCATGTACTAGATAGTTTTTCCTCCTAAGGAAAACAACTCTCATGTTATGAGCGTATAACACTGTAGGTTAGTGTTATAAGATTGTGTAGGACAGGAGACCTGCTTAACCAAGGACAGTTATATAACCAATGGTAGTGGTTGGGGTTAGACTGTTTTGTTGACAATATAATTAATATCTGTCCTGTTTATTATATTGAGGCGATCTTGTGTTTAATTAGACTAAACCCACCCTCTTCAATGTCGGTTTTACAATGAAATTTCAACGATAATCATTTCATAGTCGCACAAGACACGTGTGAACTAGGAAGTAGCTTTGGCACATACAGAGTACCACTGATATAATAACATAAAGAAGGCAGTGAACTCCCTTTCAACAATTTCATATTTCATAAATCCTTTTTTAATATAAAACCTAGTTCAATTTTTTTTTTAAATGAGAAGAGTTAAATAAATTATTTTAAAATATTTATTTTTTTTATTTCTCTCTAAAACAATTTACTTGACTTATAAATTAATATATAATATAATGAGACACAATATATGCTATTATTAAATAACATACTCATATTTAATTTAATTAATCTCTTTAAAAATAAACTACAACAGATATTATATTAGGAATGAAGTATATAAAATTATAAATAACCAAGTTGCCTGTCCATGCTAAATAGGAGGTTGCGTGAGTTTTCCTAGGTGAAGGTGATGGTTGCGTGAGTTCTTTCCGCAAAATGAATTATGAAAGGAAAAAGTAGACTGCGTGAGTGCGTAGTAAAGACGTCGGTAAAAGCAATAACTATATTAAAAAAATAAGTTTTATTTTCTGAAAACATCCTCATGAGAGTGTGTGTGTGTGTTTGGGGGGGGGGGGGGGGGGACAAGTTAGAATGAAAACTAATATTAAAAATTTAACCGACTACTGATGTCTCTTATAAATAAAAATATTCCTCCGATCTTTAATATAAGATATATTTAGGGAGTTGATTTTGATTCTAAATATAAGATATAGATTTCATATTTACAAATTTTTTCTTAATTTACCTCGATTGATACTCCCTCAATAATAATTAAAGAAGAGAGGGAATTGAGGAATTAAGAAAAATGCTTGATTAATGTGGTTTTTTTTTAATTGCAATGACAAGAGAAGAGACTCTTGAGGCTACAACTAGCCCTTACAGTAGACCTACGTACAATAAAGGACTAGTAAGACCAAATCTTAACTGAGATCGGCTAGCATTTGGAACGAACAAAAATTTGGCGGGTGTTGCAAAAATGACAATTATTATTTGAATCTAGGGCAACTTTTGCCAAAAAATCAGCACATCTAAAGGCTTCCATGTGACAGTGGTAAATCTCTAAATCTCAATCCCTATAGATTAGATGCCTTACTTCCTCTAACTTGTTTTGTAGGAGATGGTATTGATCGCCTGATTGGAATAACAGTTGAATTGCTTCCGTTGAGTCAGTATATAACTTGACCTTTCTAAGATTCATGGATTTGCAAGTTTGGAGACAAATTCTAAATAGCTTAAATCTCAGAAGCTGTTGAGCCAAAAGTGAATCTTGTGTTCTGTTTATTAGCTGAGACCAATTCTAATGATTAATGTGTTTTAAAAAATACATATCATATTAATTAATTCAATTAATTTTATTAATACAATCAAATTAGATAAATATGTTTTATATTAAATATTGAATGAGTAACTTTTTTTTTTTTAATATTCTATGTATAGAATTAGAGTCAATATCTAATTGTCGATCGGCAAGGAACCTCTCCATTGAGGTTTCTCTCCACTTATCTCCATTTAGATAAAACTACGTCATTTTGCATAAAAAAGGATCTTGGTGTTATATTTTTTTTCAACCAAAAAAGGAAAAAAAATAAAAACACAACCGTGGTCTTCTGAGCTCCGTTTTCCTTTCCCTCAAATCGGCCTTAGTCTCCATCGAACATACCTAATCTATTTATTTAAAAAGTGTGTCCATCCTGTTCTGTTAAAGATGAATCCAGTGAGGTATTTCTTCCGTGGCCTTTTGCTCAAGCAATCAACTTTGATTCAACTACAGGATTAGAATAAAATGTTTGTTAGGTTCAATAATATCTTTGCAGCATTCGCTTACTGCTAATAGCATGTTAATGATGAATTTAAGAGAAGAGTCAGTTTTATACTTTATAGAATTTAATTAGTTATATCAAAATAAGAAAATAATGACTACCTAAGACTAGAAACAGCTTTCCGATTAATTATTGGGTTTCTCCGTTAATATTGCAATCACCATATTTTCTCCGCTTCAATGGCTGGGGCATTATTTTTTAATAAAAGAATGGTATTATTATTGTATATCGATTGGATATTACAAATGAGACTGAATCTATAATTTCAGTTTATTGGAGTGGCGTTATAACTACCGGGGTAGATGTTATATTTAAATTACCATTTCAATCTTATTTATAAGTCCACTCCATTTTTAGGATAATAAATAAGAATACTACGAATTTATGACTATTAATTATAATAAATTTTAGGTAGAGAGAGAGAAGAAGGGGGTGAACAGTGCCTATTCATAAATGAGAACAGACTTAAAAAAATTTATGAATCTAATTCATATATACTGAGTTAATTAATTTTATAAGAATTAAATAATTTAAACTTATAGACGTTTGCCAAGATGTCCAGTGTTCAAGTTCGTGAGTCATTGACTTACGCCTCGCAGGGGCATGGGGCAAAAAGTATAGGAGAAGAAAGTACACGTGGCAGTGAAAACAAACAAAACCAACGCATAAAAGTTGGGAGAAGGATGAGACTCGGCGTTTATGTGACTTGCTGTAAAGAGCAGTCATCGAACCTTAAAAACCTCATATTTATTTAATTTCCAATTTGGGGAAACCAGCCTTCTTCGTTATCCACCCGACATCCCCAATCCTAACCCCCTTCAGCTCACCCTCTTAACCGCCTATACCCGGGACTCCAAATTCTTCCTCCTTTTTAAAGGGAGGGTAAGGGAAGGTAAAAAGGAGATATGAGTTAAATTATTTTTTTAGATTTAAAGTATTTAAATTTTAAATGAGAATCTAAAATTTTAAAATAAATGAAAAGATAAATTTTAATTTTTTTTTTCTAAAATTATAATTTGCTAACCATTTCCTCCTCCCCTCAAGCCAAATACACCTTAAATATTTGAGTAATTGAGTCTGACAACTATAACGTAACTTTGTTCTCTCTCTCTCTATTTTTGCGTGTTTTCCATCCAAAGGGGTCATGCTAATCCCCTCTATATTATTCCAGTTTTATCGGATGTTTCCGAAGGGGCTTATTCTTTTACCATCTTGTAAACTTACACAAATTTTAATTTAATGGCAATAATTTTATTTTATATATTTAATTAAATTCTAACAGTGCCATGATTATTCTTCACTTCAACATGAAAATTTAAATCCCTGAATCACTTGAGTTAGTTTTAGGTGATAAGTATATATGCATTTAGATATTTTAAATTTATATAATTTTTACCAGAAAATACTTAGTAACTTATATACAAACCTAGCTTTAAATAGAGACCAAGCTATTCAACTAAATATCAAAATATATTCATCTTGCGTCTGAAAAAATAAGTTAATGTTGAAAATCGATGCCTTGTATATATACTAGTAATTGATTGAAGACAGATCTATTGCGTATATGTTTTTATTCTTTTATTTTTTGCATTGACTTGTTCAATTTTTACTTATTACTGCCCTTAATTGCAAATGCCCGAGTACAATTTAGTTGATTTTAATGAAACTATATGAATTTATAATTAGATAAATAAATAATACGAGTACAAAGATAAACACAATCCATTGTCGTAGTAAATTCAAATATTCGGTGGTATAAGTGTTTTGTGGATTCAATTCCACTCTCAACCTTGTATCTTTAGTGTTGCGTTTCCAATTTTTTTAAAAAATGGTTAATGGGCTATTTAAAAATTAATTAAAATGGAACGTGAACGTCGTCATCTGAGGTCTGTCGTCTGGCCCAAGAACACGTATGTTGCTTTTTCCTCTCTCCATTCCAGTCAACAGTTAAAAGCAAACGACGTGAATTGACACTTTGTTTCGCCCTAAAAGGACGTTGTAGTTCTTTTTTATTTTTTGCCAGTTAAAAGGAAGTTGTAGTTCAATCAGCCTTTTAGTCAGACAATGCCTTTATTACGCTCCACCCAACTCTCTGAAATTTTGACGTACTAGTATTGCCCATTGACCCATTCCTCCCTTTTTTCTAGTATTATCTCTTATTTTAAATATAACATAAAATTAATTTATTTTAAAGAGATTAAATAAATTATTTAATCATATTATATATTATATATCCTTAGATTATATATTAATTTATTATTTAAATTAATTAATTTAAAAAAATATAAATATAAATATTTTAAAATAATGTAATTAATTTTCTTAATTTCTTTAAAAAAAACTAACTTTATTTTATAATTAGGATAAGGGGAGTACTAATTTTGCAGGTTAGTAATTTATGAACCACAGATTCACTTTTAAACTCCACTAAAATGTATTGTCCAAAAAAAAAAGCTCCACTAAAATAGAATATACCTTTTTCAGTAAAATGACTCCAGCTTTTCACTGAGCTTGTTCAGTAAAATACAGAAAGAGCCATGACAGTGCAAGATACTTGAATTCTTTTGTTGTTTTTTTTTTTTGCCAGTTCAAGATACTTGAATTCAGATATTATGAGTTGCATGTTTATTATGGATTTCATGTGCCCCTTTTCTGGGATTTATAAATAATATCACTTTGCCAAGGTTTTTACGTTTACAGGGATAATGAAATATTTATTGATAATTGATAAAATGAGTGATGGAGTTAGATGATTTTACGTTTAATTTGTGTGTGCAAGAGTAGGAGAGATTTTGTGTGTATTAGGATAAGCCTCAAATCTTGATTTTAAAAGCTCTTTTTAATAAATCGAAAGAAAATTCCTCTCATATATTTATTTCGTAAATCTTAAAATATAGTTGAAAAACTAATCCAAACGATACGGTGTAGGCCAAAAGCACAAAATGGTAAAGGACAGTGGTACAGCAGTCGGGTGGGGTTCACTTTAATCTAATCAGCCTCCTCGACACTACCCCACTAACCTAGGTGTCCCCGGGAGCCCTGTAGCTCTTTTTGTTAAAAAGGAAAATCACAATTGAATATTTTTTTAAAAAAATATTTTGTTTAACTTTTGATATTAAAATACCTATGTGCCATACATGTAAAATCATATATATTTGACATGCATCATATTATTCTCCATTACAATTTTATAACGTTTCTGTTGAATTTTGAACTATTTAAGTACATTTGCCACATATATTTTTAAAGAAGAATATCATTAAGGTCCTAATTATAGGAAATAATACCATAATAGTCTCTATTAACTAATGAAGAGCTACTATTAACAAATTATCAGAGTTATCAATATATTATTTTTATTAGTTGGGAGGTAAATAATATTCTCCCTATTTTTAATGGTATAATAAACATATATTTTCAGAATCAGTATAGTTAAAGAAATTGAAGAGGATATTTTCATAAAATAAGAGAGTTGAATTACTTAATTAAAAATATTACTGTGTTCTGTCTTTAATATAAAAGCCGGTTGATTTTTTTTAAAGAAAGATTAAGGAAGTTAAATAAGTTACATTAAAATATTTTTATTTATTGTTTCTTTCAAAACCAAATTATCTAACTTATAAATTGATTACTGATATATAATCTAATGATACATTATATATTATAATTAAGTAATTTATTTAATTTTTGTAAGAAAAAATTAATTGACTCTTATATTAAAAATATTATGAAGTATTAAATATATTTAATAGCCGCGTAACAACTGTCAGCTGTGTTGTGATGGCGCTACTGTCCCACCTTCCGCGTTCCTTCCTTGATTTACGTCGCCATATCCTGTACTTGTAACAGTAAATACTTTTACCATTTAGCAACCAGTTTAAAAGTTAAGCAGGAAATGCATTTTCATAATTTAGGGCGATGGTGCAAATCTTTCTATAAATATTTTTTAGAAGAGCTACCAGCACAGTAAATATTTTTTAAGTGTAAAAGCATCCATGAACATTAAAAAGTGGGCTGACAATACCAATTCCGTTAACTTCACGTAACGACATTAGTTTTTGGTTAAGAAACAAGTGGGAAATATATGGAAAAAAAAATAACGCCTTATAGTCTAAGTTAGTGTGTGTTTGACATTACTTATTTTTTAAGAATAAGCATTTATAACGTAAGTCGAGATAAAATTTTTCTCACATACTTATCTCATATACCATAAATTACGATTTATAAGCACTTATTACCTAAAAATAAGCTATCTCAAACGAGTACTTAACAGAATTAGCATTATCAGTCTATTTTTTGATATTTATGGGTATTTTTACAACCAAAAAGTATTTACTATGCTAATAGCTCTTCTGAAAAATATTTATGAGTGGAATTGTACCTTCTCCCTATAATTTAATACTACTTTAATTCTCAATATTACCTTTGGACCAAAACCCAATTAATATTTGTTGAAATTAAAAAAATTAATTAAATTACTTTAAAATATTTATATTTATATTTTTTTCTAAACTAATTTATTGGACTTATAAATTAATATGTCATTTAATCATATATATAATATATGATATGATTAAGTAACTTATTTAATTTTCTTAACCTCTCCAAAACAGTTAACTAAATCATATATTTAGGACCGAAAGTAGTATAAAATTAAGATAAATAATTATAAATATTAAATAGAGTAGTTACATTAGTTATATGTAATAAATATAAGTTGAATTTTTAAAATATCATCTTTAATTATAACTAATCATAGATGAAAACCTATAATATATGTTATTAATAGGGATAGTATGAGAAACATTATAAAATTGAGTGACAAAATAAATTAAAATCTTATATTTGGAATTACCGCTCACCCCAAATGGGGAGTACACCGATTATGACTAGGACGTGATGATGCAAATACAAGATGTGACACTACAAAATGGAAGTGTTTAACGTGCACGAGAGTAAATATTAACTATGATTAAATGTTAATAAAATGATAATATTCTTTAAAAAAAAAGGGGATGAGGGAAAAAAGGTATGTTGGGCACTAGTTTATGGATGGGGACGTTGTCGGCAAGATGTACGAGGTTTAGGCCATAGGGAAACGTGGATGCTTCTTCTCCACTCCTACATTCAAATTTTGCTATTATTTTATTGCCCTCCTTTTTTGTCTTAAGTAATATTTTAATCTTCATAAAAAAAAAGTAATATTTTAATCAAAATATCTCCATCTTTTCTATAATTTATTCTCCCCCTCCTTTTATAATAAATATTGCCCCTGTCCCACTGTCCATATCTCAATTATTGGGGTTTTAAGAATAGTGTGCTTATTTACTTTTCGTCCGTTTCTAAATATAGAACTAGTTTCACTAAAAAAAATATAGAGAGATAAGATTTTATTTTGATATTAAACATGATAACTCTTAATTTATTTTATCTTTTAAATTAATTTCCCCCCCTCAAGTTATCCCTAGTTTCCTATTAATTGGACATACTAGAAAGGTTAAAGGGATACTTTAAATGTAAATAATTAAAAAGTTTCTTAAAAATATTTTTTTTTCAAATAACTAGCTTAATTTTTTTAATTTCTATAAATTAATTATCTAGTTTATAAATTAAACATCACATCAGATAATTTCCTAAAATTTATACTTTTTGGCATGGCACGGTAAAAGTCACAAAAACAGATCAATGCCAATCAAGCCACTTATTTAAGGGAATAACTCTCAAGATTTTAAGCAATAACCTCCAATAAGAAAAGAATATTTACAATTTTTGAAAATCTTATGCGTATAATATTTCCTCACCAAAAGAAAAATCACTTGCCAAAATCGTTTTTACATCAACAAAACAAAAGATCCCAATTTCTTTATTTATTGTAATAAAAAGTCACATGTCAGGAAAATTAGCGTGTCTTGGTCAAAGATATCATCACTTACGGAATCAACATTTAAAATACAAAATGATTCCTTCGCTCATTCAGCTCCAGGGCCGATTTTCAATTCCAAAAGTCATTTGTTCAAAATATATTATTGAAAAAATTATATTTAAATACTATCGAATTTCAAAATTCTAAATTAATTTGGGAGAATTACATTTAGATCCCATAAAAGAGAAAAAATGAATAAATAGTCTATGTAGATTGCAAAATGAAAAAATAGTCCCATTAACAACTCCAGGAGCCTGTATTGACAACTCCATGGAACTATTTTTTCATTTTGCAATCTATAGGGACCATTTCTTCATTTCCCTTCTTCTTTGGGATCAGAATGTAATTCTCCCAATTAATTTTGTTGATGATAAGAGTAATGGGATTGATAAAAAGAATATATTACTTTTAGAAAATCATTGATTTAAGATTTTAAAGTTCACGTGGTATTTATTTATCTTTTTTTCCTATATTATAATAATTAGCCTGAAAAAAAAATTGATATCAATGTTATTTCTGCACGTGACACTACACAGCCGACCTGCATTATTTGCATAAACCTAACGCATGCAAGTTGTTCTCCCTTAATTTAATAACCTATAAATATTCCCTGAGAATATGTATAAAAAATTATCAAAATTCCTGCTTTCTTGTTATAATAAAGGTTAGATAAGACTATGTATTATTATTTCTAGAACAACTATTTTTCACACGTAGTAAACTTTGTTTTTTAAAATAATAACAAATGAGTACTTACTTGCCATTGAACCGCCGTTAGTTTTTAATGGCTGCACATTTGGCATTTGCATGGGAAAGAAAAATCTAGTTTGCTGAGAAATTATTGAGGGAGTTTAGCAAGTAACAAAAAAAATATAAATCAATTTTATCGGGTAATAATAAAATATATCCCATTTATATTAATTATTTTGTTATCATCTGTAAGTCAGTCTTATTTTGAATGCTTTTGTTTTAAATAACGTCGACCACAGTAATATGAATTATTGAATTTTGTAAATGATACAGACAATGAAGTTTCCTCATGAAAATTCATTTTCATTTGGAGCCGTCTCATAAAAGTTCAAATTCACATGAATCATGCCATAAATTATTGAGGTAGTTCTTTTGGGTTTCATATGCACAACTATCTAATATTAAGTACTAGTATTTGGTGTAAATGTGAAGTAATAATTGGGGCTCAAATATTATTTGGTCTACACAGGTAATAACCGCTAGATCTGTAGTTTATCATTACATCTTTTTCTTTTTGGTTTTTGTTTAGCCTTAAACCATTCAGGCATTCACTACCTATAACTTGTATTTGATTTGGCTAATCTGATTATACGGGATAGAACGACCAGATCTATAACTTTTTGGATATATAATATACTCTCTTCGGTCCTAATTATAAGATAAAGTTGATTTTTTTGGAGAAATTAAGGAAGCTAATTAAATTACTTTAGAGTGTTTATATTTTTGTTATCCTTAAATTATATATTAGTTTATTTTAGATAAAAAAATAAAAATAAAAATATTCTAAAGTAATTTAATTGGCTTCCTTAATTTCTCTAAAAAAGTCAACTTTATTTTATAATTAAGACCGGAGGAATAACATTTAAGGTTGGAACCCAAAACCATTAATTACATTAATATTGCACCCAAATTAAAGGATTAAACATGGGAAAGACAACGAGCAGGGATAAAAGGTAGACCAGGCAAACACATCAGAAGCCGTAAAAGAAACAGCATCATAATGTCTGCCCAACGAATATTAAAATTCTGCCACTAGGAAGCATACTAAATTCAAAGAATTTTAAAAAGACAATGTCTGGCCTATCAACTATTAGACGAGGAGTGTGACATATTTCGAGGAGATTAAGATGCCAAGTTTATAAATAAACGAAAAATCAAACGGAGCAGCCATCAGTGCAGCAACAACTACTAATTATATATTGCAACTAATTAACGTTGATTATATCAATGCTTTAAAGTTAAACAAGATTTGATAACACCAGTAACAGACAAGGTTTACAAGTCACTTGGCTGTTTTTTAGGCTTTTGGCCACCAAGTCAGTCTGGTTGGCGGGGTAGATGATTCCCGTTTCAAATAACCAAAGCAGCTATACCGACAATATATAACTAGCATTGTTGGTCCAAAAGACACGATGTGACGCAATATTATATGGCAAAATAAAGAAAAGAAACCTTAAAATCAAGTGGAATCTTTGGTTTTTCGTTATCAGTACTTTCTCTTGACTAAGAAACCAGATACCAGAAGCCAGTATTAATTTATGTTTTCTTCTGGCAAGCACAGGCAAAAGCCCATATTATTATTATTATTTTAAATTTTGTAATGATTAAAAGGCCCTGTTCCCTCGGTTATTCCAAATAGAAACAACAATGAATTTTAACAAAAGAAGGGGAGAAAATTTGAGTGAATGTTTGAGTTAGCGTCAGATAAATATATTCACGAAAGACGAGGTAAACTCCTCTAACATATTTACCTCGTACACTATAAATTATGTTAGGAAAACAATTTCTACCTTCAATCTAAGAGGCATTGAATTAGACTAGATGGTCTTAAAGCAAGTCGGTTCATGATTATGTAACGCAAGGGAATTCCCTAGCATAGCTGATATAGACCTCTGATCCAATCCACAATCATGTGCTATATGCTTTCAAGTTAATTGTAGTCAATAGTCATCATTTATCATTTTAATGTACTCCCTCCTGTTTATATTACAAGACACTTCTAATTACATTATTAAAATTGAGAAAATATGGTGAAATCATTAAATTTATTTGAAAATGATTTTTAAAAAAATGAATCATATTGTGAGAAGTGGGAGGAAAAGAAAAGATAGCATCAAACTTTAAATAAGGACAATTTTGAAAAAAAAAATGTAATTAATACCCTACCTGGTACTAGCTTATAAAAAGAATCATTTGTTCCTTCTAGAAAGTGCCTTAGGGTGTGTTTAATTTGAGAGGAGGGTAGGGTGGGTAAATTGCAATTTTGAAAAAAAAAAAACCTAAAATTTACTCTCTCATTCTTTTAAATTTTAGATTCCCGCCTAAAATTTACCCTCTCATTTTTTTTAAATTTTGGGTTCCCGCCCAAAATTTAAATACTTTCAATCCAAAAAGGTAATTTACCCCTTCGCCCCTCCCCTCCCCTCCCCCCTTACCCTCCCCTCAAACCAAACACACCCTTAAAATAGAGACTACATTAGAGGGAGCATGGAGCAACAAACAATTTAGAAGGCTATTGGGCCATGGACAAGTCCAAACGATGAAGAGGCCAGCCCTCTAAATCCTACTTATCCCTGGAAGGCCCATTCTTCACAGTCACTAAAATGAAAGTCACAGAATAGTTTATGGCATTACTCACCTTGCTGGGGATTCATTATTCAAAAATTCTACTCCGAGAAGACAAAGGAAATTCCTGAAATTGGTTTGTTGCGGGTCATGATAATTTTGGGACTGAGCATTTTTCTTGAGTAAAAGGAGTTCAAAAGCACCACAAATCACAAATTGGCCATAATTACGTTTAATGGTTTGAGTTAGTAGGACCACATGGCTCACTGGTCAACGGAAAAAGGATAATCTAACTGAATTACCTCCCTAAGATCCCCGCCCATGGAATTAAATGGAAATTGATTTTGTGATTCCATTTTGAATCCAACACGCAAACCTGACATTATTACAAGCCATAAGTGTAACCGCCATGTTTGTTGTGTTTTGGAGCTATTCTAATCTTGAAAGGTCGATGCCGACAACCACGATGACTGAAAAGGAAAACTATGAGCATGTGCTTCGTATTGGTAACCTCTTGGTTTTGATCAAAGCAATATGAGGATATCTTGGAACTTTTCATGATTTACCTTAAATCATCCCTCACAATCATATTCGATACCATCACCTTAAGGTCATGTGATATTTTGAAAATTCATGTTCTGAGTGCCTTCACATAATTACCTTGATATTATACATCATAATGCTATTCGGATTCTAAATATAAGATCTAATTGACTTTTTTTCGGAGATATTAAGGAAGCTAAATAAGTTACTTAATCATATTATCTGTTGTGCATAATTAAATTATATATCAATTTATAAGTCAGATAAATTAATTTGGAAAAACATTAAAAAATATAAATACTTTAAATTAATTTAATTAACTTTTTTAATCTCCTAGAAAAAGTCAACTGGCTCTTATATTTAGGACCAGAGATAGGATAATGCAAGGCTTCATCACTGCCAATATATATATATGATACCAGGGAAAAATAAATAAATATGAAATCTCCAGCTCAAGCGTGAAAAACTACAAGATGCTTTACACACATCCCAAGCAAGAAGTATGGTACTGAGGATAACCGTTTGTTTTCAATGGACGAGAATGGTAGATGTTGCCGTGTCATCTAATGCTATTGACAAAGGCAGATAATCAACAAATTACTGCGACTTCTCCTCTTCCAAACTGAACAACGTGTTTTGGCCTGCATATTTTCCCAAGATAAATTGAATAAAAAAGATGGCACATGCATTTAATGCACATCAGATTTTCATCTGTGCAGGAACTTCATTCTACAGAACGGAAGGGAGGAAAAGAAAATAAGAACTAAACAAGTGATGGAATCCACCTACTACGTGCATTAGCTTTAATTTCCTGATAAGGTTTCTTAGACAAAAGCTCAATGACAAACCTTGGAAGTGGATTGTATTTATGTCAGACCCTTTCAGCTCCATCCCGATATTGTCTAGAAGGACTATCCCTGATGAGGTTATTTTAAACCCAAAAGCCAGAGGGGGTGACACGGGAGATTTTGACAACTTAATAAACCTTTGACCTGCGAGAAAACAAACTACTGAAGTCAAATATGTACAACAGATGTGAGTAATCATATACCATAAACAGTAGTCGGTTTTACACACGATGGAACAACATATTGTCCAATATCATTTCCACAACTTTTAACCGCAGATTATCAGAATTTAAACCAACAGTGAAGAAAAGGTCATTCATAAGGATTCCTGTCTTACAACACAAAAAACAAACAATTAGCATCTAAGTGTTAATTTCTTGTTACAACTAGTTGTTAAAGTAAAAAATAATATACAAGAGTCCATAGAGAATTTTAAAACATCAATAATGACTCTGAAGAATCTGCAGCTACATCTTGCATAAGGAGCACAATTTTCCTTGTAGTAGTAGCCTAGGCTCATATAAATGAAGCAAGTGCAAAACGGACCTGATTTAGCCTCAAGTACAAGCCGTATGGTCACAGCATGAGCCCAGCTAATTCCCAGAGCAGCAACAAGGTGAGAATCATATCTAGCAGAATTGTCTTTCTTTCCAGCGTCACTCTGGGCAACTTAAAACATACAATGATGCATTAGTAAAATAATTGAAAGTCTTGGGAATCTAATTTTGCCTTCATACCTTGGAAGGGATACAGGCAAGCTTCATCTCCAATTTGAGATCTTACTTGATTTGTCACAACAACTGGAATTCGTGAAAATTCAGCAAGTGACCTAGGAATGTTTAAAATCAGTGCCGCTCATGGGAAGAAACATTTCCCCTCTTCTAAGTATCTCATCAGAGTAACAGCATCTTACTTGATAAATGAGACATGCCAACCCAGGGTTTTTTGGCTAGAAGCTCCACTCTCTTCTCTGTGCAGAAAAATGGGCAATTTCACTTCAGAACAAACAACACTCTGCGTTTTGATCATGCAGTGGTTTTATGTTTGTGATCGATTCAAAATATAAGCAATAGTTTGTAGGCCAAGGTTAACCGAAAAAGGCAAAGATGGTCCCTTATCAGACTGAAATATTGTTGTAGTTGGTGCCATCATATCTGATGACAAGCTCTTTTTTTTCCCGTGAAAAACAGCAAAAATGGTGCATATATAATGTCTAGGCATAAGGTGTTCAAGAAGAGAATCAGACCAAATTGATCGTAAGTTTGAGGAGCATAGAAGACATTTTGACTATATAATTCACAATTGTCATGAAGCTAAACTCACCCTAGAGCAAGAGCAGCCATGCTATCAATGATGAGCAACTTCACCTGTTGCTGGAGGATTAATAGCTTGATCTGATGCAGACTGTTAGCATGAACACAACACATAGTACAGTGAACCCCTATCATTTATTTCTCATTCCCTGCAAGTAACTATTTGTTTAACCTACAAGGTTTTCGAGAACCCTTACTGCCTCTTAACGTCAATTGTATCAGTAATGTGTTTCAATTGATGATGAAAATGACAAAAAACGGAAAGAAAAGAATGATATGGAATGACCACTTGCAACAAGAAGATATATACCATACCTCAATAAAAGCTTAATTATAAGTAACAAGGACAGATATTTAACATATCACAGCCATTGAACTCTCCATAAAATTTAATTATTCATTTATGATTTATCCAGGCTAATAGCAAAACTTAGTCCTCAGCAGTTTTTTAACCATCCTGCTGTATTAATAATTTGAAATCTCACTGGTGAAAATAAATATTTTGGAGTTTTTTTCTTGACATTCTCTTAAGACTGCAGAGGTCCAGGTTTCTTTACACAAGGCAAACATCAGCAAGATTTCATCATTCAACATATTGATATTACTGCGTAGATTCCAAAATACATTCCCTTGCCATTACCATTAACTTAAGGCAAACATCAGCAAGATCTCATCATTCAACATATTGATATTACCTGGTAGATTTCAAAATCCATTCCCTTACCATTAACTTGAGAATCTTTTGAATTTTTCTCCCATTCTACTGGATTAATAATTTGAACCATATTTCATTACAAACAAATATTTCGAAAATTTTCCCTTCTCATTCTCTTAAAAATGCAGAGGTTCAGGTTTCTTGGTACAATGCCAAACATCAAGGAGTCCTCATCTTTCAACCTTTTGATATCACCAATTAGATTTATCATCCACTTGCCATTCCCTTACCGTTATAGTATTTAGATGAGATTAAGGGAAACAGAATTAGAGAGAAGAAGGAAAGAGAGGAATTCTGAATAATTCCCTTAGATTCACACTTAGGAGCACAATAATGAACAGAGAGATACAATAGGGATGATGAGCTATTTATAACACCATAGCACATATAGATCCCTCCTCCCAACGGCAACTTAAGGACTAACTAACTAATTAACATTCAAATAGCCAATTTGCAAATAGGTCCTTACTTCTACTTTACACCTAGGTCCCTATTTCTTATTCTGCTATATTCCATAACACTTAACATTCATGCCAAGCTCAAGTACAGGATTCTCACCTCTCAGTTAATTCAGAAAGTGAAGTGGGGCGAAAAATCAGGATTCTACCAGCCATCTGCAATGTGTTAAGGAGATAACTATCTGTAAGTCAAAGAAACCATTGGTATAACATGGGAAAGAAAAAACAGGAAAAGATCAAAAAAACCACATACCTCCTGCGCCATGCCTTTCTTGTGAAATATTTCAGGAAAACTCTTAATTCCAATCTCTATCAGTCTGAAAAAAGTAAGTTCATAATTAAAACTTAGCATTTTCTTATTGAAGTACATAATAAGAAATAATATCACATGATTGTTTCTTGTCTGCTTCAAATACCTTTTAGAACTGAATTTTGATTCAGCATCTATATAGATTACACGGCTATCTAAGCCTCCACATTGTGGCGGCAAAGAGGCTAGCAATGAGAGCTTCAAACAAAACTGCAAAGTAAAATTAGTCATTCCAGATCAGGGGCTCCTGAAAAAGAATATTTAACTAACCTATGGCATTGCTGGGTGCAGGCATAAAGATACATGTCATATACTTAGCTCCAAAAGATCAAGCAACACTGCTATAAATATAAATATAAAAAAAATCCTTTTTTCCCAGTCAATCAGATGTTTCAGTGCTCTACAGATTGATCACCAACAAAATCTCATCAATGTGAATAAACCTATTACCTTTCTATCAACAGAAACTTTGTATCCCATCTTCTCCACCATTTCTCATAGAACAATTATTATGAAAACAGAAGAGTTATCTTCAACTCAAGTCTATCTAGCAGATGAACCAACTCAATACTAGCTGTTTCACCATCCATCAACTTCAAGGCCAGAATAAATATTTGAATTTTGCCTTGGAGAGTGTTTCTATATCTATGTCCCACGCTTGTAAGCTTTGTTGGTTCATTCTTTCAAGCAACATAGTTATCAAGATGGTATTCACTATCTTGTAAAGTACAAGAGTTACTTTACTAACCTGAGTCAGACGTATCGAATATTCTTCTTGGTTACATCTCAAAATGATCTATTTCCAACTTCCGCAGGATTACACCTATGAAAACGTAGGTGATATCTTGACTATACTGCTAATTTCTAGATTAAGGTGCGGTATGACAAAAAAAAAAAATCTAAATCCTACATGCACTTCTAGTCCACCATACACAAGGCAGGTGTAGAAGATATTCCTTGCAGAGATACACAACTACGGCAAGCAAAAGCCTGCAAGTGTAATAGCAACATTCCTTTTATTGCAGTCGAAATCTGAAAGTGGTGCCGGCATAAAAGTATAATAGAGATATTACAGTAACGTATATTAAAGCAACGCACCTGCGTTTTCCCAATTCCAGCTGGACCAACCAACTCTGTTAAAGCACCAAATGGTATTCCGCCACACAAGGCGTCATCCAGTCCTTTCAAGCGAGTTGGAAGATGACCAGCCAAATTTTCGTGTTGTACTCGATGCTCCATCAGATACAATGCCTAGTAACACAACTGAAACCAGTCATTACCGAGAAGCTTGGGGGGGGGGGGGTGGGGCGGAGAGAGAGAGTACGCATATTACAGTTTGACAAGGTGGACAAACAACTTCACTAATGTGTGCGATTGCGGACGTTACTTCGGCGAGACCAACGTCAAGCAATTCCATCAACTCAAATTCAGTGATAGATAACGCATCCTGTGATTTTGCCAAAACAAATAAAAAACAAGATAATGATGTTCCAACATCATCCTCTAGCGAATCCATAAAGAAACTGGGGGGAAATCTAATGGTGACCGGTATGAAATCTAAACACGACAAAGGAAATCAAAATCGGAATTGGATGATTAATGGATAGTTATGCAAATTTGAACAGTTGACGACGAATAAACAGTTATTCTGGGTGGGCCATAATGAGAAAGGGGGTTGTAAGGGAAAATAAGAAGGTGGATATGAATCAATTAAAAGAGCAAAATGGCAGAATTAGTTACTTTTGCAGTGATGATGTTACGAGCAGCGAAGATATTAGCGATCCATTTGGGCAGTCCCATCTCATTGATGAGCTTGTTCGCCATGCTTCCCTCTACTTCTGGACTGTTTCCCGCCAAGAGCGCATAGCTCGCGGGTTCCTTGTTTTCGGCGCTAAATGACCACTGTATACTGTATAGTGCCTACCGAACAACAATATATTTCATGTCATGTGGATTACATTCATAATGCTTCATGTCCGTTCCAAGTGAATGCTTATTTAGGGTATGTTTCGTTTGGGGGGAGGGATGGATTTTACTCCAATTCTTCTGTGCTCGTTTGGAAGAGCTTATTTTTAGACATTAAGTGTTTATAATTCGTGATTCACGGTATACAAGGTAAGTATGTGAAAAGAGTTTTTTCTCGACTTGCGTAAATTAAACTTATTTTTTCAAAATAAGCTCTCTCAAACATGCTTTTTATCTAGTTGGCTAGAAATTTTAGAAGGGGAGGGAAAATTTACTCAAATTTTCCCTCCCCTTCCCTCTTAAATTGGAAGGTTTTGAAAGAGAGGGGTAATATTTTTGTATATGATGACCAATATGCCCATGTACAAGACACTGAAGCGCCAACGCTCAAAGTTCTCCGATGACTTTTGGAATCCAATTTGGTAAATACCCAACAATGAAGATGACGTTGAACACCGTCCCCCAACCACAGTGGAGCTCGGTCATCACCCCTCTATCGGATCATCCATCGTTATTCTCACTTTAATTTGAAAGTGGAAGTTCAACGGTGGTGCAGCTCAGTGACTTTAATGTTACTGACAGTTTTATATCTGGTTCAACAGCAGCACAGGACGCAGGCACGTAAGTTTTTGATAGCTTTTTGGGCTTATATCTGGTTCTGATAGCTATTTTTTTTCTTTTTCTTCATCTCGTCTCCTTTACATTTTTTCCCCACCAAGATGGATGGAGTCTATGCTTTTCCGGTCCACTCTGCCCCACACAGGCTACAGATAAGCCCAAACCTCAAGTGGCATAACATGTTGGGCCCACTTAACCCAATTAGAACCAAACAAGGCGGCCCCCACATAACCGACAAAACAAACCGAGCACATCAAACTGGGATTTCAACCTGGCCATGTATCGCGTAAGAGTGTGTTCGGCTATCCAAAAATATATTTTTCTCAAAATCATGGTTTTAAGGACAAAATATAAGAATTTTTTCAGATAAGCTATTTTGACCCTAAATCATGGTTTTAGACTTTTAGGATCTAAAATCATGGTTTGGGCAATTGGGCATAAGTGTTTTTTTTGACTTTTTGTATTTTATAGGCCCCACCCTCTCATTCTCATTGGTTCTTTTCTTGTCTATGGGTCCCATACCACACTCTTTCTCTCATCTTCTGTTTTTCTTTTCCGAATTTCAACGTTTTTTTGTCTCTTTTATTTTTTTAGAATTTTAAAATTTTAATACTCCCTCTTATCCTTAATATAAGACCTATTTCTCTAATTTAATTATATTAAAAAATTTACTTAAGTTAATTAACATTACATATAGACAAATTTATTTCATTTTTTGTATTAATTATGAAATTTAATGTTAAATAATGAGTTAAGATACATCATGTTTAATGTCGTTAGGGGTTTTAATTGCTCATTATTATTTTTCCATCTTCTAAAATTTATTTGTATCGGATGTCCCTCAGGACCTTACCCCTTAAATAATATATAAAATATAATATTATTCTTTACATGTAATTATCATAAAAAGTTAATGTCCTTTTTAGTTATTTGAACATGAAAAGAGTTATTCTGATAAAATCATCCAAAAACTTTCATTTTTTTTAAAATTATTTTTTTCTCGTAATCTATTCTTTAAAATCTATTTTCCAATTTTTTCTATAAAAGCTAATAATAATACACCCTAACAAACTAAAAGAAAACAAGAGAAAAAAATTCACAGCATTGTGTCTAAATATTGTACTGCTCGTTGTTTTTTGGGCCCCGTAGATTAATGAATGATCAGTGCATAAAAATTGAACCCAGGCCATCGTCCTCTGTTTCGTTCCTCACAAACAGAGCAACCAACAAAATAGGAAAAGAGATCAAGTGAGTGCACTGGCTCGGTAAATTCGCAGCTTCCCGTTGTTACCGTACAGGTAGAGCTCGAAGGCCATAAAAGTCCTTTTGCTTTAGGGTACAGTAAATAAAATTAACGTAATTGTCTCGTTGTTCTTTATGAGAACAAGTTGTTTGTGTTTTGTTCGGCGGCAATAGCCTGTGTTGCGATTCTGGGAAACATGCGACATTTCAAACAGACGGCTAAGATGAAAAGGTGGAATAAAATAATAGGAGCCATTTTAATTGAACACGTAAAGCCGAAGTAGGGAGGTGCTTACTGGGCAATTCTGTTGAAGTTGCAGAGCTTGACACGTTACTCGCATAGTCGCATGGTGCGTCTCAGTGAGCCGCCATGACCCTAGTGAGAGAGAGAGAGAGAGAGGATACTCCGTTTTGTTTTTGTTCGCGCACTTTTTCATTATTGTGCAATTAAATGTGCCGTAAAAGAAGCTAGCCTAGCCAATTATGCAAGGATTTGCTGACGAAGGAAGTACTTGTCTGTTATTATAGTGCTATCAGTTATTATAGATGATAAGATGCGGACTTGCCATTTTTCATCCGGGTGCATTGCTTAATTCACTAGGCTATCTAGAAGTGTTTTGACTAGGCAAATAGGTTCCTTAGAACCCCCCACCACCACCTCCCCAAAAAAATTCAAAACCATGGCAAAAAAATAAAATTCTAACTTTATTTAATACTTATCCTCTCATTGATACAAGATATATTTAGAGGTTTGATTTTAATCTAAAATATAAGATATAATTTTTATATTTATCAATATTTTTTTAATTTAGTTTTATTCATGCTCCCTCAATTATAATTAAAGAGGAGAGGAGATGAGAGAATTAAAAAAGACGACTAGGGTATTTTAAAAAATATATATCATATTAACTAACTTATTAATCTAATCAAAATAAGTAGACGTGTCTTATATTAAGAGTTGAAAGGAGTATTAAACGATCAAAAGATAAAAGATAATTTGTAACATAAAAATTATTAGTTATTACTAAAAGTTAGAAATTAAACAGGAAGAATATTTCAGAAAAAAGAAAATTAAGAAACTTCTTCGTTTATGTTTTTGATGTTGTGGTGGCTTAAGGCTATAAATACTCTCTTTTCTCCTCATAACTCATATCAATCACCAACACCCCCGAGCCCGGACCGCTGTCTGGTTGGGGCAGAGGCTCTCCCTTTTTTTTTTTGACCCTCTAAATCTCAAGCCATATGCTTGTTCCTTCTTCTTCTTCTTCGTCTTCTTCTTACTTAAAGTTCAACACAGATTTTGCAAAGCCAGAACTATACATGGCGGCAAATTCCCCTTCGTTTCAAAAGGATCATGCCAACTTTCCCGATCCGCCAAAACGAGGCAATAAGATCAAGGCTCAGATTTTTAAAGGCCTGGTCAAGTCTGTGGCCTCTGCAGTTTCAAAGGCAGGGAAGTCGCTCGGAAAAGTCACTGGAGCCGGCAACGGCGGCGGCTCGGCTTCTTCCACCCCGCCAACAAGTACGTACAATTCCGATGCCTCCTAAACCAAGTCGATCCGGCGGCTCTGTACGTGTCTCTGCAAGAGCAAGCATCAAATATCCATTATCCAGTTATGTACATGTTATTTCCGGTTATTTACTGCTACGTAGTGTACATCTTTGTTTGTAACCCTATAAGTGAAGATGGGTGGGTGAATAAAGAACCTGCAGAAGCAATGTTTTAGCTGGCTCTGCAGTTTTGTAAAATAGTGCAAGTTTGTATTGAAGATTTGAAGGTCTTGGTCTTGTTTGGGTCGGGGCAAGCGTCTCTGGCGTTGGTGGTTTTCTCATGTTTTTGAAGAGAAATTGTCGACGCTTTTGAAGGCTCGCTCTTAGCTTCCTTTTTGTACCGCTTGTAATTTTTGGTTGTGATGTGTGTAACTTCTTTCGAGGATAATGGAAACTAGCTGTTTAATTACTGCGTTTTTGCTTTTTATATGCATTTTCTGATTTGTGAAGATTGAATTAAGGCAAGCTGTGTTCATTTTTCTGGGGCTGCACTTGATTCCTCTCAGATCCATGCTTGGATGTATAGGCTTGGACCATCTGATACAGACAAAAGAAACATATGCGACAAGAGATCTTCACTTTGTATTTATTTGTGTGTAATCAATCGATGATTGTGGGACTCATGAGCTGTTGAAAAGATCACCGCCTTTGCCATTGTGCTGCATAAATTAATAAACAAAAGAAAATCATATGTATGTTTTCCAAAAAGACAGAAAAGCGGTATTATCTAAAGGTTACTTTTTGGCCCACCAAATGTGAACACTGCGGAAACGAGGCCTGACTTTTTCCAGGTTGGTCCATTAGGTTCTGTAAGCCATCGTCTTCATCACAATGGGTCTCTATCTACCACATAAACATCTGACTCAGCATTCCTCTTTGCATCTGTCAGGAGACTGTAATATGATATAAGGGTTTTTCTTTTTTTGTGGTTTGGAATTTATCTTATCCGCGAGTTGATGATGAAGTGTTGAAAACCGCGTGAAACTGACAGGAACGTCATGGGTTCCATGAATTTGAGGTCTAGGCCCTATAATGGCCGAAAAGAGAAAAGTTCACTGACAAAATACCCGGAATACAGGAGAGCCGTACGTTTTGTTCATGGGAGTTCTACAAATAGATCAGGGAATAGATTTTCTGATAAAATTTAAAACCCCACCAAAGTACCGAACCATTCCATCAAACTGCATAATAACAGGGAAACCACGCATGGGCGCACACACCTTTGGGCAATGCAAGTGAGTATTTGGGAATCCATGGTGCCGTGATTTTAAAAATTATTTTTTGTAAATCAAAACAAATATATTTTATATATTTATTTTATAAATCGTAAAAATTATTAGAATTTAAAATGAGCAAGTCAACGTTCATACGGACCACTGCCTTGTGTTGGTAATAAGTGCAAGAAGCTGTCAA
Source organism: Inga leiocalycina (assembly GCA_963242795.1). NCBI lineage: Eukaryota > Viridiplantae > Streptophyta > Magnoliopsida > Fabales > Fabaceae > Inga > Inga leiocalycina. The sequence continues at coordinate 62,577,080 of OY725329.1, forward strand.
CAGCATTTTATTTGTATACAAGTCCACGCATCAGACAAATATGTATAATCAACGAATCACTTAAATATTATAGTACTAAAGAAAAAAAAATACTTTGAGTTTGATTAATAAATTAAAAGAAGTTAGGCATTTTCTTGGGTAATATGAATATGAATGCGAATGCTTGGCTTGGAGTTTGTAAGTAAACATCGTCCAGCTAAAAGTGCTGGGGGTCACAGTTTTGCCAATAAATGGTATATGTGTGAATCTCTTGTTGAATTTGCTCTTGATTTGTTCGGATGCATTCAAACCAGACTCAACGAAGAACGTTGACATACTAGCTATTGACGTCAAGGTGGTTTTCTCGAAACCAGCGGCAGTTACTTTGGACGGTGCATGGTGGGGTTTAATTTGAAGCTTCTCCACTCGCCAACTGCACAGATTCCTATAACATTTATCGCTATGGCTTGTCATCTGCCTTTTTTTTAAAAGGAAAAATGCACAGATTCCTACAACATTTCTCGCTCTGGGTTGTCAGTGTCACTATGGGTTATCACTGAACATTTACGATTCGAAATAAAGGATTTGAGAAAGAAAGGAGGATTGTATTATTGGGGAGAATTTTGAGGTAGGGGACGGCGGAGGGCGTCAGCTCTCTTAATAACGTGAACGAGTGGGTCACTTATAGGAATTGTTCCGGAAATTAATACTTATTCACGTTTTTAATATAAAATAGGTAAAATTATACTCAAGTCCTAAAACAGAAGGGATATGAAAAAATAGTTCTTTAAAATTACAAAATGAAAAATATGATCCCATGCAATTGTCAATAGCCAATCCTCAAGTTGTCAATGAGACCATTTTTTTATTTTCCTTTTTTCATGGGGCTTGAGTGTAATTTTTCCTATAAAATATATTTATTGAATTTAATTAGATTAAAGAAGTTAGTTAATTTAGTTTATATGATATGCCTTTTTTTAAAACATCATAACCATCCTACTTTATTCCCTTATTCCCTCTTCTCCTTAATTATTATTGATGGAGTATTAATAAGGATAAATTAGAAAAATATTGATAAGTATGAAAACTATATATATATATCTTATATTTAAAATCAAAATAAACTCTCCAAATATGTCTTCTATTAAAGATAGGGGGCATAATCAATAACTACTCAACGGAAGGAAAAATTGCCCATAAATAATAAGCAAAGTGTGTGTATTTAATAAGAATGTTGTTGAAGTGTATAAAAGAATGAGAATAGTGTTAAGAACTGATTAAATTTTTTTTAAGATATACTGTAGTTAATGAATGTTGAGTTTTTTTGTTTTTCATTCTGGTAAACACATGATTAAGACGTAGCCCCGTCTATTTTAAGTTAAAATTCCACACAACAACCAATTCTTCAATGGGCGAGAAATAAACTTGTCCCAATATGGCCGCTAGACCAACAAATCTCTAAACTATATACACGTTGTTGGGATCGGGACAAGCTTGATAAAGTTAATGCGGTTATATATGCAAATCGAGCTCTGCAACTATTTCTGTTAACAATTTTGGAAGTCATAAATACATTATACCCTATACATATATTATAAGAAAATATTTTTCATCCCAACAGAGAATTTGAAGCTAGTGCCTATTATTGCCTGAATCAAAAAGTTATTGGCGTTTGGTAGTGCCAATGAATTTGATTGCGAACACAAATGGTAATAGTGAAAATTAATTAAACATCAATTTTTGTGGATAATGAATTAGATGAGCAAATATTGGGGAAAAAGACTATACGAAATGGTTAAAGTCGAAGCATAACGTACATAACACGTAGCGTTGCATTGATGTGGTGATGTAGCTAGAGTGGAGAGGGGATGCAAGTTGGGTTCACATTTCCATCTTTCAAAACGAACTTATCCTCATCCCCAAAACAAATATACGACAATGGTGGACTACACGCGTGGCGCCATTGTCGTTTTGTTAAGCGGAACTCAAGTGGCACTCCTAAAATTAAGACGTGTTTCTAGAGATCAGAATCGTCATGATGATGCATTAGACCAGGATAATTTATCTTTTCCTACTATGTTACCTATGGATCTATTTCATTTTTGTACCCTAATTGATAAAGAGTGTATGGAATTTAAGTTTTAGCCTTCTTTTGTACTATTCCGTCCGGTCTTAATTATAAGACAAAGTTGAATTTTTTGGAGAAATTAAGGAAGCGAATTAAATCACTTTAGAGTATTTATATTTTTAGTATTCTTATATTATATATCAGTTTATTAGTCAAGTTAATTAGTTTGAAGAAAAAAATAAAAATAAAAATATTCTAAAGTGATTTAATTGACTTCCTTAATTTTTCCAAAAAAGTCAATTTTATCTTATAATTAGGATTGGAGGGAGTATATATTTTAAAAAAAACACATTTTTGGGATCCAACCAATTAAAGCTACTTTTTGGCTTCTTGTGTTGATTGGATAAGTTCTTCTTCTTTTTAATTAGATAAGTAAAGAAAAAATTGCTTTAGTTCATAAGTTGCATTAGACCAGGTCATAAGAAAAAATTGGCTTTTCTGTTGAGAGAGAGGTTTTTATAGTGGGGGGAGAAGAAATTAAATACCTCTGGAAGGAAAGATATTGATCCCACATTCTTTTATTAAAATAACATTATAGTTCTTATTATAGATCCATTTGAAAATGAAAATTTTGGTCCTAATTATACAAGCTTACTTAAAGGCTAATAATCATTGTTTTTTTGATTTTATCCTTATTTATGAAAGTATCCAAAGAAAAAATAAATAATAAATTTTAAGAGAAATCGGGAAAGACTCTCCATTAAAAATTTAATTGGCTTGAATAACTTGATAAGTTTATACATACAAATAATGACAATACTTTGATTGGGGTAATTCTCACTAATTAAATTTTTAGAATTCTCCATTTTTTTCTAAAATTTAAGTAATTTAGTATTTTCAAATTTTTTCACAACGATACATTAACTATTCCTATTTTTATTAAATTTGTATCATGTTTGATCATTTGACATCTAAACTTACTTTTACATTATTAATCATCCAAATAAGTTTCGTTTATCAAACTAGCTTTTTCAAAAGCCAATCCAAAAATAAATCGTATTAAACAATCTATCTTTTATCCTATCTTATATTTATAAAAATCATATTAAAAAAAAATCACTTGTATCGTTGCAAATTCAATCACACGCATGTCGTTTTTCTTATCCTTTTGAGGTCCCACTCTCAAATCAAACGGAATTTTCAACCCGCCTCTGCTTTCTCATACTAAAATCAAATTAAATCTATTACCCTTGCCTCTTCTTATAAGATCTAGCCGCATTTTGGGATTTATTTTAAATATAAAATCTCAATTAATCTTATTTGCTAAATTTAAAATTTTTTTCAAAATATCATCGTTGGTTATACATATTAAGGTGTTACTGCCGGAGGGGTGGTTATAATAAAAAATGATATTTCAGAAAAACCAACCCATATTTGTTGTAGCTAACTAATTTAACTAATTTCATTCGCATCTACTAATTAATTTCTATCTAGTTCATGTATTAAGGATTGATAGGGTTTTTTTTTTTTTTTGTTAAATACTAGTATAGTAATAGTTAATAAACCAGGTAGAAGGAACAGGCTATCATCCCGTGCCCTGTGATTACAATTGTAATCGGAGAACACGTACGGTGTGGTCATATTCTCCACTATTTATGGACGAGAAGGAAAAAAAACCTGGCGGTTAAAGAGAAGAAGTTGAATATTACCTTCGGTCCTATTTATAAGACCAAGTTAACTTTTTTTGGAGAAATTAAGGAAATTAAATAAGTTACTTAATCATATCATATATTATGTATCCTTATATTGTACAATAATTTATTGATCAAACTAATTAGTTTGAAAAAAAATATAAATATAAATATTTTAAAGTAATTTAATTAATTTCCTTAATTTCTTTAAAAAAGTTAACTTTATCTTATAATTATGACCAGAGAGAGTATCTACTAGAGATTGAAAATATTATGGCCGTGGGCCGTTTTCTCATGATCTCACAACTTAATTGTAAATTAATAAGACATGGCGAAGGGGCTAAATAGATAATTGAACGAGAGGAAAAAAACAATAAGCATCGAGGGGAAAGATAAATGTGAGAGTATAGGATTTGGATCTAATAGTGTGAAGGTACAAATATTTATTTATCATTTTTAAAATTAATTTATAAATCTCCTCAATATTATTATATTATAATCCAATAAATAATAGTATTTATCAGTAATATAAATGTCTTGGCCTCTTGGGTTTTTGGGCTCAAGGATGTTAAACGCGTTTCAGGATGACAAAACGCGTGGAAGATGGAAAACGTAAAGGGAGGGCTGTGTTGTGTTTTGAGTTTTGAGTTTTGACCCCAACCCACCAATTTGTTGTTGAGTTTTTATTAAAATGCGCCAATTTCCTTCCCATGTCACCCTTTCAGCTTCCTTCTACACTTAATATTATACTCTAGGCTCTAATTATTTTGGAAAAATCATATTTAAATCGGAGTAAGATGTCATAATCCAAATTCAGGTCCACACTTTTAATAAATTCATAATTAAATCAAGAGGCATGATTAGTAATTTTAGAATTTTGTTAAACGACCACAATGCCCCTACATAATTAATTAAAAAGGTAAATTGAAGGGAGAACATAACCTGGCACAATTCAAATGGTATCAATCCTCATATAGTTGACGAAACGCCCCTCTTTTCTTTTCAATTTAGATTGAAGCAAGGTGCATCACAAGTTCACATCGATAATAACCCAATATCAAAATGTCAGTAGCCAAAAGAAAAAAATCTCAATAAAATTCATGGTTCTTCTTCTTCTTCTTTTTTTGCCAGGAATAAAATTCATGGTTCTAGTACAATAGTCCTAGCGACATGAGAAAAGCATCAGACTTCAGCCAATAGCACAATAAAAAAAAATCAAATCCATAGGTGATGAGTAAAAATCCAAAAAAAACAAAGTCCGCATGATTTGACAACTACATGTTGAAAATTGGAAGAGAAAGCTTTCTTTTCCCTAGGAAAATGAATGAAAAGTGATAACAAGGAAAATCAATTTACAATTGCGTCTGCCTCTTCTTTTCTGGGAAATTATAGAGAGGTATTTTGGTGATTTAATATAATTCTAAAATCTCTAATTAAACCTTGTGGTTTGATAAGGAGTATGTTGAAAGTATAGGTCTTAATTAGGATTACGGCATTTTAGTTGGATTTAAATAGAATTTTTTCAATTATTTTTAAAGGAACGCAAAATTAAGTGTCAGGAGTTAACCACTTCGTTACCACAAAAAAAAAAAAAAAGATCACTTTAATTAAAAAATTAGTTAGTGGTACTTTTTTTTATTAAAATTTTATCTCTACCAGTTTGCTTTTATTCTTCTATAATTCTACTTGGTTTATTTTTAATCCCCTGATTTTATCTTAAAACTCATTGATGTATAATTTTGTTGGTTTTCAATTTTTTATTTTTTATTTTTTATTTTACTCGGATCCTTTGACGTGATTAGTTTGAATTCGATATCTTCATTTTGTCCCTCCAATTTTATTAGTTTAATTCGTATTTTAAAATTGTTCAGATATCCTTGCGTTTTCATTTTACCACTTGTTATCTAATTCTAATGGAACTATCCATAAAAAATAATGAAATATTTTTTATATTAAAAGGAAAAAATAATAATAATGTTAAAATTATGAAACTAAATGAAATCAACTATTAAATCATATTTCAAAACATATACATTATGTATATGATTTAAAAAGTCTAACAGAGTCACTTATTTGTATCAAAAATTTTATTTATATTCTAAATTAGACACTCTTCATTCTTTCAACGGAATCAGACATATTGTAAGCACTTATTTGTATGTGACTGATCTTAGGTCATATGGTTAATTAGTAAAGGACATATCTAATGTAGAATATAAAAGGATGCTTTTGTTCCATTCCCATCCCAGCTAACATGGACTTAAAATTACGGTACCTCTTTTTTTCTTTTTATGGTGAAAAGACAGTGAACGTATGGATACATATAATCGGATTTGACATGGTGGCGCAAAAAAGGATGCGACATGACCTCTAGAAGTCATGTGGGTGATCATTTAATTTAATTGATACAAATCAATGCATTACTCGTATATAAAAGATCCTTTTAGTTAAATTATGGGATTTTTAAAAATAGTTAAAATTTGTTATAAATATATATATAATATAAATTTTTTTAAAGATGCCTCTATTTATGAATGAATAATAGAGAAAGAGTAATAATAAAAAAAATAGAATGTATGGTAACTAAATAATGTGAAAGAATGAGAGTAAAATAGGTAACAATATATTTATTATTAAAACAAAGTCAAATGAAATCTTATAAAAAAAGACAAACTCATTAAAAGAAAGAATGTTATATATAGGGATGGGGGAGTATAAACTGAATGAAATTTAATTATAAATAGTTATTTGTTTACTCAAGTAAATTAAAGTTCAATTAACAATATAAATATTCTCTTTAGTCTTTAATATAAGATATATTTAAGAAGTTGATCTTATTTATAAATCTAAAAAAAATTATATTTGTCAATCTTTTCCTAATATACCTCTATCTATGCTTCTTCAACAATAATTAATAAGGAAGGGGAACGAGGGAATTAAGGAAAATAACTAGGATATTTTAAAAAATATATGTCATATTAACTAACTTAATCTAATCAAATTAGATGAATATATATGCCTTATATTAAGGACCGAAAGAGTATAGTAATATTTATAACCAGTCAAACTATTAAAAAACTGGTCATAACAAATAAACCACATAATTTAACATTTGTATAAAATTCAGGAAAAGTTTTGGAAAATTTACACTCTTATAAGTTATATTTAATTCAATTCATGTAATGAAATGATACGTTGGCTTCTTCAAATATGGAATATCTTTGTTCTGCCTTCCTTCAATAATAGTGCCAGGATTGTTCAAAAAAAATAATAGTGCCAGGATATTCCCCCAAGATTCGAACCGGGACACGTCAGCGCATCCCCAGTCTTGGAGGTGAAGCTATCGGAAAACGGTGCGTTTAAGGCGCTTCAAAGTTGCAACCGGCCTCTTTATAACACTCACATATCTCTTCACTTCATTTCAGCGCCTTTTGCCTTCTTTCTTTGCTTCTCTGTGAAACTTCTCTAATCTGAAATCTTCACAGATGGAGGTAGCTGGAATCAATTCAGCTTCAAACACGAAGCGCACACAGACGCTCCCGCCAAAACGAGGCCAAATAAAGATGAAGATATTGAAGAACGCGATCAAATCTGTGACGGCGTTTGCATCGGCGGCGAGCTCCGGCTTTTCTCGCAGAACCATCAGTGAAGATGGATCTCCTCTCTGCTCTCCTTCTCCGTCGCCGGCCATTCCCAGTGGCTACAGCTCCGATGCCTAAACCGGATTCAATGATCCTCCGTCTATACTCTAATCTATCCAGGGTCTAATAGTTTTAACTGTGATTCTTGCTCTTTTCTTCGTTTTCTTTGGTGATTGAATTTCATTAGAAAATTTAGGGATAGAAAGGAGGAAAAAAATTGGGGAAATTTGTTGCTGAAAAGATTTGGTTATTTGCAGAGAGTCATCTACCCTGATGTATATGTAAGTTGTGAATAAAATTTAGTTGGTTGTTTCTCTAGTGAAGTGCAGCAACTCGCCGCTTTTGATGGATGAAAGCTTTATTTTTGGTGTAGATAGTGGATCGACTTCGTATTTTCTGTTATTGATTCGTCCATATCTGCGAAATTTTGCAGCCTCGTGTTCCAAAATTCTCCATCCTCTGATTTTAATTTGTTCCAAACCTCTGATGATGATGTATTTAGGTAAAGAAAGAGCTTTTTTAAGGACACAGTGTACAGTAATTTCTTGTTAATATTCTCGTTGTGCCTCTGTGATGAAAGCTAGCCACTTTTCAGCGCTGGCTCTGATTATCGTTAATTTCTGTAATTAGAAAAGCAGTTTTTCGTTTGCCTTCGTTAACAACGTGTCAATTGTCCGTACATCACATGTTTGTCAAGATGCTCAGACATAGAAATTAAAAAAAAAAAGTTATTGATTTTTAAAGTCCCGAAACACGGCGAGCTGCGGTAAAGACCGATAAGATATGTGGAATATAATAACATTATTATAAATGATTATTTATATTTGAATCCTCTAATAGATCAGATGACTAATCAAGCATAGTTAGAAATTGCATCGATCTTCTCTTGTCCATGTAATACCAAAAAAAAAAAAAGAAAGAAATTGCATCGATCGATCCCACCATCATAGTCATTGACTCAGTGTCATCGTAGTCTCCGAATTACTCAGGCGTTTAATGTTTAATCATCAATCGAGCTTATCAAATTGTTTGAAATTTTATTTTTCATTTTTTTATACGGTGCCGTGATATTATTGGCCAGCCTGAGGTGCCCAAAAAAAAAAAAGATGATACCGCAGCCAAGCCAGGCATTTCAAATAATAAGAGAACTTGATGGCTTATTATAATTGGAAAAGGAGTAGCAAAATCTTCATATAGATTCGTATTTGGAAACGAGTGACAGGTAAAAGTAAATTCATGAATGATTGAGAGCCTTATCCAGAAGCAATCTTAAAGCTCGGCTCATATAAAAGCTTTAATGTATCAATTCTCTGTCACTATGATGTGCTTTGAAAATAGGGTGAAATTGTGACAAACAAGCCAAGCGATTCCTTTGACAGCTCCACGATTCTCTTGCACTTTTTTTTTTCCGGGACTGAAATGATTCTCTTGCACTTTGTTGACAATATGTTTAACTCAAAATTTTAGTTAATGTAAGAAATTTCTCACCTACTTATCGTGATTACAGCCCATGCTTCTTTTCATTATGCTCTTTATTTTAATTTGGTTTCTGCCAATTTAATTCAGGAGTTGGCATTAATTAATAATATTTGAGCATCTTCCAGGACCTCGTGCTTGAAACTAAATAAACTTAAAAAATGAAAATTCCTTATGCTATATAAAAATCTCTTCACAGTTCACATAGTAATATTGCTTAAGCGACGTGATATTATATTTTCTTCTTGAGTGTTGAAAACGGCTGCGCATTTTATTTGCGCCGCAATGATGTTACAGTCAGCTTTTAACATCTTTTAGAGACCAATTAAATATGTTGTTTCGGATTTTAAAATACTAGTAATAAAATCCAATATAATACTAATAACATCTTCAAATTTTGATGGATTCGCCGTTACTAGTGTCGCCAATAAGATTTTTTTGTCTGGCTTCATTCGATGATAAGATGACCTTCCACGGTTACTACGTTATTTGTTGTTATAATATGAATGCCAAAGACACCGATTCATTAATGGGAGAATTAGGGAGAAGGATCAAGAGAACAAAATAATTATTAATAAGGATCTTAAAAATTATAATTATTTTCAAGGACCAAAAAGTAAAATATAAATTTTTAATTACGAAATTAACATTTCCTACTATTTGATAGTTAGTTATCAAATTTGATGATATCTCCATATATATACTTTGATTAAAAAACATCCACGTGCCACTTGATATTTCTATGATATTCTCTCTTGTGCACATAAGATTAATAGCCTCTAAAATCTATAAATAATCAGAAATCTACATATATTTAGATTTTGAGTATTTTTAAAAACTTAAAAAAAATCCTATAATATATTTATTTTAAATATATGTCATTTTTTATGGGAAAAAAGCTTAAAAAAATACATTCACCTAAAAAGAATGTAATAAAAATGAAAAATACTAAAATTTAAAAATCTTAAACAATAAATTTTTAAATAAATTGCCAATATCACAATCATTTATGGAATACATGTTAAATAGTTGAGATGATGTTAGAGAAAATGTAGGGAGCTTGGTTAGAGTTAATTTCAGAATTGAAGATTTATATTTTATTTTTTGTTCCTTTAAAATTATCATAATTTTTAAGGTCCTTATTAAAAAAATACTTATTTTCCTTTGTCCTTCTCCCTTATTTTCCCTTCATTAATTTACTTATAATTTAAGCTCTAAATATTTCAAAATTTCAATAAACCATCAACGTTTATCAAGAAGTTTTCTCGTCACGTACTGCATTATTATACAGGTATAAAAGTTTTCAAACATGCAAAAAACCTCACATTTAATAAATTTGATAGAGGAGCTTGATATCATTGGACTATGAAACGCTGACAAATACTATAAGTTGAGACGTTGGTTATAAGTTATTTTAAAACAAATACTAAATTATGAAAAATAAAATTAAATATGTATTTTTCAGTATTTGATTTTTAAAACTGAAAACATTAGTTGCAAAATTTTCATATGTCGAGGACAGCAAAAAAAAATGCCAATATTATTGGTAGAGTGGTAGTTAATTAGTTATCCTTCACGACACTTCGCTTTAATACCAATAATATTAAAGGGAGAAAATGCATCCAGTTGAAAAGTGAATCATTTAGATCAGTCAACCATTAAACTTATAGGCGCCGCTTTTTAATTGAAACTCGGACTATTGACAATTGCTTCTAGCTACTAGAATCCATGAAGAACTTAGCATTAAATATGACTTCCTCATTTTCCTGGAAGCTAGCTTCACAGATTCACAGTCACCGAGGCAAGTCCAGGACATCTCTGCCACGTCATCACACATAATTAAGAAAATTTCAGGGAATGTCACATAATTAAATTGAAGTCAGTATCAATTAATTGTGTTCTTCCAAACAAGAATATTTCTAGCTAGCGCCGTGGACTTGTTTTGGTGTATGTTTGGGAACATTTATTTTTTGAATATAAGTATTTATTAGGTAAGTTGAGATAAAACTCTTCTCATATATTTATCTCGCATACCGTGAATCACAATTTATAAATATTTGTTATAAAAAATAAACTATTCCAAATGAACACTTACTCAATTGGTCCCATGACCTCGCTCACATCGTCCTTTTGTAATATTTAATTTTTTGGCTGACTTATTGCCTTCATCTGACATATATTAATTAGCAGCTCTAGTTATTGTAGGTGCATCAAACATATATTGTAGGCGCCGCTTTTTAATTGAAATTCGGACTATTGACAATTGCTTCTAGCTACTAGAATCCATGAAGAACTTAGCATTAAATATGACTTCCTCATTTTCCTGGAAGCTAGCTTCACAGATTCACAGTCACCGAGGCAAGTCCAGGACATCTCTGCCACGTCATCACAATAATTAAGAAAATTTCAGGGAATGTCACATAATTAAATTTCATTGAAGTCAGTATCAATTAATTGTGTTCTTCCAAACAAGAGTTTTTCTAGCTAGCGCCGTGGATTTGTTTTGGTGTATGTTTGGGAACACTTATTTTTTGAATATAAGTATTTATTACGTAAGTTGAGATAAAATTCTTCTCATATATTTATCTCGCATACCGTGAATCACGATTTATAAGTATTTATTACCAAAAATAAACTATTCCAAATGAACACTCACTACAAAAAAACAGTAAATTACCCACGGAATTCCGTCTCTTAAATCAAATTACCCACAGATTAGGGACGGAAACGGAATTACCGACGGATCACCGACGGAATTTTTTCCGTCTCTAAAAAATCCGTGACAAATTGATTTACCGACGGAATTTTTATTCCGTAGGAAATTACCGACGGAAATTACCCACGGAAAATTTTCCGTCGGTAATTACCCACGAAATTTATCCACGGAAAAAATTCCGTCGGCGATTACCCACGGAAAAATTCCGTGGGTAAATACCGACGAAATTTTTTCCGTGGGTAATTCGTCTGTAATTTAATATTATTTTTTTAAAAAAAAAATTCCACGTGGACATCTCCGAAAGCCCCCCACCGCTCGCCCCCACATCTGGCCCCGTCAGCCCCTGAGCAAGGGCCACGTGTCCCTCTAACATTGCGCCACGTGTCTCTATGAGATAATTGTTGCATTTTGTGACGAAGGTGGGATTTGAACCTTGGACCTTTTGGTATGTGTTCTGATGCCTTTGCCAGTTGAGCCGCTTTAACCTTGTGTTATTTATTCACGTAATAATATATATAATGTAATAATTCAAAAACAAATATAATATTAAGATAAATATATATAATTAAATATATATATTTATATATAATTATATTTTTCATTTTTTATAATATAAAATTTTTTAATTTCTAATTTCGTTTAAATATTTAATATTAATATAAATATATACAAAATTACATATATACTTATAAATAATTATATATTTCGTTTTTTATAATATAAATTTAAATTTTATTAATTTATTATTTCATTTAAATATTTAATATTAATATAAATATATATAATATTAAATATATATTTATATATAATTATATATTTTGTTTTTATGATATAAAGTTTAAAATATTTAATTTTTTTATTTCATTTAAAATTTTTATTATTAATATTATATATATTTAATATATTATATATTTATTATTAATATTATATATATTTAATTTTTTTATTTCATTTAAAATTTTTATATTTAATATATTAAATATTAATTTTATAATATTTAAATTTTTATTTGTTATATATTATTTTTATTATTTTATATAAATTATTAAAATATGATAAAAAAATTATTAGTTTTACCGACGGATTACCCACGGAATTCCGTCGGTAATTTCTCATTCAAATTACCCACGGAATTCCGTGGGTAAGGCGTGAGTAATTACCGACGGAAAAAATTCCGTGGGTAAAAGTCAAATTTACCGACGGAATTTTGATTCCGTCGGAAATTACCGACGGATTACCCACGGAAAAAATTCCGTGGGGAATTACCGACGGAAATTACCCACGGAAAATTTTCCGTCGGTAATTACCCACGGAAAATTTTTCCGTCGGTAATTACCCACGCTTTACCCACGGAATTTCGTGGGTAATTTCTCATTCAAATTACCCACGGAATTCCGTGGGTAAAGCGTGGGTAATTACCCACGGAAAAAATTCCGTGGGTAATCCGTCGGTAATTACCCACGGAATTTTTTTCCGTCGGTAATTTTTCCGACGGAAAATCCGTCGGTAAATCGTCGGAAATTACCGACGGAAATAATTCCGTGGGTAATTCCGTCGGTAATAACATGTTTTTTTGTAGTGACTTACTCAATTGATCGCATGACCTCGCTCACATCGTCCTTTTGTAATATTTAATTCTTTGGCTGACTTATTGCCTTCATCTGACATATATTAATTAGCAGCTCTAGTTATTGTAGGTGCATCAAACATATAGTATTATATTTTCTTTAACACATCAGCAAATTCTAATGTATATATATATATATTTATCATAGTATTTAAAACCGGACCGGATCGGCCGGGTTAGACCGGTGACCCGGCCACTTGCCCTGTCCGGTTGATAGCAGAACTCAGAGGGATCTTGACCCGGCTAACTCGTCATGAACCGGTGTAACCCGGGATCAACTCGGGAAACCCGTTGAGTTAGGCGGTTTACCCGGGCCACTCCTTCCCTTGTCGGAAAAACGCAAGAACTCTGGGAAATGAAAAGAGTTGCAGGAAAAAAGAAAGGAGAGGAAGAAAAGAAAGAAAATAGGAGAGGAAGAAGTGGCTGTGCGAGATTATAAGAGGGTTACTGGAAGAAGCAGCAACTGTGCAAGGCTGAAAGAAGTTGCTCGAGACAGCAAAGAGGGTGATCGGAAAATGAAGAGGCCACCGAAGGGAGAGATTCAGAATGCCAAGAAAATAGTAGCTGATTTATGTGACATGACAGGGTATTGAAATCGCGCAGAAGAAAAGGCTGAAAAGCAAAGAGTTATCATTTCATTCTTTCAAAAGTTTGTCTGACACTCATTTCAAATAAAAAATCATATTAAAATAGCGCACATTCTTCAATGATCTCATTTGTCTAATTCATGCTCACCTTATATTAATTATTAAGCAGAAGGAATAAATTCGAGCAAAAAAAAAATAGATGGAATAAAAAAAATTTAGAATATAAAGTGGAAGAGGGAAAAAATTTCTTTACTATTATTTTTATTTAAATATTTTTATAATTAAAAAATGAATATTTTTATACATTTTTATTAAATTATATTTTTTAATTATCACCGGTCTGACATCGGGTTGACCCCGATCTAACCCACTAACCCTTAAACCACTACTCTAACCGGTTCATTGACCAGTCCGATTTTTAATACCTTGATATTTACGGAGTGTATATTCATACTTGAGCTAGCTCGTGAGTTGTGAGCGCAGTTATGTGGTATATATAGAAAGAAAGAAACAAAATTAGGAGATAATTTCACGGTTGCTATACAAGAAAATTGACAAAAAATTAAAATTTAATTATAAAGGCACTAAGTTACCCTTGAGCTTCTAGAATTTCCAATCACAACCCCCTAGCTTTAATTGCCATCCCGGTTGATTAGCTTTATCTGTCATTGGTTGGTTCTCCCTTTGATACATAAATTCATTCTTTACCTGGGTTCAGCCTTCACCTGATATATATTAGTAGTAATTAGTTGATTGAATTCTAAGGCAGCTGCATCGAATATATATATATATATATATATAATATTTTACATATATATTCACCAAGCTTAATTAGCTTGACTTAAGTTCTGGAAATCGAAGTCTTTATGGGTTATTTACCCAGAATGACTATGGACTATTGCATATTGAAATTTCCAAGCTTGTGCACAGCCTCTTTTGGCCTTTAAAAATACTAGCTCCGGTGTTTCATTAATGAATTATTTTCAGGTCATTTTTTATTAACCAACAAGCATGTCAACTTATTATTTAACATTTACCCTTTAAATAAAATGATCTCTTCTTTAACAGTCAAGCACGTGCTAAGAGTTTAGATTATCTCTTCTTTCACGGCAATGATATAAGGATACTTATCATCAAACTAATTTAAGGCGTCCACTTGGAGTTCACTGTATTCCTCTGGAAATTAATAAGAAGCAGTCAGGCTCAATGACAATTCTAAATAATCCATCACATATTTTAAATTATAAGGGATTCATTTGTTTCAAATATATCATCTTTCAATCAACAATCTCAGCGAGGCATGAAATTATGACAATTTTTGTAAATTTAGACTAAAAAACATAAGGGAAGAACAAAAGGTTGATATTATTAATAGAGTTTAAAACAATAGAAAATGAGTTTTATATGTAAAACAAACAAAATATACTAGTAACAAAATATATGTCACATAATCCGTATATGGTTGGGACAGAACGTAGGGACAGGGTCCCAGATATGATCATATTTATGTCCCATCGTGAATATACATTTTACATAAGTTAGTTATGCTTGTAACCTGTTCTTATATAGAATCTATATCCAAATATGTGATGACAAATCAGTTAAATCACTAGTTCACAATCACTTCACGCGTCTAAACTGTAACTTCAACTGACGATGATGTCTGCAACAGTACCCGCCCCTTTATATTTTGGGAAAATACCAGTTAGGTCCCAAGCTACAGAATTAATCTCAAAAAACTCCCTTTACAAATTTCAATGTCAGAAAAGTCCCCAGGGACTTTTCTGACAGTATTTTCCTTTGAGCAATTATTAAAATAGCCCCCACTCAAATAAGAAAAGAAAACGCACAGAGGAGAGAAAGGAGTGAAGCACGTATTACTGTATTAGTGATCAAGGCATTAAGGAAAAACAGAAAAACGCACACGGACGAAGGGCGTAGGAGGTGCAACATTGAAGGGATACAAATTGGCGTTAATGTTATTGGAAATCTCGTCTTCTTCATCGTCCAGGTAAGTGCAGCAACGTAGAGAAACGAACTGTGGAAAATTTTGTTTCTTTATGTGTGAAAGTTGGTTAATAAAATCCAATATAATACTAATAACATCTTCAAATTTTGAAGGATTCGCCATTACTAGTGTCACCAATAAGATTTTTTTGTCTGGCTTCATTCGATGATAAGATGACCTTCCACGGTAACTACGTTATTTGTTGTTATAATCTGAACGCCACAGACACCGATTCATTAATGGGAGAATTAGGGAGAAGGACCAAGAGAACAAAATATTTATTAATAAGGATCTTAAAAATTATAATTATTTTTAAGGACTAAAAAGTGAAATATAAAATTTTAATTACAAAATTAGCATCCCCTACCATTTGACGGTTAGTTACCAAATTTGATGATATCTCCATGTGTACTTTGATTAAAAAACATCCACATGCCACTTGATATTTTCATGATATTCTCTTTTGTGCACATAAGATTAATAGCCTATAAAATCTATAAATAATCGGAAATCTACATCTTTTTATATTTTTATTATTTTTAAAAACCTAAAAAAATAAAAAAAATCCTATAATATATTTATTTTAAATATATATGATTTTTCATCGGAAAAAAGCTTAAAAAAATACATTCACCTAAAAAAATGTTATAAAAATGAAAATACTAAAATTTAAATGTCTTAAACAATAAATTCTTAAATAAATTGCCAATATCACAATCAATTATGGAATACATGTTAAATAGTTGAGATGATATTAAAGAAAATGTAGGGGGATTGGTTAGAGTTAATTTCATAATTGAAGATTTATATTTTAATTTTTGGTTCTTTAAAATAATTATAATTTTAATGTCCTTATCAATAAATATTTATTTTCTGCGGTCCTTCTCCCTAATTTTCCCTTCATTAATTTACTTATAATTTAAGCTCTAAATATTTCAAAATTTCAATAAACCATCAACGCAATGTTTTTGGAACCGGACCGGACCGGACGGTCGGACCGGCCGGACCGTCAGCCGGAGAAAAGAACGGCTTGGCTCAGACAGTGAGACCGTTTGAGTAGTTAGACCGGATTGAGCCGTTGGAAACCGCCTTTTGAGCCGTTGGCCGGAATCTAGCCGGGAACCGGAACGGGTTATTAAGAATCGGACGAGTCTTGAAAATGAGGCAGATGAAGATCAAAAAAAAAAAATGAAGATGAGCAGAGCGAGAAGGAAGATCGGGATTGAAGATGAAGAGCAAAAGAGCGAACATGATTATTGAAGAACACGATGTAAAAGTCTTATCTGTGACACAAGATCAATTCTATCTTGAAATGAAACGAGAAATATGATCTTCGTCGGACTCTTCTCCAACCTTCATGCCCATCTTTCATCGCCGAAACATCTGAAACAAATGAAATGAGGAAGAAAAGAGGGATGAAGAGCAATTGCTGGAGAGAGGGGAAAAAAACCCGTGACTGTCCTCATTAGCCGTGACCTTGAGCAGTGAAATCGTCTGCAACACGTTTCAACTTTTGACCCATTCAATTCAAATAATCAATTTTTTTGTTAAATATTTCTCTAAGAAAACTTATTATTTATTGTTCATAAAAATGTTTTTATTATATTCATAAAAAAGTTCCCTTTACATTTTTGACCGGCGCTCCTCTCTTTTACTTCTTGAAACATGTGAAGATGACAAGACTTCATTATTTTTAATCAAATCTTCATTTACACATGTTTTCTATTTTAATTTCATTTTTTAGTATTACTCTATCCATCCTAATTATAAGATTAAATTAATTTTTTTTAGAGAAATTAAGAAAACTAATTAAATTATTTTAAAATATTTATTATATGTATCTTTTTATTCTCAAATGTTAGATATCTTTTTATTCTTTTCAAATGACTCATAAATCTACATTCTCTTGTTTGCTATTTTAAAAAGGTTAATATATTTCCCACACTCATATATATTTGTTGGGTAGCAAGATAAGTGCTTCAAATCTATCTTAGAGTTAGATGTACAAGTTTAGAATTGTTTAAAAAAAAACATATTAATTGAGTTATTTTATTTTAATAATTTTATACTAGAAGAACATATCAACATAATCAGATTTATATAACCCTTGAGTGGTGGATATTTTAAGCACTTATCTTGATAGGTGACGATTAATAAGTTTTTTAAATGGTGTTTTGTGACTTTACTAACTTCATATGAAATTAGACTAATAACTAATTATTGTAATATATATATATATATATATTTTAAAATTTAATTATTACGTCACCGGTTCGGCTAAACGGCTCAACCGATCCAACCGATTGAACCTTGACCCGCTGATCTTTCCGGCTCAACGTCCGGTCCGGCTTTTAAAACATTGCATCAACGTTTATCAAGAAGCTTTCTCGTCACGTACTGCATTATTATACTGATATAAAAGTTTTCAAACATGCATACAAGTTATTTTATAACAAATACTAAATTATGAAAAATAAAAGTAAATATGTATTTTTCAGTATTTGATTTTTAAAAATGAAAACATTAGTTGCAAAATTTTCATATGTCGAGGACAACAGAAAAATGCCAATAATACTGGAAGAGTGGCAGTTAATTAGTTATCCTTCACGATTCTTCGCTTAATACCGATAATATTGATGTTTTTTATTGGGAAGAACTCACAAATATTAGCCCGAATTTTAACAGTATGGGTAAAAATTTAAAGTGAGAAAATGCATCCAGTTATAAAGTGCATCATTTAGATAGATGAGTCAACCTTTAAACTTATAGGCGCCAATTTTTAATTGAAATTTAGTGTGTGTTTGAGTAAGTCTCAAATTGCGGTTTTAAAAGTTTTTTTCCGTAAATCGAGACAAAATTTTTCTCACATACTTATATCATAAATTGTAAAAATTATTCTCCAAAAATTAATACAAACACATACACTCAGACTCTTAACAATTGCTTCTAGATTTTGCTAAAAGAGGAAACAAAAAAACAATTGCTTCTAGCTACTAGAATCCATGAAGAAATTAGCATTAAACATGACTTCCTAACTTCCTGGAAACTGGCCTGATAGAGTCACAGTCACAGCGACAAGTCGAGGACATCTCTGCCACGTCATCACAATAATTAAGAAAATTTCAGGGAATGTCACGTTAATTAAAGTTCATTGAAGTCAGTATTGATTAATTGTGTTCTGCCAAACAAGAGTTCTTCTAGCTTTAGCTAGCGCCGTGGATTTGTTATAGGGTATGTTTGTTTTGGTGTTGAAATTATTTATAAATTATTTTTTATGTAAATTGAGATAAAATTTCTCTCATATACTTACCTTATATATTGTAAATCATGATAAAAAAATTATTTTTAAGTATTCCAATCATTATTCTAAATGAACCCATGATCCATCGATCCCATGACCCACATCATCCTTTTCTAATATATAATTCTTTGGCTGACTTACTGCCACCATCTGACATATATTAATTAGCAGCTCTTGTTATTGTAGCCGCATCAAACATGTGTGCGTTTGGAATGGCTTATTTTTATCCAAAACGTGCTTATAATTCGTGATTCACGGTATACGAGGTAAATATGTGAGATGAGTTTTTTCTCGGCTTGCGTAATAAGTGCGTTTTGACTGTTCAAAACGCTATCACAAACACCCCCATATATTATTATATTTTCTTCAATACATCAGCAAATTCTAAAATATATATATATATATATATAAATACTTACAGAGTGTATATCCATACCTGAGCCAGCTCGTGAGTTGTGAGCGCGGTCATGTGGTATATATATATAGAAAGAAAGAAACAAAATTAAGAGATAATTTAACGGTTGCTATGCAAGAAAATTGACAGAAAATTAAAATTTAATTATAAAGGCACTAAGTTACCCTTGAGCTTCTAGAATTTCCAATCGCAACCGGCTAGCTTTAATTGCCATCCCGGTTGACTTGCTGTGTCTGTCATTGGTTGGTTCGCTTTTGATACATAAATTCATTCTTTACCTGAGTTCAGCCTTCACCTGATATATATTACGCTCTTCTATTCTAATTTTTAGATAAAATCAATTTTTTAGAAAAATTAAGGAAGCTAATTAAATTAGAGTATTTATATTCATATTTTTTTCTTCAAACTAATTAGTTTGATTAATAAATTAATATATAATCTAAGAATACATAACATATGATATGATTAAGGAATTTATTTAGCTTCCCTAATTTCTCCAAAAAAAATCAATTTTGTCTTATAATTAGGATCGAAGGTAGTAGTAGTAATTAGTTGATTGAATTCTAAGGTAGCTGCATCGAATATATATAAATATATATATAATATTTTACATATATATATTCACCAAGCTTAATTAGCTTGACTTAAGTTCTGGAAATCGAAGTCTTTATGGGTTATTTACCCAGAATGACTATGGACTATTGAATATTGAAATTTTCAAGCTTGTGCACAGCCTCTTTTGGCCTTTAAAAATACTAGCTCTGGTTTTTCATTAATGAATTATTTTCAGGTCATTTTTTATTAACCAACAAGCATGTCAACTTAGTATGTGTTTGGGGGGAGCGTTTGAGCCCCCAAAAACTCAATTGATGAGCAAAAGTCAATTGGCAATTTGAAAAAAAAAAAAAGTGAGTGTTTAGTGATGCAAGTGATCAATTGAGTTTTTTCCAATTTTAATAGCTTTTGCCATAAGCTCTATTTTTCAGTTTTTCCTGATTTAGCGTTTGGGGAAAGTGTGAATGATTAAAATATTTTTTTAGTTGTGTCCAATGTACTATCAGACTGATTGCAATTTTACCCTTAATATACTTTTTCGGCTACAAAAATTAATTTAAACTATTTTTTGGTGTTTTTAATCCTTAAAATATTTTTTCAACTGTATCCTGTGTGTTATCAGACTGATTGCAATTTTATCCTTAATGTACTTTTTCAATTCCAAAAATTATTTTAAAATACTTTTTTGGTGTTTTTAACCATTTAAAATATTTTTCCGCCTACTCTTTCTTACTATTATTACAAAAGTCATTTGTGCTTAAGTTAATCCAAACAAGTTTTACTTTTGCAAAAGTCATTTATACAATCGATGTTCCAAACATAAATCACATTAAACAATTGAGCTTTTATTAAAAATAAAATTACCAAAAACTAAATTGATATACTCTATTTTTTCAATCGTTGTTCCAAACACACTCTTATTATTTAACACTTACCCTTTAAATAAATGATCTCTTCTTTAACAGTCAAGCACGTGCTAAGAGTTTAGATTATCTCTTCTTTCACGGCAATGATATAGGGATACTTATCATCAAACTAATTTAAGGAGTCCACTTGGAGTTCACTGTATTCCTCTGGAAATTAATAATAAGAAGCAACCAGGTTCAATGACAATGTCGACATCTTTAAATTCTAAATAATCCATCACATATTTTCAATTATAAGGGATTCATTTGTTTCAAATATACCATCTTTCAATCAACAATCTCAGCGAGACATTAAATTATGACAATTTTTGTAAATTTAGACTAAAAAACATAAGGGAAGAACAAAAGGTTGATATTATTAATAGAGTTTAAAAAAATAGAAAATGAGTTTTATATGTAAAACAAACAAAATATACTAGTAACAAAATATATGTAATATAATCCGTATATGGTTGGGACAGAACGTAGGGACAGGGTCCCAGATATGATCATATTTATGTCCCATTGTGAATATACATTGTACATAAGTTAGTTATGCTTGTAACTTGTTCTTATATAGAATATATATCCAAATATATGATGACAATCAGTTAAATCACCAGTTCAAAATCACTTCACGCGTCTAAACTGTAACTTCAACTGACGATGATGTCTGCAACAGTACCCGCCCCTTTATATTTTCATTATGTTCAAACAAACATTATCTTCGATGTAAGTGGAGGCTTTGTCTTTGTCCTTTAATAAAATACAGAAAAATGCCCTGGGAGACGGGAAATGAAAGAAAACATGAAAAATTAGGAAAATTTCATATTGAAGATTTTTATTGATGAAACAGACATAAATTCAGGTACAGTTGTTTTTTAAAAAACATATCGAGTCATTCTTACTCATAAAAACAAAAGTTCATTAGTCATAACACTTTTAATGTCCCAAGATTAACGCGGTAAGAATTTTCACTATAAACAAAGTAACGTAGAATCAACTAAATTTGGTTTCATTTAATATTTATGTTCTCTTCGTGAACATTTGAAAAGAAAACAGGGGAAAAAATAGTTAAATACCATCTAAATTTAAAAAACTCAAAAAGTCTGACGAAAAAGAGAAAGTACAAATAGATGATTTGGGAAGGAATCTAGCTTTTAGATGTTTGGGTTAAATGACCAAACCACCCACCCTCATTCCTTTTTTGTCTTTTCTCCTTTCGGCTCTTCCCCCTCATTAGCCTTCATCAACGAGACAGTAGCTTTTCACTGAGTTTATCCCCAGTACATCGATCACTCCCTTCCACTGTGACTTATACCCCCCCCTCTCTCATCTATTCATCTAGCTTATAGTGTGCGAAAAGGTGAGATCTTTCTTGAGGAATGCTTGTAGATATGTCCCCAGAATCTCCTTCTCTATTTTCATAACCTTCTTTTTTAAAATTTGTTTGGGGTGTTTGTTTGGAGTGCGAGGTTTCGGGTGACAAACTCGCAGCTTTGTTATGGCTCTAATAAAAGCACTCAATCATTTATTAGTGAGAGGTTGTACTTCCTGAGGATGCTTTGCTTCTCGATATGATATCATATTTGCTCTTCTCAAGAGATCCATTTAGGGCTTTAGACTTGGGATTCTTTACTTGAAACTTCCCCTGTTCAAACTCCAGAAAATTTTGGAACATGTGCCTTTAGTAGCAGACAACTGCTTTTCATCTGTTTCAACATCAAAGGCTTACTATTTTGCTCTTTTGATGGAAAATTTTCATAATCCATCCACACTCTGCTCCACAGCTGTCTCAAGATCAAGCCCTATGAAAGATCATTTGGCTCTTGGCATTTTGTGGAACAATATGTATATAATTGTAAAAGGGTATATTAGTAATTGTATTTTCGGTGTGTAGTTAGAGATAGCTTGTACTGATGGTTCTCACCATCGATTATTGTATTTTTGTTTTGTTATATAAGGGTCTAGCCTAATAGGCTTTTGTATAGAGACTCATCTTTACATATAGAGTAATAAAAAGTTTTTCTCTCGAAGACCGTGGAGGCTTTTTGTTTTGGGGATTATCATGGTATCAGAGCCTGGGTGGTATGCAATCCATGTGCCAATAATCAAGAAAACTTTCGTATCAAAATTTTCTTTTCAAGATTGTCTTCGTCTTCATCACGACAAGAACGAGAATGGCGGAAAAATTGAATATCGATCCGGCAAACTTGCCCTTTACTCATCCATTATGCCTGCACCCGTCGGAAACTCAGGGCTCGACGATCATCTCACAGGTGCTCACTGGCTCCAAGAACTATACAATCTGGAGCCAAACGATGAGGATCGCCTTGAAAGGAAAGTATAAACTAGGGTTCGTTGATGGATCTTGCAAGAAAGATGATTAGAAGTTGGAATTGAAGGACTAGTGGGAGCGCTGCAACGTTGTAGTCCTTTCTTGGTTATTGAATTCGATTTCAAAATAACTGGGGAACATAATTGTATTCTACGAAGAAGCGCATTGTGTCTGGAGTGACTTGAAGGAATTGTTCGATAAAAAGACTAGGTCTAGGATCTTTGCCCTTCATAGAGAAATTAACCTTTTAAGGCAAGTTCTCTTTCTGTTTCTCAATATTTTTCAAAACTCAAAGAGCTTTGGGAGGAGCAGTCAGTACTTGTGAACATTCCTTCTTGCAAGTGTGAGACATCGATGGCATATATGGAACTGATGCAGCAACAAAAATTGCTGCAATTCTTGATGGGATTGAATGAGTCATACAACCAAGCCTGTAGTCAGATATTGATGATGATTCCTCTTCCTACTGTTGGACAGGCGTATGGGATGGTTTTGGAAGATGAGATACAATGCTTCATTGCAAGTCAGGAGCGTTCTTCACCCATAGAAGGCATCGCCATGGCAAAAAGGGGGAGAGGACGTGCTCGAGGGTGTGGACGTGGTGACCCTGGTTCCGTGTGTTCACATTGTTTGAAAAAGGGACATGTGAAGGAAAATGCTTCCAGTTAATTGGTTATCATGACAATTTTAAAGGGAATAGAGGCCGAATAAGTAGAGATACAATTGCTAATCTTGGAACAAGGGAAATGACCAACGATGAAAATGCTCTGACTCCTACCACAACTGTTGTAGCACCTACGTTTACACAGGAGCAATATGAGAAGCTGTCAGAGCTTCTCAAGAAACACTCAGAACCACCTATTCATGCTATAGCGGGTACATGTTTAGCTATCCCTTCTAATTACTCACATTACTCTTCTTACTAGGTAGTGGATTCTGGGGCCACAACCCATATGATCAATAGTTTAAGCCTATTAGAAAATTGTCGAACCTATGATGGGCCCATAAAATCAATTAAATTGTCGGATGGGAAGAGAGTGCGAGTTACACACATAGGGAGTGCCAGAATAACTGAGCATCTTGTAATACATGGTGTATTATATGCACCATTGCTTGAATTTAATCTGTTATCGGTAGCAAAGCTGTCTAGTGAGCATAAATGTATGGTTACTTTCTTTCCTAATTTTTTCTTGTTGCAGAGCCTACAGGATGGCAAGATGATGGTAACTGGTAGGCTTATTGCAGGATTATATGTTCTAAAGAAGAATTCAGTATCTTGTAACATGATAAACTCGATTGTAGGCAGTAA
The DNA here is from genome assembly GCA_963242795.1 of Inga leiocalycina. Taxonomy (NCBI): domain Eukaryota; kingdom Viridiplantae; phylum Streptophyta; class Magnoliopsida; order Fabales; family Fabaceae; genus Inga; species Inga leiocalycina. The sequence goes on from OY725329.1 coordinate 62,601,696, forward strand.
GAAAAATATGAATGAGTTTAATATGTCTATATGGCAAGTAGACTTAGGCATGCCCCTATTTTCTGTTATGAAACATCTTGATTTTGTATGTGACAGTGACACAATTATGAATAATAAGTGTGAGGTTTGTATTCAATCCAAACAGACCAAGTTTCTGTTTACTCCAAGTTGTATTAAGTCTTCTTGTTGTTTTGAATTGTTGCATCTTGATTTGTGGGGGCCATATAGGACCCTAACACATCAAGGATATCAATATTTTTTAACCATTGTCGATGATTTCTCTTGAGCTACTTGGACCTTATTAATGCGAACTAAATCTAAAGTTGTAGGTTGCATAAAACATTTTGTTGCTTATGTAGAAACACAATTTTCTGTTACTATAAAAGTTGTTAGATCTAATAATAGTACATAATTCACAAATAATGATCTACGATCATACTTTAAGGACAAAGAGATAATGCATCAAACATCATGCCCATACACTCTAAAGCAGAACGGGGTGGTAGAAAGGAAACATAGAACAATGATTCAGGTTGCTAGAGGTCTGATTATTCAATCAGGGGTACCTATCAAATGCTGGGGGGAATGCATTAAAATGGCAAACCATATAATTAATAGACTTTCTTCTAGAATACTAGGACATAAAACGCCCTATGAAATTGTGCATGGAACTTCCCTAAATGTGAGTAATTTAAAATTTTTTTGTTCTTTAGCCTATGCAACAGACTTGAAGAACAATGATAAATTATAGGCAAAGTTTATCCCATGCATTTTCCTTGGCTTTCCTGACAACCAGAAAGGATTCTTGCTTCTTGACTTTAAAAGCAAAGTGATATTTGCCAGCAAGCATGTAAGTTTCCTTGAAACTAAATTTCCATTTAAAGATACTAAATTGTATGGTTCAAGTGAAGGTTGCAGGGAAATGAAAAACATGTTCTAGTTTGAGAATGAAGGCCAGCAATATTAAAATACAGAAAAACAGATGACGAATAATCAGCAGTGCAATGATACAGAGGAACAAATTGTGGATGTTCAAAATAATACACTATCAAATCTGCAACCTACCTCTCTTCATGATGAAGAGGACGTGATAAACCAAACTTATAGAAGGTCAACTAGGGAGAGGCAGCCACCAATATGGGCAAAAAACTATGTGTGCTCCTTTGTCAAGTCAGAATAAGAGACTAAATGTCTGTACAGCATTCATAAGTACCTATCTTATGGTAACATCTCTCCAACTCATATGTGTTTCTTAACATCTTTAGATTTTGTATAAGAGCCTGAGTGTTATGAAGAGGCTGTTAAGGATCATAGATGGATAGAGGCCATGGATAATGAAATAAACGCTTTAAAACATAATAATACATGGAAATTGGTTCCCTTGCCTGAAGGTAAGAAGGCAATAGGGTGTAAATGGGTATATAAGGTTAAGCTTAAATCAAATGGTGATATAGACAAGTTTAAAGCTAGGCTAGTTGCAAAAGGATATAACCAAAGTGAAGGGACTGATTATCATGAGACCTTCTCTCTAGTTGTTAAGATGTTGACTATGCGTTTTGTTTTAAAATTGGTAGCAATACATAGATGGGATTTGGATCAAATGGATGTCTATAAAGAAGTATATATGAAAGTTCCCCAAGGATTTGACACGAAGGGGGAGCACATGGTATGTAAGCTAAACAAGTCCTTATAAGGACTAAAACAGGCTTCAAGACAGTGGAATCGTAAGCTGTCTTAGGCATTGATTCAGGGAGGATTTAAACAAAGTGGGTATGATCACTCGCTTTTCATTAAAAACTATGATGATGGTGTTGTATTATTGCTTGCCTATGTAGATGATTTGCTAATAACCGAGAGTAGTATGAAAGGAATTGAGCATACAAAATCCTTCTTGCATAATTCATTTCAGATTAAAGACCTTGGTTTCATGAAGTATTTCTTAGGAATAGAAGTTGCTAGGTCTAATAAGGGAATTATATTGTGTCAAAGAAAGTATGTGTTGGACATATTAGCAGAAACAGGTTTGAGTGGTTGTCGCCCACTTGGAGTGCCTCTAGTATAGCATCAAAAATTGATAGCATTTGAGAAAGGCAAGAATAAGGAAGACGAGCTATTACAAAATCCAGAACGCTACAGAGTATTAGTAGGTAAGCTAATTTATCTCACTATGACAAGGCCTGACATATCCTTTTACGTGCAGAGCCTCAGCTAGTTTATGCACATGCCAACAAAGGAGCATATGGCGGCTACATTGAACGTTGTACGGTACCTAAAAGGAGAGCCAGGACTTGGTGTGCTCTTGAGTGCAGATGGGAACCTGAAATTGGAGTGTTATTGTGATTCTGATTGGGCTTCTTGCGCCACTACAAGACGATCTGTGACTGGATATTTGTTGAAATTTGGTGGGTCATTTATTATGTGGAAAGCAAAGAAACAAGGGACTGTCTCAAAGAGTTCAGCAGAAGCCGAGTATCGTGCCATGAGTATGGCTGTATCAGAAGTAGTATGGACACTTGGGTTGATTAGAGAGCTTCATATCAATCATAAAAATCTGGTAAAAGTATTTTGTGACAACGTAGCAACAATTCATATAGCGTCCAACCCGATATTCCACGAAAGGATAAAGCACACCGAGGTCGATTGTCACTTTGTCCGGGAGAAACTCAAAAAGAAGGTGATTGATCTACAACATGTAAAGTCAAAGGATTAAGAGGCTGATTTATTAACTAAACCTGAGGGTAAGGATGTTCAAACGAAGCTGCTGTACAAGTTAGGTGTTGTGAATATATTTCAAACCCCAACTTGAGGGGGAGTGTGGAACAATATGTATATAATTGTAAAGGGTATATTGGTAATTGTATTTTTGGTGTGTAGTTAGAGATAGCTTGTATGATGGTTCTCACCATCGATTATTATATTTTTGTTTTATTATATAAGAGTTTAGCCTAATAGGCTTATGTATAGAGACATATACCTCCCCAATCACCTCTTTATTCTTTCCCTTTTTCATCAGACTTTTGGGGCTTTTTTTTTTTTTCAAATTTAAATGATATTTAACTGTATTTTCTCAAGAAAATATACACTACGTAAAAATTTATAAGATTATTCAAGTTATGTGTTAATTAATTTTTTAAGATAAAGTTTAGGGCGTTTGTTTCTAGCCTTTAAATATGGAGAGTTAATTGTTTTGCCAGCATGAGTCAATGATAGAAGTTTAAAAAAGTAATTAATACAAATATTAATTATAATTCTTGACCAGATGTGTGTAGATTGAATGTGGGGAAAACTTCGCCACACCTTTTCTGTAGTCATATAATATCAAATAATCCCCAAAACTTTTTGAAATTATATTGCACCTGTGGATGAAATAATAATTGTGTCCTTACTTTACAAGTTTAATATACTTATTTACAAGACATATGTAAGAATTTACAAGTCAAATATGATTATTTACATGACAAATAAATGAAATTATAAAACCATCTTAGCTATATACAAGACAAGGAGTATGTTCACAAAAATTGAATGTATGCTATTTACAAAACACATATAAAAATTTACAAGTTAAATATGTATATTTATAAGAAACATGTAGAAATTTATAAGACCATATTGGCAATATATAAGACGATGAATGTCTTCTCAACCAAAAAAAATTAACTTCAATTTAGTTCTAAAAGGTACAATAAAATTTCAAAAAATTTTAGAACTCTTTAATATTAAGTGACTACAAATGAGGTGCAGTGAACTTTTCCCTTAAATTTACGCTTCATGGGACGATTAAATTTGGAACTTACCAATTCACCCAAAAAAAAAAATGCTCAAATGAAACTTACCAACCACAAACGAAGCTCTGTTTTTTCCCCCTTGAAAATGCTCAAATTTTTTTTTTTTTTTTTTTTTTTGATTGACAAAATGCTCAAATTTTGCCAACATCATTTTGTAACTACTGCATCCCATTCTGATTTATAAAACGTTGTTTTGAATGATTTTATATTTTATTACATCTTATACATCTTTTTTTAAAAAAATAATATTTTTAACGGTATTTAATGAGATTTACAGTTTTTATATAAAATGTCTCAAAGATTAAAAAGGCGGAGTACTACTAATTTTTCGTGGATGAGACAGCGTCAATAATCTCTTCATGCGCGTTTCCCGCGATTGCGTGCCATTGCCTGTTTCTGCATTTCATTCGGCCCAAATTATATATCACGCCCGACGCCGCCACAATCATAAATCACATACCAGAGATGATTATTAATGTAACCCAAAAAAAGAAAGGCAATTGTTATTAATTGGCACTCACTTTCACTTCAGACAAATTTCTCCTGTATTACACATAATGTCATAATGCCGTGATAAATTAAGCAAAGATCAGAAGAAAGAAAGCCGCAATTCCCGAAATTCCCTCGAATTTTCTCTTGGGCTTCTCATAATCAGTGAATGCAGTTTTTGTATTCGTTAATTGAAAAAATTACAAATTACAAAATTATTTTAAAAAATTTTCCTTCACCTTCTTCAGAACTCTGAAGCTTGAGGCCGTGGTGAAGTAGAAAGTAATAATTGAAGCTGTGAGAGGAAAAAGAAACCAAAGTAATAAAAACCCCAAACACATACAAAATGTTGTTCCATTTTTTATTTTTACATGAGATCACTCCTTCAAATTCTCCGATTCTTGGCCCGCAAGCCTTCTACAGTACATTCTTCTTTCTTCTTGCTCTCGCTCTTTAAAAAGGACTTCAGAAACTCTCTCTTTCAGCTTCACTCCAAACACAAGGCTCTCGATTAGCATCTTTCTCTCTCAAGTTCGATTCTCTGGAATTGCTCTATTCTCTCACTTCCCTCGACTTCTTCCCTTTCTCTCTCCCAACCAGTTCAAATGAGAATTGCAGAAGCCAGATCGAACGCCGGACTTCCCCGGAATCCCCAGCCAAGAAGGGGCCAAGTCAAGATCAGGGTTCTCAAGATTATCTTCAATTCGGTGGCTGCGTTGGCGTGTTCTTCCGGTGGCTCTGCATGCCCGAAGAACTGCCGCCGGCGCCCTCCGGCGAGCTACTCCACTTCGACGACACCAACGCCTCCAGTTCCGGCGAGCTACTCCACTTCGACGACGCCTACGCCTCCAGTTCCAAGTGGCTACAATTCTTCCGATGAGTGATCTCGGCGGAGCTTGACCTCCGATGAGCCCCGATTCTGAGGCGGTTCCCTTCAGTTCTCTGATGTAGGAAAGAGCTGCTTTCCTTGTTGATAGTTCAGGGTCTAGAAGCTGTTGTTAGTGTTCATTATTCTTAATATCTGTCATTTCGTTAATTTTTTTATTATTTCTTTTGGGTAACTTCGATCGATAACGGCGTTTGTGGTGTTCCTTCTGTGACGCCCGACGGCCAAGAGGGACCTCTGTTGAGGGCCTCCGTCCGATGGCTCCGGTGGGAAAAGAAATCATCTGTTTTTGGTATTGGTGGGCTATTGGGCCGGGTTGGGGCATATAATATTTTTGTTCGTGTGCTTTTTAACTTTTTGTAATTATTTAAAAGGTCTATCTCTGATATGGCTGGATAAAGGAAATATGTAGAGACCCTGATATAACTGGAAATTGTAAATTCTACTATTGTTTTGCATCTCACTTCCCTTGCCTGGTAATCCCTCTTATTCTAATTATAAGATAAAATTAATTTTTTTAAAAAAATTAAAGAAGATAATTAAATTACTTTAGAATATTTATATTTATATTTTTTTCTTCAAACTAATTAGTTTAACTAATAAAGTAATATATAATCTAAGGATACATAACATATGATATGATTAAGTAACTTATTTAGCTTCCTGAATCTCTCCAAACAAAAAATTAACTTTATCTTATATTTAGGACTAGAGGTAATTATATTTTCTTTCAAAAGAAAAGCTTTTCAGCCATGTTTTCCGGTACTCTGTAAGTAGAGTTCGAATGTACATTTGTTGGGCATATTCTTTTCGATCAAGAATGACTAAAATTCCCATTCTTCCAGCAGGTTCTAATAATTAAAAGTATATCTAATTACTTTTCGTGAAGCGTGTGCTGATATATATAATAAGATTAATTAAGGAGGCATATGTGGGCTATGAGTGAAGAAGTTAAACTAAATCTGAGGAAAATAGACAATTAGGCAGCTCATTATGGACAACACACAGAAGCTTTGAGCAGTCTCTGATGTTTCTTTTTTCATACCACAACCACAGGATCACACAAAAATAATCAGAATAGTCCCCTCCTAACTTTTTTTTTAATCTCTAATTAGAGCCCACCGCCTGTGACTCTATCTAATGTTTTTAATTTAAATAAAGAAGACGACCTATAAAATCACTCGGGGGGGGGGGGGATTGTGTTGAATATGTTATTTTAATCTCAAAAAACCTGAAAGGTCTAATTTTTTTTATTTAATTAGCTTCCTGTCATCATCGTACCCTTTGACATCAGTGCTTGTTATTTAATATTCAAGAAATTGATGAGTGTAAAGGGAATCAGCTGGATATTAGTTTATTATATCTTGTTTGTTTGGTTGTGCTTTATCTTTTAATTTAAGTTAGGAGTATAATTTGGTTTTCACAGTATTGAATATAATGAACCATATTTTCAGAACAAGAGGGGGAAGTTTTAGTTAACTAAAGTTTCATCTTGAAATGATAATAAAATAATCACAAGTTATTAAATGCATATGAATATGATAAACACCATAAGATAAAGAGAGAATGACAAAAAAATACCACTTGAACTTCAAAATCCTAAATTAGTTCTTTAACAAAGATTTACGTTGTCAATCTCATTACTATTCTTGTCAATCCCATTATCATTCTTGTCAGCAGGATTTTAAAGTTCAAATGATATTTTTCCGTCATTCTTCCTAAGATAATATACATATTATTTATATATAATATAACATAAGCATCTTAAATTTCATAATGAGAAAACACAGAACATATAAGTAAGACTAATTGGAATTTGCAGGGAAACAGGCCGTGACGATTTTGTTTACAACGCGCAACTAAGAAACTGAACTGACACGACGGGCACAAAAGTGACTCTTGAGCCCCCTTCATGCTTATCCTATTTTGACAATACAGGCTGGAAAAAGGAATATAGGAATGTACCATTCATTCCCTTTACACTCACCAGAATTATATTGCCCCTTAAGCAGCCAGAAATTCTAATATGGTTGGAGTCTGATTATGTATATATTTTTAATTTTTGTCGTGCCACTTTGGTGTATCCGAAACGGCTGAACACACACTTGAGCACAAAATAAAATAAGCTATAATGGGGTATTAGAGATTTTGACTGCTTAAATATGAGATATTGATTTTGAATCTTTGCGAATACAAAAAACATAGTTAAGAGGGTTACCCCCATTTGGACTTGAGAATTCTCAAATCTAACCCGGTTAAATATGTTATACTCCTCTAATTCTTAATATAAGATAATTTTAGGGGATTGATCTTGATCTTAAATATAAGATATAGTTTTCAAATTTATCAATATTTTTCTAATTTAACCCTAATAATGCTCCTCAACAATAATCAAAGATGAGAAGGAAAGTGAAAATTAAGAAAGATGACTAGATTGTTTTAAAAAATACATGTCGTATTAACCAACTTAACTAATTTTTTTAATTTAATTAAATTAGGTAAATATGTCTTATATTAAGAATAAGAGGAGTGCAAAAAAAGCTTGAAACCCTCTATAGATTATAAGCAAAGTATATCCCACAAGCTGTACGTATAATGTTTGTATTTTCCCTTTTGTTACACTAACGGTGAAGTAAAAACGGATCCATATTTTTATGAACATTATAAATTAGTGTTATATCAAAACCAAATTGGACAAGTCGGTTTGGGTTAGAAACTGGCCAACTTGTAGTTCAATTGGTCCGACAAGTTGGACCGATTTGACTTGTTCAACCTTTTTAAAATTAAAAAATCAAATTAATTCATTTTTTAAATTTTATTCTAAATTTTATATAAATAACCTTGAAATCTTTGCTTTCTCATCGGTCTAGCTACGAGTTAATTCCGATTTGACTTTGATCTGACTTATTGACCCTTAACCCAATACTTTTATCGGTTCAATCACCAATCCAGATTTATTTAATAACCTTGATATAAATAGAGTGTAGGACGGGTTAGATCTTTTGCAAAGTGCGGTCCGGATACAAAGTACAAACATAATCTTATTGGAAGATGAATGAGTGGAACACGGCTGGCTTCTAGAGATCTCAATTATACCCAAGAAAATGAGATGGAAGGTTCAGCTTAACATAATAAAGCGGCAATATATATATATATATATATATATTAATATTATGACTAAACAAATGTCTATTTTATCACGTGGTGATCGAAATGAAAACGTTGTAGAAATGTAGATAACTATGAGCCAAGCGAACACAGAAGATTCCTCACTTGTAATTGTGAGCCGCTGATAGAAAATGAAATCCGCCGTTATCAGTGCACTAGAAAGATCTCATTTCTTTGCGTGATCTAAGACTTTGACCCAAGCTCTCCGTTGTTCAATCACTACACTACCTATTACTCTTTCGGATCCTAAATATAGGATAAAATTTATAGTATAAATTACACTATAAACTTTATCCTATATTTAGAACCGGAGGTAATACTTTTTTTTGCCCCCTTATTCTCTTATTTTCTTTTGTTCTTTCCACTTAAATTACCGTTGGATATATATTTGACCTACTTGTCTAGATCTTGGATTCAGATCGGCTCCAGGAAGAGAACATATTTTGGAGTTAACTAATATTAAACTTCTTAGCGCTAAACTCGATTGCCTTTATTTTCAACGGAGCTGATCCATCAGCATGAACACGCAATTTAGCTGATGTTAGGATTCTGATTCTCATCACGCGGGATGAGATCACTGACTTTTTGTCGTTGGATATGGGTGTACTTTTTTGCATGCTCCCGCACACACACAATGAATAAAAAATCATCTTTATTTAGTTATTTTTTACTATAACACGTACGGTTAGGGAAAAGTAAAATTCCTTAATGATATGGATGAACCAATTTTACTATTGTACTTATGTGACCAGTAGTGGAAAAATAAATTTTAACAGTAGTTAAAAACAATATTTTAGATCGGCTTTAGATCCGGTTTTGATACAGCCGATCTTAAAAGTCTATTATTTTTTAGACCGGTGTCTTTAAGACCAGGTCTAAAAAGTCCAGACTTGTTAGACCGATTGTTTAAAAACCGTTCTAAAAACTTTTTTTTCAAGACTTTTAAGACCGGTTGTTAAAATAACCTGTCTTAAAAGTGATATTTAAAAAATAAATAAATAGGGCCTTTTTTTTGTAGTCAAACGTACAGATGGGTAGAAGGGATTACAGTGAAAAATTGATTGCGGATACTTCCAAGCAAATTGTCACCATCATATTTCACAAAAACACCTTCCCTGTGAATCCCGTTGCTAAAATTTTTGAAAACCTGAATTCTTGTAACGTTAACTAAGAACATCAAACAACGTAGAAAAATAATGAACAGCTCTTGTAACAAAATTTAGGCACACGCATAAGGATCTCTCTTCTCTTCGTGACCCTTGTTCATCTGGTAAAGAAAGCAGACAAGGAATTGTTTTAAGCGAGGCGCTTCGCTCTGCACCTTCTTCTTCCTCTTTCATCCATCGCCACCTTGCAGTAGATGCTCAAAAATTAGTTTACAAATTAATTAAGCGTTTAAAAGGAAAGTTTATTCAAACCTCATAACATCAGTTGCATCTTCTTCACACATCTCTAGGTCAAAGCAAAGGAGTAAGCAGCTTATGGCAGTAAAGAAGTGAGGTTGCCAAGGTAGGTTGCGATGAAGGATGGATGTTACGGGTAAAGAGAAAAGTCGCGACGAAGGAGATCAGAGCAAGCGAGGTTGTGGCGGCGACAAACTCATTTAGTGCAAGGGTGAGAGCACCGTAGCAACAAACATGAGAATGAGATCGAGCGAAGATGACTGAGCTCATAGAGTAATCGCACTAAGAAGAGAGGTTTCAGATTTAAAGAGCGAAATTTAGGCGTGACAAAGAGGAGATTTAAAAATTTAGGGTCGATTTTTTAAACCGTGTATATATAAAATCGGTCTTAAAAGGGTGGGAAAAAATAATTTTTAAATTTTTCATATTAAAACCGGTCTTAAATGTTTGATATTTAAAACCGGTTATTATTAATAACCTGTCTTAAAATTTTTAAATATTTTGATATTTTTTAAAAAAGGCCTTATTTATTTTTTTTTAAAAAAATAATACTTTTAAGACCGGTTGTTAAAATAACCGGTCTTAGAAGTACTTTTAAGACCGATTATTATAAAAACCGATCTTAAAAGTACTTCTAAGATCGGTTATTTTAACAACCGGTCTTAAAAGTGATATTTTAAAAAAAAATAAACGGGGTCTTTTTTTTTTGTCAAACGTACAGATGAGTAGAAGGGATTATAGTGAAAAATCGATTGCGGATACTTAAATTTTTCATATTTAAGACCAATTTTTATTAAAACCGGTTTTAAATGTTTGATATTTAAGACCAGTTATTATTAATAATTGGTTTTAAAAGTTTAAAATTTTTAATTTTTTAAATATTTTGATATTTTTAGATCAGTTTTATTTATAACCGGTCTAAATAATTTTTCTAAGATCGATTTTTTTTAGAACCGGTCTTAGAAGTTCTATATAATTATAAAACTGCACTGGTCAAATTTTTTAGACCTTATATGTTATAACCGGTCTAAATATGACGGTCTAAAAAGAAAATTTTGTATCAGTGGTCGGACAGCAAAAATAATGATTTTTTTATTCAGTGTATTATTAGTCACCAATTATTTACTGGGAAAATTCCAAAAAAAATCGTTCAAAATGTAAAAAAGACAAATCAGGCATTCCAATTTCATCAAAATCTCTTCACATTGTAATATTGCTTAAGCGACGTGACGAACTTTGTAGAATGTTGAACTTATTTGCGCAGCAACGATGTCACAGTCAGGCCTCCAACATCTTTGCGGATCTGTTTTTTAAACCCGGTTTTTTTTCCCGGGGAGGGGGGTGTTTAATGGAGGAGAGAGAAAATATTTTCATACAACAATTTCATTCTTATTTTTTTAAATTATGTTTTGAATTTTGTAGAATGTTTAATAATTATATAAAATTATAATTTTATAATTATTAAATTGAATAATTATAACTTTTATAGGCATAATACTCACACCATATCAAAATATTAAAGTGAGGGTGGGGTTGAGAAAGAAATTCAAAAGGCTATCATAGGAATATAAAAAATTTTCATTGGCATAATAGTCATACCATGCCAAAATATTACTCATCTTCTCCAAATCTTCTAAGTTTGGGAGGAGAGGGTTATAAGGGGAGGGAACCTCTCTTTAAATTTTTATGTTACCAAATAAGGGGAAGGTAGTAAAATCCTTGCCTTGCCCTCCCCTCAGACCAAACAGAGACACTGAGGGACCAATTAAATATGTTGTTTCGTATTTTAAAATACTAGAAATAAAATCCAATGTAATACTGATATCTTCAAATTTTGAAGGATTCGCCGTTACTAGTGCCGCCAATAAAAATTTTTAAGCTGGCTTCATTCGATGATAAGATGACCTTCCACGGTTACTACGTTATTTGTTGTTATTATTTGAATGCCAAAGACACCGATTCATTAATTTACTTATAATTTAAGCTCTAAATATTTCAAAATTTCAATAAACCATCAACGTTTGTTAAGAAATTTTCTCGACACGTACTGCATTATACTGATATATTAAAAGTGTTCAAACATGCAAACAATCTCACATTTAAGAAAATTGATAGAGGAGCTTGATATCATTGGACTATAAAACCCTAACAAAGACTATAAGTTGAGACGTTTGTTATAAGTTATTTTATAACAAATACTAAATGATGAAATATAAAAGTAAATATGTATTTTTCAGTATTTGATTTTTAAAATTGAAAACACACTACTACTATTATAGGAAGCATTTTTAATGTCCGCTTTCAAGTCCTTTCTACATTCATTTCTAAGGGGACACCTATATAAGTGACGTAATAAAGTCTAAGAACAACATCAGTTAAAAAAAGGTACAACGTCCTTTTACAAAAAAGATGTTGTAAGTTGCTTACTTATGGTGTCTCTTTGGGAAAAAAAGGACGTCGTAAGTCTCTTGTGGCATCCATTTTTAAACAATGAATGTTGAAAGGTTTTTTTAAAAAAAATTCTTTATATTTTTTATTGCCCAGCAATCAAACCCTATAGAAACATCATCGAACGATTCTTCATAAATTAAAATGTTCTTACAAATAGTAAGGAAACATTTAGTATGGGCTAATTAAAATGTTAACTACTATTACTACTATGTACAATAATCACCACAGAATGTCAAAAAGTTGTCTGCACGACTACTATATAATATAAAAATAAACCTTACTTATCTATGTGTTGAAGAAGATGTTCAGGCAAAAGGCCTCGAATCAAATTAATGTCTTTGTCTAAGTAGGCATCGTCATTACCAAAAATCTATAAATTGAAAAATGAACTAAGATAAATCGATCAAGTGAATAAATTAATTAACAATGCAATTACCACATCAAAAATATTATCATTTGAGAATCAAGAAGCGATTATTTGTTCAAAATCTATAGTAACTCCACTTAAATGACGTTATACATATAAAGTATAATATAGTATCCGCACTCAGTGCTTCTTAGTTGTCGAGGGCACTATCAATCAAAAGCAAATGGTTAAAATGAATAAAGGCATACCTAAAGTGACTGTCAATGAAAGAAGTTGAATTCAAACTATTTACTCCCGGATAAAATCACTTCAGCTTTCTACTTTTACCTACGCGTGTCCCGTAAAGTAGTCTATATGTCTTGAGTGCACTATCATTAAAATGAGAATTAATAGACATTCCTCTACATGAAAATCACCAAGCCTGAACATAGCTTTTATCATTTGGCTCTTGGCATTTATTTTTTCATTCTTATCGTGCAAACTTTCTTACTGCCTACTGTTTGCAAATTCAGTAGAACCAGTGTCTGATGAATTCAAGCTTATTTGTGTTGCTGATAGGGAATCGAATTGGTTTTCTGATGAACAAGATTGGATCATAAAAGAGTCATCGACTAGTCCACCTTTGTTGTTTTTTCAAGCATGAGAACCACCAGTAGCTGATGATGAAATGGAATCCCCATTGAAAATACTAAAATCTTTGTTTCCATCTACCGGGTGAAGGAGAATGAGAGAAGAGCCGGAGGGAGATAAGACAAAAAAGGAATGAGGGTGGGTAGCTTGGTCATTTGACTTAAACATTCAAAACACAAATTTCTCTCCAACCATCTCTTTGTCATTTTCCTTTTTCATCAAAATTTTTGACATTTTTTAAATTTAAATGGTATTTAACTGTCTTTTTTTTTTTTTTTAAAAATATACACTGTGTAAAAATTTGTAAGATTATTCAAGTCATATGTTAATTTATTTTTTAAGATAAAGTTTAGGGCGTTTGTTTCTAGCCTTTAAATATGGAGAGTTCACTGTTTTGCCAGCAGTTAATATGATGAGTCAATGATAGAAGTTTAAAAAAGTAGTTAATAAAAATATTAATTATATTTCTTGACCCCATGTGTGTGGATTGAATTTGGGGAGAACTTCACTACTCTTTTTCTGCAACCATTTAATATCCAACAACCCCAAAATTTTTTAAAATTACATTGCACCCTGTGGATAGAAGGACAATTGTGTTCTTATTCTATAAGTTAAATTTAGTTATTTACAAGATATATGTAAGAATTTATAAATTAAATATAATTATTTACCGAATAAATAAGTGAAATCACAAAATCATTTTGGCCATGTATAAGACAAGGAACATGCTTACAAGAATTGAATGCATGCCATTTATAAGACACATATAAGAATTTATAAGTTAAATATGCATATTTACAAGAAACTTGTAGAAATTGATAAGACTATATTGAATATATATAAGACGATGAATGTCTTTTCAACCAAAAAACTTAATTTTAATTTAGTCATAAAAAATACAGTGAAATTTCAAAAAGTTTTGGGGCTCTTTGATATTAGTACCTGTTTGGATTAACAGTAAAGAATGAATTTGTTTTTGTAGAAGGGCTTTTGAAAAAGTCAGATAGGAAAAAAGTTAGATTATATATGTGATTTGTGTTTGTATTGGCGGTAGCAAAAGTGATTTTTTTTCTAACCTTAAACTTGTTTGGATTAGTGTTTGAAAATCCCGTTTAGATGGAAAATAACTGAAAATGGCATAAATCTTATTGAATATTATATATATATATATATATATATATTTGTTGTATATATTGTGATAATTGAAATGAAAAAATATAAATAAAATTTGATAAAATTAAAAAAGTTCAATTATTATTGAAAAAAAGAAAGAAAAATAGGCTAAAGTACTTAAGTAAAAATGGATAAATGTATTTAAATTAGAATGCATACATAAAGTGAATCATTATTGGACTATCTATCCCTAATAAGTTGATCTCTGATTGTGTCACGAACATGATTCATTTGTATTAAAGATAATCTACGGATAGTTGATGTGAATGCTACATTAAAGAGATCATTATTACCTTCAACAAAAATTTAATCCACAAATCCAAATCTTAGAATGAACAAATTTTCATGAATTATACCCCAACTTCATGAACCTGTATGGCTATATATATAGATTGTTGTTAAGGGAAGGAATCTATGTTAGAGAAACCAGCAGTTCAAAGATGCATGCATTCGCAATATACCTATTGAGCTCTGGGAACCTCGCTTGTTGGCCTCTCCATCTCTTAATGCAGTCCATATTTTCCACCTAATAAGGCTCAAATTTTCAGGATTTGAACCAAAATGCAAAATATTTTCAATTCTGCAGATAAAGACCATCAGACCTACCCTTGCCCTCTTCTATAAGCTTAGTAGGCTTTAACAAATGAAAACATGAAAAAAATTTCCAGGCCACTTCTGAGATTGCTTAGCTCTTAATAAATCTAGTCTCCAATTCCATTCTATATATCTAAGAAGCATTGTAATTTGGATTAATTGTTTCTTAACATATCTCATCGCTTATTTTGCAATCTGTAGCCTTGTAGGTTCCCTGACATATAGGGCTTACTTTTTTTCTTCTTTCTGATCAGTATATTGTAACAGAGTAAAAAAACACACAAAAACAGTGTATATTGTTGCAGAGAGAAAAAAAACACACAAAAACCGCAGGATGCCAGCAACGATGCATCACATATTCAACACAAACTCAAGATCGCCAAACAAGTTTCAGACCACAGTGTAGATCGCCATGCAGGCCAGAGTGAGAGGAGGTGAGGAAAGAACTTACGCGATGGTTGCTGGGTGCTTGTACACCGAGAGTGACAGACACAGGCTGAGGAGGTGAACACTCAAAAACCACCGACCTTACACTGATCCTCTTGTAAATATTGTATGTGACTGTGTCAAAGGAAGAAGTCTCATATAACTCAAGATTGAGAACGCCCTAGTATATAATTAAATATAAGCTTGAGTTAGTAAAAAGGATGATAAGAGGATTCTTTGATCCGAAAGTTGGAGATGACCGTTGGAATTTTAATTGACCAGTTTTAATGACATTTAAAAGGTTTTATTACATTAAATTGTCATTAACCCTTGTTTTGTAATTGTCGTTTTAATTGTCATTAAATCGTTGTTAATGGTCATTATAACTTGCCAACGGTCACATGTTTCTGCCTATAAAAGGCAATGTTCGGTGCACGGTTAGTACGACCAAGGTCCTTAAGCTCCTCTCCTGTCTCCCTTCTTCTGAGTTACACTGTTATCTTTCTTCAGTTCTGTCACCTTGCTTTCAGCAGGAAGGGTTTGTTTTATCCTGGAGAGTGCCGCTTCCTGATCTACTACGGGAGTTGCGGAATATCTCCTAAGGACAGCGTCATTGGACGTGACTCGAACTATTTGTTTGTTGTGTTTCAATAGGTGCTGCTGCTAACAATCAGTATGGTGTGAGGTGTTAATGCCAACAATCTTAGGAGATATTACCTGCTATCTATGTTGTGAAAATTGCCTATGGTAATCAGTATTTGGAGTTTCATTACATTTTATTGATCTTAAAAATATCAGAATCATGCTTTCCTTCACATCACTTATGAAGAAACACTCTTTTATGTATTGTATCAAAAATTACCATTGAGGATTGGCAAATTTATATACATTTTTAGACTAACGAAAATAACTGGTTCACTCACTCATGGGATTTGGTAGTCGCTGAAATTATCAGCTACTCATCAATTATTGATCAGCAAACAGGTGCGACTCTTTATTCTCTTCTATAAAAGCATGTCTAAGTGAAATGTTGTCCTTACCATGGTTAAAAGATATTTTATCATAGGTGTTGTGGTGTCTTCCTAGCATAGATGGCTGAAGGAATTTTGTTGAGGTTGTGGTACTGTTTTGTTTTTTCTAAAAAAAGAAAGAAAATCTTTCTTTACCTCAAGAAAAGGAACTTTCAGTTTTATTATTTGCATGATAATATATTTGGCATATGTCTATTGGTGGTGTTAGTAGTTTTGTGCTGAAGGGAATTATTTAAATTCAGTTATGTACATGGGCATTAATGGGAGTTTATTTATGTTATTGCATTGCTAATTTAGTAGTAACCTATTTCCGTCCGTGGCGGTTGCATGGCAATAAAGAAAAAAAACGTTTTAGTAATTTACTAAATGAAATAATGAACTTGTATAATGGAAGAGAAATTCCAGTCGCCACTTACAACATGTGGAACCAGATTTAACTCAAGATTGGGAATGCCCTAATATATAATTAAATGTAAGTTTGAGTTAGTAAAAAGGATTATAAGAGGAGTCTTTGAACTGACAGTTGGAGATGACCATTGGAATTTTAATTGATCGGTTTTAATGACATTTAAAATGTTTTTATTACATTAAATTGTCATTAACACTTGTTTTATAACCGTCATTTTAATTGGCATTAAATCATTGTTAATGGTTATGATAACTCCCCAACGGTCACATGTTTCTGCCTATGAAAGGCAATGTTCGGTGCACAGTTAGTATGACCGAGATCCCCAAGCTCCTCTCCTCTCTCCCTTTTTCTGAGTTACACTGTTATCTTTTTGCAGTTCTGTCACTCTGCTTTCAGCAGGAAGGGTTCGTTTTATTCTGGGGAGTGTCGCTTCCTGATCTACTAGGGGGGTTGCGGAATATCTCCTAAGAACAGCGTCCTTGGACGTGACTCAAATTATTTGTTTGTTGTGTTTCAACAGGTGCTGCCGCTAATAATCAGTATGGTGTGAGGTGCTAACGCCAATAGTTCCGACGACTCACAGCAGCTTCGACAACCACAGATCATAGCCCCCAATAACGGATCAGCCCAACAAACTCGAACTCCCACAGATCGCAACAGGACAAAACTCATAATGAGGAAGAGATCGGACAACAACCACATCCGACTGCCGAACACCACCGGACGCCGATGAAAGGCAGAGCTCAGATCAAGAGTGAAAAAGACGACATGCACCAACGGACAAAACCTCAAAGCTCCACAGATCGCTACTCAAGACAACAGACGCCAGAGCTAACGGTCTTCTCTCCACACTCGTGACTCCACTGCGATGAAGAAGCTGGAATTTTGGGCTTTTGCTCAGAAGCCGCTTTTGGGTTGAAAGCTCAGTGGCTTCAACATGAACCCAAACACTGCCCAAATGCCCACTGCGCATTTTTCAGACTCACCGCGCGGTTTGCCCCAATCACTGCTTTCCCAAGCACAGCCTTAAGTGGCTACATATGAGATGCAGTGAACTTTTCCCTTAAATTTACGCTGCATGTGACAATTAAATTTGGAACTTACCAACCAATCAAACGAAGCTCTGTTTTTTTCCCCCTTGAAAATGCTCAAATTTTGTAACTACTTGATCCCGCTCTGATTTATAAAACGTTGTTTTGAATGATTTTATATTTTATAACATCTTATACATCTTTTTTTTTTAAAAAAAATAATATTTTTAACGGTGTTTAATGAGATTTACAGTTTTTATATAAAATGTCTCAAAGACTATAAAGGCAGAGTGCTACTAATTTTTCGTGGATGAGACAGCGTCAATAATCTCTTCACGCGTGTTTCCCGCGATTGCGTGCCATTGCCTGTTTCTGCATTTCATTCGGCCCAAATGATATAGGAGTATCACGCCCGAACCGGCCATAATCAAAAATCATATACCAGCAACATTTACAAATCTGGACTGATTATTAAATCGATTGAGGTACTAAGTTAAAAGTTTATGAGTTAGATCAGTGATGAAGTAAGTATTTTAGAGTTATTTATATAAAATTTTAAATAAATATTTTAAAAAATTTAAAAAAACCTGTTAAACTATGAACAAACTTGTCAAACCGTGTAAACACTGGTTAAATCGGAGTTAACCAATGGATCAGACCGGTCGGATGATTAGTTGGCCGGTTTCCAACTCAAACCAACCGGTGCAGTTTTCATAACATTACATACCGGAGATGATTGAACGTCATTAATGTAACCCAAAAAAAGAAAGGCAATTGTTAGTAGTGCTCGTTTGGAAAAGCTTATTTTTGGGCAATAAGTGTTTATAATTCGTGATTCACGGTATACGAAGTAAGTATGTGAGAGAAGTTTTTTCTCGGCTTGCGTAATAGGGGCTTATTTCTCAAATTTAAGCTTTTCCAAACACACCTTAGTAATCACTCACTTCCACTTCAGACAAATGTCTTCTGTATTACATAATGTCGTAATGCCGTGATAAATTAATCAAAGATCAGAAGAAAAAAATGCCGCAATCCCCGAAATTACCTCGAATTTTCTCTCGTGCTTCTCATATTCAGTGAACGCAGTTTTCGTGTTCGTTAATTGAAAAATTTACAAACTAGAAATTTATTTAAAAAAATCTTCAGAACTCTGAGCTTGAGGCCGTGGTGAAGTAGAAGGTAATAATTGAAGCTGTGAAAGGAAAAAGAAACCAAAGTAATAAAAACCTCAAACACATACAATATAAGCATGTTTGTTTGAGCTTAAATTTGCTTATAAGTTGTTTTTTACGTAAATCGAGACATAACTCCTCTCACATACTTACTTCGTATACCGTAAATCACTATTAAAAAGTAACTTATAAGCAATCGAATCGTTAAAACAAACATACCCATATATGTTGTTCCATTTTTTACTTTTACATGAGATCACTCCTTCAAATTCACCGATTCTTGCACCGCAAGCCTTCTACTGTACAGTACTCTTTCTTCTTGCTCTCGCTTTTTAAAAGGACTTCACACTCTCTCTTTCAGCTTCACTCCAAACACAAGGCTCTCGATTCGCATCTTTTCTCTCAAGTTCGATTCTCTGGAATTGCTCTGTTCCCTCACTTCCCTCAACTTCTTCCCTATCTCTCCCCCAACCAGTTCAAATGGGAATTGCAGAAGCCGAATCGAAGGCCAGACTTCCCCGGAATCCCCAGCCGAGAAGGGGCCAAGTCAAGATCAGGGTTCTCAAGACTATCTTCAATTCGGTGGTGGCGTTGGGGTGTTCTTCCTGTGGCTCTACACGCCCGAAGAACGGCGGCCGCCGCCCTCCGGCGAGCTACTCCACTTCGACGACGACTACGCCTCCAGTTCCAAGTGGCTACAATACTTCCGATGACTGATCCCCGAGGAGCTTCACCTCCGATGAGCTCCGATTCTGAGGTGGTTCCCTTCAATTCTCTGATGTAGGAAACAGCTGCTTTCCTTGTTGATAGCTCAGGGTCTAGAAGCTGTTGTTAGTGTTCATTCTTAATATCTGTTATTTCGTTAATTTTTTTATTATTTCTTTTGGGTAAATTCGATCGATAACGGCGTTTGCGGTGTTTCTTCTGTTACGCCGGACGGCCAGTTGAGGGCCTCCGGCCGATGACTCCGGTGGCAAAAGAAATCATCTGTTTTTGGTATTGGTGGGCTATTCGGGGCGGGTTGGGGCATATAGGTTATTTGTTCTTTTGTTTTTTAACTTTTCGTAATTATTTAAAAGGTCTATCTCTGATATGGCTGGATCAAGGAAATATGTAGAGACCCTGGTATAATTTTAAATTCCACTATTATTTTGCATCTCACTTTCCTTGCCGGGCAATATTTTCTTTAAAAAAACTTTTTAGCCATGTTTTCCGGTACTCTGAGTAAAGTTCGAATGTACATATGTTGGGCGTATTCTTTCCGATCAAGAATCGCTAAAATTCCCATTCCTCCAGCAGGTTCCAATAATTAAAAGTAGTTCTCGAACGCACTATAGGCTTGTTTGTTTTAGCGGTGGCTTAAAAAATAAGCCCGTATTACGCAAGCCGAGAAAAAACTCCTTTCACATACTTATCTCGTATATCGTGAATCACGAATTATAAGCACGTTTTGGACAAAAATAAGCCATTCCAAACGAGCACTACATCTAGTTACTTTTCGTGAAGCATGTGCTGATCGATATATATAATAAGATTAATTAAGGAGGCATCTGTGGCTATGAGTGAAGGAGTTAAACTAAATCTGAGGAAAATAGGCAATTAGGCAGCTCATTACGGTCAACACAGAGAAGTTTTTTATATACCACAACGGAACAACCACAGGATCACACAAAAATAATCAGAATCGTCCCCTCCTACTTTTTTTGTTTTTTTAAAAAAAATCTCTTGTTAGTGCCCACGGCCTGTGACTCTATCCAATGCTTTTAATTTAAAGAATTTAATTTCAAAAAAACTTGAAGGGTCTGACTTTTTTCTTTAATCAGCGGCTTGTCATCATCGTACCCTGTGACGTCAGTGATTGTTATTTAATATTCACGAAATTGATGAGTGTGAAGGGAATCAGTCGGATATTAGTTTATTATATCTTGTTGGTTTGGTTGTGCTTTATCTTTTAATTTAAGTTAGGAGTATAATTTGGTTTTCACCGTATTGAATATAATGAAGCGTATTTTCAGAACAAAAAGGGGGAAGTTTTAGTTAACGAAGGTTTTGTCTTGAAATGATAATAAAACAAGCACAAGTTATTAAATGCATATGAATATGATAAACACCATAAGATAATACTCCCCCCGGTTCTAATTATAAGATAAAATTGATTTTTTTTAGAAATTAAGGAGGTCAATTCAATCACTTTAGAATATTTATATTTATATATTTTTCTTCAAAATAATTAATTTGACTAATAAACTAATATATAATCTAAGTATATTAAAAATATAAATATATATATAATATGATCATCTTAAATTTCTAATGAGAAAACACAGAACATATAATTTAGATTAATTGGAATTTGCAGGGAAATAGGCATTTACAATGCCCCACGAAGTAACTGACACTTCGGGCACAAAAGTGCACTCATGAGCCCCCTTCATGTTTATCCTTAATTGACCATACAGATTTGAAAAGGGAATATAGGAATGCACCATTCATTCCCTTTTCTCTTTTTTGAGCAATTGCCTTTCATTCCCTTTACACTCATCAGAATTATATTGCCCCTTAAGCACTCAGAAATTCTAATATGGTTGAACTGTTGAAGTCTAATTATGTATATATTTTTAATTTTTGTCTTGCCACTTTGGTGTATCCGAAATGGCAAAACACACAACTAAGCACAAATTAAAATAAACTACAACAGGTGTTAGAGATTTTAACTGCTTAAATATGAAATTTTTTGATTTTGTGCGATTACTAAAAAACACATTTAAAAGGGCTACCCCCAGTTGGACTTGACAATTCTCAAATCTGACTTGGTCAAATATGTTATATTACTTTGGTCCTTAATATAAGATAATTTTGAGGAGTTGATCTTATTTCTAAATATAAGATATAATTTTTAAATTTATCAATTTTTTCCTAATTTAATCCTAATGTTCCTCCTTTAACAATAAATAGTCAAGGATGAGAGAGAATGTGAGGATTAAGGAAAATGACTAGAGTGTTTTAAAAAATACATGTTATATTAACTAACTTAACTAATTTATTTAATCTAATCAAATTAGATAAATATGTCTTATAGTATGAAAGATAATAGGAGTATAAAAAAAGCTTGATACCCTTGCAATAGATTATAAGCAAAGTATAACCCACAAGCTATGCATATAATGTTTGTATTTTCCCTTTTGTTATACTAGCGGTGGAGTAAAAACAGTGTTATTAGAATCAGACCGCACTGACAGGTTGGACTGGTTTGATTGGTTCGGCATTTTTAAAGTTAAAAAAAATTAAGGGTAAACATAACTTTTGGTCCCTCAAGTTTGGGCCAATTTTAGTTTTAGTCCCTGTAATATTAAAGTGGTGGTTTTTGTCTCTGAATTTTGGACCGTTTCAAACCGTTAGTCCCCCAAATTTCAGAAGGACTTGCTTGGTGTCTGATGGTGTTAAATAAGCTGACGTGGCTCTAACGGTGTTAAAATTGCCTATGTGTCATGCTTATTTGGATAGGTGATGTGACAAGTTTAAGATATAATTATTCCTCACTTTAAAAACAGAAAAAAGACAACACACGAGCAAAAACCTAACAGAGGGACTTGCGCTTCAGCTATAAGTGGAGCGGCAAAGTGTGAGAGGAGCGATTAGCTTCGAGGAGGTTGAAGGGAGGGGTTCGAGCGAGGGTGATATGGCCAGCGAAGTGTGGGACGAGTGGCCAACGTGAGAGGAGCGGTGAAATGTGAGAGAAGGGTCTGAGGTGCGAGCGACGGTAATGTGTCCCTAATATTATCTTCTTTCCCTTGAAAAAAGCATTGTTTTAAATTTTAAGATTTAGTCATGCCATCCTTCTGTGGGTTTTTTTTGGAAGGGGAACACCAATCGCTGAGCTGAAATTCAACCTAGGACTGTTATAAATTTTTTTAGTGACATATTGCTCTAATGGGGATGCAAAGGAAGGAGATGAGAAAAGGATTCAGAACCCCCAACAACCCAGGAAGACTGATGAAATTGGCAAGACTAATGAGTGAGACCAGTCATGTACTCATGTATGAGGTGTACGAGATGGTTTTGATATATATCTTGTGTCTGCTCATGGTGTCTGAGAGTCTCCAATGAAGAAAAATATCCTCCTGAACGTGGATGGCATTTAGAATTCTTTTTTGAATTGGAAATTATGGTTGCTTAAATTAAACTAGATAGCTCTTAATTTTCCCCCTTTAGTTTTGTTGTATGCGGAAGTAATATGTAATCTGGAAATTATGGTTTTGATATATATCTTGTGTCTGCTCATGGTTATTTAAATTTCTTAACATTATTTGCACTTATAACGAGTTTTTCAATAATCAATATTGCACCTTAAAGATCAAAATTTGTTCCCCTGCTTGGTTGAGAGAGAGCGTCCAATTTGTTTAATTTTTCCCCTGCCATCAACACATTTGCTATTGAATCCCCATGACAGATACACAACTTTATTATTTCAGTTTAGGGGAGCTACTATTGAAGTTTAGTGGAGGTTGAAGGTCGTCTGTGCGGTAAGATGTGATGGCATCCAGTTGGAGCTCTTCTTCACACTCGGTGGGACGAACAGTTGGTGAAAGATGCAGATGTGGGGATGAAGTCTTAGTTCTCACGTCGTGGACAGAGAAAAATTATGGTTGGAGGTTTGTTAAGTGTCCGAATTATAAGGTTTATGGATGAGGTTGATGCCTATGGCAAAACTTAAGCACTTGCATGTTCTGTTCCTTGTTATGTTCAAAGTGGTGGTTTTTTTTTCTATGTACAAATAGCTTCGTTGTGTGGTTGGTAATGATTTTTGACAGTTTAAGGCTCCTTTATGCAAAGTGGCACATGACCCTATATAGGAATTTTGTGTGGTCATTAATAATTATTGACAATTTGTTCATTTTGTCGGGCCCTTGATGTTTACTTTGTTGAAGTTTTTTTCTTACATATTTGTTTAGAGCCAGACTTGTAAACTATTGTTCAAAGTTGGGATGCAAAACATTTATTGAAGTTTTTACATTTTGTTGGCCCCTTGATCCATTTTTGTAATGAGATTTTATTCTTTGTATGATATACAGTCACGTTGGGGATGCAACTACTTTGACTGGTATGATGGACCAGTTGAGAATCCACTGTTAGAGGAGCTAAAGAAGATTAATGCTGACAATATTGCATTAAGGAGGAGGCTAAAGTTTTTGAAAGGGATGCTATATGTAATGGGATTTGTGAGTGTTTATTTGATATGGAGTTCAAGAAGTAAATTTCAATGTATGAAAACATTGAATTCGGGAGGAGTTAGCATGTAGTCTTGTCATTACCTTTTACTTTGTATTTTGTCAATATGGTCCACAAAAGCATTATACTGTTGATCCTTTGTTTGCTGATCTTTTGACCAACATTTATGTAAGATCTTTTGAGCAACATTTATGTAAGATATTGTACTAGTCTTTTTCAATCTTTTGACCAACATGTCTGTTTGTATATTTGTTGACCAAATCACGAGAGGAAGAAAACAAGAAGACTAGCCACAATGACCTCACCACGATGGGAAGAAAACAAGGATTGTGTGGTACCAAAAAAAAAAACAAAAGCAATTATTATAGAAAGTGACAAGACCTCGACTCCACCATGAATCTCTCTTCCTTTTGCACATTTTTTTTTGCTATAACACTGAATTGCGAAAGATGCAGAGAAAAAGGACTTGTACCGACACTCATATAGGGAGTTCAAAAATTCAGAACGATAGGGAACTTTGCCAATCACAGTCAAGAAAACAGCAAAAGAGTATAGATGCGTTTTTTTTATATCTAACACATCTAACAAACAATTCAAGAACCATGTCCAAGAGTCTCTATTTTCTCCTTCAACAACAACCCACGCTAATGGAAAGTATTGATCATTAGCATCACGTCCCACAGCTACAAGTAGTATTCCCCCATACGGACCCTTCAAAAAGCATCCATCCAACCTAATGATAGGTTTACAACCAGCTAAAGATCCTCGTTTCGTAGCACCAATGCACTCATAGAGTCTTCTAAATATAGGAGGTTGATCTGCGTACGGTTGATCAGTAACCAAGACAAAAGTTGTCTCAAGGTTACACTTTCTCACTTCGTTGCAATAATCTTTCAACCTATGATATTGCTCCTTAAAATCACCCTCAATTATCGACTTTGCCTTTTTCCTTACTTTGTATGCCTTCCACACAAACACATCAACCATATAGTGCTCTCTTACTGCTGCAATTACGTTTTCCAACTTCAGGTTTTTGTTCATCTTCATCAAGTTAAGTATTTTCTCTGAAATCCACTTGTATGAGGCATTCTTCCCTTGTATAGACACCCTACACGTGTGTTTCGCATATAGTGTCTTCAACCTATATGTTAGGTCACCAACCTTTCCTTTACTCACAAATGCTACCCATTTGCATTCTTTATGTGCACACTTGACTCTACATCTTACCTTATTATTCTTTATAAACTTCAATTCATATCCATTGAGTAGTGCATACTCTCTCACTGCATGCTTAAATTGTTGAAGTGAAATGAACTCCATCCCCAACTGAAATTGAAACTCTTTGCACATCTTTGACAGATTATATTTCAAGTGTTGTCCTGTAGCCACTATGTCACCCTCATCATCACTCATTCCATCAATTTCTTCAATGTCCTCAGATTCATAATCAGATAACATAGCTAAGATATTCTCCTCTCTAACTTCAATCGAGTTTGATTGCTGAAGTTGATTAGTCTCAGAGCATATCAACTGTGAACTACTAACAACTTCATCCAACACATCACCCACACCAACATCAACATATTGCCTAAAATAATCATCATTTACATTATCTTCTTCACTATCCTCAAAATCTGATATCACGGTCTCTGAAGCACTCTCATTTACTTCATTGCTACCATTGCTGTCTTTGCCCAAATCCATACTTAACTAATTAAAAACACAAATTTCATATTATAAAAATCCTCATAGCATCAAACATAACATATCACAGGTAGCCTTGACGAGAATAAATGCAAGAAAAAAGCAGAGCATGACATAGTAAATGCAATGTCAAACACAAATGTTTCTTAAGTTAAAAATCTAAATACCTAGATTTCAAATGGAATTACATACACATTCTTTAGCATTACATATCACAGCATAACATATCACAACATCATTCTTTAGCATTATATATACACACGTAAAATGCAATTTCAAACACCCAAATTTGTTTCAAATCTAAATACTCAGATTTGTCATTAAAGCTAATGAAGCCAGGAATCTCGTGAGAGTGCGTCGAAATTAATGAGCAAAAACAAGACTTGGGTATGAGGTTTCTGAGTGAAAAACCATTGCAGCCAGCTTATTTACAAAGATATTTGGTTATTGTGAGTCTATTCAAAAAAGATCATCAGTTAGGGATCAAGAATAAAACACACAATTGGTTTCTAAAATACAGGTCGTCATCATCAATAGCAATGGCGTCAACATTATATCCTCCACTAAGACAAAAACAGAGCATTACAGGTTCAAATGTAGCGAATAACGTTCATATGTACAGCTGGGTTTAGCGTCGATGTTGATATAAACAACAACTTTCTCACCTTTAAATGAAGCGAATATCGACGACAATACACCTCTGATCTTCACTCCACGGTCGCTGTCAACAATTCCTCCTCCGGCAATGGCCACGTCAGACTTCGCTGGTAGTGGGCCCTAAATGTCCACCCTTTTCTACAACGACAGAGTGTTTTCAACTAATGGCTGAAAAGTGCGTGTATGTCTCAGGGTTTTTGCTCGTGCTTTGTCTTTTTTCTGTTTTTGAAGTGAGGAATAATTATATCTTAAACTTGCCACATCACCTATCAAAATAAGCATGACACATAGGCAATTTTAACACCGTTAGAGCCACGTCAGCTTATTTAACACCGTCAGACACCAAGCAAGTCCTTCTGAAATTTGGGAGACTAATGGTTTGAAACGGTCCAAAGTTCAGGGACCAAAACCACCACTTTGAAATTATAGGGACTAAAACCAAAATTGGCCCAAACTTGAGGGACCAAAAGTTATGTTTACCCAAAAATTAAATTAATTTATTTTTTTAATTTGATTCAGAATTTCATATAAATAACCTTGAAATCTTCACTTTCTCATCGGTTTAGCCCCGGGTTAACTCCAACCTGACTCACTGACCCTTGATCCAATACCTCGATCAATTTAGTTACCGGTTCGGGTTTAATAACCTTGATATAAACAGAGCATGCGACGGGTTAGATTTTTTGCAAAGTGCAGTCTATATAGAAATTACAAACAAAATCTTATTGGAAGATGAATAAGTGGAACACGGCTGCCTTCCAGCGATCTCAACTAAACCCAATGAAATGAGATGGAAGGTTCAGTTTAACATAATAAAGCCGATATATATATATATATATATAGAGAGAGTATATATTATGATTAAACAAATGTCTATTTTATCACGTGGTGATCGAAATGAAAACGTTGTTGACATGTAGATAACTATGAGCAAGCGAACAGAGAAGATTCCTCATTTGTAATTGTGCGCCGTAGATAGAAAATGAAATCCGCCGTTATCAGTGCGCTACAAATATCTCATTTATTTGCGTGATCCAAGACTTTGACCCAACCCTGATATTTCATTTCTCATTTTCTTTTGTTCTTTCCACTTAAACTAACGTTGGATATTTATTTGATCTACTTGAGACGACTTTGGATTCGGATCGGCTCCAGGAAGAGAACATATTCTGCAGTTAACTAATGTTAAACTTTTTAGCGCTAAACTCAACTGCCTTTATTTTCAACGTCGCTGATTCATCAGCATGAACACGCAATTTGGCTGATGTTAGGTTTCTCATCACGCGGGATGAGATCACTGACTTTTTGTCATTGGACATGGGTGTGCTTTTTTGCATGCCACCACACACACATAACGAATAAAAAACTATCTTTATTTTTATTTTTTTTCTATAACCAGTACAGTTAGGGAAAAGTTAAATTCCTTAATGACATGGATGAACTAATTTTACTGTTGTACTTATGTGACAGACAGTAAAAATAATGATTTTTTTATTCCCCAATTATTTATTTGTCCATACATTTCCTTTTTTGCCCTATATTTTTTCTATGGCCAATTGATTAATACTCCATCCGGTCATAATTATAAGATAAAGTTAATTTTTTTGAAGACATTAAAGAAGTTAATTAAATTACTTTAGAGTATTTATATTTATATTTTTTTCTTCAAACTAATTAATTTAACTAATAAATTAATAGATAATCTAAGGATACATAACATATGATATAACTAAATAACTTATTTAGATTCCTTAGTCTCTCAATAAAAAATCAATTTTTTCTTATATGTAAAACGGGAGGAAGGTAGTATATGAAAACAAGAAATGTTAGATCACGAGGCTTGACTTAATGTAGTTGGGCGCCAAATTATCAATTACATCGAACTGAAATTTATGATTATTTTAATTTGTCGGCCACTATAATAACTCTCATATCACCCCCCGAAAAAGTTCACATTTGGGGCAAGAATTCAATTCCGAGTTTCTTCCTAACAGCTCTTGAAAATTTATTGACGTGTTCGATTTTTCTCCCTCCCTATTGCGTATGGGGATTGGACCAGTTCTTTCTTTCTATGACTTTTTATTTGTTTTTCTCTTTCTGGGTTCTCAATCTCAGCATAAATAATCACTCCTTTTGCTTTAAAATAATTACATTGCCACTTTAAAAGTAAAAGCACAGGTTAATATATTATATTAAATAGTCCAAATTTTAACAAAAATGCAACTTTTATAAATGTACTTATTTATCATACTCTCTTTAAAACATAAAATACTTTTCATTTATGTGGAGGCACATTTTCTTTTTGTTACAACAAAAGTTTATGTGAGATGTATTTCGGGAACCATCAACGCCATATGTCTTTGGTCTCAAACAGCACTTAGAGAAGTACTTACAGATCAATGAGATCATTCACTAACAAAATTCTCACATTCGTGGGGTTTGAACTTACAACCTTATAGATGCATGTTTGAAACCTGAAATTGCACACACGTTTGAAGCCCAAAAATGACTGGGCCTCTTCGAGACTCAAAGCAAACTTGTAAGGTCCAAAAAGAATAAATACTGAGGGCCCAAATCCCATGAGCCCAAATATTAGGCGCTAAGTGTGATCTGTGAGCCGCCTATTGGAATAGACGACGTCACCAGAAAATTAGAGAGAAGCAGACCGCAGGGAGAACTGAGAATACACTCGTCGCCCGGTACTTGCTCTTGGTTGGCCCTTTCGTCAAGGAAAAGACGATAAAGATGAGCTTACGCATCCTTACCAGAGCCTGGCAGAACCAAACGAGAAGGCGAATTTCGAATTCTGCTCCACTCTCGCGCTCTTTTTCTGAGCTCTCTTATCGATCCGAACGGTTCGGGAAATAATTCCTCATTCTAGTTTTCTTTAATTCGAAGTAGAGTGCCACATTCATTTTTGTTTGGTTTCATCATAATTTTCCAGACCTTCTTTCGGTATTGCGTTCGACATCGACGGTGTCATTTTACTCGGGAACTCTCCCATCGGTGGCTCTCCGGCTGCCTTAAGAAGGTTATATGATGAAGCCGGTACGAATTGCATGTCTTCACTTCGCACCTACTATTTTTGGAGATATAGGTTGCTGTTTTAGCATCCTATATCTCCGTCAAGGACTGACGTATATGTATCTGTCTTTATGTGGCCAGGTAAAATGAAAGTCCCTTTCGTTTTCTTGACAAATGGTGAGCTGCTACTTTCTCGTGCAATTCTGTCTTCTGATTAAAAGAGTTCTAAAGAATCTAACTTCCATCAACTATTAGTATATCCATATTGTATTAATTTTCTATCATTACTTGGTGACTTACTACTTACAAAATGATCATTGTATGACTTAAACACTTCCATCTCAAGGGATGTTTTGACCTGGCAGTATAATCATTTTACAACACTAGACTTCTCAAGGATCAGGCGTTTGAAGAAACTCTTTTCTTGAAAATGCTGTCTGCCATGTTGTGTGATGTAATTATAGTTTTGCAGTTTTGGATTGTCAAATTTCTTAGTAACATTATTATGCGTCAGTTAATGAACCATAAACTCTACAAACTTCATTGCCTGTTCAGAATACCTCACTTTTTGGCTCTTGAATTATCCTTTGCACAGGCGGTGGTTATCCTGAATCTAGAAGAGCCTCTGCCCTCAGTCGACTGTTAGGCTTAAATATATCATCTTCTCAGGTATTCTGAAAATATAATTGTAACCGCACTTTCTTCTTTCTCGTTTTCCTTGTATATTATTCTATTTTGCTGCATGCATTTCCTATTTCTCTGTGAACGTTCAAATTACCAAAGGACTACTTTTACCTTCATTGTTATGAATCCTCTCCTTAAGCGTTTTATTTTATTTTTTTGGCCTTAACAGAATTTTTGTACTTAATAAAGCACAGAAATTTTGTACTTAATGCTTTAACTCTGATCATCATGCAGGTCATTCAGGGCCATTCTCCATTTAAACAATTGGTCAATCGGTATGCATTTCAAAGTGGTGTAAAATAATGATATGCTGAATTTTAATAAGATCATATTGCATTGCAAGATGCAATGTGAATGTTCTGCTTTGTGTTTGAACAATCATATTTTCAAAACAAGCTATATACTCCTGTAATTTTCTAATGGATAGAACCTATTTTATCTTACTCGATTTATCTTACAGATTTTTCAGTTTGCAGGTTTGAAAACGAACTCATTGTTGCTGTGGGAAAAGGCGAACCTGCTGCTGTGATGTCTGAATATGGTTTCAAGTAAATTTTTAAGATCACTGGTTTCTTTGATATTTCACGAAACATAAAACATTGTAATGTTAACTGTAATATCTCATGATTTTGTTTTTATTGTTTTCTATCTTCAGGAATGTTATTTCAATTGATGAATATTCATCATGCTTTGAACATATTGATCCTCTGGCAACATACAAGAAATGGACAACCCTGTCGGTTGCTGATCAGAATTCAAAATTAAAGGAAAGTTCTCCAAGAGATAATGTCTGCTCTGAGAGGGTTCAAGCAGCTTTTGTGGTCAGTGACCCTGTTGATTGGAGCAGAGACATACAGGTTACTAAAATTCTATGGTTTACCATGTGAATTTTCTTAATTTGACATTTGAATATTTAGTAGGGGATATATTAGTTACAATGCTTTATGGCTAATCCTTTTGAATCACAGGATGTAATAGTTATAGTTCAATTAAACGTATTTTACTATAAGCATCCAATGGTCAATATAAATTTTAACCATTAGGCAATATTCTTTTGTGACAAAGAGGTATGAAGAAACACAAGTCACGAACGACTTGTTACTTTCCTTGATGGAAAATTGCATCTCTTGAGTGGATTCTTTCAACAGATCTAAATAACCAGTCTAAGCCTGATCTTCAAGCATATTTTATCATCTTCAATACGATATTTGTGTTGACAAAGTTATAGCCATGTTCCTTGAAAGTGGCAAATTTTCTGTGCTTTCAGCTATACATTGACCATAACTGTCTTCACGTTATAGCCAGACCAGAAGAATTAAAGCAAAAGAACAGGGAAGGAGTAGAAAAAAGGAGGTAACAGAAGAAAAGGAAATACGATTATTAATGTTTCACCAAAAGATCCTATATTGAGAAGCATTCAACTAAGACATACACTTCAAACGGCTGCCATCAATAATAGTTAGTTTGTTTCAATCGTTCTTGAATTGTATCTTGTGTTTTTAAGTACAAATAAAAATTCAGTCTCTAAATTTGTATTATTTTGTAGCTGTTAGATCTGTTACCTTTTTTCACAGAACAGATAGATCTGTGATTGACCACAACTCGTTGTTCAGGTTCTCTGTGACATCTTACGAACAGGAGGTCTTCCTGGAAGAAATGTTGGACCACAACCTCATTTATACTTTGCAAATGATGACCTTGAGTACCAGGTTAGTTGATTTTTGCTTAATATATTAACAGCAACATAGAGATTCTATGGAACTCTTTTAAAAGACTATACTATGTTTACTGATGAGGCCGCACCAAAGGTAGACTGCTTTTCCTTCTGAACGTCTTGGCATGGGAGCTTTCAGAATTGCACTGGAGTCCATCTTCAATAGGTAAGACTGCCCGGCATCCAACTTATGTTTGCCTATATTTTGGTTCTGCTAATTGAACATTACTTAGATTTGTACCATGGTGTAGCTTTTGTTCAAATTTAACTCAGTAAGAAACCTAAATTTTGTTTTGGAATGCTCTCCGTGCAGGATTCACCCTCACGCTCTAGAGTATACTAGTTTTGGCAAACCGCAACCGTCTGTATTCAAGAATGCTGAGCTTGTGTTAAAGCGACTCACGCTATCACTTGATCGTCTATATGACGTAAATCACAAGAGTGCTCAGTGTTTCAAAACTCTTTACATGATTGGAGATAATCCTGCAGTTGACATCAGAGGTGCAAGACAGGTTTGGCTCTTGGACTGTGAGTTATATTTCCCCTGTTTGATGCTTAATTTATCTGCTGAGGAATAATGCTGCGATAATCGAATATGATTCATTTCAGAGTGGGCATCCTTGGTTTTCTATTCTCACGAGAACTGGGGTTTTCAAGGGGAAGGAAAATCATCACAAGTTTCCAGCTGATCTGGTACCCTCCCTCCCTCCCTCACACAAAAAAAAAAAAAAACGGATTGTCTTTATTTTAAAAACCCACTCAAATCTCCCCTGAATTTTAAAGTTGCAGTAAAGTATCCTCCCCTTTAATTTTAGACTGTATTTTTGTTTCTCCTTCTGTTAATATGCCATAATGTTATAACCAAATTATCCTTGTTTGATATAAAAGTTATTCAATAATCTTTTGGACATTTTTTATAAGATTTCTAAGCACATTTTTATGACTTCTTGAAACACACATCTGAACTGTTTTAACTTTCAGAAACAAAATAATATAGGAAAAAGTTTCATCATTTGGGTTTTCAATCAGGAAAATAATAATAAATTAATGATGGCTTCTGTCTCTATTTATATATATCGTTGAAAAATGAAAACATGTTCAATTGATCACACCATTGCCTTACTGCCATTCTGAAGTAAAATACCCTCTGGGATTATTTTGTAACTAACTTGTAGCTTCTGCAGGTTGTTGATACCGTGGAAGAGGCAGTGGACTATATCCTGACAAAGGAACACGCCTCATAGGTCGCGGTTGCTTTCATTAACCGAGACTTCTGAGTCTCAGAAACTGAAAGATGGTAATTGTTTTATGATTTTGCTGAAGCAGAACTCACTGCATGAGAATGTCAAGAGCTTTTATTGGGTTCAAATTGATAGATTCGTTACCCCCTCGTATATTTTATCGAGGTTATAATAGAGAAGGGTTATTATCCTTTGTCACCCGTTTGACTCAAGTTTGTGTTAGTTGAATTGTATTCCTTCTAGACTGAGCTTTCGTGCTGAGCTGTAAAGTTTCTCTTTCACTCCCAATGCCAGTTAAGGTAGCAAAGATAATAAATACATGACAGCAGCACTGCGCATCAGATTTGGACAAACCCGTCTTTTTATTGCTTACGTTCTCATGCTTCAAACCCTCACTTGATTGATGATCGAATTCTGTTTTGTTATTTTGAGCAAGTTAAACTAAAAAGAAAATTTCAATTTTGATTGTTACAAAAAGAAAAAATCATGAGCCAGAATCCAAAAAAAGCAAGCAACCATCCTTTCGTTCCAAAATCGAGAATTTCCTGCAATCGCTACTACAAGTGAAATGCCACACAACAAAGCAAATCTGCTCAGCATTCCTATTCTAGAAAACTCTAAAAGGATCTAGTTGTCTTCGAGCTCTAGTGGCAGTTTAACGGTGATGGAAATTCCATAATAATGCACATTTCTGGAGATACACGTAACATTCAAACCAATGTATTTTAAGCATTGAATAAACAGCAAGTAGGGATGGAAATAGGCCAGGCCTCTAACAGGGGCCTACGGCCTAGCCTATATAAAGCCTAGCCTAGCCTATTTAATAAACAGGCCAGGCTCAGGCTCAGGCATATTGTTAGGCCTATTTTCATAAGGCTTAGCCTACAAGCCTACAGGCCTGGCCTATTTAGCTTTCTTTTTTAATGTATACTATTACATAAGCATATATATAATATAATCTAAATAATTTATAAAATTATTTATAAATTTATTAACTTAACCTTAATTCTAAGTTTCATATCACATCATCATTACACTCAACCATTACTTTCGCATAAATCATTCACCCTTGCATTTTTTCTCTTCGATCGCTCGAGATGACAACACTAACTCACTCACTCTCTCCCCCTAATTTGCGCCCTCCATTGAAACATAATCATTGTTATTAGTTTATTTTAGTGTCAAATAAAATATTATAATATGAGCAAGAAGAGTTTGTCCCAATTTACGTGGGAAAGGTAAACTAGGTAGAATCTAGTTTTGTATGTTATTTGTTATGCTTAGTCAATTTTAGAAACTACATCTCATTAGTCAACAGACGATTAGTTTTTTTTATTCCTATTTACTCGGACAATTGTTGTCACTCGACATTTTTTTCTTTTCCTTACTAAGCCCTGATATTACTGTGAGAATATATATTAGGCTTTTAAAGCATAATGTAGGGTTGTATATAAATGTGAAGGGTTATATATGAATTTGGGGCATAGGCTTTAAAGACTATTTAAAAGCCTACATTATTTAAGTAGGCTTTTAAACAGGCTTCAGGCCTTGTCAGGCCTTTTGAAGGCTCAGGCTCAGGCCTAAAAAAAAGCCTACATACAGGCTCAGGCCCAGGCTCAGGCTTTGAATCTCTATTGCAGGCCCAGGCCTATTTAAGTAAAGCCTAGCCTAGCCTAGCCTATTTCCACCCCTAACAGCAAGGACGACCCGCAAATGGTTTTGTGCTTATCCTAAAAGTCAACATTTACCTTGGACGTTTATGAAGTAAATCATAATAATTGGGGTGAACATGTATCTTCCTGGGATGGCCAAGTTAAAGAAAATCTGAGAGATGAATTTAAGAAGCGCAATTTCCTCACCATGCATTTTGTATTGTTGTTCTGCAACAGTCCTCAGGAGACACGACTCTCTTCTCTTAGCTGGGATGCCGCACGTTGAGGTGGAAATTAATATCTTATATACCAACTCCTTCAATCATATACGTCAATAATTAACTGTATTTATTTGATTAGAAATATCAGTTGAGGATAATAAGTACTCTGCAACTAATTGAGCGCATCGGAATCCATGAATTAAACTATGAGTTTGTGTTGTCATATCTGAAGAAAATGGCATGCCCCACTTGATTCAATCGAAGCCATGATTCCATTATTATTGTTCAACTTGTTTGTGTTTGGACTTGGCTGGTTGGACACTGATACTATGATTGTCCTTAGGCGCTATCTCTTGCTATAGATTGCTGGATGACATGCGAAGAAAACCTCTTAGAAACCTTTCTTCTTGTTCTTCTCCTTCTTCTTCTTTTACCAAATTATATGGAGAAAATAAAAAACATGATGATCAGGACTAGCAGCGATTGTAAGCGAACTCGATCCGCCTGTTTTTTTGAAGCGATATTTTGCATTAAAGACAGGTGTGATGAATTGGACAAAATTATCACACTCAGCTGATTGCTGCATTAATTTTATTATAGTATTTTCTTAAATGCAAAATGCCGTAAAGTGAACTTTGTAAAATTACCCTTCATTTCAAGTGTTTCTTTCCGTACCCTACAATTTTATTTATTTATTTATTTATTTTTTTGCCCTCGTGAATTTTCAAGAGTAATACAATTTCTGCCTCTTTTTTAAGCTTCCTTAAAATTTCTAAAGTAGCTAACTGATTCTTATATTAATAACGGAATTTCTTTTTATTTTTTAAGCTTCTTTGAAATCTCTAAAAAAATTAACGGATTCTTATATTAAGCATAGAAGATAGTAAATTTTATAACCCACGGTGGTACTATACCCTCGAGTTCCCAACAGATACAACTTAGAATTCATAAACTCATGGATAATAAAACCTTAAAAGAAAGGTGTTTGGAGTCAATTGGATACAAAACCCAACAATAATTTTTAATTCAATCAGTGTGATTGTAATGGTTTGAATCGACATTTGAAATTCATTCTTCTAAAGATTTTATGGACGACCCAGCTTTTATTAATCTGATATCTTGAAACTTTATCGACATTCTCCCTAATTTTTTCCCGCAAGACGTATAAGAACATTCTTTTAATTACGTGGCAATAAATAAAATACTCCCTCCGGTTCTAATTATAAGATATATTTACCTAATTTTGGAGAAATTAAGAATAGTAGTTAAATTAATTAATCTTATTTATTTTCTTAAAATACCCTTATTTAATAATGCTCAATGCACCCATAATGAACAAAAATATAACTCTGGCAATGTGCAAAACTAGCATTGTGGAATAGAATTCCCAGTCACATATGGATTTGAGGATCAGCAATAAAACATAATAGAAACTGTAATAAAATATTGGCAAAATAAAAGAAAAAAAAGAAAAAGAAACTGCAATAAAATGTGAAGTGGCATACTAATGTGCAAAATGTCATAAAAAATATTATCATGAAGCAATCTCTTCCTGATGTTGAATTTTTTAATCTTTATTTTAAGAAAAATATGGATTGATCATTTTGTTTTAATTTTTTTTAAAAAATATTATTATTGTGTTTCATTATTATTGAGAAAGTATTAATGGGGGTATTTTGGGAAGAAATTGATAAAAATTAAAATTTTGTCATATAATTAGGACCAAGATCAACTCGCAAATGTTGCATATAATTAGGACCGGAGGGAGTACTAAAAATCAGTCGATATTTTAGACCAAATCAAAATAAAATAAAACACATGCTGGAAATCTTGGGTCTACTTGCTCATATATGGACCCCCAGGTATTATGAAGATATGAAAACAAGAATAAGATTATGTGGTAGAGGAATAACACGTAACTTATTTTATCTATAGACTCTTTGGCCAAATTATAAAGCGCACACATCAATATATGCGGGCAAAATACTCTCTCTCATCCTAAATATAAGAAAGTGTTTTTTTTTCTGAGATATTAAGAAAACTAATTAAATTATTTTAAAATATTTATGTTTGTTATTTTTTCTCCAAACTATTTTTTTTAACTTATAAGTTGATATATAATCTAATTAAGTAATTTATTTAACTTCATTAATTTCTCAAAAAAAAAATCAACTCTGTCTTATATTTAAAACTGGAGGGTACCATTTTTGTTGTAATCATACTGTGCTCCTTAATCTTTGCTTAATTATTATGGGAAAAGAAACTTCGTACCATCCATTTGTTTTTTTTTTTTGGGTGTCTTGCTCTTTATTACATCACTTATTTCCGTCCCCAAATTTACGTGAATGGAATGTATTTATTTATAGCCAGAAATCAAATTTTCCTTCCCAAATGTCGCCCATTTCAGTGATGGAGAATCGGTTTAGAAAAATTGTACTGTTACAGACTTACAGTGTTACTTCCCAGATTTTCATCTCAATAATCACTCGCATGAAATGGGGCATGTGTAACCAATGTTGTCCAACTCATCGGTTTTAGTAAATTCGTGACAGTGAAATAAATTCATATCATGAACCCGTAAGAATTTATTTTTATCATTAAATAGGTATTAATAGTGTATAATTAAATAATTAAAATATAAAATTGACAATGATTTAATTTAGATATATTTTAAATCCAATTAATTGAAATTAAATCCAACAACATTTATAATTTATCATACTTATTAATAAATTTCTATAAAATTCATATATGAAGAACTTGTAAATTTAACCGAGTTTACAACTTGTACAGATTTACCTAAGACTCAACACGATTTTATAAACTAAAAACATAAAAAAGATAAAATTGGAGAGTTCACTTATGAGTTTGATAATAATATGTGTGACATACATTCATGATGGTATTTAACAAACATGGAGTAAAAATTCAAGTCTATGTACTTACTAGATATCTTATCTACGTTTAATTATTGCGGGCATAAAGTATACATCCGCTTTATACCCCACACGTGTAAGGTTAAAAATAATAACCCATAATTTGTATTTTTTGCTTTATTTTGTTGTAATCCGCAACGATGAACTTTTATAAGTATTAAATTATTATAATTAATATAATATTGACTTTTAAAAATGATATATTTAAAAAGTTCTACAAATTATTTACATGTTTAACAATATAACTTTCTTGCTATTTTTTTTATGTACATATGGTGATTAAATTAGTCGCAAGAGGAGTATACGCGCACACGTATGAATGATAGTTATGACTTATGGGCGAGGTTGGACATAGGGACCAGAGGGACCGACATTTAAATTATATTTACATGTAAGCTAACACACACACATGTACTTGTTTAATACTCCCTCCGGTTCTAATTACTATAAGATAAAGTTGACCTTTTTAGAGAAATTAAGGAATCCAATTAAATTACTTTAGAGTGTTTATATTTTTAGTATCTTTAGATTATATATTAGTTTATTAGTCAAATTAATTAGTTTGAAGAAAAAAATAAAAATACTCTAAAGTAATTTAATTGACTTCCTTAATTTCTCTAAAAAAATCAACTTTATCTTATAATTAAGATAGGAGTATAATATATCGTACGACATGGTTGAATATGCAAGACAAGGGACATAGTGAAATTAACTGTTACATCTGAGAGCAATAAAGGCACACAAAAAATCACGCTAGTCATAAAATAGGTACGGTTAATACAAACGTACTAACTCATATCCTACTTCAATAACACTTTATCCGAACAACATTTGACTCACTACTCAGTTCACAGCCATAAAAAAAAATCACAATCTCAACCCCTTGCAACAAAAATTAATGAAGCAGGAACATTACACTTCATATTATTATTTTCGTTCTCAATAATTAAACATGAATGAGCATGCAATGATTCAGTTGAAGATATATAAAGATGACATTAATTAAATGATAGACAAATTAAAGCTCTTGAGAGTAAATACACACACACACATATATACACGTTCGCAGGGGAAGCCTCAGGCCCTCAACAACCAATCAGTTGGATATATGTCTCTCCCTGCAACCTAATAATAGAGCACTTCGATGAGTCGTTTCATTAGTCGTTGTTTATTCATAAACATGAACACAAAAATCATGGAGGGATATACACGAAAAAACAAATCATAATTTCGATAAAAGTGGAAAATAATACCTCTTTATCATCAACCGTCCATTATATACCTAGAATAGATAATCATTGTGTCCATATTGTACTCATGTAAAATCAGAAGTTATCATTTATGTTATGTACAAGAGCATATTTATATACAATTAGATCAATATGAAATCGTTTATACATTTTTTACGTTTCATCATAATCTTCTTGGCGGTGGATGATTTTCCTGATAATGGGAGATATCATCTTTGACTTGGAAGATGTTGTCTCTGACTTCTAACACTCCCCCTCAAATTGGAGCATATATATTTATCATGCCCAACTTGTTACAAAGATATTCAACCCGTGTTGCATTTAAGGCTTTTGTCAGAAGATCTACCAATTGGTCGTCGGACCGTACGTGCCCTATAGATACAATATTTTCTTTGATCTTGTCACGAATAAAATGACAGTCAATTTCAATATGTTTAGTGCTTTCATGGAACACAGAGTTCGATGCTATATGAAGTGTTGCTTTATTGTCACACTATAGTTTTGCAGGTAATGTTGTGTGTGACGATGCCAATTTCCTTCAAAAGCTGAAGTACCCACACAATTTCTTGTACTGACTGTGACATGGTTCTGTATTCCACTTCTACACTTGACTTTGACACAACCCCTTGCTTCTTACTTCTCCAAGATATCAAATTTCCACCAACAAACACACAATAACCTGCAGTAGATCTTCTTGTGGCCTTTGATCCTGCATGATTCGCATCATAAAAGCACTCAACTTTAGTGTGCCCATAATCTGTATAAAGAATACCAAGACCTGGAGAGCCTTTCAAATAATGCAATATATGTTCTAAAGTTTCCCATTGTGCCATTGTTGGTGATGCCATGAATTGGCTGAGTCTATTGACTGAGAAGGTTATATTAGAACGAGTTACTGTTAGATAATTCAATTTTCCAATAAGTATTCTATATATCTCTCAGGAAATGGAAATGACTTTAATTTCTTTGGATCAATCTTCTTCTTCAAATCATCAGGAAGCTCATCAAACATACTAGCATCAATATTTAGAAAGGGATTTGGAATCATGGGAATGTTGCTTGGTGCAGCTCCAAGTTTTCCAATCTCCTTTAAGAGATCGAGAACATACTTTCTTTGAGTCAAAAGAATACCCTTCTTGCTTCTCAAAGCCTCAATACCAAGGAAGTACTTTAATGATCCTAAATCTTTTGTCTGGAAGTGAGAGTTTAGGAAGATTTTAAGTTCTGAGATTCCAGAACAATTACTTTCTGTAATCACAATATCATCAACATATACTACGAGAAGAATCATGCCTGCATCAGATTGTTGGTAGAACATAGAGTGATCACACTTGCTTTGACGCAACCCAAACTTCTTGACCACATTACAGAATTTATCAAACCAGGCTTGAGGATTTTACTTTAGACCATACAATGACTTCCGGAGGTAGCACACTTTTCTATTCTCCCCCTGAGCAACGAACCCAGGTGGTTGCTCAATATAAACTTCTTCCAGAAGATCGCCATTTAAAAAGACATTCTTAACATCTAATTGATGCAGATCCTAATGATATGTGGCCGCCAAAGAAACAAGAAGACAAACTGAAGTGAGTTTGGCTACAGGAGAGAAAGTTTCAGAATAATCAAGACCATAAGTTTGGGCATATCCTTTGGCAACAAGGCGAGCTTTTAGTCGTTCCAAGGAACCATCAGTCTTAGTCTTAACAAGAAATACCCATTTACATCCAATGGCTTTCTTGCCAGGAGGAAGATCAACAAGAGTCCAGGTACCAACTGTTTCCAATGCCAAGAGTTCTTTTTCCATTGCGACACGCCAACCAGGGTGAGCTAGAGCTTGGTAAAGGGTAGTAGGTGTGAAAATGGAATCAAGGGTAGCCACAAGAGAAGATGAAATAGTGGATAAAGACCGATAAGAGACAAAAGATGAGATAGGATAGATATAGTCAGCATATCGTTTGGGAGGACAATGAGGACGGGTACCTTTACGAAGTGCAATAGGTAGGTCATTAGAAGTATCACCAAGAGAAACAGGAACAAGTGGTTCAGTAACAATAAGAGGAGGATCGGCGGAAACAGAGGCAGGAACGAGAGAGACGTCAACAGAATCAATTGGCGAAGCAGGAGCTTGCGAAGGTGAATCATTAGTAACATCAGCATCATTGATGATATCAGGTTCCAGAACAGTAGAATGTACTGGTGAGAAATGGACAGCATAAACCAGGATATCATCATAATTATCCATGACAGAGGCAGACTTAGAGACAGACAAAGTCTTGAAGAAAGAAGAGGACTCATGAAACATAACATCGGTGGACACAAGGTAACGACGAAGATCAGGAGAGTAACACCGATAACCTTTCTGAATTTTAGAATAGCCAAGAAAAACACATCTTAGGGACTTGGGATCATGTTTGCTAACACTAGGACAAACAAAACAGACACAACCAAAGATTTTAGGATTAATAGGAAACAACTTAGAGGTGGGAAACAGAAGGGAATACGGAATATCCCCATCAAGAATAGTCGAAGGCATGTGATTGATGAGAAAACAGGCAGTAGAGACAGCATCAGCCCAAAAACTTTTAGGGACTGAGGAATGAAACATGAGAGCTCGAGCAGTTTCTAAGAGATGTCGGTTCTTTTTTCCAGCAACACCATTTTGAGCAAGGAAAGCACAAGAGGATTGGTGAAGAATACCATGAATTTACATGTAATCGGTGAATGGGGTGGAAAAATATTCTTTAGCATTATCACTTCGTAAGATTTTCACAGGGGTGTTAAACTGGATTTGAATTTAATCACAAAAATTATGAAAATGAGTAAACAATTCAGAATGTTGTTTCATTAAGTAAAGCCAGGTGGTTTAGGAAAAATCATCAACAAAAGTGACAAAATAATGATAACTGGTCTGAGACAACTGAACAAGGACCCCAAACATCAGAATGTACTAACTCAAAGGGGGACGCAGCCCGTTTATTGACGTGAGGTGCCAAATGAATACGATGATGTTTGGCAAACTGACATGACTCACATTCTAAAGTAGACACAGAAGAAAATTGAGGATACAATTTTCGGAGAGACAAAAGCGACATATGACCTAGGCGACAATGAACTTCAAAGAGAGACGACCCACAAGAACAAGCAACAAAATGTGGCACCTGATAATCAAGGATGTAATGTCCACCAGATTCATAGTCTCTACCAATAATCTACTTCGTCGATAGATCTTGAATTAAACAATGTTCAGGGAAGAGTGAGATAAAGCAGTTTAACTTACGAGTGAGTTTACTTGGAGATAAAAGGTTAAAGGTGAGATCTTGAACGTTAAGAACAGAGGATAATGAGAGGGAGGTAGTTGGTTAAACAGAGCCTAAGCCAGTAACAGGACAGGAGAACCATTGGTGACAAATATGGATGACGGGTTGGTATAGGGGGCATATGAAGAGAATAAGTGATGATTACCTGTCATGTGATCGGTGGCACCAGAATCAATGATCCACTTAGTTGAAGCAGTAGTAAAACCAGAGGACAGAGTACCTGTGGCTAGAGCCCCTGCAAACGAAGATCCAGATACAGAATCAGAGAGACCAGGTGTCTGGACAATATGAGCAAGGCCACACTGTTGATTACGCTACTGTTTATTTTGCAATTTTCGACAATTTTTCTTAATGTGTCCAGGTTCCTTGCAATAATTGCAGATAATACTGCCAAAAGTCATTGTAGGATAATGGTTATTTTGTTTATACCCATAATTCATGTTCTCAAAGGGACCACGCCCAGCTAGAGCACTTACAGTTGGATCTACAGAAGAGTGAATCAAGCTATTAGCACGAAGAACCCGGGAGAAAACATCTTCAAGAGAAGGAAGCTCTTGACTAGACAGAATCTGAGAACGAATAGTTTCATAAGACGTGTTGAGAGCTTCAAGGAAACTTATGATAGCTTGAAGTTCCAAGTTCCTGATTCTAGTTGAGAGATCTGCTTGCGGAGACATAAGTACTTTCATTTCCTCATACATCCTCTTGAAGTCCAAAAAGAAATCTTTCAATGGACAATCTTGCTGTTGAGAACGATAAAAACCTTTATAGATTTCATGAACTCGAGTAATATTTCCTTTTCCAGAAAACATAAATTCAAGATAACTCATGATTTCTTTGACAATGTCACAATGGCTAACAGAAGATAGAATCTGTGGTTCAATTGAATTTTGAATTTGGAACAAAAGT
This sequence comes from Inga leiocalycina, assembly GCA_963242795.1. NCBI lineage: Eukaryota > Viridiplantae > Streptophyta > Magnoliopsida > Fabales > Fabaceae > Inga > Inga leiocalycina. The sequence goes on from OY725329.1 coordinate 62,645,252, forward strand.
CGAGCATCTGCTCTTTGCCAAGTCAAAAGTTTTGTTTTATCACTAGAAGGAGAATCCTCAGTTAAATGGGTTTCCATCTCAATCCCCAAAACATAAACTCTAACAGTTTTATTCCAATCACTATAATTTGTCCAACTTAACTGTGAAGCAGTAATCTTTGCAGACATAGGTAACATATCAGAATTTTTAGAATCAGTCATGATGTGAATTGAATAGCAATGCACAAACGATTCTCACAGAATATCAACAAATAAATAGAAGGACTCACAATGTTTCACGAGCAAACCAGTAGAGTAACTTTAAACAAGCTGCAACCCATGGGACCCGCAGAGATATATTAAACCAATATATATATCACCTTAATCAAGGCAAGGGACCCACAAACAGAAATACTAACTCAGAACACTAAAGTTAGTAACAAATTGCAATCCACGAACGTTGAAACTGGAAGTGAAGAACCAAGCTCAAAAAATTCAAAAGTGTCAGATGGCCACGAAATTTTAGGAGTGGGTAGAGCAAGCCAAGTCGATCAGTGCGCCGCAAACGCTGTCGTGAACGGAGGTCGGATCTGGCCACACGCGCGGCGCATGTACTGGAGCGTCGGAGATAGGGGAGGCGCATGGGTGGTCACGCGCGGTCGGAAGGCTACCGAAATTGGTGTTCTAGCCGATCTTGGGGTATAGATCATGATGATGTGGCGCGTTTGGCCAATGGGAGCGCTGACAGTAGCAATCTGAAAGGAAAGGGAGCTTGCTTACAGGAAAAAAATGGAGTTTTAACCGGAAAAGAGATGAAGGCAGATGCAAAATGAAGCTCGTGGCTCTGATACCACGTACTCATGTAAAATCAGAAGTTCTCATTTATGTTGTGTACAAGAGCATATTTATATACAATTAGATTAATATGAAATCGTTTATACATTTTCTACGTTTCATCACAATCTTCTTGGCGGTGGACGAAATTCCTGACAATGGGAGATATCGTCTTTGACTTGGAAGATGTTGTCTCTAACTTCTAACACATATCAAACTAAGATCAATGCTGTACTTGGTAGCTGAATTTGTGTTTAAACTGTGCTCTCTCCCATTTTTATTATAAAATGCTTATAACTATTCCACCATAACTAAAGAGAAGCTGTAGAGTTATTAATTTTCCTTGAAAAAAATGATTTTTAATTTACTCATATTTAAAACTGTAAATTATATCCCACTTAGTGGCTTTAAATAGAGACATTTTTTGAAAAAAATATCATTAATACCACACTTAATAACTTATAATATAAGAATTATATATCTAGTCCATCTGAAAAAATTTTTACAATAAGGACCGGATGGAGTATTATATTCTCATCGGATCATCCTAGCTCGAAGTAAAACCTCGGTATTGTTATTATTTTTTTCACTTAGGTGTCTGGAATTTACAATCCTTTGGCACCATATAATTAATTAACTAAATTTATTCATAATTAAACACCCTTGAAAGTGTTTTTGTCGAAATGTTTTGACTTTTGTTTTAAGAGTTAAATTTATCATACAAGTAAAAATAATATATAAATAAGTATTTATACAAAAAAAATGGGCACTTAAACATATATAATCAAAGTATTTTTTTCAAATTAAATCAAGGCAAGTGGATCTTTGGAACTAGGGGTGTTCGGGATCAGGAAATGCCATTCCCGATCCCGAGAAGGGTTCAGAAATGATTTTCATTCCCTATCCTGATCCCGATCCTGAAAATTTCCGGTCCCGAAGGGACGGGAAATGTTCGGGATCGGGAAATTCCCGATCCCAAAATTTCTTTTATTTTTTTTTAAAATTCCTATATTAATTTTTTTGTTTTATTTTCTTTAGTCTAGTATAAATATATAATTTATCTAATATTATATTGTACCAAATTAGTCAAATACAAATATATCATTAGTCCAATATATACTTAAAGTTGTCGATTTAGCTACAAAAAGCACAAAGACAAGAACAAAAAATTAGAATTATTTAATAAATAGTAAATAAAATTAACTAAATTAACTAAAAGAATAGATATTACCTTGAGGGTGTTAGGAATTTTCATATTTTATTTTGCATTTGGTCTTGCTTTCTTAAATAATTTAAAAAATTATACATAATATATATATATATATATTTTTTGGGATCGGGAAAAAGTCGGGATCGGGAAGTCCCATTCCCGATCCCGATCCCGAACTTTTCCCGTCCCGAAATTTTCGAGACGGGAAAATCTCGTCTCGATTTGCTCGGGATCGGGACGGGAAGACCGGGACGGGAAAAACTTGCACACCCCTATTTGGAACCATAGGTTTTATTTTATCAAAAACCATAATTAAATTTCGTTTGTTATAATTTTGTTAAAATATACTCAACTGTTATTAATACTTAAACTTATATTTTATTGATACTACTTTCTAAAATTCAATTATATGCATGTCATTTAGGGAGCATTTGGGCCAGTGCCCAGTAGTATTATTTATTTAAGTACTTATTTTTTTTTAATTTGTAATTTTTTTTCTTAACACCAAATGCTGATGTAGTCAAGTTTTCAAATATTTTATACGCCGTACCCATTATCCATATAAAATCATCATCACTATCCGTATAATCTTTATATTATGGTTTAAGCATCGTGGCCGACAAAGGAACTACGATTTAAGATGAGACATCATAAAATTATCATCCTCTTCAAACTGATGACAAATTTTTAATCTATATATATACATACTAGTATTAGTATTAATTATTTGTCATCAACTCAAACTAGAAACAATATACTTTACTATAACTAATAATTAACAATTGAATGCGTAATCATGATCAACTACTAAAAAAACCTACCTTCAATCTTAATTTGCTTCTATTGTCGCAACATGCGCTGTACTGTATGTGTGGTTATCTCGCATGCTATTGTATTTGTACCTAATTCCTTTAATTTCTTTGAGCTTTTCATTATTGTTTCCACTTTGAAGTCATTATTCTTATCGCTTTCACTCCATTTTTAATTTGGCAACTTCTTTTCTTTGCTTTATTATATTGCTAATTCTATGATGACTACGAACTTTATTTTTCACTCTCAACACGTAGCTGCGTCGTTTTGTTCATAGTGGACAGTGGTTCGTGACTAGACGCTCCAACACGTACTTTTGTGCTGCGTACTCAGGCCAAGGAAAAGAAAGTCTGAGACGTCCGTTATACTTACACACGCACATATCGTTTTATTATCATTATTATTTTCTGCATGATACATTTTCAGTTTCAAATTTGTGATTTATTTTTAAGTAGAGGTGGAGGGAGATGAAAGAAGCAGGGATCAGGCCAATAAAGGATGGTTCATTTAGTAGGGGGCTGGCTCATAAGTCATAACTATAATCATAAGGTTGTGAGTTCGAATCCTGCAATGTAAGAACTTTATCGGTGAGTGATTTGTAAATGCATTTGTAAGTGCAGCATACATTGGCTCCGATGAGTTCAGGGATCCAACTCACCCAAACTTTCTTTGATAAAAAAAAGAAGAAGCATGCATTAGTAAGAACGTTCGGTAATTCTCTCTCTCTGTTTTTTTTAATGATTGATACAGCGTTTATTCAAAACGAAAACAAATGGTTAGTTCAATCTCATGTAAATGTTCATTTAAGTAAAGGTACTTGCAAAGGTATATAAAGGCTGACATCCATCCCAACCATACAATTATCACGTAGGACTTGTTTTTTTTGCCGTCCACGTAGTACTAATTAATTTTTAACTTTTAACACAACATAATGACATATAATATTAAATGTTATTTTATCTAGCGGTGAAAAACTAAAATGTTTCGTAAATTTTATTAAAAACAGAAGATAAGTGATATGAATACGAACGTTATTGTTGACCAGAAAAGATAAGAGCGTTGATCCGTGTTGTCCGGCCCACGTGAATCGTCCTAGCTGTCATTTATTATTGGCAAAATTATGCATATCACCAAAAAAAAAAAAAAATCAAATACTACACTTGGCATGCCATGAAGAACCAAGCATTTGAGCGTTGAGCCTCCCATATACTCAATTTTGCCTTTTATTGATTGGCTTCTTATTTACGTGGCTCACTCACTCGTGAACATCAATATCAGTCGACCAACTCTCATAGTCCACGACGCCACGCGGAGCTATATGGGTCCCACAGCAAAGGCACTTGTGGGCCCCGATGCTTTAAATTTACTTCTCTATCCCTTTCACATTATTTTATTACTCCTTGTGTTGTCGTAGTTTATCGCTTTCGGAAGAACCGACGGTGAATAAGAGCTCTTTATGTGAAGTGGTGTAGCGCAATAGCTCGCCTACTTCGCTCTTTTGCAATCAGAAAACGCCACGTCGTATTTGGAGCAGTTCTCGATAAAAAGGGCGCACCAGTTTTTAATAATAATTAGGCACTTAATTTGAATATTATTATCCCCATGATTTAATAAAAAAAATTACGTATTTGTCAGTAAGACTCAATATGGAAATTACGTACGATTGCGGTAGCAGGTAATAAGAGCCTAAGAGGTAACAAACAACGTGTTATCACTATATTTTTTGAAATGACAGAGAGATCACTACTTGTCGTTTTCGTGGCGTCACCTGATTCGTAACCTTATATATAACAATTTTGTTAGAGCTGTTACGGCGCTCCATATAATTGGAAGCACCAAAACACCTTGAACGACATGATGAGAAGAAGCAACGCTAGGGGCCTTCCAAGGCTCTGAATCTGCCTGCTTCTCTCTCTCCATATGTCTCTCTTTCTGAGACTCTGATTTCTCTCTGCCTTTTTCTTCGATCGATCACTAATCTCTGAAACACATGGGTTGCTTTCTATGCCCTCGCGATCCAACCAACAAACCTTCTTCCCTTCATCACAATTCCAAAAGCCTCATTCGCTGCGATAGGACCACGCATCACCACCATCGCGCTATTGCAGGTGAATTTCCCAGATCATTTCTATTTTGTTCACTTTTTTTTTTTAATTAATGATCGACTCAAGAAACACGTACATGAAATAGTTTTGGTTTGGCGATAATTGCACCAGACGCATTGTTTTTAGATTTCTTTCTTGTTTTTTTTTTCGAATATTTTGCTTTTACTAACGCCCCGATTTTGCTGACGATCCCTACATGCCAGCTCTCTCGAAGATTGCATACAAATTCAGATGACACATCGCCGGATTCAACATTTTTACGGCTCTTCGAATCTTAAAATAATAATAAAAAAAATTATTCAAAGGAATTATTGTGCGTCTTTTTTTTCTCCGTAAAAATTCTGGATTTGGTTATCATATTGCTTCGTTATAGAATATTGCATCCAGATCCTTTGTTTCGTTCTGGAAGTCCGTTTTTCAGCTCATGTCTTTTTGAAAAATAAAACAGACGATTGTAAATTTGGTTTTTGTTTCTATTCGATATCAGATTGTATATTCTAGCCGTTTCTGGTATTCATATCATCTCCCAGAAAGTGTATAGGATGCGATTTGAGTATACAAATTGGTGTCTTTGGAAAGCTTCGACCGGCATCAGTTTTTCGCAGAGTCGATTTTTCATGCCCAGTAATATTATTATTACATAATAAGAAATCAATGTGAGGGTCCCGTCGTTTTCTCTAATCTCATCTGTCTTTCACGTGTATGGTGTAGGTATTACAGAGAAGGTGAAAGCAGACTCGAACGTGAATGTGAAGAAGGAAGTTATTTCTCCCAAGTCTAATAATGGACTTTCTCCGGAGCTGAAGGCCTTAAATTTAGAAGGCAAAATTCCAATTGACGGAAAAGTTAATGATCTGAATCGTGCCAAATCCTTCTCCTTCGGTGAACTCGCAGAGGCAACAGGTAATTTCAGGCCAGATTGCTTGGTGGGCGAAGGAGGCTTTGGGCAAGTTTACAAGGGATACTTGAAGAGAACCAAGCAGGTTCGTCTATATATATATATATATATATATCTATGATCAGGCAAAACCAGATCAACACAAAGATGTTCATACACATAAAATTCTCTTTCATGCATTAACTTTAAGGCTAAGGTTAAGTATTTTCTTGCCAGTTCAGTATCTTAAAATAATTTGTGATTTATTCAACATTCCAAAATATTTTTTGAGATGCATTCAATATTCTAAAATATTTTATATATGGTTCATCCAGCACCCTAAATTATTTTCGCTAAATTAAAGTTGCTGCTAAAAAAAATACTTTTGGGTGATAAATATACCTCCCTTCACTTAGAGGAGAAAATTAATAATTTAAGGATAAAATTTTTCCATAAAATACTTTAGGATTCTAAACGCAATTACTTTAAGATATTGAACACATTTCAAGAAATATTTTAGATTGCACCACGCACCTTAGCCCTAAACTTTATTGTTTCTGTGAATTTTTATGGTTTTTTTTTTTCAAAAAAATTAATATGGGGGTATTGGTGTAGGTGGTGGCTATAAAGCAACTGGACCCGGATGGACATCAAGGGAAGAGGGAGTTTGTGGTTGAAGTGTTGACACTGAGTATGGCAGACCACCCTAATCTGGTCAAACTCTTAGGATTCTGTGCCATGGGACAACATAGAATGCTGGTTTATGAGTACATGCCTTTGGGATCCCTCGAGAATCATCTCTATGGTGCAACTTCTACACACACATACATATACTCTCATTTAATTTATGATCAAAAAATTGAAGTTGACGAAGATTTTGTTCTTGTTGTTTCTGAATACTTATTTGCAGACCTTCCAGCAGGTAGAAAAGCACTAGATTGGAACACAAGAATGAAAATAGCAGCAGGAACAGCAAGGGGTTTGGAATATTTGCATTGTAAAATGAATCCACCAGTGATATACAGGGATCTGAAATGTTCCAACATACTGTTAGGAGAGGGATATCATCCCAAGTTGTCTGATTTTGGGTTGGCAAAAGTAGGGCCAAGTGGAGAAGACACACATGTTTCAACTAGGGTTATGGGCACATATGGCTATTGTGCTCCTGAATATGCCATGACTGGTCAATTAACTTTTAAGTCCGACATTTACAGCTTCGGTGTTGTTCTTTTGGAGCTCATCACCGGCAAACAAGCTTTTGACAAGTCAAGACCTTCCAAACAACAAAACCTCGTCTCTTGGGTACGTCCATACATCACCATATCTATCTATCTTCTTTTCCTCACCTAGCTTAGCTTTCTTGGTACAATCCTCTGTTCTTTTTGTTAATTCTGGTTTTCTTGTCGCGTATTGTCCTTGTTATGTGTATGTTGGATTGTTGGGCAGAAATAAAGTTAGCTGCAAGTGGGGTTGTTTGTGGATGCGTCATACTACCGCCATATATAGTTGGTTATATATAGCTAGCAAGCAATAAAGTGAATATCTTCTTTTTTTTTAGAAAAAATCATTCAAAGGTTACGTACTATTATACTTGTTCAATTTGAACATTTTATACTTGTACACTCTCACTTAAATTATCAAAAGTTTTTTCAAAAGAAAAAGACTTGTGTCTTTTTAAGGACGAATTGAGTTGCTTTAACATATACTTCTTTTGGTCATTAATATAAAACTCAATTGATTTTTTTGAAATATTAAGGAAGTTAAATAATTACTACCTGGCTTATAAACTAGTATATAATCTAATAATACATAACATATAATATGATTAAGTAATTTATTTAATTTCCTTAATATCTTAAAAAAAGAGTCAATTGACCCTTGTATTAAGCACTAGATAGAGTTGGTCGTAAAGGAAAAAAACTGGTGGAAAATTATTGAATAAATTAAAAAGAAGTTAAAGTTTTTAAAGGGTATTGTGTGTTTTGCAGGCAAGGCCAAAGTTCAAGGACAGGAAAAGATTCTCAGAAATGGCGGATCCGTCGCTTGAAGGACAATATCCAGTGAGAGGATTGTACCAAGCTCTGGCCATTGCAGCCATGTGTGTGCAAGAGAAGCCTCGTATGAGACCTGTTATTGCCGACGTCGTCACTGCCCTCAACTTCCTCGCTTCCCAGAAATATGATCCACGTCATCAAATTTCACCCACCAAGCCCAAATCCATGACAGATCATCATCATCATCACGACGATCATACTCTTCTTGATGTTAATCTCTCTGACTCGGACGGATCTGGGATCCACCTGAACAATTCTGAGACAGATCGATCTGAGAATGAGGGAAATAATTCTGATGAGTCAGACAGATCTGGGAACGAAGAAGAAAATTAATAAGTGTTATTTTCCCCCTCCTGGGATTTTCGTGTCTATATATATGTAGTCATGTGCCTTGTTGTCAATTTTTGTTCTCTAGCTAGCTAGAAGATAACAGGCTCTATGTTGGATCTTAATTAGCCTTCCTTATGAATTCTTAAGGAAAAGTTCAATATCCTTAAATTCATTGTTTGAGCTAGTTTCCGATCATTATTCCTCCATTTAGATCTATTCTTTTACCTTTGGACTTAATTAGACTCGATCCAGAATAACGCGGGTACGGATTCTTTGGTGTTTAGCCAGACGTCAAGGATCTTATATACTCTCTTTCTTCCTTGATATAAGATATATTTAAGAAATAGATAACTAGATGATGATCTAAATATAAGACATATTTATTATATTTTTTTAATTTATCCTTAATAATGCTCTTTCAACAAAAATCAAAGAGGAGAAGGCATGGTAGAATTGAGGAAGATAATTAGGATGTTTTAAAAAATGCATCTCCTATTAAGTAACTTAATTAATTTAGTCAAATTAGATAAATATATCTTATATTAAGCATCGGATGGAGCATATTGATGCCGGAAAAAAAGATCTTATACATTGAAAGATTATAATTAATAATTATAGGCCCCTGAGGAGTAATGACTGACGGGTTGGGCACCTAATGTCTTACAAACTCAAAAACTCCGGTGTATTAATATGAATATAATGGAAAATTTTAAATAATATGGATTGTTTACATCGGATCTTCCTTGAACATTTTTCACGTTTGGTCACTTGCTCTTTTGATTATTTTCGTTATTACAGTGATGAGTATTTTCAAAGTTAAGAAAATAAATTGATCAAATATATTGTATTCTTTTATCAATTGAGCTAACTTTTCTTCCCCACAAAAATATGGCAGTGCTAGTGTGCTACACAGCAGCCATGATGAATAAATTATTATACCCCCTCTGGTCTTAATTATAAGATAAAATTGATTTTTTTTGGAGAAATTAAAGAAGCTAATTAAAATACTTTAGAGTGTTTATATTTTTATTTTTTTCTTTAAACTAATTAGTTTGACTAATAAATTAATATATAATCTAAGGATACATAACATATGATATGATTAAGTAACTTATTTAGCTTCCTTAATCTTTCAAAAAAAATCAACTTTACCTTATATTTAGGACCTAAGGTAGTATAAGTTTTTCTTAAAATTAGTGGCTTATGAGTAACAGTAGTAGGATGTGATCAAATTTGACTGTGTGATTGTGTCAGATTTCGCTAAACCTGATTGACGAACAGCTATATTCATCAGTGAGGATAAAGGGAAGACGCTGGATTGCACCAAACATGTTTGCACTAGTAAACGCAGATGGAAGTGCTTTTATATAGGAAATATGTGAAAGGTTCGTTTTTGTGCTCGGTTGATCAAGAAAAATAATGTTTCTGCTACTGTGCTACATAATACAGTTCATTCTCATCATAGGGCTGCTGCTTATAGGCTTAGTTAGGAGTAGGCATACAATCGGGTTAGGTTCCAATATTTTGGCCTCATCATATGATCGCAGAGTTGATAGTCTTTTGTTCACCCGTAGAGGTCAAGACCTTTTGTAATTTAGAGACAAGCTTGTCCATTTAATTAATCACTAATTCCTTATCGTCATCAGTGTTCTACAATAACTCACTAATCTCGCCATCTCGACAATTTCCCACCCAAAGGTACATAGTTGATCCTTTACGTGCCGGCAAAACCCTGCAACAATCCCTCCGCGGTGACTGCAAAACCAATTCAAATATCAACATAAGATATACAACATCTCATCAACACGGATAACTAAGAAGAATGAATGGGAATAACTATAGCATGCAACAGCGAATCACAAGTTTGTGTTGATGATGATAAGAAATCCGACCTTTTGCCATCGAAGAGGATCTGGTCTCTTGAGAACGACGATGGTATTGATTTTCTGGGGCGAGTCCATTTTCCAGCGACACGAAGGAGGCCTAGAGTTATGACGAAAATAAGTGCCAATGATCTGTTTCCTTGAGGTGTCATATCGAGTCTTGCCCATATAGAAGACGAAGGGCTTTTGACATGGGTGTCTAAACACTGGCCTTGTGTTGAACGTATAAGCAGTGTAATCTGCTCTTCTGTACCAATTCAAAAAGGTTCTTGAGGGCATTTCTATTTCTCTTGGCGATAATATGCCCCTCCACACTTGAACCACATAGCCCCACGACACTGAGATTGACCAGTACTTGTTCTTGTCGTAGCATATTGATTGTTGCATCACGCTCGCTGAGTCATGCTTCACCGATTCCATCAGGCGCTGTATGGCTCTGACTCGGCTCATTCTTGGGATTATTGGCACCACCACGTCCAGGTGGTGCAGCGTCACTAGTGGCGCCACTGGATGTGAACCTAGTAGCCCTAACAGGTCTCCATATACATCATACTGCATCACAAAACACCACACGCATCAGTTCATTTCAAGTCTATATATATTACTACCTCCAGTAGTGCCGCTTGACTAATTTGAGGAAATTAAAGAAGTTAGTTATGGTAGTTATTTATAATAAATATATATTATTTTTTTTAATTAACATCTTTCATCATGACTTACCTTAGATAAAAACTCTTTGATGTGTACAATCAATAGGATACTTTAAAAACAAATTATAAATTTGGTAGATAAAGTGGATTGAGATCTTATATTTAAAGTCAACTTTAATCCTTAATTAGCTTTTATATTAAGGAACGGTACTCTATATATAAGGATCTTTTATAATTCTACAAATTAGAGTCTTTTGGCGTTTCAAAGCAAAGATTATAAGACACTCTTTTGGTTCTATTTATAGGGCGTAGGGACAAAATTTTCATATGAATCTAGAGTTTTACCCTCATTTATTATTGTATTGATTTTGTTCTCAAGGGTATAATGTATTACCTCCGATCCTCAATGTAAGACCCAATTGACTTTTTTGGGGAGATTTAGGGAAGCTAATTAATTTACTTTAAAATATTTATATTTATCGTTTTTTCTCTAAACTAATTTTTTTAACTTATAAGTTGATATATACTTTAATCATGTATAACTTATGATATAATTGAGTTATTTATTTAGTTTCCTTAATATCTCCAAAAAAAAATCAACTAAACCTTATACTCAGTGGTAGTATATTACATCGAGGTAAATTTAGAATGTTGTTGAATTTAAAGATAGAATTAATAAAATTTAAGTTTTTTTTAGATGTATGAAACATACTAGAAGTATCTTATAAATAAGATAAAAGAGTGGACCTGATGAAAGCCAGGTTCCTTGGTGAGTGGGACCCCAAGCTCAGCCATGCAGGCTTGAATTCTATCATCACTGCCGTACAAATTAGGGTATCTCTGGATGCAACGGTCCTGCATCTTGGAGAGCTCTTTGGCCAATGGATAGCTGATAGCGAATCCACCTCCTCCGTAAGCCATCGCGTACGAGAAATGTATGTTCTGAACATGACTCTCCGACGAGCTTCCTACGTAGTAATACTGCCTGTGGTCGTACTTCGACAATATTCTCACTACGTTGTCAACCAGAAACACCGTGTCGTCGTCTCCCATCACGAACCACCTCACATCCTTCATCCCTAGCTTCAGTGTCTCCGACACCACCCTCGATATCCTCAACGCCGATCTGTCTCCCTGACGACGAGGTTCATCACGTGTATATATCAATATTTATAAGTCAGTGTGTGTGTGTGTACTTTCTGGTCGTACTCGATCGAAAGATTAAATAAATTAAATGATTTATCACCTGACGATTCCTGTATTTGAATCTCGACGTGTCAGCAGAGATTCGAATCTGCGGTAATGCTTCGTTACTTTGGACTCTCACGCGCTTATCAAGCCATACGACTCCTCTGGTTTCGCCAGGCCTCCACCATGTTTTGATGTATTCTTTTCTGTGATTCCACAGATTGGAGGAAGCTGCTATGCCAAAAACGACGTGTTTAAGCTCGGTGGGAGGTATACGAGGTGTTTCAGGGGGCAAAGGAACTACGATTTGCTCTGGTTCTATGTCTTCTGGTTCTTCGTCCTCTGTTTTCTCTTCGTTTAGCTCTGTTTTTTCTTCAATTTGGATCGTGGTGTTTGAGGTCTGAAGAAGGTTTTTGGAGGTAGCGAGGTCAAAGGTGCTAGGACAATATAGCTTGTCGAAGGGGGAGACAAAGAGGTCGGAAGAAGAGTGGAGAAAATAGATCATGATGATGATAAATACGAGCCATGTGATAACACTTTTAGAGGCAGAGCCATTATGGTGCATCACGCGTTGATGTGCAGAGGACATAGGTTGATTCTTCAGTTAGTTTTGTTCTGGTTTCTTGAGGTTGTGGCTCTCTAATTTCTCCTTTCCTAATACTGCTTTGGGAATACTGGGCACATGTGTTTGCTTTGTGGGGAGTTTGTACTGAGACTTGTTCGGATCTGAAAGAGTTTGGATTTATGGTTTTGCGTTTAATCAAATTGTTGACGTGAGATTTGTTGTAGAGGGACGCGAAGTTGAATGCTATTAAAAGGGAAGGGAGGTTGAAAATTATTAATTGCTCCGTTGTGATCAGATGGAGTTTAATTTGGACAAAGCCTAGCAGCTGAAATTGCAACGAACCTTGAGACTTAAGTTTGGACCAAATATCGGCCCAATGAGATTTATTTTGGGCCTCTTGGGCTTACATGCAATCTCCGCTTTGCTTTCGTTTTTTTGTTTTTGCACTTGATCAACCAGAAAATAGAAACAAAACACATTTTGTTGGGCCGAAAAGATTAGCACATCGAGTCGGTTATTTGCACAAGACGTAGTGACGTGGACATCATATGATCGCATTGTCTTTCTAATGTGGATAGACAAATATTAAATTATTCACAGATTTCATTTGGATGGTGATGGAAGGAGGGTCTCATCTTTAACTGAGTCATGATCTTAGGACTTAGGTTGGCTGTCTTTTTCTATTTATTATCAACTTTTCTGGGATCACTTCAAGATAAAAAAGGTTTGATTTGAAGATCACTTCAAGTAACAAGTTGTAATTTTAAAATTAATTTGAAGAACACCTCAAGAAGCTTTGGCCAAAAGCTTTGATTATGAAAAGAGAAATGACAAAAGAAGAAGAAATGCAAAGACAAATAAAAGTATAGAGAAAAAAATGTATATAGGCAGTGTAAACAATACAAGATAAAATAACAGAGTATTAAATAAATCACACATCCAATTATAAAAATGGATATGTTGATGTGAGGGTTTATCAGATTTGAAATGTTAAATGATGTAAATCTGTCTAGAAATTTACTTAGCAAATTGTAATCCTGTGGGGGAAAATTTCTCACATCAGCCTTCACTCTTAAGTTTATATAACAGAGATTTATTGTTCTACTTTCATCATCATTCTGCATTTCTATATTGAATTTTAAGTTTTAACACAAACACAGTTAGTTCTACACTTGTCACTGATTAGTTAAGTTCTCTGTATGGGTTAACGATATAAGTTGTTCTTATAACATAATTTATGAAGTATGAGATAAATATGTGTGAGGAGTTTTGTGTCAACTTATCTAAATATATTTCTCATATATTAACTCAAACAGGTTCTAAATTCTATAATGTCCTTACCAATGGAAAGTCAAAACATCAAGGAACGTGATTTGGCCCAAAAGTTTTAATTCCCCTTCAACTTGCCTGTCCTTGGGACCATCAACGCTCAACTGTGACCTCAAAAGAAGAGGATTAGCACCAATCCAGATTATAATAAAAATAAGGAAAAATTACATTTAACTGGCAAAATAAAAAACAAAAGAAGGAAAAATTAGAAGGTCTTAGACCAAAAAATAAATAAAAAAATAGTTCTTTCAAATTTTAAAATTATCAACAAATCCCATTAACAACTATAACTCATTAACAAGTCTCAGAATATCATTAATAAATGTACGGGACTTGTTGGTAAACCAAGAAAAAGACGCGAATATAGAGCCTATTTTGCCCTCTCTAAATGGGTCCGGGTTGAAGCGTAGAACAGAAAAGAGTGTTTTTTTTTTTTACCGGTAAGAAAATAGAGTTTCTGTTCTTATATTTAGTGTGTGTTCACCTACTCCAAAATCATGGTTTCAAAAATATTTTTTTTAAAATTGAGATAAAACTCTTCTCACATATTTATCTTATAAATTGTAAAAATTATTCTTTAAAAACTAATCTAAACACACACTTGTTTGGAGAGCATTTGGGCCCCCCAAACGCTCAATTAGTGCCCAAATCTCAATTGGCAATTGGGAAAAAAAGAGTGTTTGGAGTCCCCAATTACCAATTGAGCTTGTGATGATTAAAATAGCTTATGTCATAAACTCAACATTGGAGCTTTTACTGATTTAGCTTTTGGAGAGGGTGGGAATAATTAAAATATTTTTTCAATTGTGTCCATTGTGTTATTAGACTGATTGCAATTTTATTTTTAATATACTTTTTCGGTTACAAAAATTAATTTCAACTATTTTTTTGTGCTTTTAAACCTTAAAATATTTTTTCAACTGTACCCAGTGTATTATCAAACTAATTACAATTTTATCTTTAATATACTTTTTCAGTTCCCAAAATTATTTTAAACTATTTTTTGGTACTTTTAACCCTTTAAAATATTTTTTCACCCACTCTATATTACTATTATCACAAAAATCATTTATACTTAAGTCAATCCAAACAAGTCTTACTTTTACAAAAGTCATTTATACAATCGCTGTTCCAAACATAAATCACGTTACACAATCGGGTTTTTACTAAAAATATATTACCAAAAGCTAAATTAACAAACTCTATTTTTCCTATCGCTGTTCCAAACACACACTTAGTGTGTGTTTGGGGGGAGCGTTTGAGCCCCCCAAACGCTGGTTTCATGGTCAAACGCCCAATGGGCAACTCAAAAAAAAATTTTGGGTGTTTGGGGATCAAAGTGGATAATTGAGCTTGAGATTGGAAAAATAGCTTTTGGTCTAAGCTCAAATTTGGAGCTTTTGGTGATTTAGCTTTTGAGGAAGGTGAGAATGATTAAAATATTTTTTCAGTTGTGTCCAGTGTGATATCAAACTGATTGCAATTTTACCCAAAATGTACTTTTTTCGGCTACCAAAATTAATTTCAACTATTTTTTGGTGCTTGTAACCCTTAAAATATTTTTTCAACTGTACCTAGTGTGTTATCAAACTGATTGCAATTTTATCCTTAATGTACTTTTTCAGTTCCAAAAATTATTTTAAAATATTTTTTTGTATTTTTAACCCTTTAAAATATTTTTCCACCCACTCTCTCTTACTATTATCACAAAAGTCATTTGTGATTAAGTCAATCCAAATAAGTTTTATTTTTATAAAATTCATTTATACAATCGCTGTTCCAAACATAAATCACATTACACAATCGAGCTTTTACCAAAAATAAGATTATCAAAAGCTAAATAGACAAACTCTATTTTTCCCATCACTCTTCCAAACACACCCTTAGTGTGTGTTTGGGGACCCCCTTAAGCCCAATTGAATACCATAAACTCAATTGTCAATTGAGAACTCAAATTTTGAGTGTTTGGAGAGGTCATTTAGCAATTGTGCTTTTGCCAAAGCCCAATTGGTGAAAGCTCAATTAGGAGAAGTTAGAGAATGGAGCTTTTGTTAAAAGTTAATGGAATTTTATGCCAAATTGAGTTGTTTAGAAATTATTTATATGATATTGGTTTTTCCCATAAAATGTTTTTTAAATAGTATATAGTATCAAAAAATATTTTTTGAGTGTTTTTAACCCCTTAAAATATTTTTCTAGTTGTACCCACTACCTAGTGTGTTATCATACTGATTGCAATTTTATCCATTTTCTAGTTGTACCCACTCAAAAAATATTTTTATAAGTGTTTTTAACTCCTTAAAATATTTTTTGGGTGTTTTTAATCCCTTAAAATATTTTTGCAGCTGTATATAGTGTGTTAATAGATTGATTGCAATTTTACCTTTAATGTACCTTTTCAACTTCAAAAATTACGTTAAAATATTTTTTTGATGTTTTTAACCCCTTAAAATATTTTTTCAGCTGTGCTTAGTGTGTTAGTAGACTGATTGCAATTTTACCTTTAATGTACTTTTTCAGCTCCAACAATTACTTTAAAATATTTTTTTGGTGTTTTTAACCCCTTAAAATATTTTTTCAGCTGTACCCAGTGTGTTATTAGACTGATTGCACTTTTACCTTTAATGTATCTTTTCAGCTTAAAAAATTACTTTAAAATATTTTTTTGTGCTTTTAACTCTTTAAAATAATTTTTCAGTTATACCTAGTCTTAGAAGACTGATTAAAATTTTACTTTTAATGTATTTATTTTTAGTAGTGAAGAGCATCCAAAACTTATAATACTGATTAATTGATTTCCACCAATTCTAAAATATTTTTCCAGTAACACATAATATTTTAAAGTAATTTTTAAATATTTACTTGATTTTTTAAATATTTTTCCACCCACTCTCTCTTACTATTATCACAAAAGCATTTGTGTTTAAGTCAATCCAAACAAGTTTCATTTTTACAAAAGTTATTTATACAATCGTCAATCCAAATATAAATCACAATACATAATCTAACTTTTACCAAAAATAATATAATCAAAAATTTAATTAAAAAAAACTCAATTATTAATCATTGACCCAAACATAAGGTGTTCATTCAAGTTTAAAACTTTTTTAAAGTAGATATGTTTCGGCCAAATTTTGTACGGATATGCAATAATTTGATGGGGCATTAGAGTCTGCCTTTTCTTTTGGTCAAAGCACAGATCTCTTGGCTCTTGCTCTTTCTTATTATTAAATCCTGTTTCTGCCAAATTATATTTGCATTAGTACGCATGTTTGTTTGTTAAACTGTAATGAAAGATGTGAAAGTTTAAACTGTCCTCTTTCTGTGATTTTTTTTGGACAAAGTCCTCTTTCTGTTATTGGTGCTTCGTAAATTCTCAGTTCTTATCACACTTGACTCACTTGCACAACTGCCAATTCATGTGTTTTACTGTTTATTTTTTTAATTTTTTCTGCCAACAATCATGTGCTTTATTTCCTATATCTTCTGCTCTATGGCAAAAAAAAAAAAAAAATCCTATATCTTCTACCCTCACTCTCCCTCTCGCACGCACCAACGCTACATTCTTGGATTCTCTTTCCCGTCCGTGTCTCTGCTTTCTCTCCTAATCTAATCTCTCTGCATTTTTTTCTGGGAAGATCTTAATTCCACTTGAATTTTTCTTCCATTTGTATTTTCTCTCTTGGTGCTCAAGAAATCTCAGTGCAAGGTTCTTGCATTCGCACTTCACAGCTCTGTGAAGGCGCAGAGGGCTGCAATGGCGGGCGAAAATGCGCTTAAATCCAGAGAGGTCTCAGCCATGATAAAGCAGGGTTTCATATCAGATCCAACTCTCTCTTTTTCGCCCTCCAGGACCATCTCCACGGTGTACTCCCCTTCATCCTCACCCTCCAAGACCTTCCCATCACCTCCATCCCCTTTCCCTGCATCGCCTCAATCCCAAACCCTAACTCAGATTCAGACTCGTCCTGGTCAGAGCCAAACCCTCTACGAAATGATGTCAGAAGAGCAAAATTGTGAATCGAAGCTACCCGACGATAAGCGTCGAAAGCTGCAAGATCGGGTGTCAAAGCTTCTGGATGAAGCGCCGTTTCGGGACCCTAATTGGGGAGGACCTGGTGATGTGAGGCTTACGGTTGTTGCGAGAGACGGGTTTAAGGCTTCCATGGACGTTCACAAGAGCGTGCTTACTGAGAAGAGCAGATTCTTCGCTGAGAAGCTTCGGTGTGATCGTGGGGTCTCTCACTCTGTGGAGATCAGCGACTGTGATGATGTGGAGGTGTATGTTGAAATTGTGGTGTTGATGTACTTTGAGGATTTGAAGAGGAGGTTGATGGGTGAAGGGGTTTCTAAGGTTTTGAGTTTGCTCAAGGTAAATGCTTCATCTGCTTCCTCTGCTTCCTCTGCTCTATCCATCTTTATTTGCTTAGCACAAATGCCTCTAAAAATTGGTTTCCTTTTCGAATCAGTAAATTGACTTTTAAGCGTATGCTCATTGTCATTTTCAGTTGAATACTGGAAAATGATTAATTAAATAGTATTTGACAACTAGTATACCTAGGAACATTCCGTTTGATTTCTGATCATTGATATTCGGCCAATTGATGGCGCTTCTCATCATGATGAACGCCTCTTTCTGCAGACTCAATTTTCCTAACATGCTAATCTAGGAAATTAAAATTCCATTTACCAACCCAAAAGCATATACTCATAAACATGGTCACATCACAACTTAATACTTTCCCAGAGAACCACACATACTCGATATCGAGCACCCATTCTTCTCTTCCCTTGAATATCTACCCTGTTCAGGGGGTCAATCTGCCTTGTGCTTGCTGAAAGAGATCCATCCTCATCTTTTGATCAAATCTCATCGGCATTTTGCGAATAGGCAACCCTGAGAGTGACTTATTTACTTAGTTATCCTTGTTTTTCATCTCTTTTTTTAATTGTTTATTTTTTGATTTATAGGCTTGTGACGTATTTATTTTCTAATATTTGCTTAACTTTTGTCGTAGGTATCAGCAGCTATCATGTTTGACCTAGGTGTTATGTCATGCCTAGAGTATTTAGAAGCTGTTCCTTGGTCCGAAGAGGAAGAGGCTGAAGTCATATCTCAGATAGATCATCTTCAGCTTCATGACCCTGGGACCGAAGTTCTTCTCAGAGTATTATCTGACCCATCTACTTCTGTCAGAACCGATGACATCTTTGTGAGCCTGCTGAGTGGTGTTCTGCAGGCAAAAGATGACAAAGCTCGTAGGGAAATGAAAACCCTCATATCTCGTTTGCTTAAAGAAGCATCAGATGATAGCAGCAGACTAGATGTATCTAAAGACACGCTCTATCATCTTTGCCACAGATGCCTTAGTTCTCTTGTCCTGTGCTTATCTGAAGCTACTGGCATGGACGAGAATCAAAATCGAGGAGTTTTGATGAGTGAAATTACTCGTGAAGCGGACAATATCCAGTGGATTGTTGAAATTTTAATCGGTAAAAAATTAGGTGATGATTTTGTCAAAATATGGGCAGATCAGAAAGAGCTTGCCGTGCTTCATTCAAAAATTCCAACCATATACCGCCATGAGATCAGTAGGATCACAGCTCAACTGTGTGTTGCCATCGGAAGGGGACACGTGCTGGTGCCAAAAGAAACAAGATATTCCTTGTTGTCGACATGGCTAGAAGCTCTTTACGAAGACTTCGGATGGATAAGAAGATCTTCCAGAGCCGTTGATAGGAAGTTGGTTGAGGACGGATTAAGCCAAACCATACTCACATTGCCTTTACTTCAACAGCAGGCTGTGTTACTCAATTGGTTTGATCGCTTTCTTAACAAAGGAGACGACTGTCCCAATATTCAGAAGGCATTTGAGATTTGGTGGAGAAGGGCTTTCATCAGACAGTATTCAGCTGAGCAGGATGATTCCCAGTTGCAAATAACTGTTTGTGATTATCCTACCTGAAAGGTATGCTAAAGCTCTCAAAATAACTGAAAATAAAAAGAAATTAAATCTTCTTTGTACATAACTAGTGGCTCTCTTGCATTCTCGTTCCTGCTTTCGTCGGCTTTGGTATTGTGTTTTTTTCTTTTTTGCCCTGTGAAGTAGACAAATTTAAGCGTAGACGAATTGGAAATATAGAGGAAACGAAAGGGGCAAAAAATGGAGAGGCGTTGTCGTTGATGCTCTTTCCTTGAGTTGTTATTGACATCGCCATGGAGGGCCCTCCTCCTTTTCTAACTTCTTGACCTCTAAACCCTATCGTTATTTTGAACGTTCAAGTTGAGAAGTTTTTATATTTATACAAATTTGTTTTGGTTAAAAGCTGAAACTCACCCCAGTATCATTAAATTGTTGAGTTTAGAATTTTCCGATGGTCCCGAACTTTAACATACTTTCACGCACACATGTTTCGTTTAGTGATTGTTTTTTTTGAATCATTTACATTAAGTGTAGAGATTAAAATACAAGCATTTTTTTTTTGTGGGGCCCGGGGGGGTTACAGTTGAAAACTTGAAAGGCTCAAGGAAATTGGAATACATGAAGAGTACAAGTAATCTTTTGTTTTTACATCGAATACTCATTTTAATGAGAATTTTTTTTTTTAATTTTAAAGTGTTTATACTGCTTAATCAGTTCTTGTCTTCAAATAAAAATTCTGAACATTCTCAAATTGTGCAAGACGCAGTATTATGAAGTTTTATATGTTAGAAAACTAGATTGTATGAAATTTAAAGTGAATCATATTATGTGACTTGTAAATAGTAATTCTATAAATTTATATTAATAATCAATATTAATGACTTCATATGACCTGAAACTAACCACTTCTATAGGTCAAGTATTGTAAATTTTGTAATTTATTTTACACACTCCATGTGAGGTGTAATATACAAGACCAGCGCCTGATCATCACACAGGTTGAGTTGTTGATATGGATGATGATGGTAAAGCTATATCTTATACTACAGGATAAATCTCCAATTAGAATTGAACTCAGTGGCCCGATCAGATTTCGTCACTCGAACCATTTTCATGGTGCACGTATAATCCTTTTGACAATCCTCACAATTATGGGCCTTAGGGCTTGGGAGCAACTAGTACTTCCCCAGCTTTTTAACTGGGAGCAATTGTTGATGGATTTAATAAATGCCAAAGCACGTAATAATTTTTACTATTTTTTAATGCATGGATTTTAATTTAGGCAATATTTAAAATCCTTTTTTCAGACATAGTCCTTGTAAGAAGGCTAACAATGCTAACAGAGTAAAGTTACCATGCAACAGAGCCAAATTAAATAATTTAATTAAAAGAGAAAAACATACATGTCTCAAATTAAAAATTAAATAAAAGTATAGGTGCAGCATCAAAATGGGTTCCCCTTTTTTTCTTAAAAAAACCTATACGGGATCTTTACCTCTTGAATCAGTCTAATTTCACAAAATTGAATGTAAATGGTTCAATTGGAGAAATAAAAGAAAGTGAAGCAGTATAATTATAAAATGTAAACCCTCTATACAATTATACTCTTGCCTTTTCTATCAATTTAGCTACGTTAGTTGCCAAAAACTGTTAAGGGCATGATGTTCTAATGCCTTGAAATTTCTGCATCTTTGTAAAAACGTTAAGCCATTGGGGATTGTAATTTCAAGAACAAGCAGGCACGCTAAAAACTGAATTTCTAAACCTTCACAGCACACTGCACATGATCATCCTCATCTTCACAGCAACCATACACTACTATGAACTCAAGACAGAATAGGATCGGCACCCTGACACAGCGCTGGAGGATCCAATCTGTAAAACAGAGAGTTTAATAACCTCAGATGTTATAAAATTTTGCAGTGAAATCCCATTAAACCCTAAACCATGAATAACCCGCAACTGTGAAATTAAGCGAGCACTCTCATTTCAAAATTGCATGTCCTATATTGGCCACCAAAAATTATGTTTGCAGATGAAATTATGCAAGCATGTACAGCAGAGGTCCACCTTGAAAAAGGCAGCATCACAAGTAACTCATTTACAAGCATTGCATTCACTTCTCACCTTTGTTTAACTTTGATCATTCCAGTGCCTATCTGAATTGGTGTGCCCATGATTATGCATTCAGTCACTCCTTCAATCTGGTCATCCCTTCCATGCACAGAAGCATTGAAAAGGTGATCTGCAGTCTTCTCGAATGATGCTAGCATTAATACACTCTTGTCCATCTTTTGGATTCCAAATCTTGTTATTCCAAGGACTTCACCCTATTTTCATATATCCGTTTCGTAAGTTCAAAATCTAATATGTAATCTGAAATCAGAGATGCAGTCATAACTTGTTATATTTTCAAATGACTCACCCTGAAGGTCATCACATCAGCCAAAAGCATCATATGGCGTATGTCTATACTCATTCCATGGCTTCCCATTGTAAACTTTATCTCCTCAATGATACACTTTCTAGCTGCTTCAATTCCTAGAGTCTGCTCTACTTCAATGATATGATTGCTCAGAGTTTTAGTTCCATTAACCCCCTCAATGCCCATAACCTCTTGAAGGCCCGTGCTGGAAAAAGAAACCACAAGTAAATTAAGATGTGTCAAAACTATAAGCCACATAATGCAACTTATATACTCAGCAGAATACTGATATCATGGAATCCTATGCAAAGAATTGCAGCCCGAAAGCACATCTTATCTGTTCCTATCATCTTTGTTATATGTGATCAACTAAAATGACAAAAAAACACGATTGGGAAAACACACCCACAGAAACGGAAAGATCTAACATTCCAGTAATTATCGAGTAATTTGTTGCAATTCACTCTAGGATCTCTATGGAACGTTAACCCAAAAAAAAAAATCTAGAATAATCTCAATCGAATATAAGGCAATGAAGAGAACAGGTGGCAAATGAGTGGTCTGGAACTTAAAATATAAAATGTCCAACACTGGGCCATAAGGATGTTTGGCAACCAATTTTAGATAAATTGTGTCTACAGCAGAATCAGTTCATACGTCATTTTGTAAAATTCATTCAGGCAAGCAAAAGTTCCTTTGTTAACTATCTCATAATCTAATGGGAACCAAAGTGAGGTGGAAAACTCTTCCAAAACTAACTATTGAAGTGTAGGAACCATCCCAATTAAGTACTCAATAAAACATTTCATACTACTACTATTTTAGTCTCCATCAGTTGGCCCTCTTTGGACTGGAGAGCAAATCTCCAGGCAGTTATACCGAGACACTTGGTTTCCTCATTGATCATAAACCTTCACAGGTAAACCGTTTACAAGATTGCCAACCACCAGCTATAATGCCAATTGATGGCCATCCAAGTGAGGTAGGGAATCCTCTCCTCCAAAAACTTGCTATTGATATGAAAGAACAAACACACTTAAGTACCTCACATACAGTATTTCAAACTTATCAATGTGCAAACTTCGTCTCTAATCTAATCATAATAGGTTAATTAATTTACATGAAAATGGATTTCAGTTACCAAATTTGTCATAAACTAGTCCTAAATAAATTATAATTTGCCAAAGACCATTATTGAAGGTGATAAATTATAATTTGCCAAAGACCATTATTGAAGGTGCTAAAAAGGCATATTGAAACCAACGGAGGTAACTGTCATAGAATGATCTCTTCATGCTCCCAAAAGTAACCTCATCATGAATATTAATGGTTGTGTTGAAATTAACTCCACTATACTAAGAAATAAGAACCGCATTTCAACTGATATTATCCCCAAACTACAAACCACCACGGGATAAATGGTCCATTACTGCTGTCACATTCCCATATTGGAAACTTATTTTGCCAATAAACCTCTGTTTTGTCAATACGTATTTGATACAAGGATTATTGTTACATAAAAATACAACAATCACACTAGTTGGGGTTGGTTATATGAAACACACTATGCGATAAACAATCAATATCCAGCTCCGTAGATATACGAATATTGTTACATAGAAATATTAAAAATAAAATTAGAAGGACCAAGCATTCTTCAAACAAAATAGGATACAAAAGAACAGGAGGATTAAGATTTTGACAAAAAATGTAGCAAACTCGACAGCTTAAGGGCCTAAAGAAAAATAGACTCCAGTGCTCCATACCTCTCTCCTTTATCTATAAATCAATATACGATATAAAAAAATCTAAGAAACCATATTGTTCATGCTCATAAAGAGTGTAACTTATTCCTCAAACTCTGCACAATGCATGAGACCCACACTAGATGTAAATTATAATACTCTAAGAACATAGATTAATTACAAAACACTACTAGAAATAAAGGTGAGTAATGACTGATAGACAGCAAAATCATAACAATGAACTCCTAGTCTTTAACACGCGCTATTCTTTTACTTGTATGACTTACCCTTGAATAACCAAAGCTACTGAACAAAGATAAAATCATTCCCTCTCCAACCAAGACGTGCCAGTGAATTTCATAAACTACAGTGACAATTTTTTGCTTTTTCTTTCTTGCATTGGTCATACTACAAGATAAATTAAAGAGGCTATTTCACATGTATCCAGCAAGGCAGCAATGTCAAACAGAGCACACACATCTGGCGTAATAATTGACAACGTTTGGTAGCATTTATGGGAAAAAGTAAAACATGAGGAAACAATAAGATGAACCAGCAGAATTCCTGTTAAACTCCACAGCTTGAGAAAAATAATGTCTCCAAGCAGATGTGTATGACTGAAGCAAGAAAGCAAAAACCTTAAACAAATGATCGTATTAAAAACAAACTTATGAACTAACCCTTCAACCAACAACTTGAACTTCTCCATCTTGGTCACTTTATCTTCTTCTTTACTGATAACAACGCGTTCAGCAGTCTTAATTCCCTGCAATTCAGTGACGAAACTTAATTAGATTTTTCCCATCATAAGATAAATTTAACAAATAAAGGAAAGACAAGAAAGACACTGTACTGTCTTCATCAAGTATCAAAACCATCAATAAAATCATAAGAACTTACCTTTACTACAACTGATGGAAGCAAATTTTTCAGAAAGTTAAGTTGAAAATTGATTTTACTTCTATCTGCATCTTTGAGCACAATTACAAGCTTTTTGATATCCAAAACTTTAATGTTCTGCAAAACAATGAAAGCTATAAATATAGGAAGCATTGAAGGGTGAGAAAATCATAATCACTGGGGAGATCAATTACCTCTGGCTTCAATTTTAATTTTGGAGCATGCAAAATGGATTCCCTTACAATATTAGCATCTATATTCAATTGTGCATCTTGGATCCTTTTCATGTCCAGTGTGATAACAATTGATGCTGATGTTGACGACATCACAATTTTTATGCCCTTTGCTATCTGTATTGCACAACGGTACAATGCATTACTGGAGCTAAAGAACAGAAAGTTGAAGGATAGAATGAAAAACAGGGGCCCAATTGAGGAGGCATTACAAAATGACGAAAATACAATTTATAATGCACTAACTGAACCGTCTCACCATTCCATATTAAGAACAACTTTCAAACCCTATGGCAAGATTATAAATTTGACTTAGTAGGGGAAATACAAAAGGGAGGGAAAACCCTTAACCCTAAGTATACCACCCAAAAAACGATATACTCCGTATTTAAAACCTATGGATAATAAATAAAATAAGCAAAAAAACAAAAACAGCCAACTTTAACAGAACTGGAAGGAGTAAGATGTTGTGGGAAAACAGTTGATAAGAGGAAGTATTTCTTGCCTCTTGAGCCCATTGCATTTGGACATCAAGTAATTTTTTTTTTTTCTTGGCTAGTCATGCATTGTTCTTTTGGCTAACCTATACTACAAAAACCGTACCATCTTCATCCCAACTCCCAAAGGAAAAACCTTCCATCATCAAATTACCAACTGAATCCTAATAATAATATAATTCATTTGCTAAATACCTAATTAATTACTATAGTCTCAATAGCATCTCCATTAAGTTCAAGCCCTGCAAATGTAACAACTTATTTCACTCTTCCAATCTATTTTTCATAATATGAAGGAAGAACAGAAATGATAGTGATATAGGAATCAGGGGACAATCATGTAAATAGTTAGGAACTTAGGAGTAGTTAAGTAATTTGATACGGAGTCCATTTAGCCTCTTTTAGCAAAAATAGGAAAAGGACATGTAGATGTCGGTGTGCATGAAAGAATAATTTGGTTTATTTGCTGTTTGAGGCTTTCACCATGTATCAGGCTATAAGTCAATTCTTTTGTGCATACCTGGCCCAAGTTTGTTTTCTCAATGCGACCTTTTACCATCCTTGCAGAATTAGCATTATCATCACTCTCAAGTATTGCAGTAATGATAGGTGTACTGATTCTTTTGGCGCCATTTATTATTTCTTTGATACGTGGAACTCCAAGAGTAACATCTAAAGATGAATTAAGGGATACGATTTGGACCAAGAAAGAGACAACTTAAGCTCTAGGACATTATTAAATAGAACAGATTCATTTGGTGAAGCATTTTTGGCAAATAGAGTCCCCCCTGCCACAGGCATCCCACCCCAAAAAAAGGAATTTCTGTTAGCACTAAAAGCACTTTTTTTTTAATTAACACTTTCAAGCTTTTGATTAAAAGGTCAATCCAGAGAAGCATAGCATCAGTGGTCAATCAAAGTAAAAAATGATCAGTCAAGGATACTCATGCTTGCAACTCCAGCAAAGTGGAAAGTTTTCAAAGTCATCTGTGTCCCAGGCTCTCCAATACTTTGAGCACCAATGGCACCAATTGGAGTTCCAGCCTCAATTCTTTTTGAACGATATCGAGAAAGACATATATCCAAGAAAACCTAAGAGAGAAGCAGGTTAAAAGCTAAAACAATATTTTGAAGCTAATAAGCATGTAGAAACATAGAAGGAACTACAAGACCAATAGAAAACAAAACTACTTTCTATACAGGAAAAATAGGTATAATGTTAAGGAAATGTCCATAGATACCTCTAGCTGTCTACTAGTAATACCAGATATCCTCTGAATAAATTTTTTCTGATTTCTAGTGTCATCACCAACAGAAGTTTCATCTCTTTCTGGTAAGACTCTGATGTTATCTCTGATGAAGGATTGTAGGCAACCGATGAAGTCGGCAGAGCAACCCACCTCAGAACTTATATCATCTTCTGAAGCTCCTTTCTCTTTCAACATACCAAATTTTGACAGTTTGTCTTGCACTACTTTACACACATCAGAGGAGGATAGGATTTCATCATCTCCATCACTGGGACATATAGCCTAAAAGAAAAAGAATTGCTGTAAATCCCAAGACAATAATTCTGAATCTCTGTAAGACAATAAAAGCAGCTTCCAGACCTTGCTTTTCAAAAACAACCGCTCAAAATTCAAAGGTTGTCCATTTTTTCCTTCCATGCCAGCTGGATCCATGGCATCATCTCCATAGCAAAATTGGACTATACAACTACTAGCGTTTCTTACAGTGTTATCATAGTGGACAAACAAGTCCTCCAAAGCTTTTATCAATCTACGAGACATATAACCAGTGTCAGCAGTTTTCACCTGCACAGCCACAAACCACAAAGAGATTATAAATGGCTCCAACTTTCATTTTTGCCAAGTCAATGATTCTCCACCGTTTTCTGCCAAAAAGGCTTCTGTATTCATTCCATGCTACTCTGTTACTTCAAGAAAAATTTTCATGAATAGTTTTGAGCATGACAAAGCACGGGCAAAATTCCATACAGTAACTCCGAATAGGTCAAGTGACAAAATGAAAAAGCATGAAGCCCTATGTGAACTGCATTAAAAATTTTAGCTGGTTCTGATTAAAAGTATTATGCTTCTTGCAAGTCTATCTATTATCCCTAATGCTCCGCAAGTTGTAAGTTATAATAGCATATAATATACAAACTAAGGATTCTAAACTATTAAAATGAAATAAGTACTTTCATTAGGGCATATTGTGAATATTAGATTCAAAATATGTATCCTACCGCAGTATCAACAAGCCCTTCTCGCCCTCCCATTGTATGGAAGAAAAACTCAGTAGCTGACAATCCACTATAAAAGGAATTGGCTACAAAACCTTTTGCCTGCATATAAGCAACACACTTCAATGTAACTGATAGCAGTAACCAAAATTGCAACGTGGCATGAAACGAAATAACCACCAGCAGTAATTTATCAGTACTGCTGTGCTGTAAATAGAAGAGACAGCAATTGATGACAATATGCAATAAGTTTCCAAAGTCATGGTGAGCAAGATAATAGATCTGACTTCAACTACATGCAGATTATAATCATTATCTCTCACTCTCTCTTGCTCTGTGTCAGTGGATGGGTGGGTGTATCAACTCTGCAGAAAGGTAAAACAGTATGATCAGCTGGCCCTTCTTAGTAAAGAATTTTTTCACTTTCTTTGTATTGCATATGACACATGCAATTATTATCTATTGTTTTTTCTTTTATTCAGTGCTTCTCTTTAATATGTTTTATTCAAATTATTACTACACGCCCTTTATGGTAGGATTTGTGTTCATTACCTAGCTTAAATTGCTGGTCAAACATAATAGTTTTCCACTATTCTTCAAAAGACATTTGCTTATGCTGCAGAATAATAATACTCCGTACCAATTACCAAGTGATTGAAATACTTAGTAAAAGAAATCCTCAAAATTTTCCACTAGTTTGATAAAGAAGGGAGCAAAACAAAACAAGTGAGGAAGCATAAAGAGTTTACGTCGCTATTCTAGATACATAATGAAACTTTGGCTCCTTTTCAGGTTATAGATGATAAAATCTGCAATCCAATAGGATGTGCGCCAACTGAGTCCTAGATACCATACAATAAAAATTCAACAAAAGAGTACAGTGTAACTGAAAGTAAACATACTGCAGGGGTCTTTGCTTTTCTTGGGAAATGAGGAAGACTCCGTTCCATGAACCCATTGGGGGCTCGACGACCCCCAACTGACTGTTGACCAACACATGCGACCATTTGGCTGATATTTATAGGAGATCCTTTGGAACCACACTGTGACATGATCAAGGGACTATTTCTCCAGTGCAGTGTTTGCATGCAAACCTGGGAAAAAGTGATAGAACAAACCATTAACCATTTACCAATGATCCAACACCAAGGAAGCAAACTCACCCAATGATGAAATTAAATTATATCAAAAAAGAACTTTTTATTTATAAACAATAGCAAAAGTTGTTAACAAAAGATTCAGCGTCACCACTCAAGAAACAAGAGGCATTTACCAGAGAAGCCCTGGAAACAACCGTCAAACACAAAGAATCTCTGCTTTAGGAAAAGAAAAATGAATACCTTCCCTGCGGTATCTCGAATGCCATTCAATACACCAGTTATCAGAGCCTCCAATGTTTGAGCAGCATCACAACCGGCTTTGAGTTCTAGCTTTCCTTTATTGAAAGCCTCAATAAAATTATCACATTTTCTGTAGTTATCTGAAATTGTTTCATCTTTCTTTTTGATCAATTCCTCTTTTGGTTGGACATCATCAATGCCTATGGAGAACCCACGATTGCCTATCCATCGAGCACTGCATCCCATTAAAAAACATGTACATTATGTGGGTAGAATCAACCCAAACAACGGATGCAAAATACTATATCAGAATAGCTGATCTTACCACTATAAACAGAAGTTATATTTTCACTATCCTATATCAAAGTTATTAAACCCGGACCAACCACTGAACCGGTCTGGGTCAAAGGTCAGTGGGTCATATTAGAGTCAAACCGGAGCTAACCCGGAACTAAACCGGTGAGAAAGTGAACTTGAACGATAATATTTTTTAAAATAGTTTTGAAATTTCATAATTTTTTAGAATCAAATGATAATATTTTTGAGTGATTCTTTTTGAATTAGAAAGTAGACATCTCAAACTTTCCATAGAGTCTTATTTTGTAATTTTTGAAAATATGTAGAATTAGATATGAATTTTTGAAATCAGGAAAATCTGAAAAAATATTAACGCGGTCAGACTGGACCAGTTATATGACCAGTTCGACAGTTTCTATGGTCGAACTGGCCGATCTGTTCCAGTTTTAATAACACTGTCCTATATGATATATATTATTCAAATTTTCAAAACAAAAATGGTAAACATGAAAACCTGCTTGACGAAGAAAGCAAAACAGTACAGAATGCTGTCAAGCTATAACCCTCCAATAAGATTGAATGTAAATATTAAACACACTTCTGATTTCTTAGCAAGCCCTCAACAAAACAATTGTAAATTTAAATGAAATCTGAACGACACTCTTCAAATACCCTGGCATCAAGCACAGTAACAGGTAAGGTTTAATTAAAGGAGAAATATGAACAGTGACCTAGATGGCAACTTCTTCATAAAGGACCAAACAATCATGAGGATTCAATGTACAAAATTTTATCAGTGGATCCATATTTAAATTTATCACTCTAATCTAAAACTGCTTAGTTACCACACAAATTAAAAAGGTTGCAGGAACATGAAATTAAATTATTAAAATAAACTGAAATTACAGCAGATATATACAATATTAGAGAAAACGCGTAGTTATCTTCCCACTGCACAATGCTAAGCAAATTCCTCCAGCCCAAAAAAAAAATGCGGGAATGAAACATGCAATATAAGATAATGAATTGACAAACCCAGATATCTAGCTATAAGAATTACTCCCTTCAGTCCTTTTTATAAGATACAAATAACTCATTCAACAAATGCAGTTAAAATTAGTTGAGATTCATAAATATGTCACTGATTCCATTTTCATTCCAAAAATGCCCACAACGAATGTTTGACCTTGTGGCGTGGTATTTAATGATACTAACCTAACAAAACTCCATAAATGAGGGTATAAAACGAATAATTCAATAAATACACCAAACAACAGGTCATTGTTTCCTATATTCAGGACAAAAGAATACATCCAAAAGTTTCTTAATAAAAAAGAACCTGAGGGAGTACCGTAATAATGCCAACCATAAGCTAGATATTTACCTCAACTTAGCTAGACGGTTCATGCAAGAGGCTGCAGCATGGGCTTTATAGTCTCTAAGTAGCACCGAGAAAAGTCCATCCTTATTTCCGTTTCCTGATATAAAATATATATATATATATATATATATCAGGCCACCCACTTATATGATGACATAAAGTTATTCACAGTTTTTCAAAAAAAAAAAAAACTGAAAGACAATGAATAAGATTCATAACAAGTAGCAAGCAAAAGGTCAAACAAAAGATTGATGGGGAAAAACAGACTTACTATTCAATCACCACTACAGGTGAGAAAGTAAAAATTAACATAAATGTTAAGCTTATAATGTAGAAAAACTGGTTAATGGAACAGAGAACTCAGAAATATATTTTCTGCATTTGAATCCAAATGTGGAACAATAAGAAGAAATATGTTTCTCTTAGTAGTATGTAATAGCAACATAACTGAAGACTGCAATACTCAATACCGGCAATCTCTATTCAATTTTCATCTTACTTCTCATAAACAAGCTTTGTCTCCATGTCATTTTCAGCTTGTGTCCAAAAAGGCAGAATACCATGCCCAATGTGCCCTGCCAGTTTTGTGACTGACAAGTCAAAGCTGCCTTTTGTTCTAATCTGACTGTTGTTGATTTGTTATTAAAACTAAAGGTGCCAAAGGTTGATCTCACGGCTTTATTAACTATCAAAATTGTGGTTCAAGAGGCAAGCAGAGCATAAAATGCTTTGCATTAGGAAGTGTGCAACCTTTGCTGGTTTGAGTTGCCATTGGTTAGAATAGTATGCAAAGGCTTCCAACCATAGATTGCTTCTGCCAACTGCTCTTCAGAAGAGGTGTTTTTTTTTGGGGGGGGGGGATCCCTAGAGGAACATCAAAGGGACTGGAATCTTTTTCAGATGATGCATAGAATGCACTGATGATAATCTGAATTTAAATTGAGATGAAAACAAAACAGGTAGAGATTGGACGGGAGGGGAGAGAACTTGGAATGACCAGTTGATAGATACAAGCTGATTTAGCATATTCTAAATTTAGTTTAATAATTTTCTGATCCACATGCTTATCCTTATTTTAAGCAGCTGAAGACAGACTTTAAAAGTGGGAAAAAAAAAGCCCTTATTCGGAGATACATGCATAGCACATAACACCACCTAATTTATGACTTCAAAAGCAAAGAACATAAAAAGTGACATGAATTTGTACAATTATAACTGAACAAATATCAGCATTTTGTAAGAGAAGAAAAAGGGGAAAAAAGTATAGAGCAACTAACCTAAAGTAACCTTTCCAAGTTGCCCAGATATCAACTCACTGTTGCGAAAATAAACAAACCCATCATTAGGACACATTGTTTTTAACTCTCTTTTCCTGTCATCAAGCTTTGTACTGTAGGTCTTCTCCTTAACAGTAAGACTCACATAGGTCCTCACATTTGCATGAGAGCGTATTAGAACACTAAATATCTGTTTCCCACTCCAAAGCTCTACTGGCTGCCAAAAAAAATAATGTTCAAAACCAATAAGCTGAATGAATTGGGCATTGCAATGTTGAGACAGATTATGCTTCATTCTGTCATAAAAAACATAAATATATAGAGAATGGTGAAAAGCATGCTATGTAAAATAACACTGAAAAAAAAAGTATCATACTTCAAGGAAACACAAGTAACCAATGCCAAAACAAATAACAAATGAAAAATTATTTTTCAACCCTTCTCTGAATAAGACAGCTTATGAATGAAACCACGCAAGTACTGAGTACTAAAGAGAAACCATGAAAACAACCTTGTCTTAAAGAACCTTAATGATACTAGTTTCCCCCAGAAAATGCAAGCATTCCGACTAAACCAAAACACTGAACAGCTTGCAAAGGTTAGGCAATAACAATAATATACACTCCTTACTTGAGCCAAAATCGCTGCACTCAACCAAGAGAAAAGGTTTCATTCTCTAGGGCTATAGTAACATTCACTAAAAACTCAAGAAACTCTTAAAGTAACTGGCTGCTGGGTAAGGTAAAAATAAATTGTCCTTAACGCAACATAAAACAACACGAACCAACCAAGAGACAGTTTTATCACGTTTATATCCTATCAAGCATCACTATGACTTGAGCTTGAAGGAAATATTGGTCAAAAAAGAGATTTTTCTTTCACTCTGTTTGGGAAGTGAGGGAATAGGTATCCAGGCAGAAAAAGGATTAATAAGAGAATGCACTGGAAGAATCGGAGTTGCCAGGTTAATTAGGATTAAAGTTAATGGTGTCTATACTAAGAATCTTTGCTCACGGTGCCTATCTCATTGACCAGGTATGCCAAATCTGTCAAGAGCAAAGTAATTCCAGTTTAGAGGCTTCTCTGTCAGCAAGACTTTGAAAAACTGGAAATTTCCAAAAATGTAGGTAGAAATTAAGAAAGCATCTTCCGAAGTCTCATAGTCCACAAATGTAGCATGTAGGTAAATGTATAAAGCCTATTGAATAACAAAAGTTCATATAATAGAGGCAGACGTCGATAAATAAATGTGCAACTGTTTTCACCCACACAGACACTAGTAAGCTTCAACTCTCACCTTTACAATTGCTGGAGTTGGCAGATCAACAATATCCATGGCATCACCCATGTACGAGCAAATAAGTGCACAAGCAGAACGATCATAAAACGTATCTTTTCTTGTTATCAAAAATGAGGAGGTTAAAAAATCTTGAGTAGAGGCAACCAGAATTTCCCCATTCTTGGGTGTGCATAAATTGTTTGGCACCTGTAGAAACAAAGTCTTAGCGAGATCTACATACAAATATTTATAAACAAAAACAAAAGAGCAAAATGCCCCTTAAAATTTATATTTTTAGCACCACTAATACAAAGATTAGAAGGGGACCCAGAAGGATTAAAAAATCATAATGGTTCTTTGTTCAATCAAGTATTAAGGGAGTAAATATGCCAAGACTACGTTATGCCGTCTAAAGGAAACCCAAACACATTTGAGCAAACCAAACCTCAGCACAAGCTTTAACTCATCTATAAATACAACTGGATGGATGGATGGAATAATAATAATAAAGGGTTGGAGGTGATTTTTCTAGGGTGGCCCCTTGTGATTTTACAAAGGGATTGTAAATTCTAGAGCAGATGAGTCTGCATGTCTTGGCTTAGGGAGGACTTCTCGTCCTTGACTCTGATTTTTCTACTCTTCCCTTTAATAATTATATCAATAAATAAAAAAGTAAAACACAGCTTTTTTGGTAGGGCGTGCACCCCTCACCCCCACCCGTTTCTGTTGAGGTTTTATCACATTTTGTTGAGCATATTTACATGATAACAAAGCATCATAAAGAAGAAAATGCAAACAGAACAAACTGAAGTAACTTGATGTTTAACCAAACCAAACAAACTAGAACCAAAAGTATCATAGATAGTTAACATCCAGTCCTCCATCATAACAGGATCTATTGAGCTTACCCCCATCAATAAAACAGCCTCTGTCCGTGCCTCCTCAGTTTGCGGGACATGTAAATTCATCTCATCACCATCAAAGTCAGCATTATATGGGTTGCAGACCGATTCATTGAATCTCAGAGTTCTCCAAGGCATAACTCTAGCCTGCATGGGCAAATTAAGATTGATGCAATGAGAATCAGATTTTACACAGTGAATCATAGTAGAGTTTAGTGAATTACCCTGTGACACATGATGGACATCCGATGCAAGCTTGGTTGTCTATTGAAAAGAACTATGTCTCCATCTTCCAAATGACGATCAACAACATCACCATACCTCAATTCATCAGCAAGGCGCTTCCGAAACGAAACTTTCAAGGACCTGCAACAGAATGCAATTGGATATAATATTTTCACAAAAGCATGTAACTACTGACACTAATTTAGTGGCAAGAGAATCGTGCATGTGAGTGTGTATATAAATGAAACCCAATGGCAATTATAAACCTTGATGTGCCGCCAGCATGTCTAAGCAACCTTGCACCAGGATACTTATCAGGGCCATTTCTCACACACTGTCTCAACTTCTCAATGTTGTGAGGGGAAACACGCTCAGGAAAAGTCAATATACGAGCCATGTGGATTGGTATTGCAACCTGAAACAAATCAATGTCAAGAAATAATCATAAATGACATTTTTCAAGAACGTTAAAGAGAGTTGGAAGACAAAAAAAGGAAATTCCCTGTATTATTGCTTTCATAGCTATCAATCATGTTTCCATTCCACAAGCATCACCTTTCTCTTTTTCATTGAACACTGCTATGCTTTACAAAGAATAAATAGTAGTTGAACTCTTTTAGTGTTTTGGCTTATGCTTCAAGTCCTAGAAATTTGTCAAAACGTATAAATGGAAACAAGGCTGGTCAAGCTTTGCCAACATAACTGACCTCAGAAATTTTCAGATTAGGATCCGGTGAAATGACTGTCCTGCCAGTAAACTCAACACGTTTCCCTGATAAGTTGCCACGAAAACGCCCCTGTTTTCCTTTAAGGCGTTGAACAAAACCAGCCAATGGCTTGGCGCGTTGCATATTAAATGGAATGCCACGCACATCACTATTTATGAATTGAGCAGCCTCAACTTGAAGTATTTCCCAGCCATCCTAAGCCAATATCAACAGAATGACATTACATTCTGAAACCCTAAGAAAACTTCTCATGCCAGAAGAATAGCCTAGAGGGGAGCTAGCCTTCAAACACCATACAAGTCTTCACAAATTTAACCACAACTGGACACATTTTCTCATCCATTGTATAGAATTTGAGAAATAAGCTGCAATGTTCACGACTCTGAATAGTGCGGCTTATTATAGACTTTATAATTTATATTGATATACATTACTATTGATGATTAATGAACTCAAAAGGAATATCAATCACCCATAAAAGGGTCCAATTGAACAATAGAGTGGCGTAATATAGCAGAAGTCTAAAAAAAAGAAAACCACAAAGTGTAAAGGGCTACATAAGGTGCCTTTTTTAACAAAGGACATAAGATACACGTGATGACAAAAACAAAACACACAAGTCTCCTTTATCTGTATTCACCATTAATATTACCAAAAAAGATCACAATATTCAATTATATCAACTTATGTTTGACAAGGAAATAGCACCACTCAAAAAGTTTCACTATACCAGA
This sequence comes from Inga leiocalycina, assembly GCA_963242795.1. Taxonomy (NCBI): domain Eukaryota; kingdom Viridiplantae; phylum Streptophyta; class Magnoliopsida; order Fabales; family Fabaceae; genus Inga; species Inga leiocalycina. The sequence continues at coordinate 62,681,197 of OY725329.1, forward strand.
GATTTGAATGCCCCGCTAGCTTCCTGCAACTCATGGCGAAGGTTAGCATTTGCTTGAATTATTTGCCTTAGCCTCTCTGTTGCATCATTTTCATTGCTACCACAATCATAGGAAAAACAGTATAAGCATTGGTGAACAGCTGAACTATACCATAAGTGAATAGTTATGCTACCAAAGACTTGAACTAAACACAAACCAGCACATGTATGCCAACATTACCTCTGGGAACCATCCATTATAACTGAAGGTCGAATAGCTATGGGTGGCACAGCCATGTTCGTTATAATGAATTTCTCAGGTCTGTCTGCAAGATCAAGTAATTCACAGTCCTGCAACAAAATGGGACTAAGAAATCTAACTTGAGACATAAACAAATACCAATCATCGGATGCATGTCACCTTTAAGAATACAACACTGACCATCCCACTTTCCTGAAGGAAAGGAATTAAAAAAAACACACAACCAAAAAATTTAACTTAATTATAGACCCAGACCTCATCAAGCATCCTTTTGAAGAGGGAAAGAACTCTGTGAGGGTTTAGAACATAAGTAGCCGAGTTGGTGGAAGCCGATTCTCTTGTAGAAACTGCTGATTTTAAATGTTTCTCAATGCCATCAATACATTTTGAAGTATCATGAATAATGCCTAGATTAGACACAAGCTTCTTCACTGGACCTGTATACAAGTGTGAGGCCTTGTTAGCTACTTGCTCATTGCTTCATGCCTCAAAGACTGCAAGCAGAGTTAGTGAGATACCTAATAGAAAGCAATGCTCACAAAATTTAATCATTTGAAAGAACAAGAGGATAAACAACAGACTCTGAATTTATGGGAGCAATTATGTTTTAACCACAAATAGAGGATTTAAAACACCATAATACAACCTTCAAGTATAATATAATTATTAAAACACATGAAAAGGGTTCAAACCATTGATAAATCCACATCTTAGACACTTCACTGTTTTGCTACTCGTCATGGCGCTACATTTATCAATAAGACTTTTAGCTATTGCAATCTTCCTCAAAGGCTCTATTTTGGGGCTTCTCATCTTCTTCAAGCGTTCTTTACAAGAATTTTCATTGAGGAGTATACGAGCACAGCCCTGTAGAGAAATCACCGGATATTTAGACACAATTCAAGAATAGTCAGAAACAACAAGATCAAAATTCAAGATTACTAGGTAAGAAAGAGAGAGCATGCTATGATCAACCCTAAAATTTATGTCAAATAAAGAACGGAGAAAGAATGCTTGATTAAAAGAGAATGACCTTCGTTGATTTGTATGGCATACACATTTAAAAATGAATATTTGAAGGATGAGATCAATTTTGAAAAAAAAAAATTTCCTTCTCTTGCAGGGTCTTGCAGGGGAAAGTTTTTACACCAAAAAGGATGAAATTAATCACACAGAAATTAGAATTCAGCAGACTGGAAAATATTTTGGAGACTATGGATATAAATATTGGAGATCTAACACCTGCATAAATGAATACTCTTCAAAAAGCTCAGGCCGCAAGCATACAATTGCAAGACATTCAAAACAGCATGTTAATGAAAAACGGGAATAAGGAGAAAAAAAGAGAAAGAGAGTAGACAAGAAACACTTAAACTTCATACCTTACAAATGCACTTCAATATTTGCAAAATTTTTTCTTTATATCCAACATTGAAAACTGGAAGAGCAAGGTTTAAGTATCCGTAGTGCCCTGGACAGTCAACAAAACTCCCATGGCATGTTGCACACGTGCAACTCTTGTTAGCAGGACCCTGAATAGGATGAAAATAAGCATTCCGTGCTTTGGAAACCATAAACTTTTTAAAGAGATATCATCAAGTAGAATGGAGGTTTGTAAAATTAGTTGTCCTTCAACCTCATAAGCTGTCAATCTAAATTAGAAAAATAATACTCCCTCCGGTCCTTAATATAAAACATATTTAGGGAGTTAATGTAGGACCTAAATATAAGACATAATTTTTGTATTTGTCAATTTTTTCCTAATTTACCCCTATTGATGCTCCCTCAACAATAATCAAGGAGGAGGGGGAAGAAGGAAATTAAGGAGGATAACTAGGGTGTTTTAAAAAATACATATCATATTAACTAATTTAACTAACTTCCTTAATCTAATCAAACTAGGTAAGTATGTTTTATATTAAGGACTGGAGGGAGTAGTAAAGAAAAAAAAGACCTCGAAGTCTGATGCCAATTGGCAGCTCTTCTTTCATCATAGAAGACTTCTTAATTCAATAAATCTGCCGAATGGATGTTTCAGTTGGCGGTCACCAAACAAAATCTAAGAACGTGGAAGATGAGTACAAACGAGTAGAAAATTTGTCTTTATGGAGACATTATTTCCAAGTTACATAATAGCATGTAACACATTTTGCTTAATTTTATGTGAAACATATCCAATAAGTTGATTCACCTCGTCATAAAGTCAATAACAGAAAACAATGTCCCATTACCATGTGTTACATTCAGTATAACATTCTAAAATCTTTAAGACACTAAATTTATTGTAATCCAGCACTTAAACAGAAGCAGGTTGCTATGAGTCCTAGAACATCATTAATTGAGGCTTTTGATGTTAGAATCTGGAAAATAGAAATAGAGGAAACGGGAACAGAGAAGAGAAAGAGTAAAGAAGAAGAGGATCTCTAGAATCAGAATCTGTAGTCCTAGAGATTCAATGAATAGAGAGTCAGAAGAGAAAAGAGGAGAGGAGGGAAGAGAGAAGAAGAGAGGGAAGAGTAGAGGGATGAGAGAAGAAGGGAGAGACTAAAACCAAAATCTGAGTTCTAGGGAAACAGAGGAGAGACTTATCTGAACAAAAACTTCATTCATTCATATCCCTTTGGCAGAATACATATATAATAGTCATAGCCTGGCGCATAAACTGAAAATAACTACCTTGTCTTATCCATATAAAACTGACAATAATGTAACCAGCGCTGGACACTCGTAAGAGATAATACAAGACACACAATAAAACATAAAACATAATTAACATAAACTAGTGATATGATCACATGCAGACATTGCAAAGCATGATATGCACAGATGTCAGAACTATAAACATCGAACAAAACCAACATAAACCCCGAAAGGCACACAGAAAAGGACTGGAACCAGGACAGAGTACCATGTGGGGATCCAACAAGCCATTCTCAATTGGCTTTCTTCTCTCGTCATAGTATGAACCTTTTGCAACTTGAACCTCGGCGATTCTACTGATCTCTGGCTCTGATAACGCAGTGAATTGCATGCTCTTGCTGCAAGAAATAACAATAAATCCTGAAGCTAAAAGTCCGTTTACACTGACAAGTAGCAGGATTCAATCAAGACTAGCTACAACATGTAAAATCTCTCACATTCTGCGGGGTCCAACATCCTCAATGTATGGTTCCTTCGTGAAGGTTAGGCCCTCAGCTCGTGCTCTGTACATCTTTCTCCTGGAATTGCAGAAAATAACATGGAAAGGGTTTAGCTTAGCCTAATGGGCACTCATCAAACACGATTTATAACAGACTCCCCATTTATCATCTTGCTGGCATAAAGGAAACTTGAATCAAAACAAAAACAAAAGGCTATCACTAGATACATTTTTTCACATGTGAATAATGTCAAACACTTGCGAGGCGCTCATGAAAGGAGCCTCCATTCAATATTTTGCCAATGACCATCCAACTCGATTGGTACAATAATTAAGAGATGTTATTTAAAGGGGGAGACACTTCACTTAAAAATTTTCCATTGGATGAACTGTATTACAATAGTTAAAATAGTCTACAGAGCAATGATTACTCATTGGGGGTGTTTAAAGTCACGGAAACACAAAACTGAATCACAGCCCTAAAGCTATAGGATAAAACACTATATTCTGGAAAATAAAATTAAAATCTGCCAGCAAACCACAAAATTGAAGTCCAATTTCAAGCTCGAAATGCATACCAAACACCACAATGAGGAATGCAGAAGCAAGAAATGATAGCTTCAAAATCCCAATGACTCACTTTTCTACCTAAAATTCCAAAGCTGAACAGAATGGCAGTAGAAAACAAGGCAAGAAGCTTCCAAAGATGAGTTATGACCAGAGGCTTCTGAGGGCCAAAAAGAAAGCCCAAATCTTTGTCTCATTTTTCGTGGAGTAATTTAGAAGCACGAAAGTGGGACTTTGAAGCTGAGTACGGCAGGCCTCATGAGGGATACAAGAATAATTTTAACTCTTGCAAAAAGACTCTTTACTTAAAAATAATACTCACATGAAAGAGAACACAATACGAGTATCCATTCAGATGTTGTTCCACACATGAAATAATGACAATAACATTTACTAGCTCTCATCTCGTTGTTAATCCTAGATTGCACCACACCAAATGAAACTGTACTTATTAGCACTGCAAAACTAATGTCAAAAAAACTCAAACTCCTGAGCTTGAATGTTTTAGCCGAAGAACTTCAAAGCTTGATTAATAGAAATTGAACATAGTTGTGTGAAAAATATAAGCATTGCACAAAGACTGGCCGCATTGTTTGCTCGTCTGTTCGGAATCTATTAGAAACCAATCATCCCTTCCACATATTAAAGAATTATTAACTATTCAATTAAGTTATATAGCCAAGTTACTGATGTTTGCGTTCAGGCCTGGTGTTCGAGGCAGGTTCAATTAAATTGCTAACCTTATAACCTTGTGAAAGAACACTCTCGTAAAAAAAATTAGTGATTGATTTATTTTTCCCCTACGTTATCTCTTTGCGGGTAAACAGTAGTCGTATTGAGTACAAGAAGAAGAACAAGAGTTGAGAACAGTCAATAATGTTTTCAATGAGCATCCAGTAAAAGAAGACAGCTGTAGGAAGATGTGAGGTATTAAGACCCCCTAGCCGCATTCCTCCACGCCATTTTAATAATCAAATATGTCAAAAGCCCCCACTTAACCGATCGAAAAGAAGGATAATCAACGGTGGTTTCCAACATTTTTTTTCGGGGGAAGGGATCACCTTATCTCGTCGAAGAAGCAATCAGTGGCGGTTGGCGGCGGCTGTGTTCGGCGATGGTGGCAGCAACCGTAGTGAAGAAAAACGGTGCAAGGCGAGGAGGGAATGAGGTCGCGTCTCGCAAGGGCGGGAGACAGCAGAGAAGTGAGTATTAAGTGGACATGGAGGGAGTTAAATTATTAATATTTAATTAATAAATCGGCCATAAAAACATTTTTTATTTGATTTAGGATTTGTTCCGATTCAAACTAGCATAAGACCACATATCAACTTAAACCAACAATTTGTTATTGGCCATAAAAATTAATTTTGCATATAATTATCCTTTTAGAGTATAGTTGATAACAAGAGTTGGACTCATGGGTCCAACTCACCTATTCATAAAAAAGTTAAAAACTTTAAGGGTTGGGTTAAAAAAATGGACCCATTTTTTTACGGGCTTTTTTAACTCAAACCTGCATAAACTATATATATGATGGGGCTAGCTAGTATTCATTTTTTATTTTTAAAATTATAAAATTCTAACAGAAAAAGTGAAAACTCAAGACAAAAATACTCCCCCCGTCTCTAACCTTGTGTTGTTTGTGTTACATAATTGTTCATGGCGTTGAATGTTGATCATGGATTTGAAATTTATATTTAGTTTGTAATGGGTTAAATTGTAATATATGTTTAATTTATAATGTTTAAAACTTTAAATTTGATATTTTATGATCACTCTATGTTTTTGTAATGTATTTTTATAATTTTGGTTTTGGGAAAAAATATTTTTTCATCTTATATTAGATAATAACCTAATAAGTAATTAAAAAAATATCATTATACTACTTAATGAAATATGCAAAAGCAATATGCAAAAAAAAAAAAAATTAAAAACAAATGAAACTAGATCGAGTGGGCTAGCTTGCAACCCATCGATTTTGGGTTGGATCAGCTGAATCCCAACATGCTTTGGTGTGAATCTTTTTCAGGTTGACTTGTCCAACTATCAATTCACAGCTAGCCAACCCATATTATCAGCTCTCATAGTCAAACCAAAAATAAATCTCTTACTCCATGCTTAACGAAGTGGGGAGGGTAATGACCAAGAGAAAAGAGAGGTGAGGAGGGTGGGATTTATACAAAAAGGAGATGAGTGATACTCGATTTAGTATGATGGAAGGGATTTTTATGAAAATGGAAGTGTAATTGGAAGTGAAACTATAATTGGAAGTGGGCTTTAAAACATGTTTGGTAGGGAGGTGGGAGTGAGATATAACTTTCAATCAAAATATATATTTACAATGTGAAAATACTAAATTGCCCTCCAATAGAAAAAGAATCTCTTCCACCTCCTACTATCTAAATCACGCCCACCACTTTCATTTAACCACCACCGTTGTTGGAAACACAACCCATTGAAGGCACTAGAACCAAAGAAATCAAAGAAAAATATCAGAAGCTTGAACTAGAGAAATCGAAGAAATCAAAATCGAGGCAGAAGTCGATGGCATTAGATCTGAAGTCAAAAAAAGTTGAGTATCTGAAGTCGACAGCAACGAGGCTTGACAGAGAGGGTCATAGCATCTAAAAAGGAGCTTGGTGTCACATATCTAAGCACTCCTCCGCCATCTTCCTTCAGTCGTTGTCCTCTATTACCTTCATCTACCGCCACCGTCCTTGCTTTTTTGTTAGAGAGAATGTGATGGGTAAAATGGTTAAAGTAAAGACTTCCCTTCCATGGAAGTGGAACCCAGCTCCTTGGGAGCCTGATGGAAGTCACCTTCATAGGGTGTGTTTAGTTTGAGGGGAGGGGAGGGGAGGGAGGGAAAGGGGATAAATTATCATTTTGGATAGGAGAAACCCAAAATTTACCCTCTCATTCTTTTTAAATTTTGAATTCCCATCCAAAATTTAAATACATTCAACCCAAAAAGGTAATTTACCCCCCTCTCCTCCCTCAAAGTAAACACACCATTAGAGAAACGTCTTTACTCATACCAAACACACAAATGCTGGATTCCACTTCCATCCTCCCACTTCCATGCTACCAAACCAAACGTGGCATAAGAGTTTTCACTAATTCTTTATTTGATTTGGTTAGAGGAAATGAGCCGGAAAAAAAAGAATTTTATTATGCTAACGATATCAAACTTTCATCTTAAGCCTGTATTAACTATTAAGTATGACATTGCGGGTTCAAGATTTTTATGAATATAATGGGTACATGAATTGTGACAATAAAAAAAGAGGAAATAATAAATTGATTAATATAGGGAGAATGACAGAAAAATGCTTCAAACATTTAAAAATGATAGATAGGTGATTTCGTAAATCCAGAAGTTGGGAATTCCTTATCACGTTTTGACATTTCCTGATCATTTTTTGACAAAAAAAACCCATATGTCATTTCCAAAATGTTTGGAGCATTTTTCTGTCATTTTCCCATTAATATATTCTTATCAAATTTTAATGTTTTTTAAAAATGGCTATATTACAATTTTCATCTAATATATTAGACAAGTTTTATACATTACTTTTTTTATACTTGCTCTTTATTCAGTGATATTTCATCATTATCAGTGATAAACCTTTCAACACGCTTCATTTATACAGATTTATATATTATTTATTATAAATTTTTTATCAATAGATTTTTTTTTAAAAAAAATATTTGTTCAATTTTACATTTTAGGTCGACCGGCCAATATTGGAACTAGAGGGAGGAGAGTGGCAGAAGTATACACAAATAGAAAAGGTGTGATGATTAACAAAATTCAAGTTGGAATGGGCCAGGAGATAAAAGAAAATGTTTTATTTTTATCAGAAGCTTAACTTCATCATACAAAGATTGATTTTTTTCCCCCTTACCAAAATACAAAGAAGTGTTTTGCTCGCCCGTACGTCCAGTCTATAATTTATTATTGGGATAAATAGCAGTACAGCAGTACAAACTTGAATCTTCTGCACAAAAATCTAAAACTTGGTTATGACTTACAAAACGGACGAGTAAATAGTACCGATTACAATCACATAAAGTTACAATTATTGAACTCGAACTTGTCACAAAACAGGTTTTAATTATCATCAACTTAAATGGTAGTAGTGAGCAAGGTCTGTGACTGAATCTCGTAACTAAAATTGAATTTTTTGGAATCATCGGCCGACCAAATGAAGATGCCATGAAGCTCACGGTGACGTGAAATTTCAGTACATGCTTCAAAAAAGCCGTGCTCTGGTTTTAAGCCGCCGCTATCATCTGTACCAAAACTCACCAACACTTTCCCTCCTCTGTAATTTTTGACTTGCCTCTCAAAGTATCCCATAAATTCAGGTATGGTCGTTCTATTGGAATATGCATAGAATTGAAAGTTGACGTAGTCTATGAGATGCCCATATTTACTCCACAAAGCCAGGTAATGAGACTGAACTGGTTCATCATCGTACGGTGCTATAGAAGCAAACGACACAATCCTACTCTGTTTCAGGTAATATATAAGCTTCCCTATACAGTCTGCAAAAATATCAGGATCTGCTTCTGGGTTGAAATGTTCATAGTCGATATCGATTCCGTCAAGGTGATAGGACTGGACTAGTTGAGTGATAGAATATATTGCATTTCGGAGCCATGAATTAACCGATGTGGGCTTAAAGAACACGTTATAGCCAGCTATGCTGTCGCCTCCGAGGCTCAAAGCTACTTTAACGTTAGGGAAGAGGGACTTAATGGCAGAGACGTGAGAAGGGCAGAGATTTTGTGTGTCCCAGTAGGGTTTAAAATCGCCATTGGTAGGGTTTGGAGGTGAGGCTGAGTTAGTGTAATCAATGGCGAATGAGAGAATGAAGTGGAATTCCACATTGGGATTTATGGGCACATCGGAGAACGTGACGTTTTTGCCTTCGGCTCCTATGTATTCTCTGAACAGTTTGGGCTCTGTTGCTGCCAGCACCGACGTGATTCCGGCCAAGAGAAGCTGAAACATAACAAGATTGAAGGGGCTGATGATCGGTGAACTCATGATCATTGTATTGCTGGGTGAGGATTTGTGTTCTGTTTAAGGGTTATTTATGCAAGCGAAGAGACAAAGCATTCATCTTTTTGCAGACGTTGGTTTTGATTCTGGGGGAATCATATTGCAGGCAGAGTCAACATTTGTTAACTTCTTTGAAACTTGACATTCATTTTGTGTTTTCTTTTAAATGTGTCCGGTGATTACGATGGTTTCGTCATATAATATAGAAATCCACACGATTCCTCGCTCTTTATTATTTATTGTAATTTTATGTTTGGCATGAAGTAAAATATTCATAGGCTAAAAGGCCACTAAAGTCAATATGAAGCAGAAGGATGCCTTGTTCATTCAGTTGCAGGAAAAAGAGGTGATCCAAATTAAAGTGAAAGAATGTAGAATCTCAATTCCTATGTATCTCTGAACAGTGAAATCACTGTTTGGATTATGAGATGTTTTTTTTATTTGATTAAGGGTTTTGTTTTTAGAGACCTAAAACGCAAAGGGTTTTTGCCTCTTCGAATAAGTGTATTTTTCAGGATTCGAACTTGTGTTCTCTTTTTATAGAGGTGAAACTATTTATCATCTCAACCAACAGCTTGTTAGTGGATCAATAATGTTTTGTGCATAGTGGGACGGCAAAGGCCAAACCGTGTTCTTTCTCATTTTGGATTCATGCTGAACTAGCCGGCTGCACTATTTTATTCCTTGGGTCAGCAAAATGTTGGCAGTAGTAGTAAATTCTATAATCTAGAAATACTAAGATCAGTTATTGTTTGAGCAATAATTCAGGATTTGATGTCAATATTCTGAGGTTGAAAGGATCAAAGGATGTGGGATAAAGGTGTTAGCCCATGAAGCTGACACGCACACATGAGTGGTGCCCCGTCGTCAGTTGTTCCAAATGGTACTTGCAGACAGCACCACACTAATAACTCTTGGGGAGGCCCAACAAAGGTTTAGATGTTCTGATAATGTTTTCACTCTAGTCAATCTTTATTCTATTTTCTCCTCCAATAACAGATAGAAGAAAAAAAGTTAAGTATTATCATAACTGAAAGGTTTAACTTGTTTAAGAAGTTGACTCCTCCATCTTTTTTCATTTACCTCTATCAGGTGATTGAAGAAGTCAGTTCAGCCGGCATAGTCCAGGGTCGAAATAATTCTTTTTTCAAGTTAAGTTAGTGGATCCTAAGGTTATGATTTTGAAGTATTTATTCGATTAATCTCCTACTGGCTTGAAGAAAAAGGTCATGCCGGCTTGTTTATTTTTCCTCTTTCTTGCCGATCTAACTAAGTCATAGTTAATGAAAACGAGAGATATGTTTTTTTTACTTGCTTGTCTTGCTCTCAAGCATGCCATATTTGTCCTCGGACACCTACCATCTCATATTTGGCTGTGAGTAAAGCATTCTTCCAAATGCCAAACCATCAAGGATATCTACGTTGTTTTGAAAAAAAAAAAAGATCCTTCAAATGCAAGGGATAATGTATAATAATATTGTGAGAATGATTTGGTTTGAATTTGAAAAATAAAGAATAGTTCATTTTGGCACTAGAAGATTCGTTTATTTTGTTTGGAGTTCGATGTTTTTTCATGAATAGTTAATTCCTTCAAATTTAAAACGATTCTCTTGCAAATTATTATTTTATTTGGTATTCAATTTTTTTCCCAAGAGATGATGATAGCTAAGGTCCATCATAAGAAAGTTAATATTGACAGGACCTTTTTAAAGATTTTCAGTGTTAAAATTTGATCGAGAATATGAGTGTTAAATTTTAAGTTTATATTTAGCATTAACCTCCTTAAAAGATTTTAATTAGATTGTGATTTTTCCTCCAAATTCGAGTTTCTCGTATTAAAGTCCTTTCACGCTTGGCCATATTTATTGGGGATTAATTCAAAATAGCAGATAGGATATTTTCTATTATTGTAGTTTGTTATTTGGGCAAGAATTTCGGGTTGTTTCAAAATTTCAGGGATGCTTCAGATTTTTAGGAGTTGAAATAATAAGTAGCTGTTTATTAGCTTAGTGGAACTAGTGGAACCGAAAAGAGTGTTGAGCTTGTTTATCCGTATAATATAGGCACCCATATTTGTTTCAATGCATTGAGCTTTCCACCGAATATAGTACTATAATATTATTTTCGGTCTTAAATATAAGATAAAATTGATTTTTTTGGAGAAATTAAAGAAGTTAATTAAATTATTTTAAAGTATTTATATTTGTCATTTTTCCTCCAAACTATTTTGCCTAATTTATAAACTGATATATATAATTTAAGAATACACAACATAGGATATGATTAAGTAACTTATTTAACTTCCTTAATCTTTCCAAAAAAAAGCCAACTATATCTTATATTTAGGAATAGGACTATATAATAGTAGTGTTAACATATACTCATGACACTGTTTATCAAGACTCTGTTTATCAAGGAACTCCCAGGAGGTTAATCACAACACCCCAAAATCACAGTATTATCCATCCAATTGCAGCTGACATCAATAGATGAATCATCATCTTGCGGAAGCAAAACTGATTCCGCAAAACTGAACTTAAAAAAAAAAAACCTTGTACATATTCGCATCGCCACAGCCGTGATCGCCTTTTTTTCACTTAAGAGAAAAAAATCAATGAATATGTCATGTCATAAGTCATAATTCATAGAACTATATATCTGAGGAATATGCTATTTACACGGCTCTGTCCTTGTCCTAATTGAGAGCAGTGAGAGGTAATCTGGAATCTCTCACTGACAGAGAAGCTTCATATGATCCAACGTGTTTAACATCTCCGTTTGCCAATTTTGGAGATTTCGCATCCCAAAACGACCTCAACAGCTCCTCAAATGGTGGAGTTCTTAGTTCTTCTATGGACGATATGCTGGGTAAATTGAACGGTCTCTTTCTCGGTGTTGAACAAGATGGTTCGTCCACCTGATTGTCAAAAAAGACAATTTCATTTATAAACATTAGAAACTAATATACATAAAATGCTGCTTCAATTCTCTTACCGTGTATTCGTTCAGAAGACAATGCCCAGCATTTTCAGTTATCTCTACAATTTTGTGGTGATGGACACCTTTCAGTTCTCTTAAATCGCCACAGCATGGAGTAATCATGGAGTTTAAGTTGCCGCATGCATCATGGTCAAGTTGTAAGGAATCTGCAAGTGTAAGAGTGTGTAAGAAAATACTTGGCAATTAATATTCACGGTATAACCTAGGAAGACAAATTCTTATGTGTGTAAGAGTGCGTGTGAAATCAAATACTGACGATCAACAGATGAATTGATATCCTTGTTTGCTATCTCAGCATCTTCAAGTGTAGTAGACAAGGCACTTGAAAATCGAGCACGTAACCCTTGATTGGCTTCTATTCCTTGCCTGACCAAGAAAGAGTTTCGGGTATAAGTAAACATTAAATTAAGATCTGATAGAGACTTGGTTATGGGATACAAATTCAGAAGTATAAATCAAATTAAGATATGACTGAGGTATTGGTTTTGGATACGCATTTTAAAACCGTGAATGGAAATGGAGCTCATAAGGGACAATTTCATAAGGGAGGCTCTGGGACAGGTTAAGGTACCGATCAACATCACATTAATCTTACAAGGGGGATTATAAAGCCTACCTCACTATTGTATTCACGGAAGCAGCATTTCTCTTCTCCAAGCTAACCAGTGATTCTTGGGCGTTCCTCCATTGTTGTGCACCAATTTTTGCCTTGCTGAGACTGCAGTAGTGGACACAGAGTAAATTACAGTAACGGGGAAAAAAATTAATGGAGGCAGAGTATGCAGGTACATACCAGTTCTGTAGAACCTCCTCAAGGTCCTTCTTTCCAGATTCCACGGCAGAAGTATCTTCATGGTAGTTGGCTTCCGTTTTTTCCATGTGAACTCTCCATTCTGCTTTGACAGAAGAAGTGGACTCTTGCATGGTTTGTGTTTCTTGACGCAGCTTACTGGTTCTAGTATTTGCACTCTCCCGAAGATCATTAATTGACATTTGAACCTAGGAAATTAAGAAAGTTAAGAACGTGAAAACAATATAAGAAACAAATAAAGTTAGCGCAAGTTCAAAAGCTACAGATACCAGCTTTTTCTTTCTCGCATTTGAACCAGCTATCATTTCAGCCACTTTCTCTAATAATTGCCTTTCTTCATTAGCAGTACACTCCTATATAAATTAAGGAATGAGAAGTAACAAAGTTAAAAGTGAAAAAAAGATACTGATCTCTTCAATCATCGTTTCTTGCAACTCGAAAGAAGCTGGGCAGTCACCTCAAATTTCTTTTCCAGTTCACACAATTTCTGGTCGTTGACAACTTGTGCTTCTTCTAAAATTTGAGTTAGATTGGATGCATGCATGCCCAATGTCTCAAAGAAGTTGACTGTTGTTTTAGATATCGTACGTGTGGTATCCACAGCTCTAGCATGTGCCTGTACACAATATAGAATAATTTTTCAGCATCTTTAATCAGATGTTCGCCTAGCAAACTAAAAATCACATACCTCTCGTTGTTGTTGTGCATAAGCAGTTAACTTGGTCTCTTGCTTGTGGAGACTTCTTTGAAGATCATTAATTAATGAATCCGCTTCTAAGGCAATTCCTTTGAAAAGCTGAATCACATAAATTGAGTTACATAATGTAAGAATTTTAAGGACAATGATTTATAAAGAGTATGATACACTTACATCCTCCAAGGCAGATGAGTGCTTGGCTACCTCAGAATTCAAGTCCTCAAAAGTTAACTGGTTATTCTCTTTAATCTCCTCAGCTAAATTATCCAAAGCTTTCATGCCAGAACCATACATGTTTTTTAATTTTTCCACCCTCACTCGAAGTTCTTCAGTAGCCTTCAGAAGCATACCAAAACATGAAGCTTGCAACAAGGTCAATTTAAATATAACAATCAAGTATAATTTGCCTTCCTTGGAACCTCACCTCTGCCTTTGTAGAGACAAATGATTGCATATCTTCCTCCATGTCCTTTAGCTGCTGCTCTTGTTGCACTACAGATGTTGCAACAGTCTTGTGCAAAACTTCAAGCTGTTGAGCTAACTCAGACTGAAATTTCTGAATGAGTATTCTGTTACCATCTTCAATTTTATCCTTTCGTTCTAATGCAAGAAAAAGCAATTTATGAGTAAACATATCCAAGATGTCAAATCAAGTTCCTCCTTACATAGAAGCACCATAAGTTAAAACACTGAACTATTGAGAATGATGCTAACCAATTTTAGCAAATAGGCTGGACACATCTGATGCGGCATTCTGGAGCTCCTCCCGTAGCTCAATTGCACTCTCCACTAGTGCTTTCTCTGGAAATGGCATGGAAAATTGTAGGAAATATCATAAATTACTTATTAGAAACAGTTAATGAAACCCTAACATTTAGATAAACTCAGATTAAAATACTCATTAGAACATAAGAATAAGCTTCACTGACCAGATTTCAGTAGATTTGATATCAGAAATTCTTTTTCCTTGATCGTTGCATTAGCTTGTTTGTGCTTTTCCTCAAGATCAAACAATGATCGCTCAGTTTCCTCTAGACTTTTCTGAGGTTACAGATGCCAAGAGTTTAGCTCTTGAACAAAATCAGAAAAATTTAGAACAAAAAGAATGAACATAACCACCTCTTCTCATCTGTTACCTCTGTTTTCTCAAGTTTATCACTCAATTCTGCAGTCAAAAGTTGCTGAGAATTGTTGAGTTCTTGAAGCTCCAACAGTTGCTGCTCACATACGTCAATATGACTGAACTCAATGCCTAACCAATCTAAAGAACAACGTGCGAATAAATTATTCTGGGATGGCATATACCTTATCCTTGGAGTCTGCTGCAAGTTCCATTCGCTCTATCTTTTCCGCCATTGCCTAGAAAAAATAGAAAGAGAGTTAGCAATATTTCAAAACGCAAGTCTTAGAAATCAAATCCATATCAGAGCAAACACAAACAGACCTTCTTCTCTGCCTCTTCAGTAAGATAACGATCACGTGGTATGTAGATTCCATTCTTCTCTCGAGCAGCATAAACCTCTGTGTAATAAAAGACCCAAAAAATCAGCATTGAAGTGTCAAAGGCAGGGAGGGAGAGTGCAAAGTGAGAAACAGAAACTGTCTCAATCTGAAAACGGTTAAAAACCTTGCTTTAATCTGTCAATCTCAGAATACAAATCCTTAATGAGTGCAGACTTCATCATCTTCTGATTGATCTGATAAAGTAGTTACCCTCAAACTGTTAGATATGTTTCATCGCAGAAAGTACAACCCTGATAAGAAAGATTACTAGTTAGCCAGAAAGGGGAGCTACTATAAGACTCACCTCAGGTTTGTTCTTAATATTTTTGGCACGATGGGCATAATCCAAAGTACTAAGCGTTTCTTCCAGACAATGGATGGAAGGTGATATTGTGGCAATAATACAAGTCTTGGTTTTACCTCCCAAGGAATCTCTCAACAGTCTTGTTAATTTGCTATCCCTGATAGACAAAAAATATTGTCCAAGTTTATGAAGAAAATTAGACGACATCGATGGGAATTATCAAGATAAATTGCATCTACATGTAAGCCCTTGCCTGTATGGAACATGACCGGAGTGCTCAACTAGAGCATTAATCACACGGCCTAGTGTCAGCAAGCTTTTATTTATCTCACCGGCCTCCCTTGCTCGCCCCTGTAAGTAATCTTTTTCAGTCAAATGCTATAGAAGGAAGCACATAGATAAACCCAGCAATGAAGGAATTACTCGATCAAATCATCACAATACTGGTAACCATCCAGTCTGGCTAAACAAGTGAGTGTTTGGCAATTTGCCAAAATTAGGTTTGCGCAACCGAGACAAAACTCCTTTCACACACTTACCTCGTAAATCATAAAAGCTATTCTCAAAAGCTAATCCAAACACACACCAAGTAGGTAACATATGGATTAAACAATTCCAAATGCCATCGTTTATATGAACACTGACCAAACTGAAGCCAAGATAGCTATTCAATACCTCTCTTGCACCAGAACGTGATATATTCTCAGAGCCAGCAAGGTCAACAAGATTCAGTTTCCCACATTTGATCATTTCTTCGCCCTCTGGAGTACATTCCTTAATGTGAATTGTGATAGAAAATATTGAGTGAGAACGACTACTTTGTTTGTTGAGAAGAGTTTCAGCTGTACGCCTTTTTGCAGAACCTTTTTCTAATATTTTGTAAATTTCATTTGCTGTGCAGACAATCTCTTCTTCCAAACCTCTGACAAAAACTCCTCCTTTTCCATCTTCCATAAGAGCTATAGGCTTTTTAGATTTATCATCCACAAATTTTGAAGTTTCCTCAGGAGCCAAGAGATCTGTTATCTCCTCATTGTAAAGCTCTAAAAATGTAACCTTCATGCTATATTCTGCACCTTGAGCTTCTAATATGTCAAAAATTTGTTTAACGGCTCTTGGGATGACACCAGCATCATTTGGAAATTCTCCGTTCTGTGGAGATAAGAATATAGTTAAATGAATTTAGTACAGAAGCAAATAGAAAACTGCATAAGGAGTAGACAACGTGAAAATAAACTTCATAACCTTCTTTATTGCACCCCCTTCCATTGTATACGTCTTCCCTGTTCCTGTCTGCCCATATGCAAAAATTGTGCAATTATAGCCCTCGAGCACTTCATATACAATGGGAGACACTGCCTGATCATACAGTTCTTTCTGCTGGGACGCAGGACCAAATACCTAGATCAAATAAACCAAATTATAATAATTATTAAAAAAAAAACTGTGATAACCAGGGCAGCCAGAGTAGGATAACATAAAAATAAGTAAATTCTTTGTTATTTTACATGATAAGAACCATTAAGAGAGTGGATAGAAAATTAAAGGTCTTCAAATTCAATTCTTGAAAGTTTAACTCTTAAAATATTAATGCACAAGAGTTCACAAAATTCTCTCTAATTGAGTCTCAATTCATTTATTCACTTAAATGAGAAGAGTTCTTGAATTTTGCAGATAGCGGCCACCAAAAGGCAGGATTATATATTTCCGATTCAATTATTCTCGCACAAGGCCCTGTTCAAGATAGAAAGCAATGGAAGAGGCCAAAAACTCAAAACCTTGTCATACGCAAAGGTTCTATCGATCTGCTTGTTGGCGATGTTCTGTATTGCTGAAACTTCCCTTCTACCCTCGTTACATGAGATCACAACCGGGGTACGTAGCCTCATTTCGTCCTCGCTCAGTGGTCTGCAGTTACAAAATTAATCACCCAAGTTTACAAGTGAGAAAAATAAGCTCAATCAGCTCAACTTTGATTTTGACTCACCTACACCGAACAAGGACCTGCACATTGACGCCCTTGTCTTTATCATACTTATGACTACTTGAATTAGAATTAGAATCTGCAGATCGCAGATCTCGCACTGGCCTATCATTCGAGCGTGGAGTCTGCGACGGAGATAGTGGTACCAATCCTCCTCTTTTCTGCTCCATCGCACTGTGACTTCCAATCTCAAGGGCCTTTCGTTTTAGAACAACTCAAAGCCCACTAAATACAAGATAAAGAAGAATATTTCTATCAGTACTTGCTTGTATGAATCAAATACCTGGTGATCCATCATTTTCCAATATGAATATGATGAAATGTTGAAGTAAAATAACGATGGATCAAAATGTATAAACGTATGGATCGAAAACTACTAAATGAAAGCGAGAATAGATAGATTGAGAACACAATGGAATTAAAATCTGAACTCACAGTGAATCAAAATTGCCAGCGTTGAAAGCAATTTCTAGTGTTCAAAACTTCACAAGTAATTTTCAGTAGAAAATGGCAGCGAGGAGAAATCGTCAAGTCAGAGACTGCTGAAGGGATTGTGGAGTTTGTATATAATGTATTTAATTTAATATCACGGAGAGAAAGAGCGTCTGTGAAGAAGAGAGATATGAAACGAAGGGGGACTGTCTATGTTATCTTTGGAGTTAGTAGCTAGATACACAGGTTGAGGAAAAGGATGTGAAGATATTATTTTAAAAATATAAACAAGAGATTTAAATTAAAAACGAAAGCGTTGAGGGGGAAAAAAAAAGAAACGAAAATGAAATGGGAACATAACGGCGTCAGAATGTTCCGTTACCCGTAATATCCGACCGTTATAAAAAGGACAAACGCCGAACAGAATAGTGGCCAGAGAGGCAGAGATCTTTCTTCCTTTGAAAAATTTTGAACTGGAACTCCTAATCCTACGTTCTTCTCTGGCTGTCTTTACTTTAACTTCAGTCGTTTATAGTAGTACTTATTTTTATTAATTAATTAATATTAATAATTAATTAATTGTTGTAAAACGGCTAAAGAAAGTTCAAGAAAAAGATATTTCTCAGAAAACATAATTTTAAAAAAATATATTTAAAATATCACTTTGAGTAGTGGAAGAAAAATCTGTCACTTCAACGGATGGTAATAAATAATTTATTTTATAAATCAAATTGTTGGCTAAAATGATTAGGTAATTAAGTTTACTTAAATTAAAATTTTAAGCCGGGAATAAGGAAGATTGAGAGAAGATCAAGAGGTGAGAGTTCCTATTATTGAGGGAAGCACAAAGGGGGCCATCGCATGATTTGTTGCATTCTTCAAACAGACCCACTTGTAAACACACAACAAAAGAATAATAGGAAAAGGTACATATTAAAAAACAAGGTCATTTTCAAAACACCACAGGACCAGAGACATTATAAAAGATTTTAAAGGGAAACGAAAAATATGGCTTTACTACTTCTGAAAGATTGTGTGCACGAGAGATAACATCATATCATTAATAATTTCAGCTCCATATATAACAAGTTTGATTCTTTCTTTACCCTTCCTTCAAGTAATTTGAATAATCTTTTCGGTGAATAGTTTGGTATAGTTTTGCTTTTGGTGCAAAAATAAGAGTTATATCCCCAAGATTCAGTATTGCCTATTCAGTGCATTAAAAGCTACTGCTAATTTTTCTATGGCCAGTCCATTATCATATTATCAAACTGATGAATGTGTCACTGTTGTGATGCTTAAGGTTAAATATATGAGAAGAAAATGGATGAAAAAAAAAGGGAATGGAAGGTTGATTGATAAGAAAAGAAAAGGAAGATCGAGTAGCTGAGAAAAGTGGGGTTGAGTGTGGTGATCAAGTTGCCCCACTTGATAAGGAGAGATGCGAGAGGGCACATGCTTGTATGGTTTTCATAATTTCATAATTTCTTTTTGGCTAATACCCTTCAGTTTTTACTGTAACACATATTTAATTAATTTAAGTTAGTTAACTTAATTATGATGATATGTATTTTCTAAAAATCATAGTCATCTTCCTTAATTCCGTCATTCCTTCCCTTCATTGATAATTATTGAGGGAGCATTAATAGGGGTAAATTAAGAACACATTGACAAATATAAAAATTATATCTTATTATATTTAGGATAATGTTTGGTCATTACAATTTCTGCTCATTTTGATTTTAGTTTCTATTGTTTCAAACTATACATTAATACGGTTGTCCCTGTATTTTTATAAATACTCAGAACTGACATTTTATCATGTTTTCCCTGTTCCTAATAGACTGGTGATGAACATTAAATTAAATTATGTTTTTCAAATAGATTTGGAAGAGCGTAGCGAGAACAATAATTATTAATGGGTTAATTAAATGGGACTCACGCGAAGATTAATGACTCCGGCGGCTCTTTGTTTCAAAAAAGAATAACAAAAATATACAACTACCTAAATGGAGCGAAAAATATCCAAACCCATAATTTTAAGTCCACCTAAGTAAACAAAGGATATAAAAGCATATAATTAGATATTTGAATTTTAAAATCGATGGGGTTATCAGTGCGGTGCTAATGGTTAGCAATAGTAATTAGTGGCCCCAGCCTAATTTAATTCGAATAACGATGACAACGACCCTAGGTCTGTCTTAATGATTCCTCCCTCGAGTGTTGAGGCCTTCGGATCAAAAAACCAGTAAAGCTTGATAGCTAAAATTTTGATTTACCGTGGCCAATTCTCATTCTATGTTATATGATATATGGAATTCGTTATAGTCCTCTATTCTTATCGTTCTCTTCCCATCCTCTTATCCCCCACTGCTTATCTCAGTATTAAGATTAAAATCTGAACGGTTTAAATTTAATGTTTCATAAAAATATTATTATTGGTTGAGATGAGTAGTGGAGGGGAAGAAAATGGGAAGAGAAAGATAAGAGCAGAAGACCGTAGCCTATCCCCACATATTATACCCAAATCTAATGAATGAGAGGGAAAAAATAAGGAAAAATCTCATTAAAAATTTAATTGGAGAGAAGTACCTAAAAAAGAGTACGGATAACATGTGTATACAAATTACAAAAATTTTAGAATATTAATACTTTCTATCTATAAATTTTTGCTCAATCTAGGGGAAACCTCGCCATACAGCCGTATTCTACGTCTTTTATGGATTTAACTTTCTTAATTGGATTAGGTATCCACGAGCAGCTAACTAATCTAGGCTAGAGGAGTGAGACTATGTTGTTCAGCGAATTATCTCCTCTTCCGATTAGTGCGCTCACTAAAATTGGAAATCATGGGAGACAAGACCACTAATCATCTTAACTAATCACTTGTCAGTTCTATATATTAAAATTTATCACATCTTTTTACTAATAAAATCTTCAATGAAGGAAGAGATCGATGACAATGATTGAAGAAAATGGCAGAGATAATATGTACAATATATGGTGTGAGTGTAGTAGGGGAGGGTGGGACATACTCCAAGGTGCGTATGCTTCACTTTGTTATCTCTTTTTTTTAATTGCATGTGACGATGGAGTAGCCTTGACCCCTTCTCTGACAAACACACATGAACTCCTTCCATATATTCTTCCTTCTTTCTGCTTTCTAATTATCCTCTTATGATCTTCCTCTTTCATTTTTTGAACTATTTCTTCACTTTCAAATTCCATCTTTACCTTTACTCATATAATATAACAGTATCATTTTGAATGTTACCCACCAAATTCGTAAACTTTGAATCATGGAATTAATTTTTTTATTAACAACTTTAATTTGATTATTTTGGCACTGTTAGTTGGTGGGGTGCAATCAAAGAAGTGACTCGTTTTCATTAAACGTTGCGCGTTCTTTTCACTCGTTTTCGCTGGACGTTTTGGTAGCTCCATCCTTCCATTTTAACCCACAAATAATCTCCCTTTATCATTTCTGTAAGGTTAAGGTGTAAATTTATTAATGAAGTTTTATCCGATGGGCATCTGGCACAAATATGTTTTAGAAGGGGCAAAAATATTAATGAACAATTAAAAAGAGTGCACCCGGCACAAAACCGTTAAATTTGACTTAACAGCGTTAAATCCTTTTTAATTGTTCATTGGTATTTTTACCTCTTCTAAAATATATTTGTGCCAGATGTTTCTCAAATAAAACTTTATTGGCAAATTTGCACATTAACCCTTTCCCTATATATATGCTAATTAATCATCCTCATCCATATTTGATCTCCGATTTTCCAATTTTCATGCTAATAATAATACAACTACAGAAGCAAAGAACTAACGGGGAGTTTTTGGGTTCCTCCATTATACTATTCAATTTAGTGTGTGTTTGGGATAGCAGTAGGAAAAATGACTTATTATAATTCTGACTTATTAAAAATGACTTAATAGAAAAGTCAGTTTTTGTAATATGATTTATGTTTAGATGAACGATTGAATAAGTAATTTTTCATAAGTCAAAACTTGTTTGGATTGGTGATTGTATAAGTGCTTTTTGAAAAGTAAAAACTTGTTTAGATTGGCGATTACATTAGTACTTTTGTGTTAATTATAACAAAACAAGATATTTAAAATTAGTGGAGAAATTGAAGGGCATTTGGATATTCTTCAAATTTTAGATAGATCATATATGCGATATCCAACACTAACATAGTATTAGTAAGCCTCAGTAACTCCAAAACTAGCTTAGTGCTTGGAATCAGTAACATGAACCAGAAATAATAACATGAATCACAAATGTTGCTTGAGACCAATAGCAAAGCCTCAAATGAAATATGAAAAATGAAGAAACAGAGACCACACTAGCAAAGCCTCATATGAAAAATGACAATCGCAGCTGATAATCAATAACATGAAGCAGAAATTGTGCTTAGGACCAACTTAAGCTTACCATAGATGAAGATGAAGGCCTGTTCAGGTTGAAGATCAGTTCGGCAATATGGATTATGGCTTCTTCTGAAATAATGACAAGGCCAAAAAAATTCAGAATAATAAAAAGAAGCAACTAAACTACGTTACAATTAAAAATTCTTAGATAATGTAGTCAACAAAAAAAATGTACATGAGCCCTAACAATAATTTCACAGATATGAAAAACTACAGAAATAGAGGCCACAGGCAAACAAAACCAGTCAGATCAGGCTTAAAATACATTTGAAGTTGAATGTCAGCTCTAAATATTACCTCCAATTCTTAGATGAAGATGAAGGCCTTGTTGCGGTTGAAGCTCTGCTCGTACAATAAGCTAGATCCCAGATGAAGAAGAAGGGCCTTTTGAGGTTTTAGGCACAGCTCATGGTTGAAGCTAGATCGCAGATAAAGAAGAAGGGCTTGTTGAGCTTGAAGCACAGATCGGAGATGACAGAGCACGCGTCTGTTGAAGCACATATCCGAGATGGCTCAACACGCATGAAGATGGAGACACCCTTCAGCTTCAACGAGTGGCCGCCGAGACTGCGATGAAGTTGACGACACGGACGGAGCTGGAAATCGGATCTGTCACAGATGGAAGACAGAGCCAAGAGGGGGAAGACGACAAAGACGCCTAGAGAGGGAAGATAGATGACACAGGTTGAACGGCCAACCGACCGTGGCCGATGACGAGAGGGAGACGAAGACTAGTGAGAGGCACAAGTCTGATGAAGCAAAGCATGTGCAAAGATTCCCTTTGAGCTAGACGAAGACCAGCTTTGGTGCAGGGAAAAGAGACCGAAAATTAAAAAGAGTTGGTGACAATTATTAGCTTGCTAACGGTAACAAAACGTGAAACATATTTGCAATAAGTTGAGTCCAGTGGCTTCTTCAATAAGGGATTATTTTCACCCAAAACCCAATTTAAAAAAGTCCAACCAAACACTCAAAAATTTGTCACCACTTTTATTTAGGGCTTATTTGCTGAAAACAGGTTTATTTGGGTGTAATAAGCCCAACCAAACACACACTTATATTTATTATTGACGAATATGTTTTGCATTTATTATGTCTGGTCAATATTTTTTCTTCTACAAAGAGTAGTCTGATGAAGTTCCAATATACATATTAGCTTGTCGTAATCAATTTAATTCCCAGTTGTGCAAAATAACAAGTCTATGATCATATGTTAATGAATTAAAATTTGTCAATGAATTGCTATGGAACACGACTACAGAGTCAAATTTAGAGTAAGACGGAAGATTGATGATGCGGGCCACGTGGCATGCATGGGAATGGAAGATAAAAGACCTCGAGCATACGTATGAGAAAGACACGTGAGTGGAAGGTACAGAGACTCGATAATAAACTTCATACGAACGCAAGAGCCAACCAAAAAATTAAAATAAACAATAAAAAATAGTAATTAAAAAAATGTACATCCATAGGGGTTGGTTTGATTTTGCTTTCGTTTGGCTCCAGTGTGAGATCCACACTCTCATGTAGTCCCAACTATGTACTACTACATTCTTGTTGGTAATATATATGTGTGCGTGTATATATGGATAAAAATATGCTTATTTAGACGCACGCACCACACACGTGCACGTGATATAAAGGGATAATTGATAATGAGGGAATTTGTATATAAATTCACAGGTTTATACCTTTAATGTCTAATAATTAGTATGCCCTTGACAATAGATAATTAAAAAAAATATAATTCGTATATAATGAAGCCTTGAGCTGAGTTAACATTGTTGCAGAAACAAAGTGGGTGTGGGTCATCATCGTATGTTGATGCTCATCAGATCTTAACGAATTAATAATGCCGACGATCTTTTGGAATAAGAGATCCGATAAAGA
Source organism: Inga leiocalycina (assembly GCA_963242795.1). Taxonomy (NCBI): domain Eukaryota; kingdom Viridiplantae; phylum Streptophyta; class Magnoliopsida; order Fabales; family Fabaceae; genus Inga; species Inga leiocalycina. The sequence continues at coordinate 62,705,275 of OY725329.1, forward strand.
CACAATTTAATATTCATACACAGTACACACACAATACATCCGTGGGTAGATGATGTAACACACTTCACAATCGATAATAACAAATCACACGCCATATTCACGGGTCTAACCAAGCGCCAACAAAGAGCTGGGACAATTTCGTCATTCTGATTAATTTTCTTCCTATAACCAATACGTTAAGCTCATTCTACAATATATGTTTGTGTGTGTGTCCTATATATACGAGAAAACAACACAAGATAGATTCGTCCGTTGGAATCGCCATTCTTGGCTCATTATATCAAATCGCCAATTTGTATATTTAGTTAATGAAATGTAGAGGGCCACTGATTGGATGTATTGAGATGATCAGAGGGGCTTTTTTTTTTCTTTTTTTTTCCTGGGTCGGTGTGTTGAAATAAGATTATGAAAGAGAATATTTTGGAAGTGGAAAAGCCAAATATTGAGATCTTTTGACTGTAATTTTTTTATTTTTTAAAAAACAATTGATTGGGACGTCAATGTTGCAGCCTTGCAGGCGCTCAGGCTTTCGGCTCGGGAGCTGTTATCTTTTAGCTCCAAAATTGCCGTCCTACCAAGTAATATCAAATTCCATCTTTTACCCTTTATTAGCTTCACCCTCCCACACCACCTCTCATTCTTTTTCCTGTTTTATTTTCCCTGCACTACTAATCAAACTCCACGAATGCTAATTAATTAAAAGCCATGTTATACTTAATATTAATTGTTCTTCTTTTTATATTGTTGTTGGAGGTAATCATTGTTGGCGGAAAAATCTTTTCAAACGTATACTCGTGAAATAATTTATTCTGCTTTTTGAATGGCTGATTTACTGAATGGGTGGTTGGCCCAAGAAATACTTAGATGGTTCTTAGTAACTGGGTCGAAGTGCATATTTATGGGCTAATATCCCAATAACCTTAACTATGCGTCCATGACCCAACTGAACAGAACAATCAACTCTCTCTCTCTCTCTCTCTCTCTCTCTAACATGTTGCAGCCCAAGCCTGCCCTTCAATTGGAATTAAGAAAGACTTGTACGTGTACCCAAAAAACAAAAAAAAGAGGGAAAGAAAGGCTTGTACGCAAAGGATGAGATATTGCATAGCTGCTAATATAGATGGAATTGGAATGTATTATATGAACAATGAACTTAAACATAAGATCCTTGCAAGGAAGGAAATGAACTTCACCACTCTATGTGGCCATCAGAGAAGGTCATAATGGCAACTCTGGTTGTATTGGCACGTAGTTGGAAGATAAGCAACGCTTTTGCTACCTACTTTCTTGTCTCTCTTGGTTGTTTATCGCTAGGTTGTAATTCCTGATTTTATTTCCTCAAGCTTTTTGCTTGCCTTGTGTATCAGGTAAAAAGGCTTTGTCTACTGGTAAAGTCTCAATCACTTACGTTATGAGAAGAAATCATCATAAGCCTTCTTACCTGTATCTTAATTACACAATAATTTCAATGTATTTGTATGTCTATGCACGCGTGCCCCCGCGCGCACAAAGCATGTTTATTTGATTAATGATTATACATGGACTTGCCAAAACTTAGAAAGTTTGCTGGCATCTGTACATTACCCACACATATTCTAAAAGATAATATAACAACTTCGCAAGGCATTAATTAACTAATTAAGGAGAGTTGATAGTAGGGCTCGACTTGAATACGTTTTTTTTTAAAGTACTTGCCTAATGCATTATATAACATAGGCATACAATTTTTCAGAAACTATAGCTTCACATTATTTTAATGAATCCAAAAGATGATATAATCAAGCAGGGAGGACAAGAATAATGAGCAAATGGACTGATATTTTATTCATAAATATATCCATTGCATATATAGAACACCACCATAGGCCATATCTTTGTTCTTAATTACAAATCGAGATAGAACTTAACCCTGAACGGGTTTTATTTAACAGCACATAACATGTGCCAAGTTGACAGAGTTAAGGACATAACAATTACTTATACGTTACGGGTTTGTGGAGGAACTATGGGAAATGTTCGTTCTTCGTCAGCTGCACTCACACACGTATATATATACACGTACACGCATATCAACACACCCGACTGCACGTACACAATTAAGGAGGTGTATCTTTATTCACAAAATCATGGTAGAGAATGGAGAAACCAGCAATTTTCTTACCAGTGAAGAGTTTAGAACCAAACACAAAGAAGACAATGGGCGAGAGATTAGTCCAATCATCGTTCTCAGCACTATACCCAGCCAAAAGCTTCTTTCTGGGATAAACCTTTGAAACCGCACCGAATCGTTCCTCCAACAGCACAGGACTGTCCACAGAATTTATCTCATTCTGAAACTGATAATCCACCCAATTTATCGAATTCGAGAACCTCTGATTCAACAAACTGTAGTAGTCCTCGTTAAGACTGGCCGACGGCGAAATTGAAGCGGCGGTTATGACTTTTGCCGCCTTCAGGTTCACGATAAGCTGGCCCATACACTGAGCGAATCCGTTTGGCTCGACGCTGTCATCGATGTGTTCATAAAAAATGTCAAGCCCAAATTCGATTTGATTTAGGGTTAGGGCGTAGAGTTGTTCTCGGATGATGCCGGTGAGGGAATCGGTGGCGTTGGAGATCCACGACTGAGCGTCGAGAGGGCGGAATCGAAGGTTGACGTCGCGATCGCCGATGGAGACGAAGACTTTGAGGGCGACGTTACGGGGTAGGCGTTCTCTGAACTGAAGGATCGAAGAAGGAGTGACTTTGGTTTGGTCCCAGGAAATCTGAAACTTTCCGTTGGTGGGCTGACCGGACCCGTCATAGTCTCGGGCGAATATGAGAACGATCTGGTACTCGTTGGCCAGCTTGCTATCCACGAACACCTTTAGGAAAGAGTCGTCGTACGTGTATTGCCGAAATATCTGCGCCATTATTTTAAGCTCCCAAGTTATCTATATAACTATATATAAAGCAGGTTTTGTTTTGTGAAGAGTTCGCTGAGGCTGCATGCTTTTTATATGCCTCACCTTCTTCAATTGCAATCTCACTTCCTAATTATACTTGTTTTTCACTCATTACTAAATCAGATGAAACTCTGATTTGTTTTGTTATAAACTGGAAAACGTGATGTAATTTTAGGGTGATTGCTTTTTCCGTTTCTCAAAGCAACATGAGAGTTAGTGAGTTACTCCTTTACCAACAACCTTCTAGACTCTGGAGCCACTAATTACACGGCTTGGTGAAATGGATCTATCTTTGGATTTAAACGGTTAAGTGCGTCATTTTTCTTATAGCCGAAAAAGGAAAGTATATCAATTTTCTTTCCTTTTTTACCAAATATTTTTATTCCTTTGGAATATTAATATCTTAGGAAAATCACTCACAGGTCTTAAGGAACAAAAAAAATCACAATAAAATCCCAATGCAAATTCCAAATTCAAAAAAGTCCCTAGGACTTTTGTGTGATTAATTACGTACCAAGGTGAATTGATTAACTTGCCCCCCAAGGAATAAAACAAGGAAAATGCATATGAGGAGGTAGAATGACGCATTTTTCTCATTAATGAGAAAGAGAAAACGGAGGAACACTATCGTGGTCTGCTAGAACATTAAAGGAATTAATTATGGTGGTTATATTCTGGGCAAAGGTTAGACTTTTAGCCTTTATCTGCTGTTAGAGAGGCTGAACAGTGACTTCAAATTTTTTTCCCTGTGTATGTTTGATGCATTGAGATTGAGAGGGTCAAAGGTTGGAGCTTGGGCTCAATAATGGACTATATGCTAGGAGGTATATAAGTAATGCTAAGATTTTGCTAAAGATATAATCTTGAGCATTAAAGTTGGGGTTTCACCGTGGTTGGGTTATGTGAATTTTATTACGCTATGTTTTTGGGGTTGGTTACAGAGGGAGTGCTTTATTTTAAATGGGGATAGTTGAATGTGATGGGAGTTTATTTGCTGAGAAAACGCTGATATGATATTAAAAAAATGTTGTTCATATGTGCAGTTATAATTGTTAATATTGCTCTTGTAGTTGTTAATGCAGAATGTGTGCTCTATTTGGGCAATTTAATATAATAGAGGGATTGCTCTGTTATTGGGCAAGGTTACAGAGGGAGTGGTCTGTTTTAAGTAGGAATGGTTGAATGTGACGGTGGTTTGTTTGCTAAGAAAAAGCTGATATGATATTAAAAAAGTGTTGTTAATAAGTGCAGTTGTAGTTGTAAATATTGTTGTTATAGTTTTTACTACAGAACGTGTGCTCTATTTTTGGGCAATGTAATAGAGGGATTGCTGTATTTTTAAGCAAGGTAACAGAGGGATTGATCAGTTTTAAGTGGGAAGGAATGAATGTAATGGTGGTTTGTTTGATTACAAAATGCCGACATGATATAAAAAATGTTGTTAATACATGCATTAGTAGTTGTTAATATTGCTGAGACAGTTGTTAATATGTAGTTGTGAAAGTTATACTTGTGAAACTTGTCATTTCAGTCAGGCATGAAAAAAAAGTCGTAAAAATGACTCATGAAATTGTAAAACCAAGCATCACCGATTGTTAAAAGAGGAATATCCAGTTGTGAAAGTTTGAGTTGTGAAAGTTGTCATTTCAGTCAAGCATGAAAAAGTTGTAAAAATGACTCATGAAGTTGTAAAACCAAGTATCATCAATAGTTAATAGAGGAATATCCAGTAGTAAAAGTTTGAGTTGTGAAACTTGTCATTTCAATCAGATATGAAAAAGAAGTTGTAAAGACAACTCATAAAGTTGTAAAAATAAGCATCACCAGTTGTTAAAAAAGGAATATGTAGTTGTGAAAGTTTGAGTTGTGAAATTTGTCATTTTATTCAAACATGAAAAAGAAGTTGTAAAAAAGACTCATGAAGTTGTAAAAACAAGCATAACCAGTTGTTAAAAAAGGAATATACAGTTGTGAAAGCTATACTTGAGAAACTTATCATTTCAATTAGGTATGAAAAATAAGTTGTAAAAATGACTCATGAAGTTGTACAAACAAGCAAACACAGTTGTTAAACTTCTGACAAACAATTGTGAAGGAAGGGACTTATGAAATTTCAAAACAACTCAATGCATCAAAAAGAGGTTGTGAAAATGATTGATTAAGTTGTTAAAATACCTGATGAGTTGTTAAACTTCTGATTAGCAGTTGTGAACGTACGAATTTGTGAAATTTCAAAAGTATTGAATGCATTGAAAATGGGTTGTGAAAATGATGACTGATGAAGTTGTAAACTTCTTATTACCAGTTGTCAATGTAGGGACTTGTGAAATTTCAAATGAACTCATTGCATGAAAAAGAGGTTGTGAAAATGACTGATTAAGTTGTTAAACTTCTGATTAGCATTGCCTTTCAAAATCAAACTTGGTAATGTATAATTAGTCCTAACTTGGCACATACACCAACCATTGCATAAATTGTCAAAATAGCCACATATGATTGCCTTTCCTATAAAAAGCCTTTTCTACAAAATAACATAAAGTTAGCAAAATAGCCACATATTTACATAACAGGAAGCCTTTCCTACAAAATAGCATCACAACAGCTACATGCCTTTCTTCCTCTTGCTTTGTTGGTTGGCAGCTACAATGGATAACACCTTTTGTGCATGTATATGTTCTTCTTATGTGTCATGAATCACTATAAGCAATCGACCTTTATCTGCCGAAATTGATCATGAGATAACTTAAGCATGGTATACCCCTCTTTGTCATGAGCAAAGGCATCACATTCCTGTAACCATAATAGAACATGGATACCATAAGAATCATTGCAAATAAAATGTCACATGATTAATAAAGTTTTTGTTGTTGGAAAAGGAATACAATGTAATGAATCTCAACCCTAACTTGTCGTTCAAACTCATCTTTATCACGGTCCAACAACTTTTCCGCATCAAAATTGAAATTAGGATCCTCAGAATTTGGTTTACACAAGAGTTGTGGAGTAAAGTATTCAAAGATATGTACAAGTTCTACAAAAAATGAACTACAAATTGAAAATACTTGACTATGAAAATACATGCATGCATACATACATGCACACAAATTATCAAATTGAAGGCAAACATTTCACATAAAGATCCTAGAATTAGCAATTAATACCATAATCTTTCCTCCTTCCTATGAAAAGAAAATCCAAGCATAAAACACCAGTGCTGCACACAAAATGGAGTGTGCCATAATAGTCTACCTTTGAAAAAGGATATTATGACTTATCAGTAGGGGTGAACATTCGGTTTTTGGTTCGGTTTTTGGTAAAAGCTGAAAAAACCAAAAAACTGAAATATAAGCATTTATCAAACTAAATCGAAACCAAAATAATTCGGTTCAGTTTTTATAGATAAAACCGAATTTTTTTTGTCTTCCTAATTAAATTAGAATATCTGAATTTTCAATAAGCAAAACTTAATACAAAGTATAAATTGAATAGCCTCAACAAGATTTAAGGAAAAATGATATAAAATATAAACAATATATATGATCAATGTAGGATTGATACTTAATTAAATCAAATAAAAATGTGAAAAAAATATTATAGGGTGTATTCTTTACATTTTTCGGTTTTTCGGTTAAAACCGAATTTTTTTTACAAAACCGAATGAACCGAAACATCGAAAAAAGCTTAAAAAAAGAACTGAACATGCACCAAACACCGAAAAAACCGAAGTAGGTTCGGTTCGGTTCGGTTTTTTGTTACGGTTTGATTTTACTCACCCCTACTTATCAGCAAATAGGGTGCTCACAAGAAATCGATATTCAGGTGAAATGGTGGGTCCCTGAAAGCCACGTGGGTTGCTCACAAGAAAATTGCCACATTGAAGTGATATGAACACACATAAATATACTAGGAAATAACAATAATAATGCAAATCAAAAGCTCTAGTCATAAAAGTGCCAAGCTTAATGTTTAAAAGTTCAGGATAGTGAAAAAAAGGCTTATATTCAACATAATTGACAGTAGCTAACCTAAATGGGTTGTGCTAGAAATTGAGAAAAATTGAAGTGCTTTCTTGATTAAGTCGTGAAATATAGACAAAATTTGAAGATGAACCAAATACGCCTAGTTTTCCTACTTGTTTGTCATTGTCAAATGAATAGTTCTTTAGCCAAACTTAACCGAAACCATTGGCAGCTTGGAATCCAGTGCTCAAGCTTTTCTCAAAATATCAGTTTCATGAAAGTTATATACCAAGTAGCTATAGAATGAACAAATTAGAGCTTTACATTCCACAAAGTACAAAAAACCAGATAATACAGATATTCTCGAACATGAACCCTAAAAGGCACATGGTTTGTGATGAGATCTCTATAAGGCCTTGTTGGTATTCAGTAAAGAAACAGCTAATAAGTGTGGGTTTGTTTTAGAAAATGTGTTGGAGAATTAAATTAAAGAACAATATCAATAAATGGAGGACCCCTATACTCAATGCCCTCTATTTGAGAGTTCTCCAGCATCTCAATTTCTTCCAACCATCCATACCCATCTCATACAAGGAAAAAGGAGAAATCAGAGAATTACAAGAACTTTTTGCACATGTTTTGATGTTGTTCAATTCTAAAGGCAAAGATAAGGCCACCCTACAACTAATATATAAAGTCGCACCACAAGTAATAAACGCATTTCAATATATTGTTCTTCCTTTTGACTTACCTTCTCTTTTTAGTTTTGAGGAAGCGGCAGAGCAACAACTGATCCTGGGGGTGCGAAGGAGCCACGAAGGCTAGGAGTTTAGAGGAGCGTCGCACGCTACGGGTTTGGAAGACTGACGAAGCCTCGGGGTTTGGAGGAGCGATAGAGGCTGGGTGTTCGGGGGACCAACGGAGGTTGGGGCTTTGGAGGAGAGTTAGATGAATGAAGGACTCTAGGCCTTCGAACCATCGACGGATGATAGGGCTTCGGACGAGTGACAAACAGACTCAAGATGCAGAACGAACCACTCTCCTACTCATCCATTGTTTTCAAATTTGAACACAAACTTTTCTCAATTCTAAGTGGAAATTTGTCATTTCATATTGGCAATTAATCACACAAAAGTCTCTAGGGGCTTTTTTGATATTGGAATTTGCATTGAAATTTTGTTGTAGTTTTTTTTGGTCCTTGGGACTTCTGAGTGATTTTACCTAGTATCTTTCTAATTTTTGTTTTCCTTTCTTATTAGTTGTTACTCGAAGGCACAAGTCCAAAAGGCTTTGGGAAAGGTAGCCTAGTTCCTCATTGCGTCCAGACTCCAAAGAACTGCATTTGGGCTTTAAAATAAAGCTAGTAACTGAGCATGTTTAACAGTGGCCTGACTAACTTAAGAAGCTTTCAAGACATGAAATCATAAACATCAAATTGGAGAGATGTTCACGTCCAATGCCTCAAATTGGGTTGCCTCATATAGGACGATACCTATACTTATGGGGGGAAATATCGAATTGGAAATGAATAGTTCAACGCGTTTGTCGAATTCCATGGACAAGGGGAGATCCAAATCCAGCTGATGTAGAGTTCTTTATAATTGTAAATAATATATTTGTTGTAAATATTGTAAGGTTTGTCAAATAAAGAGTCTCTCTAATATTGTTAGAATGTTTTAAAATGATTGAATAGATGTTTCTTAAGAAGTTATGTTTTTATAAATTAAGAAATTTATATATATTGGTTCATAAATTTAACAAATGGTTATAATTTTTATTTGATGAGGTATAGTGCTCTAAGAGACATATACCACTTCAAGATGTCAATTCATTGTCTACAAATGCCCACATTGTTACACTATAAGAAGAAGAGAATAGGAAGTCTCAATAATCTGTTGCTGAGATTATTTTCCTTTCTGTCAGTTTTATCACCTTATATCTTTATCAGAGAGCTCGATTAATTCTAGGGAATGCGGCTTCCTATCAATTGATGAGGTTGCGAAATAACTCCTAAAAACAGTGTTTTCAAATATGACTCAAACTAAATATTTTCTTGTTTCTTTACATATTTCACCAACAATATTCAAAATAGTAACTGGGAACTCCATAATGCGTATAAGTTTTAAAACCTTGGCCCCCTCCTCGGGTGGATGAGCTCTAATATACCAATACTAAAGGGTCATCCTGAATCTCATCAACGCACATGTTCATTAACGAGTAAAACCTATATACTCCCTCCGGTCCTAATTATAAGATAAAGTTGACTTTTTTGGAGAAATTAAGGAAGCTAATTAAATCACTTTAGAGTATTGATATTTTTAGTATCTTTAGATTATATATCAGTTTATTAGTCTAATTAATTAGTTTGAAGAAAAAAACAAAAATATAAATGTTCTAAAGTGATTTAATTGGCTTTCTTAATTTCTCTAAAAAAGTTAACTTTATCTTATAATTAGGACCGGATGGAATATATATATATATATATCAGCATTATCTGAAAATGTGGTTCCAATAGTTGCGCATAAAAGTTATCAACGTGCGTCACAGTAAAAGTGGTGCACCATCTCCTGATGATGCACCAAATTATCGTCAATTCACTTCTACTTTTCAACCTTGAAAAAACCATATTGGTAATCACCCCTCCATGCAGCCTTCGACACCTCACACAATCGTGTTATACATACATGTACCATATCGATCTGTCTTTCTACGTACGAGTTGTCTCCAATAATAATATGTGCCTAAAGTATGCTTCTCGCACTTATTTGGTGTATTAAAACAACTCAATTCAGAATCAGTATCATATATCTAGCTAATTGGAGTGGAATAAAACAAGAACTGAAACATAAATAAATGCCACAACAAAACATTCCAATTATACCACTAGGTCTCTACCGCCTATAGTGATGACTTGGATCAGAGGACAACCCACGAAGGGTATTACATCCAACGGTGATCCTGAGAACATTCTTCTTCATGTGAAACTTTATACTTTAAATTCTTCTGCCTCCTAATAATTAACATCACAATCTTGCTCCCCATTGAACTTTGTTGGAAACAGTAGTGAAATTTCATTCCATGAATAATTAACATCAAAATATTGCTCCTTCTTCGGACATCCACAATAAAAGAAAAACTAACAAGAGAATGATTGAAAACTAGACTTAAGAGAAGTACTCGTACAGAAGAAGAACAAAGAACCTGAAACAAGTTTGTTGGCTGATGAAAATTAACAAGGATCAATTATTAGACCAACGGCGCTTGTTACAAAAAAAACAAGGCCAGCATTAATTGCAGTGAAAGCACCTAATAAGTATACATTTATATGCAGCGAACCGTTACTGCCAAAACTAGCGTGGTTACATGTCAGCCAAAGCTCTTTTTGACTCAACATTCCACAAACGCTGTCGTATCATAGCTAAATGGAACCTTAACTGTCTCTCTCATATGGACAAGTAAGACTGAGGTGACCTGTATGCTTCTATGTCATCTTCAATCCCATCATTTAGTATTCATTATTATTTGAGAAAGTGCAGTTCCAATATTTCCTTTCTTTGTACAGATGGATGAATATATATGCACTTAGGAAAAGGACCCATTATTGCCTCTTGTTTAATTTGTGCACTCCTCTCATATATATCTTTGTTCACCATAATTATTTTTCAACTTTCCATCAATTTGTGCAGTTCGAGGGTACCCTATTTCAATTCTTTTTTTAATTCGTATCATATTAATTGCTCACATTTTTGTCTGGAATTTTTAATTCAATTGATACCAAACACTTGATTGAATCTTGATTTAAGTAAGATCAGAGGTCGTGAGTTTGACCATTTATAAATATGATGGGTGTATGAGTTCCTTCCATTTTGTGGAGAATCACTATTATAAAAAACATAAACTGTGACACTTAATTTAAACTTTTAAAGAATATTATGGTGCTTGGGAAACGCCATAGCTTCCAGCGCCATTAAATAAGCTACGGCGTTTTTTAAAATATGGAAGCATTGTAGCTTGATTATTTAATTTGTTTTTAAACTTATAAAACTATGGCGCTTTCGGGGGGAAGCGCCATAGGAAATTGGCACTTCTTATAGTGTTTTTCTAGAGAAGTGTCATAGGAAGTTTTTTTTTAAAAAAAATCATAATTATTTTAGTTTCCTAATGTAAACCTCCGTTTACAATCCAAATTCACAGTAATTTACATTACAATCCACAGCAAAATAAAATAATATAGCACGTATCTTTTACAATATTGCATTTTCATGTATCAAGTATAAAATAATTGCAGCATTTAACTTGTTTAAACTTGAGCCATACATGTTACTTCTGTAGAAGATTAAACTAAATATTACTCCCTCCGGTCCTAAATATAGGATAAAGTTTGTAGTGCAATTTGCACTACAAACTTTATCCTATATTTAAGACCGGAGGTAGTATTATACTTGCAAGTTTAAAAATTAAAAAACTTATAATATATAGGAAGTTCAAGAAGACAGAGTTGAAACTTCAAATAAATACCTGAAAAAAAATTATAAGCACATATGTAAGATTCATAAGAGATTTTAACTAAAAAAAATGTGGACCAAATGTTGAAAAAAAAACAATTACACACTAGAGAGCTTCTGAAGGAGGCCGAGACAAGAAGAAAAAAAACACTTAAGAGAGGTAGTTTTGTACTGCAACTGAGATCTAGGAAATATATGAGCTAGAGGGTACGTGGAAAGATGAAAATGAAAATAAAAATAAAAATAATTGGCTGTGAAAATTATATAGCAACATGGTGGGAGAAGCTATTGCGCTTTCTCAAGAGAGTGCCATCAAAGGCAAATAATATATGCCTTTAATGGCACTCCCTTGAGAAAGCGCCAATAAAGGCATTATTGTTTGTAAGGTTGTAAGTTTTTTTTTTAATACAGAAGCTTTTGTCAATTGGTATTATAGTTTACTTTTTTTCTTTTTAAGTTTAAAATATGTTATGAATCTTAACTTATAATTTTATGTATGCTTATAATTATTTTTCAGGCATTTACTTGAAGTTACGACTTTCTCTTAAACTTTCTATGCAATATAAATTTTTTTAATTTTTAAGCTTACAAATATAATTTTATTAGTTGTTACTTGTTTAATTTACTCAATGTCTTTTATATTTAACTTATTACTTAATTTTTTTTAAAAAAATATTTTCTATATGCCTACTTGATCGAGAAAAAGTTGAAAAAGTCTTACAAAAAAAATGTTTAAAAATGTGTATTAAATCTTTAATGGCATTTTCTCAAGGAAGTGTCATTAAAGGCTTAATACACCTTTTTCAATGTTTTTTTTTGTAAAAATTTTTCAATGTTTTCTCAAGTAAATAGGTATATAGAAAATATTTTTTTTAAAAAAGAATAATTTTAAGTAATAAGTTAAATATAAAAGACATTGAGCAAATTAAACAAACAACAACTAGTAAAATTATATTTGTAAGCTTAAAAATTAAAAAACTTATAATGCATAGGAAGTTTAAGAGAAGTTGTAACTTCAAGAAAATACTTGGAAAAAATTTATAAACACATATAAAACTATAAATTAAGATTCATGACAAATTTTAAACTTTAAAAAAAAAGAGAAAATCATAGTACCAATTGCACAGGTGATAAAAGAGAGATAGATACATAGATATGACATTTTTCCTCCAAAATCATTTCGATTTAATTAATGTCTTATGATCCATAACTTCTGTGATCCCTGCTCTTTACTCTACTTCCCCATAATCATATAATTAGCTTCTGGAAAAGACATCGAGGTAAACTGCTTTACATTGCAGTGACAATTAAGTAGCTATATATCTATATTTACGTGATGAGGCATATGGGTAGAGCCAAGTACGTACGCCAATTAATATAGAGAATCCATCAGTTTCACAAATATAATTGTGATTATTCTCTTCGGTCATGTGCGTCTAAAATCAAAATGCTAGCTACTTAAATTGAGAGACTGCTTTGAGTTTCAGCACTAGGAAAGAAATAAAGCTGAGAAATTGAGAGTACTCTTTGTGTGTGTGTGTGTGTGTGTGGGGTGGTCACTGAGGATGAGACTGAAAATGCAGCAATAGAAGGAACAAGGGTCAAAGGAAGAGTGATGGAAGTGGAGAAAACTGTGTTGTGTTGGGGTCATATATATAAGCAAATTCTGGTTGTCTTGTGTTTATCAGTAAAGTCTTCAACTTTCCATGTAAGCAAAAGCCCCACACTTATATCTCTTGTCCTGAGTTCCCCAGTGAGCCGAACTATATATCCCATTATTATTATAGCATGTATCCTAGCTAGGGTTTTAGCCTCGAATCATTATTCTCCTAACACGCTCCCACACACCACTATAACTTCTGCTTCATTCACTTGCTTCTTTTTTCTTCATTATTATTACATCCCCCACCATCAGCACCTCTCTTTTTCAACGCCTAATTAGTTATAAATTGAATTTCTAATATATACGGCGTGCTTTTAATTTTTTCATAATAACAAGTCGATTTTTAAATTTCGTTTTGTTCTTGTGAAATAGCGGAGACTAATGAGTTTTTTCATCGGACACAAAAAATAAATTATTCTGGCATTATATATTAGCTAGGTTCTTACTTAATTATAGAGTATGCGCATAAGACTGATGTATGTTACTTTTCCCTTAGGAATCAGCATAAAAATAAAGTTTATTAAAGGATCACTTTGCCGAGAGTAATGATATATAGGAGTTGTTCAATTAAAAAAAATATACTCATATATATGTGCGACAAATAAATTTCCCCTAATTTAAACTGCAAGTATATGTTATTTATTGTTGCTTCAGCAGTAGAGTTATTACTCAAGTACAAAATTATATAGCAATGATGCTTGTCACTTCAGAATCACGACGTGCTTTTCTTATTTGCACACCATTCTTCTTTTTTCCTTTTCTTCACCCTATCGCGAAAGCAAGGTTAAAGTGAAGTGATAACTACTTTTGTTTGTTTGATAAACAGAGAAACCAAAATTAAGCATCTTAATCAGTTCAAGTTGAGAGATAAATTAATGAGTAATTAATAACTAGGATCCATTCGCTAGGTCCCAAACAAATTGTTAAATTCAACGGACCACGCAAAAGACCAACAGGGTAAAGCTTATTGGTTGGATGAATCTAGTCATTGACCAACTGATGATTCTGCATAGCCCACAAAGAGAGTGTTAGTTATTTTAGGGGCTTGTGACCTGAACTGTTTTGTGGCATGGTGGCTTTATTGAATATGGATTCTGTCTCACCTTTCTCAACGAAACACTATACATACGTACCCTGCTTTTTCAAGCTATAATTGGAGGATATTATTGGACCTACTTTGATTCCCCATTATACCCTTGGTCCCCCTCCACTCGAATTTAGTTTTGGATGAGCAGGAACCTCTTTTTACCTGGACCGTTCAGATCTCAGATTTAATTTTTTTTATTTTTATTTTTTTAAAAATTATTTTAATGAATAGAAAATCTAAAATAAAAATAATCTTTTAATTAATATTTTTTTTAAAAATAATTTTTTATTTAAATATCATCAATTAAAAAAATCAAATCTGAACCATCCAAATAAAAATACTTTCCCACGAAAACTGGCTCGCCCTCCACCCCCATCTCAAATCTTCAATGAGATCTCTAAAATAAATTTCCAGCTTCTCGAAACTACTCTTGCTTAGATATATTCTTATTAATAAGCTACACATTGTCTGCTTTGAAGTTTCAACCATAAGGATGCGGTCAATTATTGTACTTGTTACGACTTCACCTTAAGCCACGTGGCTAGTAATGAAATATCAACCATGAGGAGCTTGTTTTTTGTTTTTCTTTTTTGGTATCTTTCCTTCGAGCTATACGTACGTGGCATTTGTATTGTTAATAACCAAATGAATTTATATTTATGACCATGGAATTAATGATCATATTCTGAGCTTCATTACATTCTCTCTAGTGGTGAAGCATTAATTATAATCTATACATGTTTAACTCCTAAATGACAAGTCATCAATGTAACATCCCTCATGCATCATCAGTGATGTATAAATCATTCTGAAACCTTATATAATGTTTCATTTCAAAGATGTATGCCCAGCCCAATATGATTTGGATCGGGTTGAAGGTTAATTAAGGGAATGAGTTTCGCAATCTTTAGTCTTAGTGGGGTATGATTTTTTTCCTTTTTTAAAAAGCCTTTTTAATAAGGGACATGATGGTCAAGCATGATATATAAATAGGGTCTCTTTCATGATACTGCAAGATTAATTTACTATGTAGAGAAGCAGGTACAGAAGTAAAAGCTAAGAAATCAATTTTTCAGCCTCAAGTTTTTCTCTTGTACTATTTTGGCAATAATAATATCCATTAACGAACCCACCTGTCAATAAACCTTGACACACTAATTAGTAATAATGATAAAAATAATCATGTTTGGGGTCAGAGTCATGATTTTAAATTTTCCCTAACGACCTGATCACTAACGAGAGAGTGTCTCAATATATACGTAATGATGATTAATATTGATAACCCAAACTCATAGTCTTGTTCAGCGTAATTAATTGTCTAACGATAACTTCTGCAAATCTAACTCTATATAAAATGATACATGTGAAGGACAACGCATTGCGTGTACATGTGTGTGCATGAGTGGTTAAGTGATGGGGTCTAAGTAACACCATAGTTGGAAATGTTGGATACGATTTTGATACTCATCTTCGCGTGTATGACTGTTGTTGGCGCAGACTTTATTAACCAGGACCACGCCATAGCAAGGAAAGTGCCAATTTTTTCTTTTATTGTTTTTGGGTAAGTGAAAAATAATGCCATTTTTTATACTTCTTCGTTGTCTTGCTTTGACCCACAAAGAAACTAAAAGCGTTAATACTGCTGCTTAGTCTCGTCTTTGGCTCTAAGTGCTTCAGTGAGCTTTGATTAGTATATATTGAAGATGATGCAAATAAATTCAATGCAAGTCCTCACTCTTTCGGGCCGGAATATGATGTGCCAAACAACGATATATATATAAATTTTTATTTCAAAATTGTTAAAAAGGATCAGTCTAGTTAGCTCATTAATTTTTTGTTGACGCATAGGAAGGCATCAACATATCACATTTATAGGAGGCCCTAATTAAATCGGCATAGATGAGTGTGCTACCAAATATGTATATGACTTGAGAAGCTCACATAAATCAGAAAGTTGGGCATGTTGTGTACGTGTGTATATATGCACTTCTAAGTTCTGCCTTTCATTTTTTTTTATTGCCATTAATATTCTATATATACATATAAAACAATTTTCAGTATCATTTCACAATCATTTCTTTTGAAAAGTGGCACATCCCTTATGAAGTTTTGACACCAAAGAAAGTGCAGGAGAATCAGGTTTTGCAGCGTATAGACCTTATTGCGGTGCCTGTCTGTATGACACTAAATGTGACATTTAATTTGTAAATAAATAGGGGGAATTCATTTAAAGGACAAATGGACTAAATTTATTTCAGTAAAATACCAAAACATTCTGAAATTTCACTACAGGACCAATGACTAAAATAAAAACAAGTTTGTAGGAAAAATAATAATAATGTCCCTTACTTTATTTTTTTAAAAAAATGTTTGATTGTCGTTGGAGCTCCATTGGCCAACTATCAAAGCTTGGCGTCGACAGGAGCTCCAACCACCAGAAATTAATGTGTTATTCATAGGAGAATTTCACTTATTCATGAAAAGTTGTAAACTTATTCATAAAGATCAGAACACTTGCAAAAGCGATTTATTCAATTTGTGTTGTTCATATGTAAAATTCACTTGTTCATGAAAAGTTGCTCCACTTGCAAATGGGACTTATTGAATTTTTGTTGTATGAACAACACAAATTAATAAGTTAATAAGAAAACATATGATCATGAACAAGTCTCATTCGCAAGTAATGTCCAGCTCTTCACGAACAAGTGGATTACACATTTGAACAATACAAATTAAACAAGTTGCATTTGCAAGTATTTAACTCTTTATGAACAAGTGAAATATCCTCCTATAAATAACACATTAATTTTCAGTTATCAGAGTTCCGGTCGGTTAGCTCTTGAGCTTCAACGGCTACGAGCTTTTGCTAGGCGGCGGCCAGTGATCGGTTGCCGGAACTCCAGTGACGATCAAACCTTTTTAAAAAATAAAAGATAAAGCAAAGGGCATTGTTGCAGTTTTATCTATAAAACTTATTTTCATTTTGGTCCTTAGTTGTGCAGTAAAATTTTAGAATGTTTTGATTTTTTTCTGAAATAAATTTTATCCTGTGATCCTTTAATGAAATTCTTTCAAAAAAATATTGTGTGAATATATAAATGATAATAATCCGTAAGAAATGTTATAGTTCATATTAATTAACACACACCAGCCAACTCAGCCAGGCAATGTTGTCAAGTTTGCGTTCTCCCACACATATGTTGGCGAGTTACATAGTTGGCTCTATTACTGTTAAAAATGAGAGTGAATCAATTAGTTAATTATGTAAGTTTCTAAAAAAATTAGGCTAAAGTATATGTTGGATCGTTTATGTTTGTATCAAGTATCATTTTAGTCTCTTAAGTTTATAAAGTGTATTTTTAGTCCATTTAATCTAACACTATTAGTTTTGCTTAACGGAAAATGCTGAGTAGATGAATTGAAGCAATGACTCAGCATTTAAATGCAGACAAAGCGTAACATTTTAAATTTTAATTATTTAATATAATTTTTTTATAACAGTATTTTTATAATTTAAAATTAAAATAAACATGCAAAAATTGAAAATCCTTGTCGCCAATTTGGAAGATCTGAAACAATCCCTGGATTTCAATCTGAGACGGGAGACTGAAGCATTGTTCCAAATTTCAATCCCAAACTAAGTCCCTGAGATAATCTACACAGCTCAACAACTTTTTATTCTGATTATTTTTTATCGAAAATATTCTAACGCCCTCGTATCTGGGTTTTTGGATTTCAATGTTTGTTGTTCAAGTAGTGTGCCCTTGAGATTTGTGATTGGAGTTCATAAAAGGCATTGCAATCAATTTTTTGTCTACTTGTTGCAATATATAACGAACATGGGGAAGAGGAAAAATGCAATTGACGTTGTTTCACTTTAGGTTTGCTGATGCGCAGCGTTGTCCAACACGATATTGCAGAGTATAAGCTTAAAAATAATTACTCAACTCTCTGCAAATCTTTCGAATAAACAATGGAATAATAGGTCTACAGAAATCCAAACCCAGATACAATGGCCAGTGCGCTAGGAGATCTAGAAAAAGGGTGCGGCAAAATAAGGGTTTCCGATCGGTAGGAGCAGATAAAACATGGAATAAAAAATGATAATTTTTCTATTATTATTATTATAATTAAACCATGAACTTGTTAGATTTGATGTGGCAGCAAGGTAGGATTAAAATAATGAGATTTGATAAGTCAATATTTTCCGTTAAATGAGACTAACGGTGTTAAAATTAAAGGACTAAAAATACACTTTTGAAATTTAAAGGACTATAATGAAACTTAATGCAAACATAAAGGATTAAATGTATGCTTTAGCCAAAAAATTAAGACTTCCTCGTTGGCTATGATTACAAGAAGACTAGCTTAATTATGAAAACTGTGCCCATTACCAAAATAAGATCAGATCAAGTGGAAAGCCAGATTTGGAGAAGATTATATTCACTAACATGTTTGGTTTCCTCTGCATCATGCACATACGAATTTATATTTGTCCTCTTCTGTGACGATGAGGTCGGGCGCTTTACACTGTGTTCTAATCACACTACTATAAAAAACGCTTTTAATGTCTCTTTTTTTTTTTTGCCTTTTAACGTCTGAAAACAGGAGGACGTCTATCTGAGCGACGTAGAAAAAATTGTTAATAACGTCCGTAAAATAAGGGACGTCCATAGTCTGGACTTTAGACGTCCCCACTTAAAACTGGGGACGTCTAAAGTGTTTTTAAAAAAAAAAGAAAAATCGTTTATATTACAGATCTGGAATAAACAGTGTTTAAAACTAGAAATTACAGATCATCGTCAATAAAATTACAGATCTAGCATATGAACTCCAAATCCAAAATCTACACAATAATAACTTTAAAGCTAAAATCTCATAGGCAGAAGATGAAAACAATAAGAGGAATCAATTGCAAAAAACTTACCTCCTTCTATTATTGAAATTCATTTTCACATACTAATGAATAGAGAAGAGCGACAGGGAGAGACGAACCTCGTTTTCTCGGTGAGAACGTAGCCATGAAGCATATTTCAGGGTCTCGATCTACAAACCACAACAATACAAGTTAGAAGATAAAATAGAAGGGAAACCCAAAGAAAAAAGATAAAATAATAAAAAACTGTAAGAAAACATAACAGATCTGGATCGAGGTGAAAAAAGAGAGAGAAAGGAAGAAGTAATAGTAAAAAGAGCATATAAAGAAGAAGAAGGCAGTAACTCTCCTTGTGTTTGCAGCGAGAGGAAGAGAAAGATGAAAGTAATATAAAACTGACAGTAAAACTGATAAATAAAGACTGTCAATATAAATTTGAATTGTTTTTTATGTCCCCAATTTAATTTAAGGACACCTAAAGTTATCCAGTTATTTTATTTTTTATTTTAGACATCCCCAATCTAAATAAGAACGTCTAAAGTCACACTTTAGATATTCCTATATATATTAGGGACGTCTAATATATATTAGGGACACCAAAATGGCGTCCCTGATGATACCTACACCAAGGACACCATTTTGGCGTCTCTAATAATATTAGGGACACCAAAAGGAGGTCATTAATTAAAAAAAAATTTAATTCTAGACATCCCCACTATAAATGGGGACGTCTAAAGTATGACTTTAGACGTTCCTATTTAGATTGGGAACGTCTAAAGTAATTTTTTTTTATTTTATGCAGGCTCACTTTAAGCGTCCCCAGTGGATTTAGGGACGCCTTAAGTGAGGTTTAGACGTCCTCAGTTAAGTTGGGGACATCTTAGGGGAGCTTTAGGCTTCCCCAGTTAAACTGGGGACGCCTAAAGCTATACAATTCTCACTTATAATTATGAATATGCCATCAGTTATTTTTTGACGTCCCTTTTTAAAAATGAGACGTCCTTTAAGATCGTAATATGCATATTCTGTAGTAGTGTTAAGTCACAAAACCATTATTAATTAATCAAAACCTCGGCATTTATATATGGATACATCCACTTAATTATGAGACTTTGGACGCATATATAATCTGCATGCGTCCATATATAGACGAGCTAGCCGCAAGCGTTAATTTGGCTCCCAATGAGCAGAAAATGAATAGAAGGGTAGGATGGTGATCGATGATGTAACAAGGAATTAAGGATATCACAAAGTGTGTGTGAAATTGTGAAGAGTGATTTAAAATTCAAACTCCCTTAATATAATTGAAAAATTTGCATGTGAATTCCAAAATATTAATAGGTTCTTCTATATTAATTATATACAATTACTTCATATTTTAGAAATAAAAATGCAAATTTTAACTTAATGACACGGATGCTTTCTTATAAGTGGGAGGTCGTAAATTCGACCCGGCTTGTAATGACCTTATTACAATAGAAATTCTCAAAATTAAACCTCAATTGGAATTTTTTCAATTAAGCAACATTTTCATATTCATTTTTTATGGTTCTTAGTGTTAGATATACAATGAAATTTCATATACAGAATGATAAGAAGATTAGTCATAATGTGGGGATGTCCAAAATTTTTTAAGTTATTAGGTGTAATCTATGCAAAACTCTAATACCCAAATAATTATATTGGTTTGTCAAAAAAAAAAAAACTAATTATATTGGTTTTCTTAGTTCCCTACATTTTTAAAATGAATAATAGATTAAAAATATTTAATTGAAAAAGCCATTCCGACTTAGCTAGGATTAAAAATTTTGCAAAATAAGCTTACTGGCCCCTAATATAAGACCCATTTGATTTTTTGGAGAGATTAAGAAAGTTAAATAAGTTAGTTAATCATAGAATATGTCATATATCACTTGATTATAGATTAATTTATAAGTCAAACAAATTAATTTAATATAAAAACGACGAATATGAATACTTAAGAGTAATTTATTAGGAAAATTGCCATAAAAGACCTCATTAACCTAATATTTACCGAATAGGACATGTTCTGAACTGGCATTATCTTTTTAATAGTAAAAGACTCAAATGCCCTTAATGAGAAAAGAGAGGGCAAATGAAAGGAAACAAAAACAGAATCAGTGAATTCTCATTAATAAACAGAGCAAGTGATTGATGTGGAAAGTGAAGGCTTCTTCTCCTTGCATGTGCAGAGATAAATGTCCTCCCTTTTGGTCGTCTTTCACTGTGGATGCTGCCGGAGGTTTGATGCATCAGTAAAGGCTAGAGAGGTGAGTTGTGTCGAGACCCTCATTCATAGTTCAGAATTTGATGGAGTTGATGATTTGCCACGCTTTTTTGCTCCAAAGTTAGGTTTTTTTATTGTTGTTTTACTGAGTAAGGAAGTAGTAAATAAATTAAATTGTGGTTTCAGTAGGTTTTCTGATTTTCTCCATAATCATCAAGGTCCCATTTACTTTGTAGCAAATAGATGCTTTCCACTTCGGGGTAGATAATTGCACACAGGAAATAGTTTTTGCACATTAGGAAGTGTTCTTGCACAGAAGGGAAGATGTGTTGAATGTGGGGAAAGATCTTTCACACATGGTTAAGTGGCACTTGTGAACACTAAATAAACCCAAGTGAAAGAAACATTGAACCAACGGAACATGTTTTGCACGTTGTAGAAGATAATTGCATATAGGGAAGAGCTTTTGCACATATGGAAAAGTTTTCGCTCATAGGAAAGACATATTGAACTTGGGGAAGATTGTTCATACATGGTTATATGACACCTATGAAGACTGAAAAGGAACCTAAGTGGAAGACATTTAGTAACTACGGAAGATGCTTTGCATGTAGTGGTAGATCATTGCACACGGGGAAGATATCTTGCACACATGGATGAGTTTTTGCATGTGGGGAAGAGTTTTCGCACATGGTTATATGACACTTGGGAATGAAAATGAACCCAAGTGGGAGATATTTTGCACACAGAATAAGTTTTGCACGTAGTGGTAGATCGTTGCACATAAGGTCACATCTTTGAAGACGGAAGAGTTCTTGCACATAAGGGAAAAGTTTTCACACTTGGGTATATGAAACTTGGGAATGAAAATGAACCCAAGTGGGAGATCTTTCACACATAGAAGAAGTTTTGCACGTAGTGCTATATCGTTGCACATAGGATCACATCTTTGAAGATGGAAGAGTTTTGCACATAGGAAAAATTTTTTACATATAGGGAAGAGTTCTTGCACGTAGGGGAAGAGTTTTCGCACTTGGGTATATGGCACTTGTGAATACTAATGAACCCAAGTAGAAGACATTTTGCAACCACGGAAGACGTTTTACACATAAGGGTGGATCATTCGCATAAACGGAATACATCTTCCACACAGGGATGAAAGTTGACTACATGGAATACATATTGCACTCGAGGAAGAGTTTTTGCACATAAGAAAGAAGTGTTGCACGTAGGGAAGAGTGTTTGCAGACCACGCGTGATATACAAAACAAGTACTTATATACCAAAGTTATATATAAATAATTGAGTTTCAAGTAATACAACTATGGAGAACAAGGAATTTTCCAACAACAAAAAGCAAAACCAAAAACAAAGTATAATAGTCAACAAAAGCGTAGGTATCAATGAATACTTTTGAATAGAGCCAAGTTGTGGCCCTTTAGATTGTTTAATAGAGTCTTATAGGTCATGAATTCTTGTGTTCTTTAGTAATTTAAATAGAATTACAATATCATATTACTGATTTGGGTATGTTCTAGGCTCACAAGTTTAGGTACCAAATGTCCAGATAGATTTGAATTGCCAAGATCGCTACAAAAAATATTATAAAACCATCAACACAATCATCAAAGAAGAGAATAAAAACTGTTTTTAATCAACTAAATCCTTCGAATTCCTCTTCCAATAAAAAAGATTATGAAACTGATTGAACAAGCAATCCATGGACTCAAAACTTAAAATTGCAACCACACTAACTCAATTAATGAATATTTTTGTCAACAATTTTAGACATGTTCTTCTTGCAAAGAAAAGGCATCATGATTCGTTTCATTATACAAAGATCCTGAATATTTAACAAGGGAACACTACAGAGAACTTCTATAGCAGAAAAACAACATATGCTGTCATAACAGAAAAACAACATATGCTGCCTCTTCAGAGCTTAACAAGATTGAATCACCCAACTGTGCCATTCATTCCCCCCACCCCCATACCCCAAAAAGGAAGAGAAAGAACTAAAGCAGCAACTTTGAAGTGAATGGATATAGCAAACTTAACACAGCAACATCCCTGAGTAAGTAATTTATCACAGCAACTCAAATTTCTACTAGACACTTTAAGAAAAGAATTTTCTTAACAAAACTTGCAATTAAGTTTAAGGATTACACAGGTGTAGCAATAGGAGAAGTCACATTTACCAAGGACAAAATGAGCTATCTAGCAACAGTTTTATGCCCATAATAATGCAAAACCGAAGAAAGAGATATAAGTGGATTTAATAATGGTGATGATAAAATAAAGAAAGAGAAAAACAGAAACACAAACCTCAGATGTCAGGTGTTCTTCACCACCTTCTATCCATGCTACTACATGGAGAGGCCGCCGCCACCGTACCCAACACCTCCTCGACACCACAAAGACCCACACACCTCCCTACCACCGTAAAAACCCAGACATCTCGCCTTGTTGCCATCGCAGAGACCAATCGTGCATCGCCACCACCAAGACCCACACTCCGCCACCCCTGCAAAACCCCACACTCTGCCTCGATCGCCAACTCCCACACCCTTGTCCGCTGCTCTCGACCTTGTATGATTCTCTCCACCGAGTCCGCCCTTCCCTCTTCAACTTCGCTTGTCTTATGAATCAAAAATATTTGAGACCTTCTTTCTCTTCTTTTTTCTAAGGAACGAAAAACCGAACCGGGTAATGAACCGGTCACAGCACAAGTTCAAGGGTTAATGGGTCAACCGGGGTCTAACCGATAGTTGAACCGGTAATATTAAAATTTTATAATTTATTAGTGGCAATATATATTAATATATTTTTAAATTTCTATAGATAAAAATGAAGATTTTTAGGACAAAAAACGCTTAAAATCTATTAGTATTAGTTTTAATGCCTATACTTATGCAATGATATCTCATTTTCTATAATTATTATATTTTTTAAAATAATTTTTTCATTATCTTCTTCATTTTTTTAGATTTGTTCTTTTTTTACCTACTTTTTTCTTCATTTTGGTCTTCAACCTTCCAATTTCCCTTAAAAAAAGTACAAAATAAAAAATCTAAAAAATAAAAAAAGAATGAAACCGGTTCAACCAGTTGAACCACCGGTTTTATCGTTTTTGACTGGTCCAACCGGTCTGACGATTTAATTTCAAACCAGATTGGACCACTGGCCAGTTCCCAATTAACCGGTTGAACCGGCCGGTCCGGTCCCTTTTTTGTTCAATGCTTTTTTCAGTAATCCACTAAGGGTATTTGAGTATTTTACTATTAAGAAGATAATGTCAATTCAAGACAGATCCCATTCAACAACAATTAGATTAATGAGGTATTTTATGATAATTTTTTCTAATTTATTTAGATTCTTTAATCTTTAAAAAAAAGTTAATTGGGTCGTATTTTCGGAGTATCATTTATTAAGGTTATGCGTCCAATCTAAGAGAAAGGAGTTAAATGGCCTGGTGGCTTTGTAATAAAATTTGATGTCATATGACTAAGTATCCTTAGTTAATAATATATATGGAGTATTTGATTGATATCGCTACACATGAAAAATAAAATTTTGTAGTTTATAAGTTCATGATCATATGGCTACGGGGATATAATGGAGGCCACCCCGGTTAAGCAAAACCAGCTTAATCCTAATTAAAGGTTTAACCTCTCATCCCGGATTCCTGGTCGACTCATCAGATCAGCGAGTTTTGTAGAAATGAAAGAGGTCAACGCTTCCTCTCGCTTTCTTCATCTCTGACGTCATCCTCCCGCACCGTCCCATCACCATTTCTTCTTTTTTATCTTTTTCGTTTTTCTTTCTAGTAATTTTTTTTACCTGTTTTATTTGGCATTTTCCTTCTGCGTTCCTCATAAATATGATACTCCCTCCTTTGCCTCTGACATTCCCTCACTCACTCACTCGCTCACTTTCTCCCTCCTCCGTTGAGTAACTGCTTCCGATATCTCCGGTTAAAATAACGCTCACCAACACGCACCATGTACCCACACTCAAACGATACATTCTCACGCGCCGCCAACTCCATCGATCATTCGCCGTCGCAAACAGCAGCCACCGCTCCCCTACCCTACCCTTCAGTTACGTCAATGCATTCCATCTCCACTTCTCAGCCACACTTTATTATTCCCGACCAGCTCGCCGTCACTGATTTTGACTCGCTGCTCAACTCGGAGATGAGCCTCAACAATAGTTGCAGCAGCGGCTGTAGCAGCTACGGCTCGCTCAGGTCGCTGGCGACCTATAAAACTCAACGACCAAGCTTGGTGCAGCGGAGCGTGAGCAGCCACTCGCTCCATAAGAATGAACACCGCCACCCTATTTCTGCTCTGTTTGCCGAGTTTTTCGACTCCGACGACGGTCCGGTACGCCGAGTTTGCAGCACCGGTGATTTGCAGGTTAGTCCTCGCCTTACAATCTCTTACGTGTCATATTTTTTAAAAGGACTTTTTTTTTTTTTGGCTCTCTCATGGATAAGCTGACTGAAAATCAATGTGCACAAATTAAAGTGATTCAAAGAAGCTATCAAAGTTGTTTTATGTTTGGCCAAAGAAACAAAAAAACTTGTTTTTTATGTTAGATTTCAAGCACTCATAATTACTTAGGACAATACTGTTTAATTTTCAATATCTAAATAATGTAACCGCTTATTTTTAGAGACCGAACAAAACTTGCATGTTGGTGGTCCAAAAATAAACAGGATATAGAATTTGATTATTCAGGATTAATAGTGATGGATAGATTTTTTTGCTATATATAGTTGTGTTTATACTACTTCAATACATACATATATGTACGTACGTATAAATTATGAAAATTATACGGTGCAAATTATAAGCATCTCATTTGAATGCAACAGAGGAATAATCAAGGGTCAGAGATTGCATTGTCAAGAGAAAGTAGTATGATCATAGAAGGAATGAGCAGAGCTTGCCCCTATAGTCCAGAGGAGAAGAAGGTGAGGATTGAGAGATATAGAAGCAAGCGAAATCTGAGAAACTTCAACAAGAAAATCAAGGTAAATTAATTAATTAGCTTCTTTTATTTTCCTTAATTATATACTCCTCCGATCATTAATATAAGATATATTTATCTAATTTAATTAGATTAAAAAAGTTAGTTGAGTTAGTTAATGTGACATCTATTTTCTAAAATACTTTAATCATCTTCCTTAATTCTCTTATTTCCTCTCCTCCTTGGTTATTATATATTGAGGGGCATCAATACGGTAAATTAGGAAAACAATGGCAATATGTCTTATATTCAGGACTAATATCAACCTTAAATATATCTTATATTAAGGACAGAAAGGAGCATCTTTCATTGTAACCATTCTAATTAGGGAGAAAAAAGACAAAAAAGAAGCAGAAGCCACCAAAGATGGGCAACACTGTGTGGATGGGAAAATTATTAAATCCATAAGGCCACTCTTTTGTGCAGATTTGGCTCAATGAACCCGCATTAAATAAATCATGTCCAACTTTGGAGTAAAACGTTAAAAGTTAAGAAAACAGTGAAAAGTGATCATCCTCAATTGAGAAATGAAATGACATGCATTTTCAAATTAATAATAGGACTGCCAGAAATTGTTCCCCATATTCTTTGCGCCACATACATACAGCACCCTGCTCTCCTCACTAAACGATAAAAATAGAACAGCTCCTATGTTTATATTTATGTGTGTGTGTGTGTTTTATTATTACGGTTTTGAATCTCTGAAGCATCAACTCTTCTCACAAATTTGTCTCATTCTCCAACTAAGAATTCCATTACTGTCAAAACCTTAGAGAAAAGATCATTCAGAACATGGAAATAATTCTTCTTTATACTGTACTATATCATTACCACAATCCACACCCACACACACACATGTAGCTTGTCGTATCAAGAAAATCTCAGTTAGAAATTAAATATTTGTTTATTAGTGATAAATTCTTCTTTATACAGTATGCTTGCAGGAAGACATTGGCAGACAGCAGGCCACGAATCAGAGGAAGATTTGCGAGGAACGAAGAAACTAAGAACCCTGAAGTTCAATGGAGCCATGAGAATGGTGGTGGAGCTGAGGAAGAAGATGAAGAAGAAGAGAATTGGTTTCGTTTGTTTGATAATTTAGTTGCTGCAAATAATCATGTTCAAGAGCCTCAAGATAATAATTCTTCATTTGGTTTCATGTTTTAGAATAAAGTATAGCTATCAGCTTCAATCGGAAATTTGGAATAGCTATTGAGATCCTCTTTTTTTTAAAAAAATGTATTATGGTGTGAATTTAGTAATTATAGTACATAATGTAAATATATATAGTGATTGGGATGTGATCATGTGCTCCTACTAGACTTTAATCTGGCTAGGGTAAAGTTTTTGAGTGCCATTTTTACCTTTTTATAAACTATCTGCATCAGCAGC
Source organism: Inga leiocalycina (assembly GCA_963242795.1). Lineage (NCBI taxonomy): Eukaryota > Viridiplantae > Streptophyta > Magnoliopsida > Fabales > Fabaceae > Inga > Inga leiocalycina. Next base: position 62,732,984 of record OY725329.1, read on the forward strand.
AGCAATTAGTGCCTAATTGTATATCAAAACTTTAATGACAAGTTGTTATTGGGTTTTAATTTCTATATGTATACTATGTTACATATAAATACTTTTTGTGGAAGCGTACATGAAAAAACAAAAAGGTAGTTAATTTAGTATCCTGAAGTGGACAAGGCTGTGCTTAAGCCTTAATATTGATTATTGATCTAAATTTGGCTTCCACGTTTTGCTTTCTTGCAGATGAGGGATATAGGGATTGCATTTAACACCTCAACCTTTGATGGAAAAAATTTTAGCTTTTTTTTTTTTTTTTTTGCATGACCGAGCGGCATAAAAAATATTAATAAAGTAATAATAATAAGACCCAAATTCAAATTCTGGAAATCAAATTTAGCTGAACAATGAACAGCCTCCGAAGCACGTACATACGTATAATATAAGATAATTATGTCAGTGTGTAATATATCAATAAAACTAATTAATAACCATATGTTTCTACTCTGCAACTTAAATATTGAGATAAATAAAACAAGTTATTTGTACATGATGATTAGAGAAAGAGATTTGAGGCCGACAAGTTGGCCCAGCTTAATTAGTCCCTACCATAAACTTTTCTTTAGCCAAAGAAGAGTAAACAAAGAATTGGTAAGCATCAATATGTGTAGAATCTGTTTGGCAAACTTATGTTTGGGAAAATATTAAATAAAAGGCCACTTTGGAACATATTCATGTTGGAGCTGCTTACCTTATTTATGTAATATTGCATGCCCACTTCAGGTATTGCTTTCATACAGAGTTACGAACCCAATGATTAAATATATACGATTGGGGTGTGCCTAGCTTTCATAAATGATTAAGCAAGAGAGTCGTACAAAATTGCAAGTTCAAGTTGTGAAGTTGACGAGGGGAATGTAATGTGAGATTGACGCATATTGATGATTGTTTTGAATGAAATGAGTGTGTGTGTGTGTGTGTGAGAGAGAGAGAGAGAGAGATACATAAAGGTTATGACTTGTGAGGTAACATGCAAATGGGGAGAGAGGACGGCCCTATGCACGTCTTTGTCGGCCGGCGCTTTGTTAGCCACTAGGCCTCTTTGGGGTCCCTTTTTAATTCTATATAACTTCATCAATTTATAAAGCAAAATCCATTAGCCATTCCCAAATCAACAAAAGCTATTCTAAACGTATAAACAAATTCAATAGATTTTTTTTTTTTGGAACTGTGAAATCGAAGGAATATACCCATCAAAAAATTTATAACAAATAAGTAACAAACAATAATAAGTGATAGTGCAAGAAATGAGCTAAGGTCTATATTGCTAACCTGTTGTTCACGATTACATTCATTTTTCAGGATCTCATAGTGATTTTCTCTAGTTTTTTTTTTTGGAATTAAAAAACCATTTACTTGGGGGAATTTTCACTGTCGAATAATGGAATATGATGAGCAAAAACAGGGCGTAATAGTGTTGGAGGGGAGAAGTAGGAGAAGGATGAGAAAGGCAAATGATGAAGAAAGGAATGATGAAGAGGTGAAATTGGGGAGCATGATTACATAGATAAGCAGGTTAGCTATGCTAGAAGCTATATTTATATGAATATGTGAAGACACCTACGAGTTTTGAAAAGCCTTCTAAATCTGATATCACTATCGTTTGGCTTCATACCAAATATTCTGCACATGGGAAGCATTGTTAGTCAGCTTCTCCAGTAGGTCCCATCTCTCCTTGCTCGAACCTTCCTCCTTCTTTTCACTATTCCTTTTATTTACTTCATCCAGTCCTAATTATAAAATAAAATTGACTTTTTTAAAAAAATTAAGGAAGCCAATTAAATTACTTTAGAATATTTATATTTATATTTATTTCTTCAAACTAATTAATTTGACTAACAAACTTATATATAATCTAAGGATACTAAAAGTATAAATACTCCAAAATGATTTAATTGGCTTCCTTAATTTATCCAAAAAAATCAACTTTGTCTTATAATTAGGACCGGAGGGAGTATTTGGCTGGCAATATTAGGTTCATTTAAATATATTAGCTCGTTATTTATGATGTTATGATTTGCTATAATTTTCATATTCATATTGATAAAGGAGGCACCAACGTTGCTGTTGGTGAGAGAAATCCCTGTCAAAACATAAATATGGCAAGAAAAATTTTAGTTCTTTGTTTTCATGTTTAGTCTCAATTATCCTTCCAACCTGCATGAGGTGGCATAAGGGGTGGGTCGCTTTATGAACTTTAAGACCTAGTCTAGGATGACTACAAATTTTACCATCTTAAGGTCATCTCAAGGTTCTCCTCAACTAAATATATCACATTAGGACCTTGATCTATAAAAAGTTAAAAATCCAAACAAAACCACATTATTATTCATAAAGAAACTTATTTCCAAGGATCACGGTAGATTCATTCCGATACACAAGATCCTCTATAAAAAGAAAATATAGAGCATACTAGAATCTCTTAAGAAGATGAAAGAGAAGCGATAGAAAGATAGAGCTTTCGAAAGGTAAGAAACTTAACAAAAAGTCATTGGAAAACATTATTCTATTGATAGAAACTTTGTTATAAACTTCGATGATTCTTTAATAGCTAGGAGCGTCGTTTATATAGAAACTTTAGCACACCACACGATAAAGTGAAATTATTACAGACTAGCTATAAAACAGGACATCTAAGAACACTTGTGATTAGTAGTACAATAATTAAAGTAAAAGCACTTTGAAAGTATAAGCAAACACAACTTCTACGCTTTAAATCTCATGTTAGGATTTAGATAAATTAATACATTAAGGGGTTATGTAATCTTCACATTTTTTGAAGAAGAGTTATTATATTTCTATTAATCAATTAACCTGAGGAAATCTCATTCCTTACCATATGAACAATGGGAAAACATATTTTGACAAAGTTCAAAATTTCTCGCCAACACAGAGCTTTGAAATTTAAATTTTAAGTGAACTACTTGATTAACATCTTTAATTTTTTTTTTGGATGATACAATCTTTTATTTTTGTTAGGCATAGATATCCTCCCATTGTAAACAATCATATTTGAGACACTATTAGACACTAAATGTCAACACCTTTCTTAACGGAGATTTAAACCTTGGTTTGCCATGTTATAAGAGGCTAACTCTTTCCCCAATACCCAACCTTCATTAGTGGATGATAGAGTATTTGAAAATGTGTTTCACAGTTCTGTCTTAGAGAAGGGAGGGAAAATACTAATACAAAGTTCGTCTAGCTATGTAAGGCCCCCACTATATCTCTCTAAGTTTTGAGTTTGGATTTTAAAAGAGACACTTATATTGAGAGAGGAAACCACTTACCCTGCAACTGAATACCAGTTGAAATTATCAGAAAGAGAAGAGGGGGAAATGCAAAGACAAAAGTCAAGCTTGTTGGGCCCATCACTGGAGTCACCAAGAACTGCTGCGTTGGGCTGTGCGTAAACTCAATCATAGCCCAAATCTTTTAGATTCGATAGGCCTGGGCCTGGCTCCCCATGCATGGGCATGGGCTTTTTTTTTGGACCTATGTTGGGCCTTTTTTTTCAAATCCCAAGTCCTGCAATATTACGCTAGAGTGCACGTTTAAAATTAAATCTCTAAAGGTCTTACTCTTACCTGGGACCTAGGATATAAGAGAATTATTTTACAGTCAGATGCATGCACTGTTATTGAGGCTCTGAATATGAGTCAAGGAAATAATGGTTATAATCTATTATTCTTCAAAATTAAGGAGATATTAAATCGCTCATAGGAGGTGAAGACGCGATATGTACCCAGAACCCAAAATCAAGTTGCTGATGCACTGGCCAAAGACAGTTTGTCTAGATCTATGCCCTCCTCATTTGAGGGCGCTTGTTGACAAAGAGTGTATGGGATTAAATCCCGCTTAGTTTTTTCCTTGTTGAGTTAATTAATGGGCTCTAGCCCTCTATTGTAACCAAAAAAAAAAATTAAACGTGCTAGATAATAGGTGTGTTTGGGATCACTTATTGTTGGACAATAAGTCCTTATTACGCAAGCCGAGATAAAACTCCTCTCACATACTTTTCTCGTATACCGTGAATCACGATTTATAAGCACTTATTGCCCAAAAATAAGCTATTCCAAACGAGCACTTGGAAGACTCTATTAAATGACTTATTTCTTCAACAATCATGTTCATCTTGTATAATCTATGATTTTTTTTTTTTTGCATGGTAGTGATGTTTATCATCACATTATTAAATACTGAATATCATATTTTAAAAGAAAGATACGTAAAGGAATTGGACAGAAATGTGGGACGTTTGTCATTTTGCCGAAACGTACTAGATTTGGAAGACTCTATTAAATGACTTATTTCTTCAACAACCATGTTCATCTTGTATAATCTTTTTTTTTTTTTTTTTTTTGCATGGTAGTGATGTTTATCATCACATTATTAAATACTGAGTATCATATTTTAAAAGAAAGATACGTAAAGGAATTGGACAGAAATGTGGGACGTTTGGCATTTTGCCAATGGCTGGTTTCTTCCACGCACGATGGATGTTTCTTTTGACCAACCTTCCATAATGGATATGTAATATTCTCAAAGTTGCTTGATTTCACCAACTCAACTTGGAGAAATTCACCACATTCGAATTTGAGAGGGATGATTATTCAATAGAAAAACGAAAGTGCGCATATGGAGATGTGTGTTTAGTACTGTAGAGACGGAACCGCTGCAGGCTTGAACTGTGAGAAAGGACCTTAAAGTTAAGTGTGTAAACCATGGAGTTAATTATTCAATTATGATACTCCTGTTATCTCTAATGTTATTACATCAACGACAAACACAGCTACAGAATAAGGATATTACTACCCCAAGGGTTGTCCTTTTTTTAAAAACGGGCAGTTAAAAAGAAAGGCAGTGACATTTTCATAAATATATGTATGCAGGGGAAACTTTACACGTCTCAAATTTAAGTTGGGAAGACTAAAGTTGAGATTAGGCGTCCCAAATTTGATTTGAGACGTCTAAAGTTCTTCCCGATACAAAATCCAAATATTTTTAAGTGTCAGAAGCTGGGTTTAAATATCCCAAAATTGGTTTGGGATGTCTAAACCCAGACTTTATACGTCCCAAGAGAATTTGGGACGTCTGAAGTCCTAGTTTAGACCTCCCAAATTCTTTTGGGACGTCTAAAGTCCTGGTTTAGGCGTCGCAAACAAGTGTTGGGTTGCCTAAACCTTCATTTTGGCACTTGTGACTTTGTTTTTTGGACTTGTGACTACTCCTTTTTTTCATTCCCCATTCCCATTGCCCCTCTCGCTTTTTCCCTCACCATCCTCCTCTCCTCCCTCTCACCACCATCTTGGAACCCGTGACTACTCCTTGTTTTCATTCCCCATTCCCATCATCCCTCTCTCTTTTTTCCTTACCGTTGCTCTTGCTCACTAATCCTCTATCGTCCTCCTCTCCCTCTCACCACCATTGTCCCTCACCGTCGTCCCTCTCTCTTTTTCCCTCACCGTCACTCTCTCACTAACCTCTGCTGTCCTCCTCTCCCTCTCACCACCATCATCCCTAGCTCCCTCACCGTCGTCACTCTCTTTTTTTCCCTCAACGTCGCTCTCTCATTGATCCTCTACAGTCCTCCTTTCCCTCTCACCACCATCTTCTGTCGTGCTCGTCCCTCCCTCTCCACACTTGCTGCCACGGCATCCTCCCTCCCTCTCCCTCTATCTCACTCTAGCGGTCATCGGCCTACTACTCTTTGTCACTGTATGTTTATATTTTTTTTTAAAATATTCATTCGGACTATTTGATGTTATATTCTGGTTGAAAAAGTTACCTATATATATGATATTTTTTCTTTGCTATGTGGGAACACTAGAATTAGTTCATTAATTACCTATATATTGTACATGGAATTAGGTAGTAGGAGTTTTTGTTGTACACAGTATTATTAGGTTGTTGAAGTTAACAATTTAGTTAGATAGTGCTGGCTGTTTTCTTACCATATAAGGGATATTGTGGTCTATGAATAATTTTATGATCCTGTTTCTGCAGTTTTAATTTTGTTAGGCAGTAAAGAATATAAATGATCATTTAAAAAAAAACTTTTAACATCCATAAAGAAAAACGGACGGCTAAAGTAGACACTGACATTTAAAACGTCCTAATTTGAAAATTAGATAGTCTAAAGTCCTGACTTTAGACTACTCGATTTTCAAATTGGGACGTCTAAAGTCCAGACTTTAGGTGTCCTAATTATTTACATACGTTATTTTCATTTTTAACTATGTCGCTCACATAGACGTCCCCTTCTTTTCAGACATTAAAAGGCCTAAAAAAGGTACGTTAAAAACGTTTTCTGTAGTAGTGAAAGTCTTTATCCCACTAGATGGGGATCAGCTACATGAATCGTACGATGTCACTGTATTCTGTCGAAAACCATATCTTTAGATATTTTATTAACTAAAAGATCCTTTTCTATTACCTCATTGAATATTCGCTTCAACTTTCCTCGACCTCATTTTACAGGATTCCATACTGCTTGATCAACCTTTCTCGCCGGAGCACTCAATAACCTTCGTTGAACATGTCCAAACCACTTCAAATGACTCTCTACCATCTTTTTTCTTAAATAGAAGCCACTCCAACTCGTTTGTATATATGAATACTACAAATCTTGTATTTTCTTGTATAACCACATATCTATCTCAACATCCTTATCTCAGCTACCCCCATTTTATATTCATGTTGTCCCTTTAAAGCCCAACACTCACTACCATATAGTATTACTAGTCTTATAGCAGTGCAATAAAACTTCCATTTTACCTTATTAAGTATTTTCCTATCACAAATAACCTTAATAGCTTTTCTCTAGTTATACCATCCAGCTTAAATTATGTGATTAACACCTCTATCAATTTTACCATCTTGTTGTACAATTGATTAACAACACCTCTAATGTTGTTACATCAACCAAAAAAAATAATTAAATTGGATGAGTTAAATAAATAAGCCTGTGATCTCTTACAAACCCGGTAGATTGTTGCAGCTAATTATTGAAGGGATAGTTCATCATACTATCATAGCAATGATATTTGGAGTAATACGAGTATCTTATTGTTCCACTTGATATGTAAACTTAATTTGACTGTTGTTTTGCCATCTCCTGTATGACTGAATGCTCCTGATTTGATTCTTTGAATGATATTTTCCTTTCCATAAAAAATAGTTATTTTAATTTGGCTAAAAAATAAATTGATTGAGATAAATGTAATTTTAATATTTTTCAATATTAGTTTTCATAGAATAATTTGTATATATAAAATAAAAAACGACCATCCCCTTAAAACTTTTAAATTTTGTGGGTGCAATCATCTATCTATCAATATGTAAAAATTTAGGTAACACTTGTCAACAATTTGTTGGAGGTGAGGTTTGAAAGGTAAATTCAATTATTTATTGGAGAAATTAAGACACAAGGGCGGTTTTGCCCATATGTATTGTCTCATTACACAACTCCAACACCTAAAATAAAAGCATCATTACATGAAAAAAAGTTCAAAGACAAAATCCATATCTAATGCCGAATGCGAAGAAAATGACCTCTAACACTTCCAAAATATGAACCACACTTAGTCACTGCCCACTCACATCTTTACCCTAGTGCCATTTCATGTCTCTGTCGTTGAAACATCAACCCTCATATTAATTTCATGTTACAACTTACAGTCTATAAAGCTCCAAGTCGATCTTATCCTCCCCAATAACCATCCACTCTATTATGCTTTTTCATGGCCTATGCTTGTGTGACCAACACCGGCGTGGTCACTGATCGCCGGCCAACCTATGTGGACCTCCATAAGTGGCCGGAATCTGAGGCGGAGTTTGTGAAGACGGTGACCTCTAGGAAGCGGATGAGGGACAGTCCTAGTTCACCGGCTAATGGTTTTGATAGCATATCGTGTAGGCAAATGTACTTGAGGAGCTATAAATTTTCAAGAAAGGAAGAGGGTGTGAAGGACAAGACGATCAAGTATTTGAGAGTTTGTGCCAAAAATGTAACAAATCTTAAAGGTAGGGTCCTCAGGATTGATTTTAATGTGTCTTGTGCTGCCTTCTTTTCAGTGTTCCACCGTTTGCTATCTTGCTCGTCCAAGGGTGACTAGGCTCATCATCATGGACGACATTATTTTTAATTGAAATCTGATCCCTACTTTCGTTCATTATTAGAATTCTGGCACTCGTATTTAGTGTTTTTCTATTTATTTTTCCGTATCATAGAGTCTTTTTTTTAAAAAAATTACATCTTATGACAAAATAAGGCTTTTTATGTTAAGATCTCGGTCAAGACGATTTTATTTGCAGAAACGCTAGATAGGATAGAGAGCGCGTACATATATATATATATATATATATATGTGGGTAAGTATAAAGGAATGTCAAAAGATTCTGTTTATACTAGGAAGACAAACTTCATGGGAGAATACTAACAAAACCGATATAAAATATAAATAATGGATTGCTTTGGGTCAATTGTGAGACATTTCGGAACATTCGACTTGTTTGGCAGAGAGCTACAACTTTTAGTACACCTGGGAATTTCCGTTTTACAAGCCGGCAGTGCACATGCATGGTAGGTCAGTGTGCCACATGGGTTTCTTTCTTTCTTTCTTTTTTTTTTTTTGCCTGTCACATGGGTTGCTTGCTTTCTGCTGTCTGGTGTTCCGTTTTTTTCGGTTTTCATTTCGTTTTTTAGTTCTATCTTCTATTATTTATGCACAAATTATAATATTATATTATTCGCTATATTTACGCTCATATGATAGGATAAATATGATTAACATGAATCTTTGATAACTTTTACTTTTCATCTCAAAAAGTGATCCAGAAAGTTAATCTTCCCATTATTTCAGTTGTCAATTCATTGTCACTACCACTCACTGTTTATAACTCCAAAAGCCTCCAATATTCTAGCTAGCTAGTAATTATTTAGTGGAAGAATATGTAATTTGAGATGGAATGTTCGGAACTATACAGTCTGAACACAAAATTTAGAAGACTATTAATCGATTTCTGCCTAAAACAATCTATACACACTGCCAGAGCTTGAAATAATTCAAAGTTGGGTGCTTTTTATATAAATATTAACAATTTGAGGGAACAAATTTGCAAATTTCTCCCCTCAGAATTCCATAATCTTTTTGATGGAGATGGGAACCAACTTCCTTTATGATCATTGATCTGCTAAGGGTTCATGTGTCACATCGTGGCTTGTCCATTTGGAATCTTTCCAAATCGTCTTTTCGTCTATCATTTGGGTTATATATGTTCATGTGGCCATGCGCTTTTGCTTTTAATAATGGATTCAGAATTAGGGTTACTTCTTATCACGATTGGATATAACCGATGCTATTAAAGTCATTTACATGTCTCGAACAATATTAACAATATAAAATGAGATCCTCAATCGCTCTTTCAACATCAACCAAAGGCAAATAAAATGTTCAAAACCTAGAATCAGACTTATTAACTAATTTTATGTTGCTATTTTCCTACTACTAGCTTGATGTTGGCTAATTAATTAAGACATTATTTACTTCTCATAGTTGAGTTGAATTCACATCAGTGTTACATAATGAATGTTGATAATAGTGGCCCACTAAATTAGGTGAAAAGTAAAGAAAGGGCAGAAGAGACTAGTGGAGGTGAGCCACTGCTGGCAGTGGTGGTAGTGGGACTTGGCACTATCTTGTACCCTCACTTTATGCAGTGAAGTAATTCAAAAGAGAAGAAACTAAAGGCGTTTTTCCTCGCACAATAAAATAGAAAAAACAATCAATTACTTGTTATCTCAAATTTCAAATAAAAACATGCCCTAATTCCCATTGTGAATTCCAAATTATCTAGTACTTGCCATCAAGGAAGCTCCTGGGTTTGTCTGTTTTATAGATTCGTGCTGAGATTTCTGAGTATTTTTCAGAATTCAGTAAGAACTGTTACAAGCTCTGGGGCAGGAGGGTGATGTCTGAAAGATGGGGATAGTATGATCATAAAAACCCAACAAAAACTTATTAAGGAAGTGAAAAAAGCAATACGGAATCATATGAAAACAGAAAAGCAATAAAACTGGAAGGAGACGGAGATGATAGCCAACAATACACAAGAAGCTGCATGGCAATTTAGAGACGCAGCATGATTGACTTTCTGGAGAGCTTCAAAAAAGATTCTGGATTCAGACATATAATCATACATGAGACAGTTAAGATACATGGGAAATTGACCATCCAGATTAACATAAACAAATAAAAAAAACATCACAAGATGCTCGTTTACAGATGAAGCAAACATGTTTCATTAACTTGGTCTATCTTTACAAATCTATGGTTGCCTCACTCTTGCAGATAGCTACTGATAAGATTCAGAAGACAAACCAATCAAAAATATAATAAAAAAAAGGGAAAACAAAGAGTGTTGCACAGGTGCATACATGTAATGCAGAGTATAGAAGCTGGAGTCTACAAAGTCACCTCCCCTCAGACTTCACCAGCTGTGAGAAAACCCTACTCATTGAAACACCAGACAGGTCATCAGTGGTTGAAGCTTCAAACTGACCAACAGAAACACTTGCTTCGTGATTGAAATTGTTTATCTGTGGAGAGAGTTCGCCGATCATGTTGGTACTGTTTTCTTCAGGATCACCTTGAACAACTGCCTCTTGAAGCTGAAGGGCATACTCCAAATTCCACAAGACATCCCCCATTGAAGGCCGATCCACACCAAAGTCAGCCAAGCATTTTTCAGCAGTTTCTCCAAACTTCCTAAGAGAATCCGATCTGATCTTCCCTGCGAGCGTAGGATCAATGATTTGCTCCAATTGCCCCTTTTTCTGCCATTTCATTGCCCATTCTGCCAAATTCACCATTTCTCTAGGAAGTGATGGGTCTATTACAGGTCTTGCACAAAGAACCTCAAACAAAACCACCCCGAATGAATAAACATCTGATTTTTCTGTTAATTGTTGCCTACGGAAATACTCCGGATCAAGGTATCCAAAACTTCCTTTCACTGCTGTGCTCACATGTGTCTGATCAATTTCAGGCCCTGCCTTTGATAGCCCAAAATCAGCAACTTTGGCCATAAGGTTCTCATCAAGCAGGATATTTGCAGACTTCACATCTCTATGTATAACCGCTTTCGCGTAGCCAGTATGAAGGTAATGCAGTCCTCTAGCTGCACCAATACAGATCTCCAGTCTTTCTTTCCAACTTAAGCTTGGGAGACCTGAACCATAGAGATGACTCTTGAGAGTTCCCTTTTCCATATATTCATATATCAAGATCATCTCATTTTTCTCATCACAATACCCTATCAATGACACCAAATGACGATGACGGAACTGAGATAGCATTTCAATTTCAGTTCGGAACTCTGCAAGCCCTTGCTGGGACCGAGGATTCCCTCTCTTCACTGCCACCTTAGTGCCAGCATTTAGTTCTCCCTTGTACACTTTTCCAAAACCACCTATCCCAATAACCCAGCTCTCATCAAAATTGTTTGTACCCTCCTGAACTGCCACAAATGGGATGCGATACCCTAAGTTGGAAGCAGCACTTAGTGTTGTGCCATTAGAGTATTTACTTCCCATGGTATGAGAGGTTCCATCATTAATGGATATAGGAACCCATGTCTTTGAAAGGCCTTGTCGTCTCAAACGTTTTCTCCTGCAGAATACAAAGAAAAATCCAGCCAAGACCACTGCACACAATGTCCCCATTACCACACCCACTATAATGGCTACTTTCTTTTTTGAGCTTGAACCAGTACCAATCACAGCTGTTGCTACGCTCAGACTGCCCTCAGAATTACTCATTTTCATGATCTCCAGCCCATTCAAAATGGCATTCGGGTAACCACTGTTTAAAGAAGAAGGACCGACACTTACAAGAATTTTCTTGCCATCAGTTGGGTCTGTAACAAAATCCTTGTAAGTTGGAACACCCAAAACATTTTCACTCGTAACGCTGAGGTCCATATCTTTATGCGCCATGTAGGAGTTGACATAGACATTGAAGTAAAGTTCGTTCAGACTTTTGCTAACTATGTCACAAAAGTGAAGTCGAACAAGATACTGAAATCCTGGTTCGACATCAAACTGCCAGGTCACATTGAAATTACTACGAGGATCACCGCTTGAGTTCATTTCTGTGGCAGTACCATAGACTGAACGTGGAGCAATATTCTCAGTTGCCGCACCGTCTATATACTTAACGGCAGCCATATTTATAAAATTGGTAGCAAGGTTAGGAGTGACAAGAAAATTTTGGTCCGGTACCCAGGTCCGGTGAAGGGTATCATTTGCTGGGGAGATAGTTGGACCACCCATGTTAATCCTCCAAACTGTCTCAAGTGCCAGTGTCACCAGCCCAGTGAAACTTTCTGGTGGATTTAAGGAGGAGGCATCATCAACAATGAGTTCATGGGGCACTGAAACAACTTCAATGGCATTTACGAACGCAATGGAATTTTTGGAAGGCGTAAAGGTGATCACAAGATTGTCTGAAGCCACATTCACAGTGTATTCCTTCATAACAGGAATTTTCTGCGCAGAGAAGTCACTGAGAAGGACATTGTTTTGGGTAGTGACAGCAAAATTCGCAGTACTCATATCTATGTTCTGATACTGAAATGGATAGAAATAGAGACGGATCCAATGTCTACCATTTTGGTTGATGGAGAATTTGTACTTTGACTGTTCACTGAAGACTCTTGCTGTTTGATAGAGAGGTGAATCGGCAGAGGAAGCGATTGATTGAGAAGAGGTGGTGGCGAGAACATCACGTTTGGTAGAAAGGAGATCCTTGTAGAACGCATCCGCCGCAAAATTGCGGCCACCGAATGAAGTATTTGAAGCTGCCCCACAGTCTATAAGATAATTATCCTGTGGAACGAAGCTGGCAGAAAAGCATACAAGCGGCAAAATTGAAAAGCCAAAGATGAAGAAGACAATCTTTCTACGATCCATCATCATGGCATCTAGGAATTTACGAAAAACTAGTGAGATGTTCTTTTGTTTCCCTTCTTTGCAGCTTTAGAATTTCTACCAGCCTATAGTTCTGTTACAGGTATGAGGAAGAAAAATAATGAACATCCATTTATCAATCAAAACGCTCAGATATAGAACTAAAAAAGAAGCAAGATGCACCTTCAAAACTCTTCAGATAAGCACCAGAATCGGAAAGAACCAACTACGAAAGCCCAACAGCAGAAGACGAATCTGGAGTAGGAGAAGCCATCTGTTAATTAATTGTAAGAAATTGAATAAAAAACACAGAAAGAAGGAGAACAAAAGCAGTAAACCACGTTCAACAAGAATCTAGCTAAGCACAGGTTGGTATTTAACCATACGTTGACATCTTCATAAATTCGCTTCTGAACTTTTTAATTAAAAGAAAAAAGAAAGAAAAATATAATGAACCAGAGGAAACAGAGTGGGAGGGGGATTGGAATACCTTATTATGGAGCTTCAGAGGTGCGAGCTGGTTTCGAGAAAAAAACCATGATCGCCGACTCTCATATGGGAAAGGCAAAGTAACAGAAACAACAAATAAAATCACAAATTAATTGAGGGAAATAAATAAGAAGGGTGAGAGTAGGTAAGGCGCTGGAAGGCCGTAGAATTTATTATTGTATGTTTGAATTACCGGTGGAAAATGAATTTTTTTTTATAGATGAGTTTTTGAAAAAGTCAGAATGTAGATGTAATTTATGTTTGGATTAGTGGTGATAGGAGTGACTTTTTTTCTAACCTTAAACATGTTTAGATTAATGTTTGAAAAATCCGTTTAGACGAGAAATGACTGAAAAAGGCATGAATCCTATTGAATACTACATATACATATATATATATATGTTATTTGTATATATTGTGATAATTGAAGTGAAAAAATATAAATAAAATTTGATAAAATAAAAAATTTAAATTTTTATTAAAAAAAATACACTAAAAGTTAAATAATACTCATTCAGGTTCTAATTATAAGATAAAGATGACTTTTTTAAGGAAATTAAGGAAGCTAATTAAATTATTTTAAAGTATTTTTATTTTTATTTTTTTCTTCAAACTAATTATTTCACTAATAAATTAATATATAATCTAAGGATACATAACATATGATATGATTAAATAACCTATTTAGTTTTTCGTTTTAGTTTGACTAACAAATTTGTACGTTTGTGAAGAAGGGAACGTTTTAGATTCGTCATTGGCTAAACTTGAACAGTTACTCTCATTGGAGTCTAAGAAGTATTTCCCACTCACTCCTTATGTTTCTGGGCTTGACACTACATAACATGTCGTTGCTGCTCCCTGCAAATTAATCACACACACACAAATTTATAGATAGTTGGGTGGGTTTATAATATATAATATGATAAATTGAAAGTAGGCATATTAAAGCAAATAAAATATCAAACCACGCTAATTAATACTCTGTTTATCTCTACTTCTATGGATACAAAACAGAGGCATATATAATAATTAGCCTCAAGCCCCATAAATCTCCATTGTGAAGAAGAAGGGTGAGAATGCTCCTAACACGATCTTCACCTACCGTAGTTGTTGTCACCGCCAGAAGCTCAGAATTTGGGCTTCTTCCAGAAGCCACGTTGGTGGGAGAAGCCTAATGGAGCCAACCCCTTCCCCAAACAATTCAAATCACGGCCACTATGCGTTATCCTCCTTATCGCACGTTTTTTGCCCTGAAATGCTTTGCCAAACAGGCTCTTAGTGCAAGAAAGATTTATAAATGATATATAAAGCACCGAGCTATTCTTCACCCACTTGCGCTTTATGGGCTCGTTCTGAGTATGATATGAACTGGATAATTGAAATTCGAGAAGGTAAGTTCGTGTCGAGAACGATGGAATGCTTCTTCAAAAAAGTAACCGCGGCAAAGTAAAGAAATCGTTATTTAGTCGGGGGATAGATGCGTAATTTTGCCCGGGAAAAATGTGAAGTTTCTTAAAATTGAGGACCGTTTTTAAGTTTAATCTTTTATTCGGAATTGGAAAGGTTATTTGGATTTATTTTGGAATGAGAAATAAAAAATAAGAAAAAAAGTCAACAAAATTCTCATCGGTCTAAATAGCATAAAATTTGAATTGTCTTGATTTTTTTATAAGATTTTATAAGAGTTGTTTGAACATTTAATTCTTTTTTTTTAAATTTCATCCCTCATTAATTATATATATTGAATTAATTAAAATATTAGTCATACTCATATTTATTTTATTTACCTCTCTTACTTGCCAATTATAAATAAGGGTATACTTAGAAAACAAAATTTATTTCAAACATACTTATTTTTTAACTAATTTTAACCACTTTCTTAAATCTTATAATTAAATTATTAAACTCTTATAGATAAGATAAAAAAAATACTACTTAAAATTTAAAATCTCAAATAAGTCTTTTTACCTATAAGAGTTTAAGTATTAACAACTCATTTTGCAAAAACAAAAATCACTGATTTAGAATTATAAAATTTAGGCGGTGTTTTTTTTTTCCCAATAAAAAAATATGAGAAGATGGACATAAAGTACCGTCCAGATTAATTTATGGCCTGAAATCATTAACTATTGGTTATAGTTGCCTCGAATAGCCAACGAATAATTAGTTGTGCTCATCGTCTCTACAGCTGTTTTAAATCATTCATTTGCCTAAAACTTCACGTTAATAAATAACATGTTCAATAATTATGCCTGCCTATATATAGACGATTCTTTAGCTAGAAGTTTTTGAATAAAAAGTCTATACACTTGAATAAAATGTAGACTTTGGGCTTAACAAGTACAAGAGCAAGAAGTTAGCTAAGGAAGTTACACAGAATAAGATACATTTAATTTGGATCTTCCTTTTGAGAAATTTGTTATGCGTAACATTTTATTTTTATTTTTTTCCTCGCGGCTTTTTCAATTTCACTGTTACTCAACTTGGAAAAAAAAGCAGAAATAGTACGGAACTGGTTCAAGGGAAACCAAATAAATGGATGAGAAAATTATTTTCAGGTCCAAGATAAGAGAAAAAATAAAAAATTGATCTTTTCAAATTTCAAAATTACCAATAAATTTCATAAATTTATGCTTTACAGTTGTCAATATCGCATCCCTGAAATTATCAATAAGACTTATTGATAATTTTAAAATCTGAAAGGACTATTTTTTTTTTTTTTTTAATCTGGCACTTGAATTTAAAGTTCCCTATAAAAACAAATTGAAGGTGAAAGTGACGGGGGGATGAAGGTGACAATTGACATTTGACAAAGAGGTTAGGCCCAAAAAAGAACACAAAAAATGGAATACGAGTGGGCGAGTGTTAACGTGCGACAATGGATTCTTAAGTTTGGCCAAAAAAAAAAAAGACAACGGATTCTTAAGAGGGACGCCTGCGAGTGTGGCATTCTCTGGTTGGAAGCGCCTTGTGCGGAACTAATTCCCTACTTTCTCAAATCTTAATTTCATATTTAGTGCTTTGACCGGAGAAAATATTATTCACATTGTGGCCCAACTAAATAATACTCCATCTGATAGTAAATAGAAGATACGTACTGCCTCCGTTTTTAATTATAAGATATAATTAATTTTTTATATGGCAAAAAAAAAAAAAATTAATTTTTTAGAGATATTAACAAAACTAATTAAATTATTTTAAATTATTTATATTTATATTTTTTTCTTCAAACTAATTAATATATAATCTAATGGTACATAACATATCATATGATTAAATAATTTATTTAGTTTTCTTAAACTCTCCAAAAAAAATCAATTTTGTCTTATATTTAGGACCAGATGTAGTATGAATTTTTTAGAAAGATTAAAGAAATTAAATAAGTTATATAATCATATTATATGTTATATATCATTTGATTATATATTAATTTGTAAGTTAGGCAAAATAGTTCCTAAAAAAATGATAAATATAAATATTTTTAAAAATTCTTAATATTTCTAAAAAATTCATTTATATTTTATAGGATAAAAATAATAGAGTAAAATACTCTAACCACCCCTCTATTTTGCCTTAATTACATAGACATCCCCTCTATTTTGAAAACTCATATAAACCTCCCTTAAAATTAAAATGTATCTTACACAAACCTCCCTTATATTTTTAGATTTTATTTCCATCCACCCAAACCGTTAGTTGACCATTAAATTTGACTTTTGAAATTTTGTTTTTTACCAAAATGTCCCTCTTCAATATTAGAATTATATATATGGGCCAATAAAAATTTATACATAATAGATTTTATAACTTTCTAATATATTAAAAAAATTATTAATTTTGAGATTATAAATTGTATAATTTTAATTTTTCATCGTACAAATCGAAATTGTTTATTTTTAGTTTTTTGAATGACTAAAAATATATATTTCTTCTATATATAATAGAACCAATAATCCCATTGAATCAATAACCCCACTCAAAGAACAATTTTTTCAAAAAAAAAAATTCACGATAAATGCCTTTTTTCATGTGACCTTACTGCGAACAATTGTATATTTATATGTCACGCACAGTGCTTTGTTTTATGAGGAATAAAAGACTATGGGATATGCGATACATATTGCTTGATAGGTTTAAATAAAATCTTCATAAACTTCGTATTTTTTTGTTTCCATGATCCGTTACAGTTGTCTTCTCCACGGCTGTTCTTACATATCGTGTTTTTCCTCCCTTGAAATCTACAAACTGTCAAGTATAATTAGGGATTTACTATCAAGGGTAAAATAGTCAATAAATTTTATTTTTATATAAACTTTAATTAAAAAATATATTTTTAGAATATTCTTAACGGAGTTAACGTTTTGGACTTAAGTGTATGTTTTCAAAATAGAAGGAAGGTCTATGTAATTAAGGCAAAACATGAGGGTGGTCAGAGTATTTTACTCAAAATAATAATATTTTTGGAATCCTCGTCTTTCATGCATGGCGCTTGGAAAATTTTGCAAAAAGAACTGGACGCGCAACACATAAATCCCGTCTCATGCACAATCATTTTTTTAAGTATAAAGACGGCTAAGCATAGCTTGGAAGTTACAAATCAGTAAACAACAGACAAATTAGACCACAAAGTTACAATCTTGAGCCAAATAAACAAGACATTGAGGAGGCGGATCTGGTAAGATTGCCAGGTTGACATCAAGCTGGTGAGCTTCCTTTGCCAATAAGTCAGCACACCGAATACCTTCTCTTGGCACCCAGTGAATCTCTATGTCCCAGTCAGAGTACAATAGATCTCTGACAACATTTATCTCTGTCCTCAACAGATGATGTATGCTCACATCTCTCATGATCAGATGGTATAGCTCAAGAGAATCTGTGTAAGCTAGAACCCTGCAAAAGTTGCGTTCCTTACACATCTGGAGGCCAGTTAGGAGTGTTGAGAGTTCCGCCAATGTTGATGGTGCGAAACCCAGCTTCTGCTGAAATCCTTGAACCCAGTGCCCCCGATCATCACATAACAATCCTCCACAAGACGCAAGACCCTGGTGATTAATAGATCCGTCTGTGTCAAGACAAACCGCTCCTTCTGGTGGCGGGTGCTAGGTGACGTTCTCTGCTTCATTGTATTGGAAGATCTGATGCTTAAAGGTGGCAAACAATCCAGATTCCATCGTTAGGTACATGATTGCATGGATGATCTCATTAGGTTGAGATCGAGAGCCCTCCATAATTCCGCAGCATCTGTTCTTCCATAGAGACCAGCAGATGAGACTGAAGATTTTGGGCCATAGCCATCGACGAAAGCGACCTATAATCGCAGTCTCGGATATATTCTCCTTTAGCCATACCTGCAAATCAGACTGAAAGAATCTAAAACAAGTGTTAGAATCAAGAAAATGGAGCCACACCTCATGGGCACTCTCACAATCTCGGAAGATATAAAGGATACTCTCGATTCTCTGGCATTGAAATGGGCACTCATCACTATCAACTAAACCTCTCATCTCTGAGTGAGTTAGTGGGTAACCGCTCGTGAAGAACTTGCCATAAGAACATCTTAACTTTCTCTGGCATCGGGACTTTCCAGACTTTCTTCTACAGGGTCGATCGATGCTGCTCCCGTTGGGCAAACACAAATTTATAGGCCATTTGGACACTGAAGTTGCCATCAAAAGCATTCCGCCAACAAAAGGTATCTTGACCTCCTTCACTTGGTGGTTTAATTTTTCTGATGATATTTATCACTCAGTGAGGGAGGAATTCACCCCATTTGTGAACATTCCACCTACCATGAGTCAGGACAAAGTCATTAACTTTTGCACACGGGTCCAACCGGTGGATACCAGTAGTCACAAAATGGATTAAAGGTTCATCAATCGAAGTCCAGAGATCCCACCACACATTACAGGTATTACCACTCTTTAAACGTCTTCCTACCCTATTGTAGAATTTCCCCCAAACAGTAGTAATGCTAGGCCAGACATCAGAGGAGTTCGTCTTACGATAAACAATGGGATAATCTCCTTCGCCACATCCATACTTCCCTTTAAGACATCTCACCCAGAGGGCGCCTGGCTTGGTGAGCAAACCCCAACATAATTTCATAATGAAAGCCATATTTTGGCTCTATAAGTCGCTGGAAGGCAGTAGAAAATTTATTAGTGCGGAAAAGATTTATAAATGATATATGAAGATACAACGGTGTTTATATTCAGAAGCACAGAGCTATTCTTCACCCACTTGCGCTTTATGGGCTCGCTCTGAGTATGATATGAACTGGAAAATTGAAATTCGAAAAGGTAAGTTCGTGTCGGGGACGATGGAACGCTTCTTCAGAAAAGTAACCGCGGCGAAGTAAAGAAATCGTTAATTGGTCCGGGGATAGATGCGTAATTTTGCCCGGGAAAAATGTTTAAGTGCCCGTTTCGTTAAACCCCATTGTATGCCTGCAATGGTAATCATGATTGCATTACCAAGAGAAGAGTGTTTGGTTGCTCTTTAGCATGGTAATAGGGTTTACCATGGTAATGATGATTACCAAAAAATTGGTAATCCTCATTCATACCTTCCCTTATGAATCCTCATTACTATCCCATTGTATGGTCTAAAAAGTCTAATTTACCCTTTAGTTTCCCTTGTCTTTGTTTCACTTGCTGCATCACGTCACAACTGCCACTGCCATAACCTCTTCCTCTTCCACCACTGTCACCTCCACCCTCTGCCGCCACCACTACCTTCTCCACCGTCGTCACCTCCACTCACCGCCGCCTCTGCTGGCCTCACCACTAGCCCTCTGCCCGCCGCTGCCGCCATCGGCCCACCTCCCACCATCACCTCTTCTACCCCCGCCACCCACCACCACAACCACCTCCTTCTCCACCGCCGCCACCACCTCTTCCTCCAACCCCGCTACCCACCGCCTCCTCCATCCCTGCCGTCGCCAGCTTGTAATTATTTTTTCTACAATGATTATATTAAGGGGTAAAATAAACTTTGTGTAATATATTAATTTTAAATACTTGTTAAAATATTAACTCATTGTACGTTGCTTAAAAATTAAACCAAACACTACCCCTGTAATTAATATTGCATTGCATTACCATTGCATCGTATTGCACTGCACCACAAAGCATAATGGGATTGAACCAAACGGGCCCTAAGTTTCTTAAAATCGAGGTCCCTTTTTAAATTTAATCTTTTATCGGGAATTGGAAAGGTTATTTGGATATATTTTGGAATGATAAATAAAAAATAGGAAAAAAGGTTAAGAAAGTACTCACCTCAGTAGATAACTTAAAGTTTGAATTGTCTTGATTTTTTATAAGATATTATAAAAATTATCTAAATATTTAATGAATTTTTTTTAAATTTTATCCCTTATTTATTATATATATTATATTAATTAAAATATTGGTCATACTCATATTTATTTTATTTCTCTCTTTTACTTGTCAATCATAAATAAGGGTATATTTAGAAAATAAAGTTTATTCCAAACATACTTATTTTTAACTAACTTTAACCACTTTCTTAAACCGCATGATTAAGTTATTGAGCTCTTATAAATAAGATCAGAAGGAATACTCCTTAAACTTTAAAATCTCAAATAAATCTTTTTATCTGTATGAGTTTAAGTATTAACAACTCATTTTGTAAAAAAAAAAAAATCACTGATTTAGAATAATAAAATTTAAGTGGTGTTTTTTTTATTTTTTCCCAATAAAAAAATATGAGAAGGTGGACATAAAGTACCGTCCAGATTAATTTATGGACTGAAGTCATTAACTATTGGTTATAGTTGCCTCGAATAGCCAACGAATAATTAGTTGAGCTAATCGTCTCTACAGCTGTTTTAAATCATTCATTTGCCTAAAACTTCACATTAATAAATAATATGTTCAATAAATATGCCTGCCTATATATAGACGATTCTTTAGCTAGTAGTCTTTGAATAAAAAGTGCCCTATACACTTGAATAAGATGTGGACTTTGGCCTTAACAAGTTACAAGAGCAAGAAGTTTGCTAAGGAGGTTACGCAGAATAAGAGGCATGTAATTTGGGTCTTCCTTTTGAGAAATTTGTTATGCGTGACATTTTATTTTTATTTTTTCCTCACGGTTTTTTCAATTTCACTGTTACTCAACTTCGAAAAAAGCAGAAATAATACGGAACTGGTTCAAGCAAAACCAAATAAATAGATGAGAAAATTACATTCAGGCTCAAGATAAGAGAAAAAATAAAAAATTGGTCCCTCTAGATTTCAAAATTACCAACTAATCTCATAAACTTATTAATGACACTCCTACATTTATCAATGTCGTGTTTCTGAAATTGTCAATAAGATTTATTAATAATTTTAAAATATGAAAGAACCATCCCCCCCTCCCCCTGTTGGACTTGAATATATATTTCCTTACAACAAATTGGAGGTGAGAGTGACGGAGGGAATGAAGGCGACCATTGACATTTGACAAAGAGGTTAGGCCCAAAAAAAAAAACACAAAAAATGGAATGCGAGTGGGCAAGTGTTAACGTGCGACAATGGATTCTTAAAGAGGACGCCTGCTCGGGCTAGCTGGGATATGGACTTAAGTGCTCATTGTAAGTTTTACTCCCAAGCGGCTGGTGGAAATGGAGGCCAACGAGCAAGTGAACAGGGCTATCACACTCTTGAAACGGATGGTTCAGTCCTCGAATCGGGTCAGAGTGGAAGTGCGGGTGTCATCAAGGGCGATGATGGGAGCTGGGTGTGTGGGTACATGTGTAAACTCACACACGTGCCGCCCATTATTGCTGAAATTATTGCAATCATCCAGGGTCTTCAAATCTGCTGGGGAAGGAGTATCAAAAATCTCACTCTGTATACCGACTGTATTGAAGCTATAAATTTAATCACTAGGGGTTGTGATCATACACACCCTTTTAAGGAGGTCATAGAAGAGTCTAGGCTCTGGTTATCGAGAGATTGGCATGTCCGTATTAGACATATACCTAGGGATCTTAACAGACAGGCTGATTATCTAGCGAAGTTATCCCATGATTGTATTGACAACTTTGTCATCTTTGATCACTCACCACCTCCTCTTCTGGTTGGCGGTGGTTGATGAGAGCTTTTGGATATCCGCCTCTGTTTGAGGAGGGATCTTTGTACTATTTTTGATTGATCAATGTATTCCAGTTTTATTCAAAAAAAAAGAGGACGCCTGCGAGTGCGGCATTCTCTAGTTGGAAACGCCATGTGCGGAGAAAATCTTAATTTCATATTTAGCGCTTTGACCGGAGAAAATATTATTCACATTGTGGCCCAACTAAATAATACTCCATAAAAAAGATAAGATTGATTTTTTTAAAGAGATTAAGGAAGTTAAATAAGTTATTTAATTATATTATATATTATATATCATTCGACTATATATTAATTTATAAGTTAGGAAAAATAATTTTGAGAAAAAATAACAAATATAAATATTTTAAAGAATTCTTAATATTTCTAAAAAAATCAACTATATCTTATATTTAAGATAAAAAATAATAATATTTTTGGAATCCTCGTCTTTCATGCACGGCGCTTGGAAAATTTTGCAAAATGAACTGGACGCGCAACACATGAATCCCGTCTCATGCACAATCATTCTAGTTGTTATGTTTCTCTCCCGTGGTGATCCCCCGTGCAAAGGCAAAATATAATGCGTATTCTTAGTATAAAATGTATTTATTTAATTTGATTAGATTAAAAAAATAATTAAATTATTTAGTATAATATTTATTTTTTAAAGTATATTAATCATCTTACTTAATTCCTTCTCTTCCTTTATTATTGTTGGGGAAGTATCAATAGAGATATATAAAAAAATATTGATGAATAAAAAAATTACGTTTTATATTTAAGATCAATATTAATTTTTCAAATTATTTTATATTAAAGATCTGAGGGAGTATTAAATAAGCTAATGTTTAAAAGGTATGCTGAGGCATATATCGCATAAATAAGTACATGCAAAGCCATTAAAAATTGATAAAGAAATAACCCTAATGTCATTGCTTGAATAGTAAAAGAGCAGGGATAAAATATTCAGCCCCGTAACATTAAGCGCTAGTCAAGGATCCTTTGGAATACAGATGAAACACTTATTTCACACAGACATTTGTGAGTGGAGGCTTCTGATTGACTGCTTTTCCGCACTAAGAAATCTTTTCCGCACTAATAAATTCTACTGCCTTCCAGCGACTTAGCTACTCTCACCCCTCTTATTTTTTTCTTCCCTCTTTTTTTTTCCCAATTAATTTGCGATTTTATTTGATGTTTCTGTTACTTTGCCTTTCCTATATGAGAATCGGCCATCATGGTTTTTTTCTCGAAACCAGCTCGCACCTCCGAAGCTCCATAATAAGGTATTCCAATCCTCCTCCTTCCTCTGGTTCATTATATTTTTCTTTCTTTTTTCTTTTAATTAAAAAGTTCGGAAGCGAATTTATGAAGATGTCAACATATGGTTAAATACCAACCTGTGCTTAGCTAGATTCTTGTTGAGCGTGCTTTACTGCTTTTGTTCTCCTTCTTTCTGTGTTTTTTATTCAATTTCTTACAATTAATTAACAGATGGCTTCTCCTACTCCAGATTCGTCTTCTGCTGTTGGGCTTTCGTAGTTGGTTCTTTCCGATTCTGGTGCTTATCTGAAGAGTTTTGGAGGTGCATCTTGGTTCTTTTTCAGTTCTATATATCAACGTTTTGATTGATAAATGGATGTTCATTATTTTTCTTCCTCATAACTGTACCAGAACTATAGGCTAGTAGAAATTCCAAAGCTGCAAAGAAGGGGAAAAAAAGAACTCTTTTTTACTTTTTCTTTATGTGGATCCCATCGGAATTGGGCTTCAGTCCGCTGCCCTCTATATCCGCTGCTCGTCCTTTTCTTTTAAACTACACCGAAACGGTGTAGTTTTAGGTGATGGGACTGAATTTTTTTTTAAAAAAAATAGTTTCTAGTATTTTGAAGTATTTTTTTGGAAGTATCTAGTATCTTAAAATATTTTTAAGTAACATACAGTATCCTAAAATAATTTTTAATACTTTTAACCCATTAAATTATTTTTTTGGTTGTACCCAGTGTGTTAGCAGCCTGAATGCAATTTTATCCTTAATAAATTTTTTCAGCTGCAAAAATTACTTTAAATTATTTTTTGGTGATTTTTTAACCCTTTAAAATATTTTTTCATTTATACCTAGTGTTTTAGGAGACTGACTATAATTATACCATTATTGTATTTTTCTTAGTAGTAACAAGCACCCAAAACTTAGGATACTGATTTATTGATTTCCACCCATTCTAAAATATTTTTTAAGTAGCAACTAATATTTTAAAGTTATTTTTATAACTGAAAAAATTTATTAAGGATAAAATTGCAATCAGCCTGCTAACACACTGGGTACAACCGAAAAAATAGTTTAAGGGGTTAAAAGTATTAAAAATTATTTTAGGATACTATAGAGACTGGTACAACCAACAAATCACGTGCCATCAAGCTTAATACTTTATACTTACAAGCATTCCCCTTCCACCATGTCAAGAGGTCAAATTTTGCATCACAATATCCAATCAATTCAGCTAGAAGGTATTCATCCACTTCTGAAATTTTCTCTACATTACTCTGTGCATCTGTTTGGGCTAAAAACTTTTGATATGTGGCATCAGTAGATGACAAGGAAACTTCAAGTTCTAACTCTGGAAATAGCACATTATTGACACCACCACTATTATCCCCTTGTTCCATTATTAGTTGGGAAGCAGAAGTTTTACTAAGTTGAACACTAGCTGAATAGTGGTCATATAAACAATACAAAATACCCATAGTCTTCCTTAACATAGCTTTACACTTGGTTGGTTCATGAAAAAGGTTGACAAAAGCAACTTTGACATAAGTCAATTTATATTTAGGGTCAAGTATCAAGGCTATAACCAATAAAGGGTTCATTTTCTCAGCTGCTCCCCAATATTTATTAAACTTAGACAACATTCTTCTTGACGTGTCATTCAAGAGAGAGTAAGAGCTACCTGCACTTGATTCAAGGCTTGTTTGAATTGCAACTATGTGCTGGAAACAAGTGTTACTAGTAACATAATTTGATCCAGAAAACTTCAAAGTCATGTTGTAGAACAACTTTAAGAAGCCAAAAAACTCTTTCGTCATGCTCCAATCATGTGCACTAGGAGGCAAAACTGTATGTTCTTCTTGTAGTTGTATCATCGGATACATCATCAACAAGTTCTAGAACATCAATCAAGGTATAAGTATCAGGACTGGAATCTAGTTTAACTTTTTTCTTGAAGTATTGTTTGTATTCTTCATCCTCCTCTTCCATCTGAGTAAAGACTTTGACGAACTTAACAGCACTCTCAAGCATAAGATATGTCAAATTCCACCTAATCACATCATGGAAATGAAAACAATTAAACATAAGCACATAATCATATCAAAGCTCATTCAAAGAAATTATAAAGAAATTACCTCGTAGGACAATCTAAAGTAAAAAAACTTTTTGATTGTACTCGCTCTCTTTCAGTCAGCAATATGAACTTACGCTTCCTTGATGGAGAAGATTTAACAAACTTTACTGTATGTCGGATGAGCTCAATGGACTTGTTCATTTCTTTGAGACCTTCAAAGACAACCAAATTTAATATATAAGCAGCACACCACATTTGTAAAAACTCTCCATCACATACCAAACCATCCCAGCTCTTGAAACGCTTTTTTAGGATTGCAATTGCAAAATCATTGGCAAAGTGTTGTCAACCGTGATTGTAAATACTTTGTCAATGCCTCACTGAAATAAGCAATCCTCAATTTGTTTGGCAATTGACTCCCCTCTATGATCTTTAATCTCACAGAAATTCAAAATGCGTTTCTGCAAAATCCAATCCTCATCAATCCAATGTGCAGTCAAACACATGCAATAGTGATATATCCCGATTTTATCATAATATTTAATATTATATTTAGGGATTTTATCATTAATTTTTGGGTTAAATAGCATTTATTATGATTAAATTGAATTAAAGATGATTGTGTGAAAATAAATCTTAAAAGGATATATTTGTTATAATCTTGTAATTACTTTTTAAAATTTGAATTTTGAATGAAGATATTACAAGATATTGATTTGAATTGTAGGTCACGTTGGAAAAGTAGGAGTTGAGGGACTAAAATGTGAAGATTTTTTTTCAAGGACTGCAACAGAAAATAAAACTCTGCATGTGGCTATAAGGAAATTTTGACAGGAAACAGGGTAATTTTCTGTAATATTATCTCTCAATTTCAGGTGGGAAAATATCAGAAATAATTACAGAAAAGTAACCCGAATTTGCAAAACGCCAGTTGGGTCCCAAAATGCGAAGATCACCGCTGGAGCTGATTCATTTGCTCTCGGAGGAAATTACAGAACAGAACCCCGAATTCAAATATTGCTGTTCTTGTCTCAATATTCGAACATCACCGCCTTAGCCTCTGAAACTGTTTTTTTAACGGATTCTTATACAGAATTTCAGAAAAATAAAATAAAATAAAATCTGATCTGAATCTTGAAAGATTTTATATTAACGTTGGAAGATTTGACCTAGAGGATAAAAATAATAAGAAGGGGCCTGCAGAGTCTGGCGGCGGATCTGAAGAGGAGAATATCAGCAACTCTCACGCAGGAGGAGGGCGCACCAGAACGCAGAAGACACACAAACAGCGGCAGCAGAGAAACGCAGGGAGACGCACCAGAACCGAGAACCAGAAGGGACGAACCAGAACGGAGAGCGAACACGCACACGGAGCACCAGAAAGGAGGACGCTGCAGAAGAGAAGGAGAATAAACATCAAGATTCACCAACAACGCCTCTCTCATTCTCTAATCTATTCCTTTCATCTTAATTCCATGGATTCTTGGTGCATTCAAAAAGTTGCAGCTGCGATGAATTTCATGAGAGGCTAAATTCCTTTGTGCTTCTTGGAGATGGAAGATTGGTTTAAGCTCCAAAGATACATTCAGGGGAATTAATTGTTTTAATCTTTTTATTTAATTATGTAACGAATTTCCTGAGTTAGGATTTTATGTTATATGGTTAATTTGCTGAGATTGCGAGTTGTTTATCTTAGTATTGATTGAACAATTGTGATTTAGATTGGTTTATGTGGTTTGAGATTTAAATTTCTATATTTCTTTTTGGTTTAATGTGGTTGTTTATTCTTTCATAGTTTGAATGAATATTATGACTGCTTAGATCTTGTTTGAATAATTCAGTTGAATGTTCATTGTATAGAGGAACAAGTTGCATGAATCCAATCCTAAATTGCACACTAAGTGGTATTTAATAGTGTATTAAGAGATAATTATCTAGCTAGAGTTCTAGGGGTAATCACTAATTAATATTACTAGACTTAACGAGTTGTTAAGGTTTGATTTTGACTTAGTGAGTAGTTTAACTCCCAATTCAATTTGAGCAATGATAACCTATATTCCATTTTTCCAAGAAGCATTCATCATTAATTTGTTTAAATCATAATTTCATTAGTTATCTCAACAATTTCTCAAAAATCCAAAAAAATAGTAGTTTAGGTTATTTTCCATTATTAAAAAGAAAAAAAAATCAATTTAAAACCCATCTTAATATTTTTGTCACTTAGCTTAGATTAGGAATTAAATAAAAGGCTCCTCAAGAGAATACGACCCGAGTTATGCCCTTTACTGCATAATTTGGTTTATTTTGATTTAACCTGAGGCGACTAAAGGCTTTAACAATCAGTGGTGAAGGACACACGAACTTTAGAAGTCTTGAAATATTTTCTCAAGACATCTACTTGTTCTTTATATATGTTGTAGCAATCTCTAACTGCTGTCCATCTTGATGGCATTTTAAATTTGGGCTGAAACTCTTGCAAAAGCTCAGTCAAACCCTCCTTCTCCACTGCTCGGAAAGGTACCTCATCTTTTATGATATACTTAGTAACGGCCTTTCTGCCTCGCTCTTGACTGAACAACTGATGACTCAATGCATGATTTGTCGTAACTGTGAACAAACTTTGGCCCTTGCTTGCTTTGTTAGGATTGTTTGGACACTTGTCCAAATGCCTCCATAATTGCTTAGTGCCATCATTTAAGGGATGACTTGCATAAGTTGTTCCACAGTGGTTGCACTTTGACTTATGTTTTCCTTTAGTTTCCGATAGTGGCAGCCTCATAAAATGGTTCCATATATCAGAGGAGTCATTCCTATTCTTTCTAGGTCGTGATTCAGCATCTTGCCCTTCATTGTTGATCTCATTATCAACATGAACAACAGTATGTTCTGCCATTGTCACTATAGTTTCGTTACCAGTTTCCACTCCAACTTGTGCCATGCTACTTTTTTCCCTACATGATGAAAGTTTTAGGAGGCTACAAGGCACAAGCTGCAATATTGTAAGCATTTTTAATTTTACTTTCATACATTGTATTGCAGAACAACCAGACAAAAAGTACAAAAATTAGGAAACATTGAAAGTTGGGGCATGGCAAGAACATATTAGTTTATAACAGCTTTTGAAGTACTGCCTCAGCCACTCACTTAACAGTTTTTTGAAGCTGCATATAGAAATATTAGAACACCAAATATAACATATAATTCAGATTCTTCATTATTTTTCAATTAACAATATGCTTAAGATCATGAAATATGAGACAGTGAGACACAACTTAAAAACTACAAGCATTAAAAATGACGAACCTACATGAGCATTCACGTTGGGTGGTTTTTAACACTAAACAAAGCATTATATCTTCACAGAATAAGGCCAAAAAAACTGCAAATCTAACAAGTATTACTAGTAAAACGCCTCAAACATATCACCATATTACTTCTAAACGTTCTGGAATTAGTAAAACGCCAATAAACATGAATAGAGTGGATGATTTCTTAAGAAAGACCTAGATTTCAAGTAGAAAACCCTTACAGATTTTAGCCCTTGTAAATCGGCAAGTTCGCCTACTACGATAGGTCGATAGGAACTGGGAATGAGAGCTGAGGTTGGGGCCGTTAGCGTGAGTGCGTGCCAAACTGAATTTCTAACGATTCAGGGCTCCTGGCATTTTGGAATCAAGGTCAGGGGCTCAGGGCGATAGCGACCGAGAAGGAGTACTGGAGCAGGGAGGGTCGGATCCCCAGAGGGACTGCTGGACTAGGTGTGGCCGTGTGGGAGGTAGTGGGAGTCATGGGCTAACGACGCACAGGGAATCGTCAGCCGTGTCTTGGCCGTGGAGGAGTGGGGGTGCAGAGTGGGGGGTTTGTTGGGGGAGTGGAGGGTGCGAAGTGGGGGGTCTGTGTCTGTCATGATTTCGGCCCTCCCTTAGCCCTAAACAAAGGCCGGCTCTAAAAAAAATACAGAAACGGGTAACGGGCGGGAACGGGTGCCCCGTGGCCCAACTCGTTTCCCTCCCGTTTAGTTTAAACGGGTACAGGGAAACCCGTTTCCCGTTGCGGGCGAGCGGGTTACGAGCGTTTTGCTTAGCCCTGGTAGTGGGATTTGGCACTATCTTGTACCCTCACTTTATGCAGTGAAGTAATTCAAATGAGAAGAAACTAAAGGCACTTTTCCTCACACAATAAAATAGAAAAACTATCAATTACTTGTTATCTCAAATTTCAAATAAAAACATGCCCTAATTCCCATTGTTAATTCCAAATTGTCTAGTACTTGCCATCAAGGAAGCTCCTGGGTTTGTCTGTTTTATAGATCCGTGCTGAGCTTTCTCAGTATTTTTCAGAATTAAGTAAGAACTGTTACAAGCTCTGGGGTAGGAGGGTGATGTCTGGAAGATGGAGATAGTATGATAATAAAAACCCTACAAAAACTTATTAAGGAAGTGAAAAAAGCGATACGGAATCATGTGAAAACAGAAAAGCAATAAAGCTGCAAGGAGACACAGACGATAGCCAACAAATAAAACTGTCTCACACGTGAGACAGTTAAGATACATGGGAAATTGACTATCCAGATTAACATATACAAAGAAAAAAAAAACATCACAAGATGCTCGTTTACAGATGAAGCAAACTTGTTTCATTAACTTGGTCTATGATAGAGCCCCAGCTAAAATAACACTGACTTTGTATAAATATCAGAAATAGGTACCATTACAACATAAATTAGCCAACACTCACTGGAAATAAGCTACTAAAAGCACTTAAAACACTAAATAAAATGATAAAATGATGGAGCAAGATAAACTTCCTCCACCTCTCAGCCTAGTGTAACCCCCTCTATAATTATATCTGAAATACGTGATTAAAAATGAAATAGAGACCAATAATAATCCAAATTCATTTACATTCTCATCCTTAAGATAGCATTTTCACAAATATATTTCACAGCGGCTTTAACTTGGTCCCACATTCATATTTCGAATACAATTACTTCGTGAAGATAAATCACATTTATATAAATATCAAAGTGCACAATAATAATACCGGCAAACCCGGATTCATACCTTCACTAAAGATTCATAGGGCACATACGCCATTTACAATTACTCAACGGGGATTACACAAATCCATCTCCAATACATAACCAAATAACCCAATAGACATCCAAGCACATATACATCTAATATCCAATTATACATTCTAATATATCATCCAAACATATACAATTATCCCAGCATATAACAATAACCAACTACCAAATCCAAATGCCCATAAGAGATTCTCGTCGCCCCTAGTCGCTTGCTCCTTCTTCGAGCCACTTGTCCTGTCTAAAATGTTGGTAGGGGAGGGTGAGATTCTAGAGAATCCCAATAGGAAACAAATACCAATATGCATGCAAGATAAATGTTTAATGCATGACATGCTTGCATCAAAATAACTCGTGCTCACATAATGATATATCCGCATGCTCAATGTTTCAACAACATACTCATGGCCATAACATAAATAGAAACAGAGCTTTAATCATTCATATATGTTTCACATAATCAAGCAAAGCAATAACATACATCAATACATAAACACAAATATCAATACATGCAGGAGAGGTAAGTTCCCTACACTTTTTCTTTCCACATATGCTCCAGTATCGGCTACTCATGATCCGAGTGGATATTGAACCATAATCAAGGTGAATACCCAACCCTATAACCAAATCAAGGATATAGGATCATTCTCTTTTCTAAATTCTCATTTTCATAACACTTAAAGTTAGTTACCATTCATGACCTTTAGGTGGCTAATCAAAGCCTAAAGGATTGGGAAGTACTAGGTTGTAAATCACCTTTAAAAATCCCAAAATGCTGAAAATGGGGGTTTGTTGCAACCAAGAACCCTCTGGCTGCGGCCAAAACACGCACAGAAGGTTTCTGGCTGCAGCCAAGAATTTCTGGCTGTGGTCAAAATGTGCATAGAAACTTTTGCGCTGCAGCCAAGATTTTCTACTGTAACCAAGGCAACTTCGAAAATTCATAATTAATTGTAGAAAAATCGAAATGAGGTGATTCTAAAGCCCATTTAAAGCTATTTAAGTCCTCTTTACTAGAAAAATATGGATCAATACTGGAAATCACCACAAAAATACAGAATTTAAGAAATATCCACCTTGCTTCAGAATTGATCCCAGATTTAACATCAGACTTTGGACAGTCATAACTCCTAGTATACCAAACGAAATGACACAAAATATATGTCCATTTTGAAGTTTGAGATGTGAACTTTAAGACTAAAAAGTTTCACAATTTTCTGAAATCATTTGGTCATTCAAAACGTCCACACAAATAAACTGCCAAGAACAGAGTTCCAAGGGACAGATTTTCCAATTTTCTACCAAAGTGTCCCATGGCTCCAAAATTAACAATCAAGCCTATTTCTACATAAATTTTCACAAGGAACACAATGGTAACCTCAAAATGACTAAAATCACAACCTATCAACATGCCCTATTTTTACCAAAGCACAAAACCAACACAAAAGGTGCCAAACTTCACATTTAAGCTTCAATGCAATTCTATCAATTCAAAACACCAAACAAGGCACCATTTCCATAACAACAATATACCATACTCCCCAAGACCCTAAATCACGAAAATTAGGGCTAAAATTCCATAAATTCAAGGCCCAACCAATGGCAACAAAACTTATATGAAAATGAAGCTTTCACTCACCTCAACAACTTTCCCAAATGCACTTCATGATTCTCCAACTTGTAGATTTTTGTGATTCCTCAAATCACCGCCAATGGAGAAACTACAACCATCAAATTGAAGCTCTCACGCCAAGGAACAACTTTATAGAAGGAAGTTTTGGCATTAGAGGTCATTTACTCACCTTAAATGCAAGCTTTCACTTTCTCTTTCTTGACTAACAATGGCTGCACAAGAGAGAGAAGAGAGAGAACGTGAAGATGTTTATGATACTCCCTCCACTTCAGCTGAACAAAGAGAGAAAGAGAGAGAGAGAGAGAAACTATTAAAATATTACATTAGACTTTTCTCACTCTCATGCTTCATCTCTTCTTGCCACATGTCATAAGGTCATTGGCTCACACACAATAAATCACCAATTAGCCAATTTAATCCCTCCATTAGCCAATTAATTTCCCATCTCATACCCTTTATAATTAGTAATTAATCTCTTCCATTAATCACTAATTTAGAGCCATTCTTTCAATTTTCCCAACAATTATGGCAAATTAATTAATATTGCCACCAAAACACATAATTATTCCACTTTAATTCGATAATTATCCTCAATAATTATCATTAGCCCTTAATCAAAATTGGGGGCGTTACACCTAGTATTTGAGAAACCAAACCCCCTCTCCTCACAATACTTAAGGTTTGCTTAAAAACCTACCAAATCCCTCTGCCCAATTATATATCTCAATAATTTTGCACAGCCCCCCTTTCCCATACGCACACCATACTCACAAACCCTGCGCACTCCTCATTGAGGCTTGGCCCATTAATTTTCAGTCCATTAGCTACAGGCCCATCATAACCCCACCCTTTAAGCTTCACCTTGTCCTCAAGGTGAGGACTGGAAATAGAAACTAGCGGTTTCTCTTCAATGTCTTCTCTTTCTAGGCTCATCCAAGATGCAAAGTGAGCTAATCTCACAATAACAAAAAAGAGAAAAACCTTAGCAAGCATTTTCTTCCCATTCCAACAACACCTTGAAACCAGGACTATTGATAGCTTGATATTCTCCATATTTACAATAAGCACTAAGCCCTGGCCTGCAGTAGGCGCAATTGATAATTCTTCTTTGTTGAACTTCAAGAGAGTCTTGTTAGTTGCAGTGATAAATTTAAAAGAAGCTGCAGCCGAGTTTCTGAAATAAATCAAGCTGAAAACGAATTCCCATATTAGACATGATATTCCATAGGACTTATTGAGATGGCTAGAATAAACATAATTCCCAATTTGTTTCCACCAATGAACAACAAGATTTTCAACAAAATAATTAAGGTTTATCAAATCCTCGAGATAATCGTTGTGCTGAAAGCAAAGCAAATCTTCCTCACAATCCTTCTCAGAATTTTGTCAGCAACGAGAATTATGCATGAGATAAAAAATCATTGGGCACCTGAGTTCTTTAGGCGAAAGGAGTATTTTGTTTGTCTTCATATGGTTTGACTCCAAGTCATAAGAAGAAAGTTTCGACAGGGCTATGTCAACAATCAAATAGTAGTCACTAGCATCATTATGAGCAAAAGGCTAAATATTGGAATAACAGGGTGATGAAACTTCAAAAATCTCAACTCTTATAATTGTTTCATCATCAAACGAATGAAGGAATACCAACTTATATTTAAAACCAAGACCATCCTGAACAAGAACCCACAACATATATCCCCAAAGTGGGAAGCAACTCTTACCTCACTATCTTTTATGCTGCCATGGCAGCCATGGCAGAACAAGGAAGAAGAATTTTTTTGCTTACTCGGTGCTGCTGAAAGAAATGAGATTACAATAGCAATGATGAGAGAAAATACGTTTGGTTCACTTACCACTACCAACAGAAGCGAGATCACCTTCTTGTTTGCATAATTAGGTCTATCAGTATGCTCAACTTGTAGGTCTCCGCCCCTATAATTCATTATACCCCATATTCGAAGTACAAACCAAAAGCATTGTGATGTCTCTTTATCTGTAGAGAGCATCTCCCAAGCTTCAGATTACATGATCAAAAATAATAGAGGCACATACTTTATGTAGTACACATTAGACTTGGGTGGTTTGGCGTTGTAGATTTGTTCGACCGGAGAACAACTACCATCGTGTACCTCCCTCTTGCGCACTGTTGCAAAGAAGAATAAAAACTCCCTCTCCGTCAATAAACTCTATGTTTCAGCGTGACTTAGTGGGTTCTTATATTAGGCAGGGCAAAAAATAAAATAGCTAAGCTTAATTAATTTTTGGGCCCAACTACTATTACTAGGGTTTGTGAAATAAGGCCCAATCAATTCTTCCTGCTAGTAGCCCTTAGGGCTTCTGCTCCAATAGATGAGGTTGACCCAATCCATAATCCATCTTCTTCCCATATTCTTGCCTTCCTCATCGACATTATTTGTAGTCAAGCAATGTTGGAGCCATCCATACCGACAAGATGTCTTCTTCTCCTGGAAGCAACGACTTCGTCTCCTCTTGTTTATATTTCTAGGTTCAGAAATACAATTAATTTCTGCTTGAACTTCCTCTTCGGACTCTCCTGCAAGGTGTGTTGCTGAGAGATATTCACCATCCCAACCGTCATCTTCAACAACAATATCTCCGACGAAATCATCACCTTCAGAGGACCTTTTTACTATTTCTTCTACTTGAGATGTCTGAACCTCTTCAATTCCCATATCTACCAGAACTCCATGAAATTGCAAGGAACCTTGGGCAAGCTCTCCATCTACCTTCCCTTTGGTCTTCGCCTTTTCCCCATCATCCTTCTCTCGCATTCTCGCATATAATGCTTCTGCAGACTTGTTTTCTTCTCTTTCTTGTATTAACACTTGTTTGGCAGAAAACATCTTATGAAACCGTTTTATAATCTCTCTTTTGAACTCACTCCAACTGTGTATGGTTGTTCTGTTTTCAAACCAAATACACCAGTTCATAGCTTTTACAACCAAACATGTCACAGCAACCTCCAGCTTCTCATCTTCCTCTACCATGGAGTTGTCAATAAAATACTTTTCCATCTGAAAGAGCCACCTAAAAGGATCTTCACCATCAAACTTGGGCAGCGTTCTGTACCACATCTCATCCTTCACCATTTTTTTCCTAGTTAAAGCATCTTGGATCTTGATTGCTCTGATACCAATTTGATCAAGCCCAAACTAAAATAACACTGACTTTGTATAAATATCAGAAATAGGTACCATTACAATAGAAATTAGCCAACACTCACTGGAAATAAGCTACACAAAGCACTTAAAACACTAAATAAAATAATAAAATGATGGAGCAAGACAAACTTCGTCCACCCCTCAGCCTGGTATTCGAGAAACCAGACCCCCTCTCCTCACAATACTCAAGGTCTACTTAAAAACCTACCAAATCCCTCTACCTAATTATATATCTCAGTAATTTTACACATCCCCCCTCTCTCATGCGCATACTATACTCACAAAACCCGCACACTCCTCATTGAGGCTTGGCCTATCAATTTTCAGTTCATTAGCTACAGGCCCATCAGTCTATCTTTACAAATCTATGATGGCCTCACTCTTGCAGATAGCTACTGATAAGATTCAGAAGATAAACCAATCAAAAATATGTTATAAAAAAAGGGAAATCAAAGAGTATTGCACAAGTGCATATATGTAATGCAGAATATAGAAGCTAGAGTCTACAAAGTCACCTCCCCTCAGACTTCACCAGCTGTGAGAAAACCTTACTCATTGAAACACCAAACAGGTCATCAGTGGTTGAAGCTTCAAATGACTAACAGAAACACTTGCATCGTGATTGAAATTGTTTATCTGTGGAGAGAGTTCGCCGATCATGTTGGTATTGTTTTCTTCAGGATCACCTTGAACAACTGACTCTTGAAGCTGAAGGGCATACTCCAAATTCCACAAGACATCCCCCATTGAAGGCCGATCCACACCAAAGTCAGCCAAGCATTTTTCAGCAGTTTCTCCAAACTTCCTAAGAGAATCTGATCTAATCTTCCCTGCGAGCGTAGGATCGATGATTTGCTCCAATTGCCCCTTTTTCTGCCATTTCATTGCCCATTCTGCCAAATTCACCATTTCTGTAGGAAGTGATGGGTCTATTACAGGTTTTGCACAAAGAACCTCAAACAAAACAACCCCGAATGAATAAACATCTGATTTTTTTGTTAATTGTTGCCTACGGAAATACTCCGGATCAAGGTATCCAAAACTTCCTTTCACTGCTGTGCTCACATGTGTCTGATCAATTTCAGGCCCTATCTTTGATATCCCAAAATCAGCAACTTTGGCCATAAGGTTCTCATCAAGCAGGATATTTACAGACTTCACATCTCGATGTATAACTGCTTTGGTGTAGCCAGTGTGAAGGTAATGCAGTCCTCTAGCTGCACCAATACAGATCTCCAGTCTTTCTTTCCAACTTAAGCTAGGGAGACCTGAACCATAGAGATGACTCTTGAGAGTTCCCTTTTCCATATATTCATATATCAAGATCATCTCATTTTTCTCATCACAATACCCTATCAATGACACCAAATGGCGATGACGGAACTGAGATAGAATTGCAATTTCAGTTCGGAACTCTGCAAGCCCTTGCTGGGACCGAGGATTCCCTCTCTTAACTGCCACCTTAGTGCCATCATTTAGTTCTCCCTTGTACACTGTTCCAAAACCACCTATCCCAATAACCCAGCTCTCATCAAAATTGTTTGTAGCCTCCTGAACTGCCACAAATGGGATGCGATACCCTAAGTTGGAGGCAGCACTTAGTGTTATGCCATTAGAGTATTTATTTCCCATGGTATGAGAGGTTCCATCATTAATAATGGATATAGGAACCCATGTCTTTGAAAGGCCTTGTCGTCTCAAACGTTTTCTTCTGCAGAAGACAACGAAAAATCCAGCCAAGACCACTGCACACAATGTCCCCATTACCACACCCACTATAATGGCTGCTTTCTTTTTTGAGCTTGAACCAGTACCAATCACAGCTGTTGCTACGCTCAGACTGCCCTTAGAATTACTCATTTTCATGATCTCCAGCCCATTCAAAATGGCATTCGGGTAATCACTGTTTGAAGAAGAAGGGCCGACACTTACATGAATTTTCTTGCCATCAGTTGGGTCTGTAACAAAATCCTTGTAAGTTGGAGCACCCAAAATATTGTTAGTCGTAACGCTGAGGTCCATATCTTTTTGCGCCAAGAAGGAGTTGACATAGGCATTGAAGTAAAGTTGGTTGAGAAATTTGCTAACTATGTCACAAAAGTGGAGTCGAACAAGATACTGAAATCCTGGTTCGACATCAAACTGCCAGGTCACATTGAAATTAGTACGAGGATCACCGCTTGAGTTCATTTCTGTGGCAGTACCATAGACTGAACGTGGAGCAATATTCTCTGTTGGCCCACCGTCTATATAATTAACGGCAGCCATATTTGTAACACTGGCAGCAAGGTTAGGAGTGACAAGAAAATGTTGGTCCGGTACCCAGGTCCTGTGAAGGGTATCATTTGCTGGGGGGATAGTTGGACCACCCATGTTAATCCTCCAAACTGTCTCAAGTGCCAGTGTCACCAACCCAGTGAAACTTTCTGGTGGATTTATGGAGGAGGAATCATCAACAATGAGTTCATCGGGCACTGAAACAACTTCAATGGCATTTACGAACGCAATGGAATTTTTGGAGGGCGTAAAGGTGATCACAAGATTGTCTGAAGCCACATTCACAGTGTATTCCTTCATAACAGGATTTTTCTGCACAGAGAAGTCGCTGAGAAGGACATTGTTTTGGGTAGTGACAGAAAAATTTGCAGTACTCATATCTATGTTCTGATACTGAAATGGATTGAAATAGAGACGGATCCAATGTCTACCCTTTTGGTTGATGGAGAATTTGTACTCTGACTGTTCACTGAAGACTCTTGCTGTTTGATAGAGACGTGAATCAGCAGAGGAAGCGATTGATTTTGAAGAGGTAGTGGCGAGAACATCACGTTTGGTAGAAAGGAGATCCTTATAGAACGCATCCGCCGTGAAATTGCGGCCACCGAATGAAGTATTTGAAGCTGCTCCACAGTCTATAAGATAATTATCTTGTGGAACGAAGCTGGCAGAAAAGCATAGCAGTGGCAAAATTGAAAAGCCAAAGATGAAGAAGACAATCTTTGTACGATCCATCACCTTGGCATCTAGGAATTTACGAAAAACTAGTGAGATGTTCTTTTGTTTCCCTTGTTTGCAGCTTTGGAATTTCTACTAACCTATAGTTCTGGTAAAGGTATGCGGAAGAAAAATAATGAACAACCATTTATCAATCAAACGCTCAGATATAGAACTGAAAAAGAAGCAAGATGCACCTTCAAAACTCTTCAGATAAGCACCAGAATCGGAAAGAACCAACTACGAAAGCCCAACAGCAGAAGACGAATCTGGAGTAGGAGAAGCCATCTGTTAATTAATTGTAAGAAATTGAATAAAAAACACAGAAAGAAGGAGAACAAAAGCAGTAAAGCACGCTCAACAAGAATCTAGCTAAGCACAGGTTGGTATTTAACCATATGTTGACATCTTCATAAATTCGCTTCTGAACTTTTTAATTAAAAGAAAAAAGAAAGAAAAATATAATGAACCAGAGGAAACAGAGTGGGAGGGGGATTGGAATACCTTATTATGGAGCTTCAGAGGTGCGAGCTGGTTTCGAGAAAAAAACCATGATGGCCGATTCTCATATGGGAAAGGCAAAGTAACAGAAACATCAAATAACATCACAAATTAATTGGGGAAAAAAAGAGGGAAGAAATAAATAAGAGGGGTGAGACTAGGTAAGTCGCTGGAAGGCAGTAGAATTTATTAGTGCAGAAAAGATTTATAAATGATATGTGAAGATACAATGGTGTTCAGATTCAGAAGCACAGAGCTATTATTCACCCACTTGCGCTTTGTGGGCTCGCTCTGAGTATGATATGAACTGGATAATTGAAATTCGAAAAGGAAAGTTCGTGCCGGGGACGATGGAAAGCTTCTCCAGAAAAGCTTCTCCAGAATCGTTACTTGGTCCGGGCGTAGATGCGTAATTTTTCCCGGGAAGAATGTTAAGTTTCTTAAAATCGAGGACCGTTTTTAGCTTTAATCTTTTATTAGGAATGGAAAAGGTTGTTTGATATAATTTTGGAATGATAAATAAAAAATAGGAAAAAAAGTAAAGAAAGTAGTCAAAGTGCTCACCGACATAGAAAAGGTTGTTTTGATATAATTTTGGAATGATAAATAAAAAATAGGAAAAAAAGGTCAAGAAAGCAGTGAAAGTACTCACCGAC
Source organism: Inga leiocalycina (assembly GCA_963242795.1). NCBI lineage: Eukaryota > Viridiplantae > Streptophyta > Magnoliopsida > Fabales > Fabaceae > Inga > Inga leiocalycina. The sequence goes on from OY725329.1 coordinate 62,772,979, forward strand.
ATAGAGCGAAAATTGTCTTGATTTTTTAAGAGTTGTTTGAATATTTAATAAATTTTTTTTAAAATTTTATTTTTTATTAATTATATGTATTATATTAATTAAAATATTGGTCATACTCATATTTATTTTATTTTTCTCTTTTATTTATCAATCATAAATAAGGACATTCCTAAAAAATAAAGTTTATTTCAAACATATTTATTTTTAACTAAACTTTAATAATTTTCTTAAACCACATAATTAAGTTATTGAGTTCTTATAAATAAGAATAAAGGAAGTACTACTTAAACTTTAAAAACTCAAATAAGTTTTGTTACCTAAAAGAGTATAAGTATTGATAACTCTTTTTTTTAAAAAAAAAAATGACCGATTTAGAATTATAAAATTTAAGTGGTGTTTTTGTTTAATTTTTTCCCAATAAAAAAATATGAGAAGGTGGACATAAAGTACCGTCCAGATTAATTTATGGCCTGAACTCATTAACTATTGGTTATAGTTGCCTCGAATAGCCAACGAATGATTAGTTGTGCTCATCATCTCTACAGCTGTTTTAAATCATTCTTTTGCCTAAAACTTCACATTAATAAATAATATGTTCAATAAATATGCCTGCCTATATATAGACGATTCTTTAGCTAGAAGTCTTTGAATAAAAAGTGTCCTATACACTTGAATAAAATGTAGACTTTGGCCTTAACAAGTACAAGAGCAAGAAGTTAGCTAAGGAAGTTACTAAGAATAAGATACATTTAATTTGGATCTTCCTTTTGAGAAATTTGTTATGCGTAACATTTTATTTTTATTTTTTCCTCACGGATTTTTCAATTTCACTATTACTCAACTTGGGAAAAAAAGCAGAAATAGTACGGAACTGGTTCAAGTGAAACCAAATAAATGGATGAGAAAATTATATTCAGGTTTAAGATAAGAGAAAAAAATAAAAGATTGATCATTTCAGATTTCAAAATTATTAACAAATTCCATGAATTTACGCTCTACACTTGTTAATATCGTATCCCTAAAATTATCAATAGGACTTATTGATAATTTTAAAATATGAAAGGACCATTTTTATTTTTATTTTTTGTTCTGGCACTTGAATATAAAGTTCCCTAAAACAAATTGAAGGTGAAAGTGACGGAGGGAGTGAAGGTGACAATTGACATTTGACAAAGAGGTTAGGCCCAAAAAAGAAGACAAAAAATGGAATGCGAGTGGGCGAATGTTAACGTGCGCCAATGGATTCTTAAGTTTGGCAAAAAAAAAAGACAATGGATTCTTAAGGGGGACGCCTGCGAGTGTGCATTCTCTGGTTGGAAGCGCCTTGTGCGGACCTAACTCCCTACTTTCTCAAATCTTAATTTCATATTTAGTGCTTTGACCGGAGAAAATATTATTCACATTGTGGCCCAACTAAATAATACTCCATCTGATAGTAAGTATAAGATATGTACTCCCTCCGTTTTTAATTATAAAATAAAATTAATTATTTTTAGAGATATTACGAAAGTTAATTAAATTACTTTAAAGTATTTTTATTTTTATTTTTTTCTTCAAACTAATTAGTTTAACTAATAAATTAATATATAATCTAATGGTACATAACATATCATATGATTAAATAACTTATTTAGCTTCCTTAATCTCTCCAAAAAAAAGTCAACTTTGTCTTATATTTAGGACCATGTGTAGTATGAATTTTTTAGAAAGATTAAGGAAATTAAATAAGTTATATAATCATATTATATGTTATATATCATTTGATTATATATTAGTTTGTAAGTTAGGCAAAATAGTTCCTAAAAAAATTATAAATATAAATATTTTAAAAAATTCTTAATATTTCTAAAAAATTCATTTATGTTTTATAGGATAAAAATAAGGGAAAATCCCATTTAAATACCATCTGAAATATCAAAACCCACAAAAGTCCATTAAGACTTGTAAAAGACAGATAAGGGTTGAGGGGGGAATCTGGGATATTGATGTTAAATACAAAAGACCAAAATGCCCTTTTTAATTGGTTTGACATAACCTCCACATTCTCTGATTGAGTGAAATTGCGCTCTCTGTTCCGACAAAAAAAAATTGCTTGTTGCAGCGATCGGCGGTGGACGATACCTCTCATATAAGTAAGTTTCTGAAAAACATAATCTTTTTTAAATGAATCGAACAATAACCATCTTACTCTCATTGTTCATGCTGGTGGGTGTTGGGTGTGGTTTGGTGGCTTTGATGGTGCATGAATAGTACAAAGTTGGGGATTTATGTAGGGTGTGGAAGGTAATTTATTTGGGGTTGTCAATAAAGGCTAAGAACAATGATGATGGTGCTGTGATTGTAGGTTATTTATAGTAATTTTGGTTGTGGGTAAGTGGATTTGTAGGTTGAGGCGGATTAAAGGTTCAGACTTTACGTAATTATGACGGCATCGACGGTGTGGTGTGAGTTATTTATGCATTTTCTCTTGTTAGCTTTGAGAGGGAGTATAATGAAGAGTTTAATGGTTTCAAATAGGTAGCATTGAGTAGTGTTGAGTTAATGTGGATGACTGACTGTTTGGAGTGAAAAAGTGAGACTAGGATGACTAGTATATGGTAGTGAAGCATATCTGTACGTTTATGGTAGTTGCTGTCATTACCACATATTGTTTGTTGTCAACGCCATTGCAGGATTTGTCATTACCATAACTCTTTTTGTCAAGACTTAATGATTGTGTGAGAAACATTACGATATTTGTCAACAACATTACTGGTTTCATCACAAGAAAATCTTGACGTGTCTCACGCTCGAAGTGCTACCTTGAAATCATCAATTATCATTGATGAGGTTAGAAATCACTAAGACAAGCGTGCAAATGAAATAAGGAAGAGTTTGGTTAGAGATTATGGTTTGCAATTGACATATGAGCAAGCATATAGGGCAAAGGAAAATGCAATTGAGGAAATTCATGGCAGACCTGAACAGACATATATGTTAATATCATGGATATGTGATCGGTTAAAGGAAAGTGATGACAAGACTTGTTATGGTAGTTGCTGTCATGAAGAATCTGGTGTTTTGTTAATTCCATTATTGTATTTGTCATTTCCATTACAACTCTTGTTAATCATGTCAGTTTGTTGTAATTAAAGTAAACATGAAGGAACACGTTCTTTTGGGTTCATGACTTATGTACATTAAGTGTAGATGGAATGAGTAATGTTAAATTGTCATTTGACAATGTATACAGTAGTTGCTGTCATGAAGAATTTGATGTTTTATTAATTCCATTAATGTACTTGTCATTTCCATTACTACTCTTGTTAATCGTGTCAATTTGTTGTTATTAAAGTAAATATGAAGGAATACGTTCTTTTAGTCCATGCCTTATGTACATTAGGTGTAGGTGAAATGAATAATGTTGAGAAGCCATTGGAGTATTTACTTGATACTTGTTGTTATGAATTTTTGTGGCTTTTGTCAATGTCACAACATAACTTGTCATTACCATTACTAAACTTGTTATTCCCATTATAAATCTTGTCAAAACCATTGAAAACTTTGTCATTCCCATTAGTCAAATTGTCAGCGTCCAGCCTTATTGGGGCAACACACACAAGGCTACAACTATGCATCAATATACAAGATAGGTGATCAAAATGATCCTCACTATGTCACCCCAAAATTCAAAGCTTGGTTACTAAGTTAAACGACATGTGTCAATCTCCTTACAACAATGATGAATTCCAAAAAAAATTCTAACTTGAAGATTAAAAATTTACATTAAGAGCGTAATTTTGTCAGTCATTTCCTCTTGATTAGGGTCATTCATGAAGTCACTAGTCTCAATACTTCCTCTCTCTTGCTATTCATTTCATGGTTAACCATAGGAAACAAAGTGTAACCATTCATCACATCTTTTTTTTTTTTTGCATATCCACTTTATCCCCCACTCTTTCATGCGACTCCACATCAATGTTCTCCGCATAGACTACTTTTCTCTTCACACCAACCTCTTCATGCTTACCCTCCATGTCTACATCATGGCATGCAATCTCTTTACTTGTCATTGGATAAGAGTAGCTAACTTTCACCTACAGAACAATGTCACAGTTTAATTTAAGCTATCTTTGATTGAAACAACGTAACAGTTGGATGAAAATGGTAATAATTTAAATATACTAATTAAGCTATCTTTGAAATATATTTGAAGTTCTGACTACAACCTTAAGACCTTTTGAGTTTTGAATAATTCGGTTCAGAGTCCAACAGCAAAGTTTCTTAAAGATTTTCAAAATATTTATATTTATCCAGTGCATATAAGTAACTTTGCAATCACTAATAAATTATGCCATCTACATAACAATCTCTGTGACAATTAAGTGATAAACAAATAATATAAATCAGGGAGAAGTAAAAACAACCAAACCAACTTCAATTAAAAAATACAGCCTCATTTCATTGCATTTCAGTTATAACCAGTTTTTGTGATAACCAATCAAATCAAACCAAGTAAATAGCTAAATCAGTTTATGCATAAGATTTTCAATCAAATACAAGCATTTAATTCCTGAAATATATCGTTAAACAAGCACATGAAACTGAAATAAAAAGTATGCTATCAAAAGCACATCCGCATGTTTACTATTTCTTTCTTTATTTCAATTTCTTTTTCAATAACAATAGGTGATCCCAGGAAATTCACCCCAACTTAAGGTTTCCCAGCAAACAGTTAAAACTCAATAAGAATACCTTAACATGAAAAACTTCAAAGATCCTATGAATCATATATAACACACCAAAAAATAAGCATCTTGTTGACTGCAGACCTATCACAATATAGAAGTACCTGCATGCACTTTTCCAGCAATTTGACACCTTCTTCAAAGGTCAAATTTTTATTCCATTCATCATGAAGAATTGGCCTTGCAAGATGGTTGCCAAGCCTAGTTGCCATATGGTTGTCATCAAAATTAATGCCAATCATGTTAACCTGGAAACAATTCACAAAAAACTGAGTAAAAACTAAATCTTGGAGGCAACTCACTCTCACATTGAAATCAAAGACAATAAACCAATGCATACCATGCCAAGGTATTTCTGCCCATTTTTCACACCACCAATTACAAGTGAGTTCCACAATGGATTGAATTTATTACATCTATTATACATCACACGAGTCAAGTAGTTGTGCACCTCCTTTGGACCAAGTGTTTGCCCAAAGGGGGGATGTTGACAAATTCACTAATGGAATTAACAAAGTCTTTAATGGTTTTGACGAGAATAGTAATGGAAATTACAAGTTTCATAATGGTTCCAAACTTTATGTGGCCAAGTGTATGCCCAGAGGGGGCGACGTTGACAAATTCACTAATGGAATTAATAAAATCTTTAATGGTTTTGACGAGAATGGTAATGAGAATGACAAGTTTTATAATGGTAAAGACAAGTTCTGATGACATTGACAAAAACCACCAACGTTTATCACAGCAACTACCAAGTAAAGGGTTCAAATGATAATTTAACATTACTCATTCTATCTACACTAAATGCATACAAGCCATGAACCCAGAGGAAGGCATTCCTTCAACTATAATTAAATGGTTGGAAGTTGTCACCATTAACAACTGTTTCAATGGAAATGACAAGTACAGTAATGGAATTTACAAAACACCAGATTCTTATTAACAGCACCTACCAAAAACATTGTCAGTAAAAAATTTAACATTACTCATTCCACCTACACCCAATGCATAGAAGACAAAATTACGCTCTTAATGTAATTGTCAATGGAAACAGTTGTTAATGATGACATGTGATGTAATTAAAGTGCACATGAATGAACATTGACAAAAACCACCAATGTTTATCACAGTAACTACCAAGTAAAGGGTTCAAATGATAATTTAACATTACTCATTCCATCTACACCCAATGCATACAAGTCATGAACCCAGAAGAAGGCGTTCCTTCAACTACAATTAAATGGTTGGAAGCTGTCACCATTAACAACTGTTTCAATGGAAATGACAAGTACAGTAATGGAATTTACAAAACACCAGATTCTTATTGACAGCACCTACCAAAAACATTGTCAGCAAAAAATTTAATATTACTCATTCCACCTACACCCAATGCCTAGAAGTCATTAACCCAAAAGAAGGTGTTCATTCATGTGCACTTTAATTACATCACATGTCATCATTAACAACTGTTTCAAAACCATTAACAAGAGTTGTAATGGAAATGACAAATACAGTAATGGAATTAACAAAACACCAGATTCTTTATGACAGCAACTACCATAACAAGTCTTGTCATCACTTTCCTTTAACCGATCACATATCCATGATATTAACATATATGTCTGTTCAGGTCTGCCATGAATTTCCTCAATTGCCTTTTCCACCATAAAAGGAGAATTAAAAACCTTGATCACATAAATGGATCAGCAGCAGCGTCTAATCACGCGGAGAAGGAAGCTCAGTTTCGAAGATTCCCTTTTTTTGCTCACACCAACATCTACAGAAGAGAATCGAACACAAGCATTTTGGAATCGAACATAAGCACGAGGAGGAGGAGAAATCGAACACAAAGCTTAAACGGACAAACCAACAACTGAACATTCCCTCACCCAATCGACGTTGCCGGCAGCAGAAGAGAATGGCACCCATAACCGTTTCTGATTTCAAGACGGCGACACGCTAGGGCTCCACCAGTGTGTTTCTATTAGAACTGAAAAGACTTAGTGCGTTTGTTGCCTTGATCGAGCATGTCGAACAAGTAAAGGGGGTATTTTAGTATTTTACACAACACTTCAATATCCCTGAAAGGTCCCTCAGCACTTTTCTGTCTTTATCATGTTATAACAGACTTTTGGGGGTTTTGTTATTTCAAAAGGTATTTATATGGGATTTTCCCTAAAAATAATAATATTTTTGGAATCCTCGTCTTTCATGCATGGCGCTTGGAAAATTTTGCAAAACGAACTGGACGCACAACACATAAATCCCGTTTCATGCACAATCATTTTTTAAGTATAAAGACGGCAAGCGTAGCTTGGAAGTTACAAATCAGTAAACAACAGACAAATTAGACCACAAAGTTACGGTCTTGAGCCAAATAAACAAGATATTGAGGGGACGGATCTGGTAAGATTGCCAGGTCGACATCAAGCTGGTGAGTTTCCTTTGCCAATAAGTCAGCACACCAAATACCTTCTCTTGGCACCCAGTGAATCTCTATGTCCCAGTTAGAGTACAATAGATCTCTGACAGCATTTATCTCTGTCCTCAACAGATGATGTATGCTCACATCTCTCATGATCAGATGGTATAGCTCAAGAGAATCTATGTAAGCTATAACCCTGTAAAAGTTGCGTTCCTTACACATCTGGAGGCCAGTTAGGAGTGCTGAGAGTTCCACCGATGTTGATGGTGCGAAACCCAGCTTCTGCTGAAATCCTAGAACCCAGTGCCCCCGATCATCATATAACAATCTTCCACAAGACGCAAGACCCTGGTAATTAACAGATCCGTCTGTGTCAAGACAAATCGCTCCTTCTGGTGGTGGGTGCCAGGTGACGTTCTCTGCTTCACTGTATTGGAAGATCTGATGCTTAAAGGTGGCAAACGATCCGGATTCCATCTAGAGCTAGTAATACGGGCCAGCCCGCGGGTTGTGCGGTGCGGGCTTGTGCAGCCTGCACTCTCGCGGGCTGAAAAAACAACAACCCTAACCCGCGGCTGCGGGTTTGCGGGCTGGCCCGCAGCCCGCACAAAATTTTTTTTATCACTTTTCCCTAATTTAGCACAGAACTGACAGTGACAGAACTCACAGAAGGCAGAAGCTAGTAAAGTTAGAAATACACTAATGACAAATCCATATTAATATACAATACATTACATAACAATTAACAGTGTACAGCTCGCTGGGCCTAAATAATTCAAATGAAAGTCTTTTAAATCCTTCAAAACATACAAAACAAGTGCTAGTTGAGGTCTACTTCTATGAATATCAGCTCACTCTCGACCTGTGCAGGATTCTGTCTTCCTGCAGACTCCAAATATTGTAGGAACTGTCCTGGAAGGGGAACAATCAACTAAAATAAATGATAACAAAATAAGAAATTAAAACCAAAATAGATGAATTGTGAAGAATAAGGAGTAAATGTTAGAATTGAAATGATTGCATGTGCCCTAAGAATCAGAATTGAAAAATATTGCATAATTGTTTGCATTTCGTATTAGTGATAGGACTAGTTATGTAATAAGGAAAGAATGACAAGGTGAGCTACTTCATAATTAATTAATACAGAATATGAGAGAATATGCAGCAAAGCAAGGAGATGAGATTGAAAATAAAATAAATCAGATAACAAATTCCCTTCCAAGATCTAACCACATTTAAGCAAATAATTCTATAACTTGGTTAGTTATAACGATTTCAGAAGGGCAGGCAATAGTGGGGGAATACAAGAAGCCTCCTCAAATCAGTTCTTTATAAACTTCCTACAAATGGCAATTCAGTAACACAAATTTTTTTTATTAATCATCAGAGGCATTTTTGTTCCCAAATGCCAATTCTGGTTGCCTTACCCATTTCATTTATTGGAATTCTAGATTGAAGTAGCATTTAAAGCAGGCGAAACATTAATAGTTTCCTCCTTTGCCTCAGCCTCAAATCCATCTGCCACACATCCCACAAAATGCAAAAAAAAAAAGTTAGATTAATAGTTCATAGTTTCCTATATTGCTCAATTACAAAATTAGTATTTTGGTAGATATAAGGTAAATACTAAATGGGCACATATTACCAATACTAGGAAAATCAAGCATCCAATTACGAGTACAAATTAAGGCTTGAACATTCTCTGGAAGGAGACTACTTCGATACTTTGTGAGAACTCGTGAACCAATACTAAAAGCTGATTCACTAGCAACTGTAGTAATAGGAATGCTAAGAATGTCACAAGCCATTCTTGCAAGACATGGAAAATGAGGTGAGTTAGTTCTCCAATATTCCAAAACATTGAATTTGACATACAATATGGGATCAAGGGTTTGTTCTTCCAAATAATTGTCCAACTCAGATTTACCCATTGCTGCAGTGTGTTTGCTCATGCTCTCAAGGTAATCCTACATCATATAATGTTAAAAGTGGAGTATTAGTATAATGCTAATCAAATAAAAATAACAATAAAGAAAGAGAATGAAATATTCAAGATTTACAAGCTTACAGCAAAACATAACAAGTAGTTGTCTTCATCACTTTTGGTGGAAGAGGAAGAGGGATGAGTGGTTGTTGAATATGTTTCCCATGATTCTTGGAAATTGGAACTTGAAGAAGACCCAACAAAAGAGGCTAAAGATGATGATGAAGATCCCATATCATTATACTGATGAAACACATAGTATAACTTCCTCTTAATGTGTTCAACCTTGGCATCACAATTTAAGGGATCAAGTTTCGCATAACAAAATTGAATGACATTCAATTTCATCCGAGGATCAAGAATAATAGCAAGAGAAAGAATGTCACTATAATCACTCCAATACTTGTCAAACTTTTCAAGCATTCTCACTGCCATATCTTGAATCACAGGATCATCATGGTCCACATAAGCTTTCAACATTAACTCAATTCTTGATATTTGCATGAAATACATGTTAGATGTCGGATATGAGGACCCAGAAAACAAGTTTGTTATAAGTGAAAATGGCTCCAAGAAAGAATGCATTGCCTCTGCTCTAGACCACTCTGGGTTTGTTGGACAATGGCGATAATTGGCATCAATGATAGACAAATAAGCAAAAGCACGACGATACTTAAGAGCACTTTCAAGCATTGTATAAGTGGAATTCCATCTAGTTGCAACATCTAATCGCAAACCAACTGAAGCATCAATACCCCCAACATGATCAATACATTTTTTGAAATTTATCAAACGCGCCTGAGATTGCTTCACATATCTAACACTCTCCCTAATCTTATGAACAGCTTCACTAGTTACCTTTAAACCCTCTTGAACGATGAGATTTAAGATATGGGCACAACACCTCACATGAAAAAAATCCCCATTGCATATCAAGCTATTACCCAAAAGCAACCTTTCTTTCAATAAATTTTGCATACTGTCATTTGCAGAAGCATTGTCAAGAGTGATAGAAAAAACTTTCTTATCAATACCCCACTCAAGTAATATATCATGAGCCCTTGTAGCCAATTCAAGACCGGAGTGAGGAGGATCCAACTTAGAGAAAGCAAGAATTTTGCTATTCAGTTTCCATTTATCATCAACAAAATGAACAGTCAAACAAAGATATCCTTCACTAGTTATTGAAGTCCAACAATCAGAAGTTAAACACACTCTACCAGGGCTGTTCATTATTGTTTTCTTTAAGATCTCTTTCTAATTAACATAAAAATTCCATACATCCATAACAGCAGTTTTCCTAGAAATGCATTTATAATCAGGATTTAGATAAGTGTGGAAATCCTTAATTGCATCATACTCAACAAAGGAATAGGGGAGATTATGTTTAATGATAGCAAAAGCCAGCTTTTCCCTAGCTATGCTATGATCAATTTGTCTAGCTCTAAGTTTTCCTTCTTGGTCTATCATCATAGCACCAATGTCTTTATACTTTGGGAGTGAATTGCAAATACTTATATAGCGCCTAAGGGTTGAAGTCCTATAATCCCTACCTCCTATTATATAGTCTTTCCCACACCCCTTACATTTTGCTTTTTCTTTACCTTCTATTGTAACTCTAGTGAAATACTGCAAAAACCTCATATGTGGCTCTCTTTTTCCGCTTTCTACTTGAATCATCTTCTAAATCTTGCCCAGAGGCAGTAGAGACAGGTACTGCCCTTACCGGTTGTGCTTGTGATTGTGCAGCTTGGCCTTCCACAACTGTTTCTTCACTATTTTGTAGATTAACCCAAAGTACTTGACCTTCCTTCACAGGCACAGCACATGAATCCATCTTTTTCTTTTTATAGTAAGCTGCAACAAAATATACTAATGAGGCAATGACACAGTCACACAAAGCAAGTGAAGCCAATGTAAAATATGTAGAGCTAAACTTGCTACAATGATAGTTCTCTCATCTAGGATATGTCTTAGGCACATCAGATCCTCCATATGATTCTGGTGATATTATCAGAATACGAAACAAAGCAAAAGAATGACTTGCAACAGTTTGGGCAAAACAATACATGAAGAAAATGATGATAAATCCACTCCCATACGGCCATACCCTTTCCCTCAATGGAGATGCACCAATATACTGATTATCATCAATTCATCATCATCCTCACAGGCCACAACAAAATCCAAGTGACCACAATATACTGAACAAGGAGACAGAAATAAAAGCAAATAAGAAAAGCAATAAAATATAAAGTCTTGCCTTAGATTGTGGCCACTGGGCACTGGCTTGACGAAGGCTGACAGTCGGAGCGCGGAGGAGCGACGAAGGTAGAGGAGGGAGCTACGATGGCTGAGCGATCGAGAACAAGAAGGGCTGAGGTTGAGGAGTGACAGAGAAGCCGGAACAGTGGGACTGTGGGAGCACCATACACAGCGATGTGCGACGTGCGATGGGCGACAGGGCGTGCGACCGGCGACAGGGCGACAGGGCGACGGGCTAAGGTGAGGGAGGAAGACGCCGTCCGGATCTTGTCATTTAGGGTTAGGTTTAGGGGGCGATGCCGATGTGGTCGTCTGGTCGAGGAGTTGAGATTGAGATCTTGAGCTGTGGAAGTGTAGAGTGTAGAGGTAGTGGACTAATGGAGGCGTGGACCATGTCCGTGGAGCAAGCCTGCAGGGATCATTGATCATATTCACACTCTTGGGCCAAGCCGAGCCCAACTGAACAAGAGGCCATAAAAGGCAAAAAAAAAACAAACAAACAAAATTGCGGGCCAGCCCGCAAACCCGCGGGTTAAGCGGTGCGGGCCTATGCAACCCACAGTTTTGCGGGCCTGAAAATAGCCAACCCTAACCCTGTCAAAACCCGCAACTCGCGGGTTGAGCCCGTTTTACCGGCTCTAATCCATCATTAGGTACATGATTGCATGGATGATCTCATTAGGTTGAGATCGAGAGCCCTCCATAATTCCGCAACATTTGTTCTTCCATAGAGACCAGCAGATGAGACTGAAGATTTTGGGCCATAGCTATCGACGGAAGCGACCCATAATCGCAGTTTCGGATATATTCTCCTTTAGCCATACCTGCAAATCAGACTGAAAGAATGTAAAACAAGCGTTAGAATCAAGAAAATGGAGCCACACCTCATGGGCACTCTCACAATCTCGGAGGATATGAAGGATACTCTCAGTTCTCTGGCATTGAAATGGGCACTCATCACTACCAACTAAACCTCTCATAGCTCTGAGTGAGTTAGTGGAAAACCGCTTGTGAAGAACTTGCCATAAGAACATCTTAACTTTCTCTGGCATTGGGACTTTCCAGACTTTCTTCTACAGGGTAGGTCGATGCTGCTCCCGTTAGGCAAACACAAATTTATAGGCCATTTGGACACTGAAGTTGCCATCAGAAGCATTCCACCAACAAAAGGTATCTTGACCTCCCTCACTTGGTGGTTTAATTTTTCTGATGATATTTATCACCCAGTGAGGGAGGAATTCACCCCATTTGTGAACATTCCACCTACCATGAGTCAGGACAAAGTCACTAACTTTTGCATATGGGTCCAACCGGTGGATACCAGTAGTCACAAAATGGATTAAAGGTTTGTCAATCAAAGTCCAGAGATCCCACCACACATTACAGGTATTACCACTCTTCAAACGTCTTCCTACCTTATTATAGAATTTCCCCCAAACAGTAGTAATGCTACGCCAGATATCGGAGGAGTTCGTCTTACGATAAACAATGGGATAATCTCCTTCGCCACATCCATACTTCCTTTTAAGACATCTCACCCAGAGGGCGTCTGACTTGGTGAGCAAACCCCAACATAATTTCATAATGAAAGCCATATTTTAGCTCTGTAAGTCCCTAATGGCTAAGCCACCACAATCCTTCTCCTGCTTTATTTGGTCCCATGCTATGAGATGCATTTTCCTACTACCCTAGTCTTGGTTCCAAAGAAAACGATGACTCTCCTTTTCTAGATCTTTCAGAATACCTTTTGGGAGGAGCGTGGTTTGTATTTAGTAGCTTGGGAGGGCTAAGAGGATAGCTTTAATCAGCACCGTGCGTCCTGCCATAGAGAAGAACCTACCTTTCCAATTTGCCAAACGCTTCTGGGCTTTAAGAAGGATAGGGTAGTATGTAGCCTTAGTACCTCTATAGTGCAAAAGGGGAACACCCAAATATTTTCCAAGATCTCCAGTAATTCCAACACCTAATCGTTGACTCAATTCTAAGGCACGGTTGAAATTAACATTTTTTGAGAAAAATGCCTTAGACTTTGCCAGATTGATCTTATGGCCCGAGACTTGACAGAAGGCAGACATGGTGTTTTTGATTAACTCAATCTGATCCATAGAAGCTTCCCCAAATAGGAGAAGATCATCAACAAAAAATAGGTGGGAAATTATATGAGAATTTTTATTAAATGTAAGGCCTTTCCACCGTCCCTGATTGACTTCATTATTGATCAGTTGTTCGAGTCTCTCCATGCAGAGGATGAAAAGATAGGGACTGAGAGGATCACCCTGACGAACCCCGTGAGAAGGAAGGAATGTGGAGGGTTCTTCCTCGTTCCATATAACTTCTATGGATGCTGAAGAAATGCATGCCATGATTAGATTCACCAAGGGATCTTGTATACCAACCTTGACAAGGGTAGAGCGAATGAATCCCCAGTCTAATATGTCAAAGGCTTTCTCCATGTCTACTTTAACAGCAACAAAACCTTTTTTCCTTCGTTTGTTCCTCATGGTGTGAATAGCCTCCTGTGCAATGATGATATTATCACTGCTTTGCCTCCCAGCAAGAAAGCTACATTGCTGTGGTTTGATCAAGTAGGACATTGCGCCCTTTAGTCTATCGGCATTGACTTTGGTGATAATCTTGAAAATGACATTACAGAGAGAGATGAGGCGAAAATCTGTCAGACTAACAAGATGATCAATTTTGGGAATCAAGATAAGTTGGGTGTGATTAATATCCCGAACCTTTTCTGGGGCTTGCCAAATTTCCCGGATGAGGGTACAGACTCTATTTCCTATCTTGTCATGCACAATCATTTTAGTTTTTATGTTTCTCTCCCGTGGTGATGTCGCCATCTCTCTCCCCCCCCCACAAAGACAAAATATATCTTGTTTTCTTAATATAAAATATATTTATCTAATTTGATTAGATCAAAAAAATTAATTTAATTAATTAGTATAATATTTATTTTTTAAAAGCATATTAATGCATCTCCCTTAATTCCCTCTCCTCCTTTATTATCGTTAAGGGAGCATCAATGGAGATAAATAGAAAAATATTGACAAATAAAAAAATTACGTCTTATATTTAGGATCAAGATTAATTTCGCAAATTATCTTGAATTGAGGACCCAAGGGAGTATTAAATAAGCTAATGTTTAAAAGGTATGCTGAGGCATATAGCGCATAAATAAGTACATGCAAAGCCATTAAAAATTGATAAAGAAATAACCCTACTGTCATTGCTTGAATAGTAAAAGAGCAGGGATAAAATCTTCAACCCCGTAACATTAAGCGCCAGTGAAGGATCCTTTGGAATACAGATGAAACACTTATTTGACACAGACATTTGTGAGTGGAGGCTTCTGATTGACTGCTATTTATAAAACCAGTACTCCTAATCTAGAAGAGAGAGTTGCTCTGGGGCATTTTGATGAAAAAACAACCACATAAAGTACCGTTAGTTTGATCAAAAATTGCAATTAAGATATTATCATAACTCGTTCATGTAGCTAATAACTTCCATGTTCGATATATAGTAACTCTTCCACTAGTGGTTGGAGGTCAGGCATGGCTTTATAGAGTAGATAAACAAGTAAATTGACTAATTTTTATGTTCGTTAAAAATACACATCATTCAAGCTTGATGTTTTGAACGGATAAATGTTATCATAATTATCTGTGATAAGAAACCGTATGATAATAAGTTAAAAGGAAAGTTTTATCATATTGCCACAATTAAGGCTAACAATATTATATGGTAGCAAATATTGAGCTTTAAATAGACAACACAGGCATAAAATAAGGGTAGCTAATATAGTTATGTTGAAATGAGTATGTGACCATCACTAGTACAGAAAGGGGTTTTTAGACCGGAACATTTAGACCGGTTACATCGGATAAGGTCTTAAAAATATGACCGGTGGCATTTTTGTAATTATGATGAAATATTAAAACCGGTTACTAATATAACCGGTCTTAAAAGTATTTTTAAGACCGGTTATAGTAACAACCGGTCTTAAAAATAATTTTCAGACCGGTTACAAAACAACTAGTCTTATTATATATACAATAAAAAAATAAAAATATGTAATATATTTTCTAGACCGATTTTAAAAATAATCGGTCTAGAAAATATTATCTGAGTTAAAGACAATCATAAAAATAAAATGTTTATTATTTTTCAGACCAGTTGTAAATAAGAACCGATCTTAAAAATTCAAAATTTTAGACCTGTTATTAATTAATAACCAGTCTTAAATATATATTTTAAAACCGGTCTTAAATGTTATTTTTAAGACCGGTTTTAATTGACAACTGGTCTTAAAACTGACCTGGATTTCAAAACCCACCTAAATTTAGCTCTGAAATTTCATTTCAAGACTCAAGCATATCAGCGAAACCCCTGCGTCTGTTCGTGGCAGCTCCTCCTTTCCCTTCTCTTCTCCGTCCGCAACTTCGCCGCCGTCAACGGAGATTTACTGTTGAATTCATTGTCGGAAGGCTATCGTTGTTTGTTCCTCTGATTGGTTTCGTTCTCAACCTCGTTTTTATTGTCAGGTTTGTGTTTCCATTTTGTTTTTGGGTTTTTCATTGAAATTGTGAGATTACTTATCCTCCATTTTCTTTGTTCGATTCCTGCAGCAAGTGGCCAAAGACTGTTCAAATCCAGAGGAATAAGAGGATCCTCAAGCAAAGGTTTAAGGTACGGTTGAATTATTCTAAAATTGAGGACGTGGGTTTATTTTGGTGGTTTTCCATTTGCATTACAGACTATAGTTTAAGCTTGTTACTTCTAGTGGCCCTGGGTTAATTATTCCATTTGAAAGTGATGATTTTGAGAGTCGTAGTGATGATTTTGATCCTAGTATGTTGAAGACTATAGTTTAAGCTTGTTGCTTCTAGTGGTATAGCTTCTGTTATATTGTTTTGTTTGGTTTAAGCTTGTTGCTTCTGTTATATTGATTTTGTAGCTTCTGATTTCCTTCTTTTGATTCGGCCCTGCGATTTGAATTTAAAATCTTTACCTTGTGCATTGCAATTATTTGTTCATGTTTGCATAACTTGGAAATTGCGTTTGAACGATTCCTTTGTAGATAGTGCCGTGTTATAACAATAAGCACCGTGTAGCAAAATTGCCTTAAATAGTGTTCTTAAAGTATTTTTAGACAATGAGTCGTCCTAGTGAGGGTACTCCCGATCCAACTAATCCAAATCAAAGCGAGCCTAGTAATGCTCCGAGTCAGGAACACAATGAGCCACGTAATCGGCCTAGACGAAGGGGTAGGAGAGCCACCCGATTGAGAAACATTCCTCTCAATCGGAATACCAGGGGAAAGATTCCGATTGAGTTTGATAGATATTGAAAACCAATCGGGCCTAATGCCCACAGTATAGGAGTTTTGTTGGCCTCCTAGCACGCAATAAGCCTAGCATCTTGATAGAGCAGTGGAGAAATGTCGATAGAGGTGTGAAGCGACATATTTGGGAAACTATCCAGCTCACTTACGACATTCCTGAGAGTGAAGTTTTGTATGACAAGACAATGATGTATTGTGATGAACGCTGTAGGAAGTTTAAGACAAATCTAGCCAACAATTACGTGCACATCGAGGTGGAAGAAGGTCAGCCTCTTCCTAATCCGTGCGATCAGTATTCTTTTATTGACGAACAGACTTGGCAAGAATTTAGACGGCTTCAGACTACTCCAGAAGCATTGCTGAGTTGTTGACTTATTTTCCAATTGCTTTACTTATGAATTATGAATTGTCTTTATTGATTTACAATGACTTAATTTTGATTTCTTATTCGCAGGAAAAAAAGGAAAAAGGCCCAAAGAGTGGTAGAAAGAATGATTGCCCCCATACAATGTCTCGTGAGGGGTATGCGAAGGCCAAAAAAGACTTGTTGGCGGCCAAAAGGAAGAGATTGGAAGAAGCAGCTTAATCCGATCCTTCTGTTCTTCTTTCTCCACCATCTCCGATACGTCGAGAAGAAAAGTGGTTGTTCACTCGCCAAAAGAGGAGCGGGTCTTATATGAGTGAACAATCTCGTGTAGTCGGTGAGAAAATTGTAAGTATTGTTGTTAACTTGTTGTTATTAATTATTTAGTAAACAAATTTCATTACTAACATTTGTCATCTGTCTTATAGGAGGAGCTTAAAAAAAACAAGCCGAGGGATCGTTTAGGTCGGATGGGAGAAATGACATCCTGACCATAGCTACAGGAAAACCTGAGCATCCCGGCCGTGTTAGGAGGATTGAAGGAGGGGTAGGCATAAGGGATTATTTTGGAGCATCCTCACGCCATTCCTCAAGTGGTATGGTGACTAGGGAGGAGATGGAGTGTATATTGGCCACTGTGAGGGTGGAAGCTAGGGCCGAGGCAGAAGCATCATTTGATGCACGATTTGAAGAAAGGTTCAGCAAGATGAAAAAGGAATGGATTATCATAACGAGCACAAGAGAAGCAAATACCAGTGCTCCCCAGGCTCATTCCCTAAACCCTAAACAAAGCACTAAAGGGAGTTGCATTGGTTAGTCATCAGAGGGTCCTGGAGGCCAAATTGGTGAGCCTTGTGACTTGTTTATGGAGGATCCTCTGAGACGATTGGTTGCATGGGGGAATGTGTACAACTTGGGATCAACTGTCCACCACCAAGAAATAAAGGATGATCAAGTCAGAGTGGCAGTTGAAGAGGTGATCGTTGCAGATGCACCTCTCCCTATCCCTGTTGATGACTTCAAGGTTGTGAGCGATGTCATCAACTCTTTCATCTTGTGGTCAAAGAACCTTGTTTCTGATCGAGCTGAGAAATCCCTGCCTTCGCCTCCACCTCCCTCCACTCAAGATGTTTCACGGCCTCCATTGAATGTCATGCAACAAGTGATTCTGATGGCATATGATACGTCCTTTGCAATAAGAAATTGGGCTACTGAGTCAGTTGTTGGCAAGTCAGGAGCGCACTGCTATCTTGAGAGGGATGATTTAATGTCCCTGGTAGCTCCTCTACAACAGCTTGTGATTTCGATTGTCCAGCTCTTTTTGATGTAAGTATCTTCTCAAATTGGAAGTTAATATTTTACAAATTACGCCGTTAAATTTTGATTTAATGTCCCTGCTTGAATTATTGTAGGTTGATGCATCGCAAGTTGGCTGACTCTGGAAAAACAGATAAATTTAGACTCCTATGCCCTCATCAACTCTACGACAAAGGGACCACTTCTTCTATCAGACACACATACTTATCGCACAGGCTTAGTGAAACCGCAATTGAGTGTTTCTTGGCTCCATATTTGCATGGGTAAGACAAATTTATATTTCATACTATACATAATATTTTATATTTGCTTAAAAGTTTTCCCTTTTTTCAGTGATCATTGGCAGTTGGCTATTTTGTGCAAGAGGAGTTATTCTGTCATCCTCTTATGCTCTCTCCACCTCAGCAAGCCAACTAGTGAATTGAAGAAAAGCTTGAACTCGTAAGTTTTCTTGCATTATTAATTACCTTTTGTGTGCAAAATTTATGGAATTTTTTTAAAATAAGTAACATTTGTGATTTTGATGATATAGGGCTATGCGGACATTCCAACACACTTGTGGTAGGCCTATGCGTGAGGTAAAAGACCCTACATGGATCTTGCCAAAGGTTAGTTACATATTGGTTTGTTTTAAGAATGTATTTAATAATAAGTCATGCTTTAATTTTATACTTGTTTTAACGATATCATATTATTTTTCAGACCCGTAGGCAACCACCGGGGTCTAACTTGTGTGGGATGTATATTTTGAGGCACATGTATAATATTATTACCCTAGGCACGACAGAACTTACTGAAGAGGTAAATGTATATATATATTTCAAAAATTTTGTACTATTATTTTTTTTAAGTGAATTTAATGTTTTGCCTGACTTTGGTGTTTCAGATGTTTGAACTTGCTGACCCTTTTCCAGAAGAAGATATTGAGCACATTCGCAAATATTGTGTTGAATTCATTTATAAACTTTTACAACAGTGAATTCTTGTAAAACTAAGGAATTGTTTTCTGTATATTGATGAATTGACATGGTGGTTAATTGGGTGCAAATATTGTTAGTTGCATGATTTGACATGTTTGTTGGTTTTAAGATGATTTTTGTATATTTTGATGAATTCACTAGCTTGTTGGTTGCATGATATATATGACATGGTTGAATTCATTTATGCCTACTGAACATTGTAAGTGGAACTGGTAAGTGGAAGGATAAAGCAAAAGGAAATGGTAAGTGGAAGGATAAAGCAAAAGGACATTGTAAGTGAAAGCAAACTGAACACCATATGGCACTTAACAAGTATAGCATTACAGGTAGCAATTCAAGGATGCGTTCTGGTAAAAACCTAATCACACACATTTAAAAAAAAACAAAATATAACACTTTTAAGACCGGTTATAAAAATAACCGGTCTTAAAAGGAATTTTAAGACCGGTTGTTAAAAAGAACCGGTCTTAAAATTAAAATTTTTAAGACCGGTTAGTTTTAGAACCGGTCTTAAAATTACTTTTAAGACCGGTTATTTTTAACAACCGGTCTTAAAAAATTTTCTAAAACCCCTTCCCCCAGAGATCTTTTAAGACCGGTGCTCATAACAACCGGTCTTAAAATTGCTACTTTTAGACCGGTTATTAATATAACCGGTCTTAAAAGTTAGACTTTTAAGACCGGTTTCAAAACCGGTCTTAAAAATGACATACTTTTAATATCGGCTGTATCAAGATCGGATCCAAAACCGGTTTAAAAAGTCGATTTTAACCGGTCTAAAAACCCTTTTCTGTACTAGTGCATATAAGAATTATAAGATTTACAACAAATATATACGGGGAAGAGTTGGGTTGACATCTATTACAGGGAGGGAAAAAAGATATAAAATTGTCTAAGATAGTAGGACTGAAAATAACACACAGTGAGGTTATTAAGCGGAATGTCTTGATTAACAATTTATATTTAGTTGTTAATAACCGTACATAGTGACAAGGTTTGTTTGTTATATACTGTTGTGAAAATTACACGTCATTCTATTATCAAAATATATATCTATGTGCAAGTTTCAAACCAAACGAAAACTTTCAGGTGAAAAAACAAACGAAAAATATTATCAAATCAATAGAAATATTCTAAAATGCAGCAATTAGAATTAAACTAAAGATATAAGTTTTAGATGTTATCGTAATTTTGTTGTCAACTTGTCATTATTGTCATCTTGTGAATATAGCTAGCCTCACCTGCAGCTAATTTATTCAGCGGTGCGTGTGGAGTCGTTGATCGTTATTGACAAATTTAGTCAAATATGCCATTTATTGAATAATAGCAAGAATCTGACCAACAATTCAAAGAAGTAAAAATAGAAGTTTTAGGGTCCAGACTCCAGACACGGTTTTTTTTTTTTTTGGTGAATGTAAAAATAATAATTGTACAGCTTTCAGGAATCTAAGCTAGCCAGTAAAATAAGTAATTTTTAATTCACTTATATATCAGTGAATATTTTTAAAATTTCGGTTTGACATCATATTTTAATTTTAATTTTTGACAAAAATGAATTTTAAATATTATATTTAAAATTAAATACAAATATCATGACATATTTTCTTTTTCAAGGATCTCTTTAGAATTTAGTCTTGTGAGATGATATACGAGCGACGCCTTAGAAATGTAAAGGAAAAAATTATATATACAAAATTAAGTTAGCGTAGTTTTTTTTTTTGGTCCTGGATTAACTTAGTTCAAATATTTAAATATTTAAAAATTCAATCATCGGCAATTACATTACTATAAATTATACGTAAAAATAAAAAAATACCACTTTTTTAATCAAATAATTTTCTTTGAACTTGCACCGTCAAGTGTGAACCATCTTCTTCTTCCATTTTTTTTTTTTTTTTTTGCACACAGTGTCAACCATCCTAAATGTGAATGCACAGGCATAATTTTCTAGGCCCGTGTTTCTCGTATCGTAAAGAAATATGAGTAACAAAGAAATGGACCAGCAAAATTTTCAAACGAAGAAAACGAAATGATTAGATTTTTCCATTTTATACATGTACACACGCCAAGACATGTATACTTTTCTAACGTCTACGGTTTACGTGATCGCCACTTGCAAGCAAAACAATGATGCAGAAAATAAGGGTCAAGCACCTCCCAGAGCAATGGCTGCAAATACAGGGGGGGGAAAAGAGCATGATGAATTTGAAAAGCATTTGTCGTGCAATTTAATTCGTGGTTTGCATCATGACCCTAACAGGGAATTCAATAATTAAATTTTAATGAACAAAGTCTTTTAAACTCTTAAAATATCATATTATTAATATTAGTGCTTAATAAAATAATATTTAGGTGTTAAGGGATAATATTAAGTTTTTTCTTTCGATGCACAAGGGATAATAAGTGTGTGTTTGGGAACATCCCAAACCATGGTTTGCGCAACACGAGACAAAACTCCTATCACACACTTACTTCGTAAGTCGTAAAAGCTACTCCCTCCGGTCCTAATTATAGGACATATTTACCTAACTTTGGAAAAATTAAGAATAGTAGTTAAATTAGTTAATCTTATTTATTTTCCTAAAATGCTCTTATTTAATACATACAAGAAATCATGGTCTATTGATGTTGATCACTTGCCTTGAAGTATCAATTGGGGTATTTTGGGAAAAAATTGACAAAAATTAAAACTTTGTCTTATAATTAGGACCAAAATCAACTCCCAAATATTATCCTATAATTAGGACCGGAGGAAGTATTAAAAAAAGCTAATCCAAACACACACTTATACAAAGTGATCATGCTCGCACTTTTTACCTGCTACGTACTTTATTGTAACAGAAATAACTACTGGCAAGAAAAAAGTAGTAACAGAAATAACTAAAATATTGTGCACGATTAAACTGGATCTCTTATCATACAGTTGTATGTTTGAGAAGAAACTGATTGAAAAAAGAATATTTTATTTTTTTTCCCTTCATATTTATCATTGTCTATTTTCTATAACTATGTCTTGCATAATTAATTCATGCCTGATGAGTATGGAAAAAATAAAGTCATTTTTCACCAAAGAAGAAGAACAAAGTCTTGTGTGTTTAGATTAACTTTTTTTAATAGCTTTTACAACTTATGAGATAAGTATGTGAGAGGAGTTTTGTCTCGAGTTACGCAAACCATGATTTGGAGGTTTGCCAAACACATATACCATGGTTTCAAACCATGGTTTGCGCAACCCGAGATAAAACTCCTCTCACACATTTACCTCGTAAGTCGTAAAAACTATTAAAAAAAGCTAATCCAAACTCATATAGGCACCCACATGTTATCATCATTTATAGAAAAACACCGACCAATTTTCTTTGGTTTGGTTGATCTGGTCACCATATTACATAAGCGATATTTTAACCTTGGGCACCACAGATGATTGATTAGATTTAGATATAGACAAATGATGGACACTGGCGAGAGTTAACAACACTAAAATATTGTGATGAGTGAATTATTAGAGCAGATTGATTTAATGACACTCCTCTTGTTCTTTTTTGACACAAACGCTACCTCTTTTTCTTATTATATGACATTTTAACTCATCTAAATGACTCAATAAATAACAATTAACTCAATAAATCTGTCACAAATTAATAAAATAAACACTAGTAACTTTTTAAATTACAAGCATTTGGGAGGGGCCATGCAAAACGCGCATTGCCATCTAATTTCGGTGAAGGCTTGTCTAGCTGTTTGCGTGTTCATTTTGCTCTAATGCGTATTCTCACGCTCCTTGATTGACCATTCTGGAGTCGCCACCTGTCGCTGACCAGCAATGTTCAAAGAATAAATGCCATGCATGGGCCTCAAGGGAGTTCTAATATCTTGGTAATTAATTGTTCATCACATGCTCCAAGCCAGCTCCTCCCTAAGAAGTCAAATAAGGAGATTGGTGCAAGTTAATGTGAGTAATGGTTATGATTATTATACATAACTATGGTTATTCCATCAGCTCCTTTAATTTAATATCTTAAAGTACCTCTTGATCAGGATTAAATATTTGGAGAGCCGGTGGCCCGAAAATGTTTATTCGTGCCTGAACAATGAATTTATTTTTTGTGAATTTGCTGGATAAAAAATATTCTTAATTATTAAACTAAATAAGAAATATTTTTAGAATGAAAGGAAAATTTTAGATATTATCATACTCCCTCCGGTCCTAATTATAAAATAAAATTGATTTTTTTGGAGAAATTAATAAGGAAGCTAATTAAATTACTTTAGAGTATTTTTATTTTTATTTTTTTCCTCAAACTAATTAGTCTGACTACTAAATTAACATATAATCTAAGGATACATAACATATGATATGATTAAGTAATGTATTTAGCTTCTTTAATTTCTTTAAAAAATCAATTTTATCTTATAATTAAGACCGAAGGTAGTACTCCCTCCGGTCCTAATTATAAGACAAAGTTGACTTTTTTGGAGAAATTAAGGAAGTCAATTAAATCACTTTAGAGTATTTATATTTTTAGTATCTTTGGATTATATATTAGTTTATTAATCAAATTACTTAGTTTGAAGAAAAAAATATAAATATAAATATTCTAAAGTGATTTAATTGGCTTCCTTAATTTCTCCAAAAAAGTCAACTTTGTCTTATAATTAGGACCGGAGGGAGTATTAACTATTGTCAAGGATTGAGGAGGAGGAGGTATAGTAGCACGACACATCTCTTCCTGATCTAATGACCGGTGCTGTCTTCTACTGTTTTGCGTTGAGTTTTTCTAAGCTAAGGCTACAAACATTATTTTCAAAAAAATGTTATCCTATTAGTTAGTTAAATCTAGCACGAAGAGCTATTCCCTCGTAATATGATAAACCAATATTTTTTGTTTGTACTACGTGCTCCCATTAGAGGATGCCAAGAAAAGAATTGGGTTTTTTTTATTTGTGATAAAAAACCGATTGGATTTGGAGGCTTATCTCTTCCGCATGCCGATTACGTAGGTATGGGGCCACATCGCCCAACTACTCCACAAAATTATAGCAACGTCACTCGTCAAGTTTGAAGGTGGCGTGCAATGGATCATATACATTATACAAACGTAGCAAGCACTAGACACATGGCGGATATATATGAAGGATAATTAGCTAATCACACGGGGTAAGATATTCACAAATTCTCCAATCTATCTGTCCAAAAATCCAATAATACCTCACATATTGATCCATAATCGAATCAGTAATGTGCTTATTTAAAATAGCAATTGGAGTTTTTAAAAGTAATTTTTTAATCTTGATTTATAATATATGAGATAAGTATGTGAGAGGAGTTTTATTTTAATCTACGTAAACAAGCACTTTGAAAACTCTAAACCTGATCCTAAACAAGCATAATGTAGATTGTAACCGCACCTACCCCAAGTCCCCAACAGCAGAGGCATTGGGCCATCCATCCAACTTGGGCTTTATCCCCCACCAAAAAAATGAAAACACAAACAAAGGGCAGTCTATAACACATTACGGATTGTTTCACGCGTTTAAATTGTACAACAGAACAATGGGTCTAGAATAGTTGGCAATTTGGCATGTAGCTGGATTTTTTAAACATCTAATCAGATATTCAATTCCTGACGGTGTGTATAGAGAGAGTGTTGTAGCCAACACTAAAACCCTTTCAGGAGGTTTACAGTGTGAGGGGATTAATCACCATCATCGGCAATGAATATCCTACGCTACCAACAAAAAGATCGTAGGGTCACTGCTCACATCGTGAGCTTTACGAATGCATTAATGCTTCTCTATTCAGCGTATAGACGCTACTTATTTTCACCCCTACTTATTTCTTTCTCCATTAGGCGGTGATGATCTCTGAAGCGCAAAAGTAATTTGAAGATGAGCTAAGTAGTTGAGATGAGTTCGTGTGTGTACATGTATGGTCATGTTTTTTTTTTTTGTTGGAAGAAATTCCCAGTTAAGTTTGTTAACACGTATCCAGAGATGAACAGATTTAAAAGATGGAATGGTGAAGATATATGTAGAAGGACAAGCGCAAATTCGCAAAACGGACTCAAGCATTTGCTCTAAATCCGGGTAATAGCTTGAATCGTAGTGCTTCAATTGAAGCTTCAGCGGAAGAGGCTTCTGGCCTTGTACCCTCTGCGCTTGAGCCATCAAATCCTAACATGGAATATGGGCTTCTTAACAGCGCGACTCTGAGAAAAAGGACGTAGAAGCATAATCCAGTAATAATTATATGATTTAACTAAAAATTATATATTTGTGCATATATTCCAAAAATTTATATATATTTTCATATTATTAAATGATAATCTTATATTAAGGACTGGGTTAATAGATAATACTGAAGAATATAGAGTCTGAGAGGCTGAGACAACGTGTCAAACGTGGAAATCAGCCACAGTAATGCCTTTTCGTAAATAGAGTCTAATAATTCAAGGGAGAATGACAGAAAAATATCATTTGAACTTCAAAATCCCGCTGACAAAAATGGTAATGGGATTGACAACGCAAATCTTTGTCAAAGGATTAATTAGGGATTTCGAAGTTCAAGTGGTATTTTTCTGTCATTCCCCCATAATTCAATCTATGTATTTCCGTAAAGGAACAAAATTACGGGCTTCGGAATTGTGGGGACTGACTCTGATCCTTGTTAACGTGCCAAGATCCATATGTATCATTTCAATCAAATTAAAGAGTTAAATAATTAGCTGTCAAAATCAGGGTTATCAAATGCGGTCATGAAATCAGTCCGGACAGGTCCCAACACGATTTTGTGAGTAACCTGGGGTGATTTGGCCGGGTAAACTGGGCTCAACTTGGTCGGGTTGTTGGGGTTGACCCGGTTGTCTTTTTTATGTTTTTTTTAAGTAATATTTTTATGGGGTAAATGATGATATTAGTCAAAGTTAATGATAATTTTTGTGTTAATGATTATTAGTTTAATGATTAAAGAATTGTCAATATGAATATTTTGTTATCATCTATTTATTTTGATAAGTTGTTAGAAACAATATTTATAATTATTGATTATAGTGTTATTGGATTATTGATTAATACTAGATGTCAATTTATTAAAGAAATTACAAAGAACGTTGTATTAGTATATGATTATTTTATTAGTGATTCAATGTATTAAATTGATTTTGAATGGTATGATACTATTATAAGAATTTAAATTATTTTTTAATTTTTTATTTCCCACCTATCGGACCCTGGGTTGATTCTGAGCTAACTCACTGACCCTTAACTCATTGCCTCAACCGTTGTAGAGGCCGGTCTGGATTAACATTGGTCAAAACTAATTTTGTTATCGATCAGGGTAATATTGCTATATTTTAAAACTATTAGGACAACATTGAAACAGAAAAATCTTTCAGAGAAATGATGAGATTTCTTGAATACTTATGGTGCGTTTGGTATGGTGGAATTGAGGGACATGGAAATGGAATTGAAAATGATTTCCATGAAGATGTATGTTTGGTATGATGGAAATGGAAAAAATTCCATTTCCAATTCCACCAAAATTGCTGAATTTGAATTTCATGTGATGACCTATGAATTTGTAAACAATTCCATAGAATTATACTTTTACCCTTCTCATTTTTCATCTTCACTTAGAAAATCCAATCTCTATGGACACAAGTACACAACTCACCGATGACTATAACCCACGGCTAAGCATGAGCACAAACCGCTGCCATTACCGATGAACATAACACAACAGCCCCTTCATCTTCATCATTGTTCTTCAATGATCACATCCATCACGATTTGGATCTAGGTTCATAATAGTTGAAGGAGAAGAAAATATGAACAAAGCACAATTTCAAATCTGATCTTTGGCAGCGGATTAAGAGACAACACAAACTTGTAGATCGGTGGTGGCGGCGGAACAGTGCTTCAAAGGGTTGGATCTTCAATTGACAATGGGCCATCGTCGTGCTAGATCTCCGATATCCTCTCCCTCTGTTTCATCATCTTTCTCCATACCTACGAACTACTTGTTCAGCTGATCTTCCTCTTATTCTTCCATTACTTGCGCAATATCTTCCTTCTTGGGTTCATGGCTAATGGTTAGCATAGGTAAGAAATGAGAACAAGGTGATGCCCATTTCAACTGTGAGCAAAGAAGCAATTTTGAGAGGGATTTGTTTTTTTTAATTAGAAGGATATTTTGGTTTTTTTATGTAAAAATTAGGTCTCATTTCCATGACATACCAAACATACTTTTAAGTCTCATTTCCATCTCCATATCTAAATCCATTTTCATATCTAAATTCATTTCTATATCCATCAAAATCAATTCCAACGTATTAAACAGGCAGAATAAGTTTGCACCTCAATCCAATAAATTATACACTACTCTTTTCCCAACCATCAGATGCATCTTACGGACATGATTAATCCACTTACCAGCCACTGCATAGAGGTCAGGGGACGGTATTCGAATCCGAGTGGTGTATTTTACGCTGATCGTCCCAAAAGCATTTTCCCAGGTTCTCTCTTCGCGGCTTCAGCTCCCGCTTTCCAGTGTTACTCGCAGCACGTTTCGCTCTCTTGACTCAGACTCCACTCTTTAGGCTTGGCTTACTTCTTCCCTCACCGCTGATCTGCTCTTCAGGTACTTTCTTCCTCACTCTCCTCGCCTCCTCACTCCTGGCATTCGATACTGTACCGCATCATTTTGCGATGCGTGAGGATCGCGATTAGGTTTTTGAGGATGTATCTATATGATTAAAATTTCAAGTAAATCGTTAATGCTATTTCAAATCACTAAGCGAAACTTTTATGTGAACAATGGTTAATAAGGATTTTGATTTCGTATCTGAATTCTGGCGAGTCAAGCATCGAAAGATTAACTACGTCAAACTGATGTTCGAGTATACTTGTAATGTGATCTCTTTCTGAAATGTCAGTTTCTTGCTTCATCAGTATCATCGACTACGTGTTCTCATCATGGTGTACTTTTTTTGTCGATGTTAACACATGGGAATGAATGAGTTCAACTTGCAAATCATCAATATAAAAGGTAAATACAAAATCTATATCAATCATTAGTTGTGCCAGCTTATTCCTTAAACATTATTAATGTGCGGGGAAAAAAGTGTCTGGTTAATTCAAATGTCGTGCTTTGAATTTGTAAATGCTCAAGGCAAGCAAAATACATGTTGACCAACCCAGTCAAACTACAATTTTGCTTGAAGCATATTATCCTTGACTCGTTTTACAACCTTGTATGTTTTTCATATTAGTTATGGAGTCAAGTGGTTCAGCTTTGCATAGTGATATCTTTTAGGTTTGGAGGGATTAAACGGCATCTTCTATAGAGCTCCCAAGGTTCTATAGTTTAGGAAGAGAACAAGATTCTTATTGGAGGAATTATGGCATCTTACTTTTTCATTTCTCTCCATCTCTGTTCTGCTTTCTGCTTTTAAGGCCCCATATGACGTAGACACTGGGTTCTTACTGTTAAATGATGTAGTGTCTAGTACGTTCCCTTTTGATGACACTATTCTTTGCAGGTTGTTGAGTGGTTCAAAGGAAAAGGTCTCTACATAGTGCACTGACTCTGAAAACTAGCAGGATCTTCTTCCGCCAAGGGATGACTTTTTGCATGATCTTTTGAATTCATGCAATGTCGGGACTACTTAATGTATTTCCTTGCGTCTTGCAAAAATTTTTTGTCATCTGGGTTTTCTTTTTAACTTCTTATAAAAATGGTTGGCAATCATTGGAATGGGTTTTACTCCTATGTATTTCATGGCTACCAAATTGTTGAACTGTCTGTCATCACAAATAGTTTGCTTGTATCAATAGATATATACTGTTTCGAAACAGTTTCATTGAAAAAGCTAATCTCTGGTTAGATTGAAGTAGCTGGCTCATATTAGGCCATGTACTTCATTATTACTTTTGTTGTCACTCTTTTAATATGACATTCAGTTTAAGCTCCCAGACATTTCTGATCAATTATATGGTGAACCAGATATTGTGTTCAAGCATCATGGCATGGTGCATTAAAATTCTTTTAAAACTAGTAATGCAATGTGTCTTCTAGATATATCATATGTTGCCTTGGGCTGCAGATATAAGGAAATAATGGTTGTTACTTGTTAGTATATTTCTTGAACAGATTTTAAAGTAAGATATTTATGAGGAGCTAACCAAAATAAAGTAGAATCAATATAGAATTGAGCATATCTGGAATTAGACAAAACAGGAAGGTTTTCCAGAAGGAACGGAGGAATTCATGAGTGCTTTATATTGATCATTGATCCTTTATTGATGCTTTTCATTTGGAGCTCCAATTATTCTTCCATTTTTAGGCTGTTTTTTTCCATGAATTCAAAGACTATGAATCTGCAACTCTATTTAAAAGTAATCAACTCCTTTGTTGGAGGTTTTGTTCTTTATGTATACTATGTTCATCCATGCAATGAGCAAAAATTCTTTGTAACCTTTGTGTTTGTCTTGAATCTTGAAAGATATTGATTCTTGCTTCTAGCTGCTTTTACTTTGGTCATATCTTGAACATCAACGTAAGTTATAATATTTTCATCCTTGCAGTCTTCTCTGAATGGATCTGCTTCAAATCTTCCAGACGGTGCTGGGAGGTCATTTGCCACGTCATTCTCCGGCCAGTCTGGTGCTGCCTCCCCAGTTTTCCATCATGGTGGTGGGCAGATATTGCTTGGGTTAATCAGTTTCATCCTCCCATTTAAAATTGGTGTGTTCTTTTATTAAAAAATGGTATGTTCTTGCCGCAGGTGCTATCCAGGGATTGCACAATATCCATGGCAGCTTTAATGTTCCCAACATGCCAGGTACACTTGCATCAAGAAATTCAACGATAAATAGCATCCCATCTGGAGGTGTTCAACAACCTACTGGAAGCCTTTCTAGTGGAAGATATGCATCAAATAACCTTCCTGTTGCTTTGTCCCAGGTATTTGAGCATATATCTATGCTTGGTGTTATTTGAGAGTATTTCACTGATTTTTTTAGCATCCTTTTTTCTCTTTGCACTTAAATATTTTCTGTTGCATTTAAATTTTTTTCTCTTTCAATCATTTGCAGCTAACTCTTGGAAGCTCTTATGGACATTCAGGATTAACAAACAGAGGAGGTATAAGTGTTGTAGGAAATCCTGGATTTAGTAGTAGCACAAATGGAGTTGGCGGTTCTATTCCTGGGATTCTTCCTACATCTGCTGCAATTGGTAACAGAAATGCTGTTCCAGGATTGGGAGTATCCCCAATTTTGGGAAATGCAGGTTCTCGAATTACAAGTTCTATGGGGAACATGGTTGGTGGAGGGAACATTGGGAGGAGCATTAGCTCTGCCGAAGGATTGTCTGTGTCTGGTCTTGCTTCTCGTCTAAATTTAAGTGCAAACAGTGGATCTGGTGGTTTAAGTGTGCAAGGACAGAATCGGCTGCTGAGTGGTGTGCTTCCACAAGGTAAGAATTTGTTACCTTAATTGTTTGTGTTAATTTCCTCCTAAAAGGTCCTATGGCAATGGTTGTTAAACTCTTTCATGCGGGCCATTAATTTTATAACTACTGAATGATAATTAGTTTCTGTAATTAAACTCTTGATTCCTTGATGTTATACTTTGCTATTGCAGTAAATGCTTAAATTATCACTGCTGAGGTGAGTAGGCGATCTTTAATTACATGTGTAAATGCTTTTTAAGCTTTGAGGCCTGCCTTGGCCCTTAAACCCAGAACTTAACCCACCTAAACTTTTATATTATAAATAAGAAGTGCATAAAGTACCGATTTTAAAACTGCTTGTTGGATTAGAATATATGCATGGCGTGATTAAATTGTTTGTGTTTAAATTATGCTGAAGACTTGTTATTTATTCTCATATATTGAGTTGCTTTTATTTGGATGAGGTATATGCTACTTCCTGGTGACACAGACAGTGTCTTCTTTGTACAGGATCACCCCAAGTTATTTCAGTGCTAGGAAATTCTTATCCCAGTGCTGGAGGGCCCCTTGCCCAAAGCCATGTTCAAGCAGTAAATAATTTGAACTCATTGGGGATGTTGAATGATATGAATTCAAATGACAGCTCACCTTTTGACATCAATGACTTTCCTCAATTGACGAGTCGACCCAATTCTGCTGGAGGGCCCCAAGGACAGTTGGGTATGAGAAGGAAAATATTCTTCTGCTTGTTATACTCGTTCACTTCCTACTATAATTCTCTAGGCAAAAATTTCAGGTTCTTTGCGAAAGCAGGGTCTTGGAGTTAGTCCCA
The DNA here is from genome assembly GCA_963242795.1 of Inga leiocalycina. Lineage (NCBI taxonomy): Eukaryota > Viridiplantae > Streptophyta > Magnoliopsida > Fabales > Fabaceae > Inga > Inga leiocalycina. The sequence goes on from OY725329.1 coordinate 62,804,678, forward strand.
TTGTCCAGCAAAACCAAGAATTTAGCATTCAAAATGAAGATTTCCCAGCTTTACCAGGATATAAAGGTACAATATTTGGCTTAGATGCGTGATGTTTTTGGTTGCATTTGTTATTACTGCTAGGAGGTTTCTGGAACCTTCGGGTGCACTTTCTGTGTCAGTATTTTGTTTTTTCATTATATTAGAATATTTCCAGGTGGCAATGCAGATTATGCTATGGATATGCACCAGAAAGAACAACTTCATGAGAATGCTGTGTCCATGATGCAATCTCAACATTTTCCTGTAAGTTGCCTGTTCTGATATATTAAGGAATTGTTGCGTATCCTTCTTTTAGGATCTTAAATCTAGAACCTGTCTTTTAACTGCTGCTAACATGCAGATGGGAAGGTCTTCTGGTTTCAATTTAGGGGGGACATATTCATCACATCGATCCCAGCAACAACAGCATGCTCCATCTGTCAGTAGTGTTGGTGCCTCCTTTTCTTCTGCAAACAATCAGGAGCTTCTCCATCTACATGGGTCAGATGTATTTCCAGCATCTCATTCAACCTATAATTCCCAGGTCTGCTTGTTTTTCTGCTGATTGGTTTTGTTGCTTATGTAACTGATGGATTTTGTTTATTTATTTCAAGGCACTCTTTCCGTTTAGGTGTAGCTTATTTTGTGGTGTGAGGTGTTTAAACTAAGATGCTTACTATAAGTCTGTATAAAAAGCAACGAAGCAGGTGTTCTTGATTTTAATTTTTTTTATCTTTTATTTAGGCCAGTGGACCTTCTGGCATTGGATTAAGGCCTCTAAATTCTTCAAATACTGTTTCTGGTATGGGATCATATGACCAGCTTATCCAGCAATACCAACAACACCAAAACCAGTCCCAGTCGCAGTTTCGTCTTCAACAAATGTCAACTGCAAATCAGTCTTTTAGAGAGCAAGGCATGAAATCCATGCAAACTTCCCAATCAACACCTGATCCATTTGGTTTGCTTGGCTTGTTAAGTGTGATCAGGATGAGTGATCCTGATTTGACATCTCTTGCACTTGGAATTGATCTTACAACACTTGGGTTAAATTTAAATTCATCAGAAAATCTCCACAAGACTTTTGGATCTCCGTGGTCTGATGAACCGGCTAAGGGCGATCCAGATTTCACAGTGCCGCAGTGTTATTATGCTAAACAGCCGCCCGCGCTACATGTGAGACGCGCTTTATGATATCTTATAATTTTTTGGTTCCTTTTCTACTTCCTTTCTTTTAGCCTAAGACTTTGTTTTCTGGATCATGCAGCAAGGCTATTTTTCAAAGTTTACAGTGGAAACGTTGTTTTACATATTTTACAGGTGCCAACTAAAAGTTGATTCTTGTCTGCCTTGAACTTGTGAGATATTATAAATTGGTTGTAATTATTTTCATTTTTGCAGTATGCCCAAAGATGAAGCTCAATTGTATGCCGCAAATGAGCTGTATGAAGATTTTCACCTGTGCATCGTTTTTGGCCATATATTATTTTGGATTATTTCTGAATTTCATTTTTCATGTTTTTAGTTATTATTAACTGGTTTGGCTTCTTGTTCACAGTTACAATAGAGGCTGGTTTTATCACAAAGAACATCATTTGTGGTTTATTAGAGTTCCTAACATGGAGCCACTTGTTAAAACAAACACGTATGAGAGGGGATCTTATCACTGCTTCGATCCAAACACATTTGAAACAATTCGCAAGGTTAGAATTTGTTAATATGTGCTGTATCTATTAAAACACCCGCCAGTATTATTTTTGAAGGTTTCATTCTTTTAGATTTATTAAATTTTAGGCTTCTAATTGTGCATCCTCATTGCAGGATAATTTTGTCGTTCATTATGAGTCGTTGGAAAAACCTACCCCTTCCCCAGCATTGAGGGGTAAGGGAAACTTGTGATGTAAAGCTTTCATTTATAGATTTGATTCGTTGGGATGTTAAGTCATTTTGCAGCATCAGTGCCCCTTGATTAGGTTATCGCATAGGACGACCTGGTGAGTATGCTTCGGCTATCTTTCCTTTTCTCCATGGACTGTACTATGATGACCGCAGATTAATTCATACAACGTTTAACAAGGTAGCTTGTCACCACTAGCTACTATGGTTTGTTTTGGGATCCTGGCGTTATTTTATCCTTCCTAGTCAAAATGACTACGGATGTGTTTGGATACCAATTCATAAATTCAGAACCCAGTTTTGCAAACTGCGTTTTTGTTGAATTTAGCAGTTTTTGCTTAACTGGTTTTTGCCCATGATACCAAATTTTTCAACGCAAGCTGGAGGTTGCTTTTTCTAAACTAAATTTTCTCGACTGATTCTTTTTTGAACGAATGAACTGATTTTTTCCAAGATCATTTCTTACAACTGATACCAAAACATGCGCTAATATTGAATTATGCGCAAAAAAACTTGGATTGTTAGGTGACAGCTTAATCATCATTGATATTAGATGAAATGAGACATAACGCATCCTTATAGATAGTTGCGCCGCCCCTGTTGAATGCTGCTATAAATTTGCAGCATACAAACTTAGGAAGAATCAACACGTGCGGTAGATGATCGGGCAATGTCAGTTATGATAGTTGCAGTGCAGTATTTGGATTCAGTAGTTCATATGGGCGTGGATGATGTGTTCACCTTGAATATCCCGATGTAAATTGCATGCCACATTTCAAACAGATGCATTTAGCTTTGGGAATGAATCTATTATAAATTATGCTACATCTTAAGAAACACATTGACTTTGGATTCTCGGTAAAATGTATGGTAAGCACGTGGGTTGCAGAGTAAATAAATTTATACAAAAAATTTTCAGATGCTAAATTGCTTAGTATCTTAAACAGTAAAGGGATTGATTCTTCATTAAAGCATTGAATGTTATATATGAATAAATTATAGCGAGCAAACTTGTGAACAGTTAATATTTCTTTGATTTCAACCTTTCAACCCATGTAAGGAAAATCAAAGCAACACATCCCTTTGCAACAAATGTCCGCTAAGGCTTTACGAGCAGCCCTATGATGATTGCGAGGAGCTCAAGACCAGGCTTTTCAAAGATGGCATTTGGCTCTCCAAAAGCTCCCGTTTGCTCAATATTCTATCAGATGAACAATCCTCTTCCTATCCAAAATAATGGGAAAAAGTTAACTACCGAACGTGATATTCAATGTGAAATTCCAATTGATATGGATGAAAGCAAGTGTATCCTCCTATGTGACTTAATTTATAGACTAAGCTAAACATTCTTCACGATGTTTAATCTCCTTTTTGTTTGGGTTAATTTTGTTAACCTGGGTGATTTAAATGGAAAATGTCACTAATTATTTGTGATAAAAAAATGCTCAACAAGGTAAAATGCAAGTTTTATCATACTGCTATAAGACCATAAAGCTTTATAATAGTGAATATTGTGCTTTAAAAGGACAACGTAAACATAAAGTGAAGGTAGCTGAGATGATGTCAGGATGGATGCATGTGTTGTCATAAAGAAAAAAGATAAGATTTGAAATGAAAATATAAGCAGAAGAGTTTAAATGACATCTATTGAAGAGAAAATAGTATAAAATCATTTGAGCTGGTTTGAACGCATTTAAAGAAGGTCATTGATGCGTTGGTGAGGAAGGTAAATCAAACAACATGGAATCATCTAAAGATTTGGTTGGTTGTAGACAGAGTACAAAGGCATCGTTCAATTTATATAGTTGACTCCACCTAATGAGATAAGGCTTATTATTGTTATTGTTGGATTAATTTTTCATATCGCATATTCTCTTGCACTCAAGTATGCCTAATTGATGGCTACCCCTTTGAAGCATGACATGGAAGCAGTTTGAAGGTAGCTAAAAAGTGAACGATCAGATTATACAAGAAGCAAAAGGCATAATTAGTAATACTCACATCGCCAGTTGCAGCTGCTAATAATGCCAGAAGAGTCACCGTAGCGCTCTGATAATCGGTCAAAATCTTGAATGACGACTCATCCAACTTGTCCTGAAATTAGACACACGTTAAAAGAATTGTAGGGAAAAGTTGTGAAGAATGTCATTATTTATCAGGTATTCCGTCTAGTCTCCAATTGTTGGATTGCATTTATTGATTTCCGACAGTTATACATCTACAATTGTTGACCAGGACATACCCCCTTTCAAGCATCATTTCTTGGTTGGGTACCAGTGGCAGGTCTTAAAATTTTCATCCAATCACTTAATTTAACCAAATCGATAAATAAGAAAATTTGAAATTAACAATTGAATCCGGCCTTCCTTAGCTAATGAACTTGATGCGGCTATCATCCTTGTTGTTTATTTATTTATTTGTTTTGCCAAAAATGTTGCCATTTCCAATTTGGTCGCAATTTGGTTATGACTTCCTCCCAATCAACTTTAGTCTTTTCATTTTATTTTTATGAATTATGCGCATTAATACTAAAAAGTCAACAGATCAAAAAACAAATAATTACCTTCAGTTGGGAGATGGCGACAGAAATGGCCCTTCCAGGGGCTTGAAGAGCTTTGTGGTAAACCTAATCATTAAAACATCCATGCTGATAGTTGGGAGAAAAAGAAACATACGAGAGAAAAGATGGGAAAGATATTCTCTAGATACCTGCACGTAAAGTAAAGACACGACTTTTGCCAGAAGTGATATTGGTTCAGGCTCAATAGAAATTTGAGATGTCAATTCCTGACAACAGAGATGGAAAGCATACAATTAAACATCAACATACCAGCAAGACTGTTACGCTGAACTCAAGAAAATTCTTAAACAAAAATACGCATTAGTACCTTACGATATGAGTGTAAAAGTGTTCTTTCTAGTTTCTTGTCAAGCTTTTTCAAAGACAACCCACTGGAAAAATTAAAGACAAAACCACATATCAAGGTTCGGATCATGGCAAAACTGTGTAGGTCAAATCAATGCTAAAATTCCGAGTACAAATATAGACACATTACCTCTCTTCTGCTACCTCTCTAAAAGCATCCATAAACGTTTCCACCCGCTGTTGCATTGAGTATTCAAATATTAGTCATACAATTATGCTTGGACCAAGAAAAAAGTCATACAATTATGCACTCTAACATCAGAATAAGTTCAAGGAAAACTAGGGGATTTCCAGCTGATAAGCTACATGAAATTTAGACTGCAATGCTCGCAGAAGGCGTCCATACTGGTCAACTTGACTGGAGAAAACAAGAAAATGACCAATGGTTGGTCCCTAATGGCAAAACACTAACCTTTCCTTCCAATGCTTCAACAACACCAAGAGCTTTTTTAGCAAGCGCTCCTGGTAAACTCTTCGACTGCAGGTGGGAAAAAAAGCATGAGAAATTTGAGGCCATTTACATATTACCCTAAATGGATGTTACACACACACACACACACACAAAGACACGTGTATATATATATAAACAGTGGCTTATTTATTACGATGGCAGCTCTGTCTCCAGGACTAAGTGTGAGCAGTTCTGAATTTGAACCTTCCTCCACTTCAAGCCCGTTCTTTAACTTGTTGTGCTCATCCTACAAACGAAGAACTTATTTTGTTATATCATCGAAAAAATGAGAGGAGGAAAAACCATAATGTATTATATTAACAAGTTAACTTAGAAACGGCCTTTGGAAAATACCAACGTACGAAGAAGCATATCCACCAAGGGGGCAGCTACTGTTCTCAATAAATGCCTATGCAAAACAACCTGGGTATCATAGAGAAGTTAATTTTTACACATCCCTCCAACATTGTAAAATTTCAAATTAGTTAATGAAACTTACGGAGGTTGATTGGTCATCTTCAAACAACTCTAAAGCTTTTTCATAAAGCTGCGTGTTTAAGAAAGACTGCCAGAGAAATAAACAATCAGAATAGGACACAAAACATATAAATATCTTATAGATGAATATGATTATTATTTCATAATGAAAGCTTAGAAATTAACAGAAAGCAAAAAATAGAAAATTGTAGCATGAAACTGTAAACTTTAGCGGACTAACCTCATCAAGTTTCTTTTGCAAATTATCAAGCAAAGATTTCATTCTTTCAGCATTTTCTGTAAACAGTGCTTTCTTCTTCTCCATCAAAGAAGCCATTATTGTAGGCCTTAAATGATTAGCCAAAGGCCTCAGAATTGTTTCAGGATCATCCATGCCTATCAGATTATTACATTGCAAGTGAGAAGATTGGGGGTAGCATATTAATGAGAAAAATAAATTTGAAGTCAGAATTAACGGACATTGTTCTTCGAAATCAGGAACCAAAGTCATAATCTTCTGCATAATCCACTCATCTGAAGGACTACTGAGGCTATCCTCCTTCGTTTTAAGTGATTCTTTCCTAGAACCAATTTTTGAGTCTGACATTTGTGAGGAAGAGGTCTCCTTGCCCCTTCTCTGGCTTCTCTTAGATTTTGTGGAAGTCTGTTCCGGAATATCTGCAGCACTGTCAGACACAATTGCCGCCGCATTCCCAGTAGCCTTTCCCTTTTTCTTCTTTGATCCTCTATCGACATGTTTAATGACACTGCCATCAGTTGCAGTTTCATTTGACTCATTCGATCGAATTAAGTCCTGCTCAATTTTTCCTTCATTCGCTACTTGTGAATCACTAAACATTTTAATCCCAGAAGACCCTGAAACACCTAGTGTTTCCATTTCTTTCACCAAGTGCTCACAGATGCCCTAGTTGTTAAGGAGAGAAAACAGCACAAGCAGTCAGAAACTGAAGGAAGAAGGATCCAGCATAGTGCACTATAATTTTTTCAAAAAAATAATTTGTGTTTGTCTTTCTTTTTTTCTTTTTTGGCAGCACAGATAGCAGAAGATCCCAAATCAAACATTAAAATAGGCACAAATGTTGTTTTTGAGATTAACTACTAAAGACGATGACTAAATCAAAGGTCATACCTTCATAAAGCTGTTGCTCAAAACATAAAAATCCCCAAAAATGTGTGCTTGGTTAGACTGCAAAGAAACATGGAGCATATGAACAGGCGAATCAACATTGTGAGCATCCATTTACCAGGTAAGTGAATATCACCTTAAGAGCAGATTGAACAGATCGGCAGAAGGTCAACATTTTAGATGCATCTTGAGGAGTGAAGGATGAAGGCAACAAGGAAAGAGCATCACTCCTGCATAATTGCTACATCAGAATAGAAAGCGTACAAAACAAGTTAACAAAACATCATGCCTATCACCTAAAAAGCCAAGTACACAACGTATGGATGCATTAAGAGTAATCCTTCCAAAGGCTTCAGATGGATAAGAAAAAAGGGATCAGTCACCATCCAAAAGCTACAATGTGCTGATGAGTGACTAGAAAAGAAGTCAAGTGTACATTTAATTTTTTTTAAAAATTTGTAGCCCGATTATTAGGTGATATAGAAGCATAATATTTCTACAAGATTGAAATGAAGAGACACAAGCGGGGGGGAAAAAGCACAGCCACTAGCAAGCAAAACCAAAATTCCCTCTATCAATAGCAATTTTTAAAATAATCACTTTCAGCATTATAAATTGAAGGAGCGGGGTGCTGAATGATGTTGGATAAGGCTCTATTCAGCAGTAAGGTAAGGAAGGAAAATAGAAACTGGAGGTAAAGAAAAGAAAAAACAGGAATGGGTAACAGTTAAGGCTCATACCAACTACCACGCTCAAGGGCATCCTCAGTAGCAGCATCCAGCATTTCAATCATTGACGGGTGGACAAACATTGTATCTAGAGGTATACCTTCAGGATATCTGGACTAAATTGCATTGCAGCACAGACTTCATTAACTAAAAGTTAGACAAGCGATGCAGCTTGAATAATTCAACTCGCATAATCCAAGCTGTTTCATCAGACAATAAAATAAGCAATCTAGTAGTTACCTGCAAGAATTGAATGGGCTGGGGAATTCCAAGTTTCTGTAGAACGTCATAGCTAATGAAAGAATTCTGTAGGATAGGAAAGAGAATAAAATTAGGAAACAGCTGTTGATAAAAGTATCTTTCAAAACTTATATTGACAATTATAAATATACAGAGCATAAGAGAAACAGTAACAGTAATTATCCAGATCCAAAAAAAATTGTAAAAACTCTTTTAGGTCCCAGTTTGACATCTGAATAAGGGTAGGAGGATATAGAGTCCGTACCTGTGAGAAGAATGAATCCACCGATTCCTTTTGAGCAACGGCAAAGACCTGTCAAGTGACGCAAGAATCGGAAACCATGATAACTTTTATCTTCACTTAGCAAAATAATAATACTTGCTTTATTAACAACAATCATTAGTAGCTCCCAGTGATTGAAATATCACTTTAATTACTTGCATCCAGGTGTATGTTACAAATGCATATTGTTTATTAATGTCACCCATAAGGCCTATAAAATTAGAGGAAGGTAGAATAATAAACAGGAAATACCATATAGAGAAACAATTCTAAACCCTCCCTATAGCTTCGATTAAGCATAATGTGGATCAGAAATGGTTCAATAATTAAGAGGTGAAGCTTTCTCAAGGCCTAAAATATCTATAAAACATAGATACAGCAGTCATTTTACCGATTGTGTCCAATGGATGTGAGAATGTCACTTACCGCAGGTGTCCAATGTATTCCAGCACGAAGTGATCCTAGAATCTCACTTTCCTTCACAAGCCCATTAAAAAGTGACTGGAAGAAAGCTCCTTCAGCAACGACACTGCTGGTTCCATCCATTTCTTGCAGTAATTGTTGTAACAAGCTCCATAACAATGACAAATTTGTCGGAACAGTGATGGCCCTGGCAGCACCTCGAACCATGGCACCAACACGAGCTACATATGCAGGAGTATACAACTGCCCACCTTCAAGCCTGCCCTCCACCTATATTTAGCATCAAATCTGATCATAACATCTTTATGGTCATTAAAAAAGTTAACCCGACAAAGAGAAACAATCACCAACTCACCATAGTTCCAAGACGGGGCTCCAACATGGAGGCAACCAATTCTAGACCAACATTTAATTGTGCCGCAAGTTCTGTAAGTGCAATCTGACTACATTCCTGAAGCCTCTCGTTAATTTCTTCAGCTACGGAATCCCAATAAGATTCTGACATGATTTCCCCTTGAATCAGCATCATCTCTGGATGATCTTTTATAACTTGTTGAGCCTGCTTCTCAACATGGTATAAATCGACTCCAGTAGCATCAGCGAGATCAATCAGGGAAACACGCCCTAGCTTCTTAATTTCAGCCACCATCTCATTCCTCAGTTGCTCCTAACAGTACGCATGATCATATTAAAACTAGGAATAAAAAACTAGAAAAATCACAGCAGAATATACGAAACTCGGGGAATGATCATCTTTCAAGAGGTTAAAATTCAATTGCGAACAGGCAACCCCAAAGGCGTAGCACATAAAGTGCTCTTTATTTCACAGCATTTCATTTTTCCGCCAATCTGGTATACTAAAACGGAGTTAATTAAGGAAGAAAACAACACTCCCTTCATTAGATTCTTCCCAACAAATTCCATGGAAGCGAAGCAACGGTGTAAGGTAAGGAAGCGTACGGGAGTGATGTACTCTTTGCCAGAGACAGTGTGAAGAAGGTCGAAATCAATGATGTGAAGCTCCTGCAATTTCTGAACCAATTCAACAACGTTTCTCTCCGATAATCGAATATTCGACTTTGCCTGCTGAGCGAACTCGAATTGTCTTTGCAACTCAAGCAGTTCATCATCCATGATCGAACGCACAAATTTTGGTTCGTGATTTAGCTTTCCCGAGCCTTCAATCCAATGCAGCGTCTCGATCGCAAGAAAATATATGTTCGGTTTATTTCCTTCTACTGAGAACAAGAAATTAGAAATCTATGCCGCTACTCTATGGAAGTCAAGAGAAACTATCGCTGGGCCAGTTTAAGTAAATTTTAGGCCCATTTGTTCATTAGTTCTTGTCTCCGCCATCCATAACACATGAAGTTCCGCCAAAATATAACCAGCTAGTTTTTATGGTTTTTTCTTTAAAAAAAAATACTCCCTCCACTCTTTAATTCATAATTTGATTGTTTTGGATGATTAAAAAAATTAAATAAATAATTTAATCATGATACATGATGTATATTATTAAATTATATATTAATTTATAAGTCATATAAATTAGTTTGAAGAAAAATGATAAATATAAATATTCTAAAATAATTTATTTAGTTTCTTTAATCTTTATAATAAAATCGATTATGTCTTATATTTAAGATTAAATACTAATAAGTAACACAGCTTACGAAGTCAAAAGTAAGCCTTCGGGTTCAGTGCCTTGGGACACTCCCATGTTTAAGATTACATTCTCAAATTGGCGAGAACAAAAAATTGGAAACTCTGAGATTGTAACAAACACTGAGATGGTGATGCATAGTACTCGGTCTACTGAGATTGGTTTTAACTCCGATGATGGGGATGGGAAAACCAAGGAAGAAGATGAAGTTTTAGGAAGGAACATCAAGAAAATGCACACAGGAGATCCTCTGCAAAAAGATTCTGAGGCAGAGATAAAAGGACCAAGTAAAACAGATGTCTTAATGGAGGACATGGTGGAGCAAGTTTCACAAGCAACACACGTTCAGAAGAGGCAGACCAGTAAAAATCCAATCAAGAATCAAATTTCCTATAAAGCGAAGCTATTAGGCCAAGAGGACAAAGATTTTGAGAGGAATTTTGATGAACAAATGAACGAATGGCTCCAGGAAGAAGAAGAGCTAGCTCCAGCCTTGACAGAGGAGGAAAAAGGGAAACTGGGAGCAATCCCATCCCTGAACATTTCGAATGATAAGCTGAAAGAGTTATGCAGACCTTGGAGAGACGCCCTTATACTGACAGTTTTGGGAAAGAAAGCAAATTTGCATATGATGAGGGATAGAGTGAAGTGGCTTCTCAAATCAGATAATTTCGAGCTCATTGATTTACCTAATAATTATTTTGTGTTCAGAACAACTGAGAAGTCTCTAAGCTCCAAGCTCTTATTTGATGGCCCATGGCAAATACAAGGACACTATCTTGCAGTTCAGAGATGGAGCCCAAATTTTAATCCTTACTGTAACAAGGTTAGAAGGGTTGCAGTGTGGATCAGGGTTCCTACTCTACCAATGCACATTTACTCGGAAGACTGTATGTTTGAGATTGGGAATCTAATAGGTAAAACGCTTAAAGTGGATATGAACACGTTGGCCAATCAAGAGAACAATAAACAGACTGTAGAGAGAGGCAAGTATGCAAGAGTGAGTGTGGAGGTGGATTTAAATAAGAAACTCCAATCCAGGTTTATCTTGAGAAACCATGTTTATACGGTTGAATACGAGGGGCTCAACGAAATATGCTTTAAATGTGGATTATATGGCCATACTCTGGAAAGTTGCGCACTTAATGTCCAGAAACAGATTACCAGTGAAGAACAGGGATCACCGGGGAATGGTCCGATGACCGGAAAAACGAGCAGCAAAGAAGAAAAGAGGCCGATTGTATCGGTACCTGGAATTTCAGTTGAGGAAGAGTACGGAACATGGATGCTAGTGAAATCGAAGGTCAGATCGCGCCCCCAGAACGCCGAAGTAGTCAGGAAAAATCAGAGTAGGTGGTCTGCTACGGTCCAATCGAGTGATAAGGAAGATGGGAAAGGTATGGGCTCGAGATTTAATATCTTGCAACGGATAGATTCAGCACACACGCCGCCGGAAGTTCTGAAGCCAAACAAGAAGAAAGAGAAGGATATGCAGTGGAGAAAGAAGGGAAGTGTCAATCAAAGTTTGAATGAAGGTGTGGAGATGCAGATCCAAAGTGAGAATAATCGGCGCTCGATTTTTGAGAAAGGAGAGCCGAGTGGCGAGAAGATAGTGACAGATGGAAGAGAGGAAGGAAGGAGTATGAAGGTAAGCTCGATGAAGGAAGAGGGAAGTGGGCCTTTCGAACATGATCAGGAAGGAAGGGTTGTGGGCCAAAAAAAGAAATCCAAGCTAAGCCCAATCTCAAATATTACAAAGGCCAAGAAGGTGGGGAACTCTCATGGAAAAAAAACAAATCCTCCCCAAACAACAAGCAAAAAGGCTGGAGGTAAGAGGGCCCACAAACTCGTTTTTGGGTCCAATTCCTTTAATGAAGTTATAAAAGTGGACCAGTTATTGGAGGGCCATATTCCAATGAATAGAAAGGAACATGTTCAGATGGGGAAGCAGATTTCACTAGCGGTAAACAGCCAAATAAAGGAGGGAAATATGCATGAGAATGTTCACCTTCAGGGGACGGAGTTAATCGAATATAATATGGCAGCCGAAAATTCAATTGGTGTTTGCACTGAAGAAGCTAGCATGGGTAACGATCAAATTGGCATCTCTAATGTAGAAGATGGTTTATGTGATGGAGTTACAGAGGAGGATCAGCTTATGGTAGCTGGGGAAGCTACTAAATTACCGGATGTGGAAAGCTGACATCGTTATTTCCAGGTACGTTTTGTCTCCTTTTTAATGTTATATATGATTAATACAAATATTCTAGCTTGGAATTGTAGGGGAGCTGGTTCCAAATATTTTCCCAGTAAAATTCGTGACATGATTAAAGGCAAAGATGTTAATATTTTGATCCTCATTGAGACCCGGGTTAGTGGTACTAAAGCTGATAGAATTATTACGAGACTGGGTTTTAATAATTGGTTACGTCTTGAAGCGACCGGTTATGCTGGGGGAATATGGGTTCTGTGGAATTCTGAAGATCTTAGGCTGGACTATATTTCCTCTTCCACCCAGGCTATTCATGTTAGGGTGGCTATGGCGAATGAAGCCAGGGATTTTGTTCTCTCTTGTATTTATGCTGAACCTACGTGCATTCTTCGTCAAGATCTGTGGGATGAGATAAAGGAAATGAGCTCTAATATTGATGTCCCTTGGCTTGTGGTGGGTGATTTTAATGCTTATCTCTATAGCAATGACAAAAGTGGAGGGTCAAGTCCTAACTTTACTTCAATAAGACAGTTTCAGGATTGTATCTCAAACTCTCATCTTCTTGAAACTGAAATTGTTGGTGATCGCTTCACATGGGAAAGGGGAGTCCTCAAAGAGAAAATTGATTGGGCGTTCATGAATGAGGAGTGGAATAGTGTAAATCCCCTTACTAAGACTTATCACTTGAGTAGATTTGGTTCGGACCATCGGCCAATCCTTGTGAAATCGTTTCCGTCTAATTATCATCCTAGAAAAAAACCTTCTTTTAGGTGCCAGGCTGCCTGGTTCTTGGAAGAGGGGTTTGGGGATATTGTCAATCAATCATGGAGCAGGGGTTCTTGGAATGACAAAGTGGGCAATTTTTCGAATAAGGCTCTTGAGTGGAATGCTAGGAAGGTGGGTAATCTGAATGGCAAGAAGAGGAGAATTATTCAAAGGATTGAAGGCATCGAGAGATCGAGAGCAAGGCGTGATAATCAATATTTAGCTCAATCTGAAAATGAATTATGGAAGGAATATAATAAAATTCTTGCTCAAGAAGAACTTCTGTGGTATCAAAAATCAAGATGCAGCTGGTTAAAGTGGGGGGACAAAAATAGTAAATTTTTCCATACCTCTGCATTGATTAGGAGAAGAAGGAATAGAATAGATGGCCTCAAAAATGATAACGGGGAGTGGATTTTTGATCAGGCTTCCTTGAGGAGTATGGCTATCAATTATTATAAAGGGCTTTTTCGGAGTGAATTGACTAGGTTCCATTCCTTAAGAACTCAGAAATGTTTTCCGGTTCTCAATCAGTCAGAGTTAGAGAAGGTTAATGCAAATCTTTCGAAAGAGGAAATCAAAGAGGCGACCTTTAATCTAGGGGCCTTTAAGGCTCCGGGACCGGATGGATTACAAGCGGTTTTTTATCAGGAATACTGGGCCTTGCTGGATGATCATATTACTAAGCTGGTGATGGATATCTGCCAGGAACCCCAACGCATTAGGGACATAAACAACACAAACATTGTCCTTATCCCGAAGGTGGAGAACCCGGAGACAATCAGGGATTTCAGGCCTATATCCCTTTGTAATGTTAGTTACAAAATCATAACCAAAATGCTGAGTCGCCGTCTACGTGATATTATGACTAAGGTGGTGGGAGATCATCAATGTAGCTTCATTGCGGGTCGTCAGAGCAGCGATAATGTAATAGTAGCTCAGGAAGTGATACACTCCATGAAGACTAGAGCGGGGAGGAAGGGTTGGATGGCGGTCAAGGTGGATTTGGAAAAGGCTTATGATCGCCTCGAATGGCCTTTCATTTATGATACTCTTCGGGCCGTGGGTGTTGAAGGGAAAATATGTGACATCATTATGGCATGTATTACAAGTCCATCCTTTCAGGTGTTATGGAATGGAGAAGCCACTGGGGGATTTACTTCTTCCCGTGGAATTAGGCAAGGGGATTGGGTTCCGATTAAGCTAAGTAGGAATGGGCCTTAATTCTTCCTTTCATCTTCACTCTATGCATGGAGCGCCTGAGTCATATCATCCAAGATGCGATTGACGTAGGAGATTGGGTTCCGATTAAGCTAAGTAGGAATGGGCCAAAAATATCCCACTTATTTTTGCGGACGATCTCATTCTTTTTGGGGAGGCTTCTGATAATCAGGCGGAGGTTATGCTTAGGTGCTTACAATTGTTTTGTTCTATGTCTGGGCAAAAGATGAACAAGGACAAGACCAGAGTATGCTTTTCCAGAAAGGTTCATTTTTCAAGGGCTTATGATATGAGTCGACAGATGGGGGTGAGACTAACGGGAGATCTGGGGAAATATCTTGGTATCCCTCTGATTCATAAGAGAGTTTCCAAGATTACTTTCATGCCACTTATGGAAAAAACTCTTGGAAAGATTTCTGGTTGGAAAAGAGGATGTTTAAGTTTTGCAGGAAGGATTACGCTTATAAAGTCTGTTCTGTCGGCAATTCCTTCTTATCAAATGCAAACCTTTCTTCTTCCGAAAGGAGTTTTAAAGGAAATGGAGCGGAAAAGTAGAGCTTTTTTGTGGGGTGAGCAAGAGGACCAGAGGAAGCTTCATCTTATTTCTTGGGATCAGATCACAAAAGACAAGGAAGAAGGCGGCTTGGGGATTCGTGATATGGGCAAACAAAATGAAGCCTTCATTATGAAACTATGCTGGCAAGTGATGAATAATACGGGGAAGCTGTGGGTTCGTGTTCTTCGAGATAAGTATGGATGGGATCAGATGAGGGGACCTAGACATCGAAGGAATATATCTTCCACTTGGAGAGGCATCTGCTCTGTTTGGGACAAATTCCAGAAAGGGGTCGGCGTCAAAATCGGCAATGGGACCGCTGCTTCCTTTTGGTGTGACAACTGGTCAGAGTTGAATCAACCTTTGATTGAACTTATTCCGGGAAGGGAGGCTTTTGTGGACAGAAGTGAAAGAGTCTGTGATTATATTAATCCTTGGGGCGAATGGGATAATGAAAAGTTGGGGAGATGGTTCCAGCATCATATTGTGGAAAGAATTATATGTGCTCAACCCCCGTGTGATTATAGAGGAGCAGATAAGTTTTTCTGGAGGCCTTCTACTGATGGTAGTTTTTCTGTTAGCTCTGCTTATCATTTTTTGAATGCAGGTTATTCCAATTCAAATTCGACATTATGGAGGAAGCTGTGGAGATGGGAAATCCCAGAGAAGATTAAATCTTTTATGTGGTTGGTGGCACATGAAAGGGTGCATACAGGCCAACTCAGACAGAGGAGAGGTCTATCGGATAGCGTATC
Source organism: Inga leiocalycina (assembly GCA_963242795.1). Lineage (NCBI taxonomy): Eukaryota > Viridiplantae > Streptophyta > Magnoliopsida > Fabales > Fabaceae > Inga > Inga leiocalycina. The sequence goes on from OY725329.1 coordinate 62,820,442, forward strand.
TTGTCCCTGTCAATGTGGTCAAGAGGAGGATTTGATGCATCTCTTAAGGGATTGTCCGAATGCTCGTGAAAGGTGGATTTCCATAATTAAACCCTCTATGTGGAATAATTTTATAGCCTTGCAGGGGACAGAGTGGATGGAATGGAATCTCAAGCATGAAGTAGGACGGGAGTTCACTAAGAAGGTTAGATGGGCAACGCTGTTCGGTTATGTCTGCTGGGATATTTGGGTGGACAGGTGCAAGAAACTATTTGGAGAAGAAGCTGGGATTTACCACCAGAATGCCTACTCTAGCTTTTTTCGGGCAAGTTGGGATATGGATTTGGGCAATCACTGCAGTTTCTACTCCCAGGGCAGCGGAGGGAATGAAAGCCAATTAGTTAGCAAACCGGGCTTTTGTACTCTTGAAGCGGATGGATCAGTTCTTGATTCGGGTCAAAGTGGGAGTGCAGGGATTATCAGAGGAGAGGATGGTGGATGGATATGTGGATATATGTGTAAACTCACGCATGTTCCACCGGCCATAGCAGAAATTATTGCAATTATCCAGGGTCTTCAGATATGCTGGCAGAAGAGATTGGGGAATATCATTTTGTTTACCGATTGTGTTGAGGCGATCCAATTAATTACCAAAGGTTGTGATGAGAGGCACCCTTTTAAGGGGGTCATTGATGAGGCTAGATTATGGTTGGCTAGAGACTGGTGTGTCCTTTTAAACCATATATCTAGAGAGCAGAATGTTCAAGCAGATTGTTTAGCGAAGTTAACTCATAGCAGTGAGGAGCATTTTGTTATCTTTGATCAACCACCACCTTTTCTTGTGGTAGGTGGTGGTTGATATTTGATGATTAGCTTGTCCTCTTCGAGGAGCCTGTTGTATTAATCTTATGTTGGATTAATGAACTCCAGTATTGTATTCAAAAAAAAAAAAAAAAAAAAAAAGATTACATTCTCACACCCAAAGTGAAAAAAGAAAATTATTTACCAAAAAAAGTAAAAGAGAAAAATCAGTTGTCACATTTTTTATAAAGCCACATTTTGTTGAAGAGGCGAATCACTATATTTCATGAAACACAGATACCTTATAAAAACTTAATTCAATTTATAATATGAATTCTCGTCCGAACAACTATGCCCTCTCAACTCTAGTTCTTCCATTCCTTCACTATTTAATTGAGAGTGTTTTGGTGCATTTATATTTACTTTAAGTTAATAAAATACTAAAAATAATTTTCTCTCATTCTCGATATCACGTCAAGTCAAAACATCAATTAGAACAAATTCAATAATTTATTTTTTCAATAATTAAGTTTATTTATAAAATCATAATTCATTGAATATTGCAAATATAATATATGATTCGATTTAATTTACATCAAATGATTCAATTCATTTAAATTATGTATGTTCAGAGGATCATTATAGTTTGCAATTGTGGATATTAAATAATGGGAACTAAATTAATAAAGAAATAAAAGTAGAAATAGAGATTAAAAATGAATTCTTGTTCTCATATAATAAATTTATTAAAATGGAGGGATTAGGTAAGAGTAAAGCAAATATTTCCTATGAAATTTGAATCATAATATATTAAAGGTTAAATTATACAAAATCCGTCTTTTTAGGTTAGTTGCATATAAGCTCTCGACATTTCAAAGTTTAAACTTCATTCCCTGACCTTTCATTTTTTAACTACTAACCCTCTGCAGTTAAATAACCGTTATCTTTTTAATAGAAATTGTCACATCAGATTATGATGACACGTGGCATCCTACATGGTATCTTGTGTAAATTACTAATTTTATAAAATCCCCATAAACTTTGAATAGTTGCAGATAACCCCCTTAAAACCTTTGATCAGTTACAAATAACTCATTGACATTTCAAAATTTAAACCTAACTCCTTTAAAATGTTAATTTATAATATCAAACCTCATGTTCTTTTTATCATTTTAATAAATTTATTAAGTTTTTTAATACTCTATCATTTTTCAATTAAAATAGTTTTTTTGTATGGCAATTGGTAAAAACTAGAAGAGTTATATTTAAAAAATATATACAAATAAAAATGTTATCATTTGTATAACATTTACTTATTTTATTAGGATAATTGTGCATTGATAGTATAAAAATGTTATCATTTGTATTAAATATATTATTGGGATGATTGAGCATTGATAGTTTAAATATTACATTTGTATTAGAGGATAGCTTTTGCCCTCATTAATTTTTTATTAGTATTACATATTTTTTCTTGAATCAGAAGTTTAACGTTTATTTTTATATTTTTCTAAATATTATTTTTCTAGTTTTTGCCATATGAAAGAACTATTTTAATTAACAAATGATAGTAAAAAATTTAATAAATTTATTAAAATGATAAAAAATAACTGCTGGTGGTTTAATATTATAAATCAAAATTTTAATGGAGTTAAATTTAAATTTTAAAATGTTGAGGTGTTATTTTGAATTGTTCAAAGTTTAGGGGGTTCTCTGCAATTGTTCAAAGTTCAGGGGTTTTATAAAATTAGTAATTTACATAGGATGACACGTGTTATCTCAAAATCTAACATTGCATTTTCTGTTAAAAAAATAACGATCACTTAACGACAGAGGTTCATAGTTAAAAAATAAAAGGTCAAGAGGGTTAAATTTAAACTTTGAAATATCAGGAGGTTATATGCAACTGACTCAAAGTTCATAAAGGTTTTATATAATTTAGCCTATATTAAAATTGTGATTGCCGATATTTTATTTAAAAAACTCAAAAATGGTTTCCAACTTTCGAGAATTAATATTTTCAAAATTTTAATTCTTCTATCATTTTACACCCAACGTATCAGATACTTCCTAAAATTTTCCTATCTTTTTTCTTTTGCGTGAAACGTGAAAGTTTCCATATCTTTGCTCTGCTAATCTACCGTGTGAGCCAAGACATTCTTTTGAATCTGCACAGTAAAAAATAGGTTGCTTATTCTTGTAACTTAATAAATAGCATCCTAAATATTAAAGTTAGCTTGTGTTTAGTATCACTTATTTTTAAACAATAAATCCTTATTATGCAAGCTGATATAAAACTCCTCTCACATACTTACCTCGTATACCATGAATCACAATTTATAAGCACTTATTGCCTAAAAATAAACTATTCCAAACAAACACTTAATCGATTTGAGAACAAAAGTGTATTCGATTATATTGCTATTAAACTGATAATTCACTTTGATACTTAGCGATGAAATAAGTTGAATGGGAGAAATATAGAGATGCAGAGTCATCAGGCCAGGCCTTTAAAAACGTGAAGCGTCCAAAATGTGACTCAGCCGACGACCTAGACGAACACATGGTACATATTTGAATATCAATCTGAGATCGTATGCAGTATACACGCAAGTGAAGAATCCATCATTCATACAAAGACAAGTAAGCACCTTGAAATATCAGTTTTTACATGCTAAACAGAAGAGCAATAAACAGGCAGGGTAAGTTTCTGAGATAGAAATTAAGGGTGTTTGGTTCAATTGAGTACTCGTTTGGAATAACTTATTTTTAGGTAATAAATGCTTATAAATCATGATTCATGGTATACGAGGTAAGTATGTGAGAGAAGTTTTATCTCGGTTTGCGTAATAAGGACTTATTCTCTAAAATTAAGTGATCCCAAACACAGGCAGAAATAAACCCGTTTTTGGGCAATAAGCTCAAATAAAAACGTGTTGTGTTTTTGCAGTGTTTGGTTCAACTTATTTTAATTGCATCACGGGTAGAATAAGCTACTTATTAAATAAGCTCCTCACTACATGCTCGTTTGGTATCACTTATTTTTGGACAATAAATCTTTATTACGCAAGTCGAGATAAAACTCCTCTCACATACTTACCTCGTATACCGTGAATCACGATTTATAAGCATTTATTGCCTAAAAATAAGTTATTCCAAACGAGCACGTAGCTTTTCTATTAAGTCACTTATTACGTAAGTTGAGATAAAACTTCTTTCACATACTTACCTCGTATACCGTAAATCACGATTTATAAGCACTTATTGTCCAAAAATAAATCGTTCATCCAAACATAAATCACATTATAAAAACTGACTTTTCTATTAAATCATTTTTAATAAGTCAGAATCATAATAAGTCATTTTTCCTATCACTATCCCAAACACACGCTAAAAACTATAACCAATATGCCAATTCGTGAATCCCACAGGATAACATCAAAGACTGACAACTATAAGTCCTCGTAAACTTGCATCAAGTATTCTTCAGGTTGTGGTCAATCATCAATTTATAGAGGGCTAATCCACCTCGATGACAGCCAGGCATCTTGGAAGCCATGTTTTCTAAGTCGACCTGAGAAATACAAAACTGATGAGTAGTTTCAAGGTAGAAAGAACAAATCATAATTAATTAACTATCGCTAATGCTCTTAATTGATAGCAGTGCACGCAAGCAGGAAAAATAGTAAGCAGGTATATTAACATCAAGCGATAGATCTCATTTTAATACTAAATGGAAACAAGCACTAGATTACCATTGTGACAGCATATAGCTGAGTTGACTCATAGCCATCTTGAGCACTAGAATAAAACTGTTGAACTTCCTTGGAATTAAGACTGCATTTGATGTAGAAAAATGCAGCTGGCCTCACATTCAATTCTCTCCGTGATACACCAATGAAAGCTGGAATGCTCTGCATTACACAATCCAAATATCAAGTTTAGATACCAAATCTATCAGCCCGTCCAACCCCAAGCCAAGGAAAACCTTATTGCCAACCTACACTGCGATTGGAAGGACAAGAGACAGGATATTAGCAATTCAAACTGTGAACGTATCAGAAAACTAAATGCAGTCGAAGAACAAAAGGTGTATAGCAACTAGCAAGAACCAAAACATATGATTCACGATGTCCACCATAGATAACATGTGGAGGATAAGAGTAGTCATTTCCTACACTATGTTCATGACGTTCATGTTGAATGAAGAATGGGACTCACAAGAGACGAGGCTGGCACCCCAATTTCTTCAACTACTTCTCGAACTATGCTGTCAAACATCTCATGGGAAACCTTGCCGTTAGCAGACTCTGTTAACTCCTTGTTATGTTGATGAGAGGCTATTCCAACTTCATGAGGCTGCCAATCAAAAGAAGTTTCACAACAAATTCCAGTCAAAATAAGAGTTGTTAGTCTGCCATGCATTGGCAGAAACTACATGCTTTTGATCAGTAGTCATTCTACCACATGAATGAGCAGATATCACCACACAACAAACACATCGTGCCCCCACAAACAAATCAGATAGCAATTTCAGAAATGTCTGCTCGATTTAAATTGATATCAATATTAAAGATAAATCTATTGCATCAACATTTATTAGCAGCCATTTAACAGAATTAAAAATTTTTTTTCCCTGTTAAATACCTCTGGATGACCTCCTGGAAAAACAAAATGTCCGGGAAATTCACCAACATTATTACTTCGTTGTAATACAAGTATCTTCTTGTCAATAACCTCCACAATAGCACCATTTCCCAGTGGACTGGCAGTATGCTGACAAAGAACAGAATCATCTGAGAAAATAGAAAGATGAGAGCGCTTAAAATTATTGATAACATCAATTAGCACCATATGGAAGGATAAAAAATGTAGAAAGAAGACAACAGAGCAGGAACATAAAAGCCTATCTGTTTTGCTCCATCTGATCGCAACCATCATTATACAGTTTATTCATAACGCTCTTAATTAAAGCAATAAAACCAATTTACAAATCAAAACATCATGTTTGAACAAAATTTGCCAGGATTGTGCCTACATTGTCCTTGTAAATACTAAATCATGAAGAATCGGACTTAGATGCACCCTCTTCCTGCATATGCTGATTAAAAACGATTTTCTCCATCTTCTGGCTGCAAAAAAGTAAGTGGACTTCTAAAGGTCTCATGAAGCAATAAATTTGTGTATAATTCTTATCTTTATTCTACCCTGCTTCAAGTTGATCATTCCATATATGTTCATGGTTATTGATTGATTAAGGGTGCTATACCCATATTGGTCAATGATTTCTGGCACTATTGGTACCTCCTCTACTTGCGGGGCAGGGTGGACAATAGATCATCATATGTTCCAAAAGTTCTAACATTAACAGTCCACTAGCTCCAAGTGGGCCAATAGAAACAGCCGTCTAACTACCTCAAATGAAAATTTTCATTAACCCACCCTTCAACCTGCTGATAACATATTGAACCCCATCAATGGCATGGAACTCATGGTTGAGAGTCACGACACTTGCAGAACAATCATAGTCATGCTCCACTAAATAACTCCGATAGTCAGAAGTTAGATCACATGCTCCCATAAATTAAAGGACCCAAAACTATGGAGTCACAGGGTCTCCATGATTGTTAGAGAGAGGGGGGATAATATACCTTCTGATGAAACCAGGAACCGTTCCCACAAATGACTTAAATTTGTCCCAACAAAAGTCCTGAATAAATTGAACCAATACTTGCTGAACATATGACACGTGGAATGTATGTAAATAATAATAATACTAGCAAACAATAAGAAAATAAAATTCTGCTTTGGTAAGTAACACCACTAGAGACATTATTCAGAGCCATATCTTTTAAGCAAATCCAAATAAACTTAACGCTGAATAAGTAGATAGAGGTCAAGAGTAAATAAATTTTACAACTGGTGCTAGCAGATAATTTATATATTTTAAGTCACTAAAACTTACAATGACAAGCAAGTAAATAAAGAAAATGGGGGAAGAATTTGGAAAAGGGAGGGAGAGAAGAGACCTATAATCCGTCAAACCGAGGTGGAGGCATACATGAGGCTCATGGTCAGATCCACTTCCCCTTTGCAACATATATCCCTCATACTGTAAGAGAAAGATCATAGTCAACTCTTAAGCCAAACTCATGCTAATATGTAATAAGCCCAATGTCCATCTATCTATTAACCGTAGCCAAGAAACCAAGTGGTTAAAATATTAGAGCCTAATGCTTGACACGCATCAACTAGCAAAAAATATTGTAGAGTTCGACAAAAATAACATGATGCACGTCAAACAAGGCACGGAATACCCTGAACTTCTTGCCATTGTAGAGTGACTTGTTTTTTAAATTCCTCTGCTCCCAAGTCTACAAAATAGAAATCGTAAATAAGCATAAAGGTTCGAATTCAGCAAACTAAATCTGGGATCTACGGATAAAAGATCGAATAGTTCACTAAATGAATCATGAACATAGATCCAAATGCCCAACACTAAAAACCGAGCAATTTAAGCAACATGCCAATAGCACTAGCAGTAACGTTCAGTGTACGCGAGAGATCAAAGGGATGAATCCGACTCACCTCAGCGATTGTGTTCTCCAGATTAACATCAGGGTGGAGAATCCGATCGTAGGCATCACTGAACAGCACAGAAACCTTTAAGCAAACAAGAAATGCGTGAATGACAAGTTACATTTGAGCAAGACGCATTCACATCCGGAGGTCATAAAAATTAGGAATCGAAGTTGAAACAAACCTGCGAGGGCGAAAGACCAGAGGGACACGAGAGCAGAAGCTTGAAAGAACAGGGGTCTACGGCAATGTCCGCGTGTCTGGCTTCCTGCTCCATGAGAATTTGGATTTTGGATTCTCTCGTTGCACTTCGCAGAGATGCTCGGGAAGGCTGATGTTCGAAATCAATTGGGCTTTACATTGGGCGTATTCATGCAGGGACTGCGTCATATCTAGAAGACCAATAAGTTGTGGGCCTTCTTGGTTTCCTCCCTAAAGAAATCAATATATTTCCATAAAATAAACATTAAGAAGGGTTTATATCAAAAAAATATTAAGAAGGGGTAGGGTAAAAAAAAAATGTTGGCTTAGGACATCATTGGGAATGCGGGCTGGCCCGCGGGTTGCGGGCCAGCCCGCACGGGCTGGAGTGCTTCGCGGGGCGCTGGCAAAAGCTAGCCCGAGCCTGTTTAAGCGGGCTGGCGAGCTGACCCGCCATTCTTTTTCTTTTTTTTTAATTTCACTTTTTTAAAAAAAATATTTACTCTTTTTTTCTTTCACCCGCTCATATCACACTTCTTCTTTTTTATACATTTATGTTATGAAATCAATTTTATTCTTACTTTCCTTTTTTTTCATCTATTTACATAACAAAAACATATAAATACATCTCTTTTAAATTTAATAATAATATAATAAATAAATATAATATGAAAATAAAAAGTATGAGAAATTAATTAAACACGGCATCAAATGAAAGGTAATAATAAGGATATTTGAATTCATTTTATTTAAAAAAAAACCAAAAAACTATAAATAAATAAATAAAAAAAAAAGCGGGCCAACCCGTGGGCTAAACGGGCTGAGCCCGTTTAAGGGTTTTTTGGGCGAGCTGGCGGGCCAACCCGCCAGCCCGGCCCAAATTACCGGCTCTAGCTTAGGAGAGCAACATCCAATCAAGCTCGACATCAGTCCTAGTCATATAACTATATAAAAACTTTAATTTTTTAATTAAAGAAGGGGAATAGAGTAATAAATAAAAGGAAAAAAACAGAAAAATACTGTTAAAATTGATAAAAGATAAATAAATATATTGAATTTCAATAATCTTAAAGGACTTGTTTGAAATTTTAAAATATTGTAAAATTTGAGAAAATACCAAACTATCCTTAGTTTTTTTAAAATAAAAAAATCTTCAACCCCTTGCTGGTCGCTGGAACTCCAGCATCGTTGATTGGTGATAGCTAATATCTTTTTTCGAATTTCTCTGAATAAAGTTGTTAATATATATACTTGAGTTATTAATAACATTTATCGGAGCTCTACCGGCTAATATATTTTTTGAATTTCTCAAACTAAAGTTGTTAATATAAATATTTGTGTTATTAATAACTTTCACTGGAGCTCCGGTGACGGCCACTGGAGTTATATATGGTGAAAGTTATTAACAACTCAAGTATCTATATTAATAATCTTAGTAGTGTTGTTAACAGCTTAAGTATCTGTATTAACAACTTTAGTCAGATAAATTAAAAAAAAACCGCCGGAGCTCCAGTGAAATTTGTTAGGAAATATTCAACAAATACCGTGTTTATAATTTTAGTATCACTATTGACAACTCAAGTATCTATATTAACAACTTTAGCCTAAGAAATCAATATATATATATATATATTAGTCGTCGGAGCCCCGGTGAAAGTTATTAGAAAATATTCAACAAATATCTCATTTACGACTTTAGTATCACAATTAACAACTCAAGTATCAATATTGATGACTTTTGCGTAAGAAATAAAAAAATGTATAGGGTTAGTTCACAACTTTGGTATCGCTATTAAGAACTCAAGTATCTATATTTTCAACTTTTACTTGAGAAATTCAAAAAAATATATTCCTTCTTCGGAGCTCCGATGGCTAAATTTTTTTTTGAATTTCTCAAGCTAAAATTGTTAATACATCTACTTAAGTTATTAATAGTGATATTAAAGTTGTAAACGGAGTATTTGTTAAATATTTCTTAATAATCTTCACCTAAGCTTTGACAACTAATATCTTTTTTTGAATTTTTCAAACTAAAGTTGTTAGTATAGATACTTGAGTTGTTAATAATAATACTAAGGTTATTAGTACATATACTTGAGTTGTTAATAATATTCACCAGTGCTCCGGCGGTTGATCGCTGACAAGGTCACCAGTGCTTCAATGACAGCCTCAGGGTCGGATGCCGGCAAGAGGGTTGATGATTTTTTTTTAAAAAAAAAACTAAGAGTGATTAGGTAATTTTTAAAATTTTGCAACATTTCAAATTTTTAAATCAGTCCTTTTCAAATTATTAAAATTCAACGTATATATTTATCTTTTATTAATTTTGATGATATTTTTTCGCCTCTCTCCCCAGACAAAAAGAAGAAAAAGAAGAACAACAAAAATAATGAAGTGCTCGTTCGGAATAGCTTATTTTTAGGCAATAAGTGCTTATAATTAGTGATTCATGATATACGAGGTAAGTATATGAAAGGAGTTTTATCTCAGTTTGCGTAATAAGAACTTATTTTTCAAATATAAGCTCTTCCAAACACACACGAAATCACATTCTACTGATATTTGTAATAAGATTTAGTACTTGGCGGGCAGGCCATGTTGGCGGTCATTTTCTTGAGTCGTGTAGATGTGATGGAAGCCAACGAAAGTTGTTTACGGGTGTAACATGAAAAAAAAAACTTAAAAAAAAACAAAAATTGCAACTCACGCGAATAAAAGAAAAATATACTAGTCTTTTTTGCCAAAAAAAATAAAATTGGTCTTTATTATTGAACGATTTGTTGCAAAACTGAAAGTACTAACGGTGCATGTTGCAAAATGTTGCGTTAGTTTAGTTCTATAAATATAAAAAGAAAATTAATTAATTATAAACTATTAGTTTGTATAATAATAATAATACTACTAATAAAGGCAAATCACAATGAAAGAAATTAGAGTAAAATATATTAGCTACATCTCTGTTTTACCTAAATTACACAAACCACCCCTCTATTTTGAAAATATATATAAACCTCCCTTGAAATTAAAATGTAAATTACAGAAACCTCATTTACATATTTGATATTCTATTTGCATCCACCTCATCGTTAATTGACCGTTAAGTTTGACTATTAAATATTTACTTTGACCAAAATATCATTTTTTTCAATAAATGAATAAACATTTATATTTACCTAAAAATAAATTTTTATATAAAAAAAAATTCTAATACATATATGTTCAAAATTTCCAATATATTATAAATTTTTTTAATTTTTATTATATTATAAAATTTTATATTTTTTTTCATATTTATTAATAATTATTTATTTAGTATTCTTTTATATGACTAAAAAAATATGCCATTCAAATGAAAGGCAAAAAGAAAAAGAAAGAAATATGTTTTATTCATAATATGTTATTAATAATATAAATTTGATATAGTATATGAATTATATTAATTTTAATTTTTAATTTTTTTAAATATATTTTTTTGCACAAACATTTATAAACATATTTATTTTAGTATGCATCTATTAATAGGATTAATAATTTTTTAATTAAGTTTTCTATGTCTACATTAATTAAATTGATTAAGTATTTATCTTAATATGAAAAAAAAATAACATATAATTATTTACAAAAGTAAAAAAATAAGTTAAGAAAAAGAAGAAAAAAAACTCTTAAATTACTTAAACAATTATAGTCAGAATTAGGAAATTAGTAATGATGAAGGATAAATTAGTAAATAAAATTTATTTTAATATAAATTTTAATTAAAAAATAAAAATTCTTAACGGGGTTAACGGTTTAGACTTAAATGTATGTTTTCAAAATAGAGGGTAGGTCCGTGTAATTAAGACAAATGTAAGGGAGTTTAAAGTATTTTACTCAATAAATTAAACTGCTAAAGATACCAAAAAAAAAAAACAATGCATGGGTGGCTGGCATCTGCTGGGTAAAATACTAAAATTACGAATTTAATAAGTGTGGGGGCTGCATTGATGCGAGCTTCGATCAGGTCTCTGGGGTGGGGGTGAGGCAAGCTGAGAGGAGGGCCACAATGTTGAAGTATTGTACCTACGTACCACTTAATAATTCGTAGATTTTTTTTTTCTGGATAATCCGGAATAACCAGATAAATTAGATAAGAACAAGAGAAATAAATATAATTAAAAAATAAATGAAAATTTAATTGTAATAATGTAAATATACAGAAATTACTTCCCTAATTAATTGGTTACATTCCAATAATATATCCCCAGCTGAAAAAACTATAAACGCACATGATATTAAAATCTAGAGTAAAATACTCTAACCATCCTCTTATTTTGTCTTAATTACACAAACTTCCCCTCTATTTTGAAAACATACACTTAAGTCCAAACAGTTAACTCCGTTAAGAATATTCTAACAAGATTCCAAAAATATATTTTTTAATTAAATTTTATATAAAAATAAAATTTATTTAATATTTTACCCTTAATACTAAATCCCTAGTTTTACTTGAGAGTTTGTAAACTTACGAAAGAAAAAACATGAGATGCAAAAACAGCTATAAAAAAGACAAATGCAACAGATCATGGAAACAAAAAGGTGCAAAGCTTATCAATTTTTCATTCAAATTCAATAAACAATGAATTTCCCATATTTTGTAGTCTTTTATTGCTCATAGAACTTTTTCACTGTGCATGATATACGAATATATAATTATTCACTGTAATTGTCGGATGAAAAAGGCATTGATCGTGGTTTTTTTTAAAAAAAAAATTGTTCTTTGATTAGAATTGTTTTAAAGAATTTAAGCTTATCAAATTTTCATTCACATTTATTCACATGGTTGGTGTATTTATTTTGTCTTGCACATTTTGACTAAAATTTTTTTAAAGAATTTAAGAGTTTTTTATCTGTTCCTTGATCTCTATTTTTATTGATGATTTTAGCATTGGTTAATGTAAATATCACAAACGTTGAATATTCAAGCAAGCTTTTAAATAAAAATGTGCTTGATGAGATGTGTTTATAAATATTTCATAAAAAAATTATTAAATTATAAATTTAAATGACATATACAATCTCAAACTTATATAATTTATTATATTTGATAAAAATATGTGTTTAATATATATTTTAAGTCAAAATTAATTTATAATATCAAAATTAATAAATTTTTTAATAAATTAGAAAGTTGACAAATATATTAGAATAAATTGTTGGTTGTATAAATTTTTATTAGCCCCTATAAGTATATATATATATATATATATATGTTTAAATAATTCTAATAGTGAAGAGGGGTATTTTAGTAAAAAATAAAGTTCAAAGGTCAAACTTAACAGTCAACTAACGGTTTGGGTGCATGGAAATAGAATCTCAAAATATAAGGGAGGTTTGTGTAATATATATTTTAGTTTTAAAGAAAGTTTATATGGGTTTTCAAAATAAAGGGGAGGTATGTGTAATTAAGGTAAAATAGAGGGATAGTTAGAGTATTTTACTCTAAAATCTATAAACACTATCCTAAAATCCTCGTTCATAAAACGAAGTTGGGAGCCCCATCTAAACAAAAGCACCAGATTAAAAATGTAAGAATGAAGGCAATGATAAGGGGGAAACAATTTTGACGAAATGATATGTGGTTAAAAAAAGTATTCATATTATACGGACCAGATAAGGAATGAAATTGTGTTGTGGACAGTAGCTAGGGACCATCAGCTTTTGAAATTGAAATCATGTAAATATTAGTCAGAGAGAAAGGACTGGTTTCAGAAGAAAGAAATAAAGAACACATTTTCTAGCAAACACCAAAATAAAATGTGTGAGGAATATATCAATTCCTTTTATCTTCTTTATCGAATTTGGAATAGGATTATGAGCTCAGTCCCCAAAAAAAAATAATAACAGGATTATATGCTACATGAAACAGAAAAAGTTAAGTTCCCTCTTCAGGAGGCCTTCTTCAAAATTTGTATATCAAAAAAAGAGAAGTCGCGTTTATATTTGGAAAAAAGGGCATTTTGTTATTATGTATCCAATAAATTAACTCAAAATATGTCACTTTCTTAGCATTAACATGACTGGGCTTAATTTGTTTCTATGACAAGCATGTTACAGCTATTTTTTTCCTTAATATAAGATCAAATTAACTACTCTTTTGATTCTTAATATAAGACACATTTACCTAATTTAATTAGATTAAGAAAATTATTTAAATTAATTAATATGACATGTGTTTTCTAAAATATCCTAGTCATATTTCTTAATTCTCTTCTTCCCTCTTTTCTTTGATTATTATTGAGGGAGAGGTAAGAAACAACATAATCATACATCTTCCGTAACTTCCTCCCTCACTCTCATGCTTCATTGTTGTTATTGATGAGAGGATATCAATAATTTAAGAAAAACTGATAAATATATTAAATATGTCTAATATTTAAGATAAATATTAATCCCAATTAGGTTTTAATTACATTAAGGACTGGAGTAGCACAAGGAAGCCAAAAACAATCAATATATATATAGAGAGAGATTTTTAAAATTGAATGTGTTGTTTACAAGTAGGGGTGAGTAAAACCAAACCGAAACTGAAGACCAAACCGAACAGAACCGAAACCAATTCGGTTTTTTTCGATTTGGTTTTAAAATTTGGTTATTAGTGCGGTTTGTTTTTTAAAACGGTTATGACTGAATTTTATTGAAACGACGTCATTTTATATTATTCCTAATTAAAATATATCAACTTTATTATTTCCTTCTTTTCTCAGAGTCACAGTGTAGGCTTACTGGGCTAAACCACTAAAACCCAAAGGGAAAAGGCCCATAAGCCCATTTATTTCCTCATTCAGACTCATTCCATTCAACTGTGCAAAGTGTGAGTGTGTGTGACTCTCGTGGAGTCATTCTCCTCAGTCTCGACTCTCTTGTGTCTCTTAACCCTAGCCTACTGCTCCTCAACCTCAAGTCGTCGTTCATGCCGTCTGCGTCGCCTCCTCCCACCTCAAAGTCCCATCTCCTGCTCCTAGGGGTGTTCAAATCCGGGACCGGGATCCACCACTCTCAGTCCTGGTCCCGATTTTTGGCCGGGATGCAAATTGCATTCCGGTACCGGTCCCGGTCACGGTAATCCCGGGCGGGACCGGGATCAAACCTGGAATCTCGGTTTTTTTAAAAAAAATTAAATTTAAAAAAATATTATTATATTATTTAAATTTTCTATAATCTAGTGTTTAAAGCAATTATTTAACACCTAATAAGGCCATAATAATCACACAAATTGATCTAGAATTGAAGAATAACATTTTATTATTATTATTATGATTACCTTCATCATTTTTGTTATTATTTTTATACATTATATAATAGTATTAGTATCACGATATATACAGTTTAACTCCAACTAAATATGTGATACACATTTTATCAAATTATAACTTCAATTACGGGATAAAAAATACAATAATAAAATAATAACTTAGTTTTTAAGAAAAAAATAAAAAAAACCGGGACCGCGACCACAAGGTGCATGACCGGACCCGGGTCCCATAGATCCCGGTCCCGGCCGGGACGAGAAATTCCTGGGATCAAAATGTCCGGGACTGGGACCGGGATACTTTGAACACCCCTACCTGCTCCTCCTGTCAATCGTCATCAATCTTCATCCGCCTCTTCTCCTATTGTCTCTCAAAATGGGCCTCCCTTTCCCTTTACCCTAACCCTGAAGTCATCAACTTCACCTTAGTCCTCAGTCTCAGTCATCACCAACTCACCGTGCTGTTGAAGCTTTGCCTCGCCGTTCACACCGTGTTCGTTCTGTTGACGACAACGCTATTTGTTGCAATTGTATGCGTCGCCTCCCACCTCCAAGTTTGATCTCCTGCTCCTCCCTTCGTCTTCAACTCTTCGATCTTGAGATTTCATCAGTTTCTTCTTTCTGGTAACCACCTATTTTTACAATGGCTCTCATTTTATTTTAATCTCAAGTTGCTACTTTTGGAATGCTACTGCCTCGTCTACTTGATCTTCTCTCAAGCATCTTTATGTGTTCACTCCACTGCAAATGAAGATCAAATGAATGAAAAAAAAAATTTTGAACAAAAAAGGAGTTTTCTTGTTGTTTGACATGGGAGATACGCAAAAGAGAATTACCTTGAAGAAAAAATTGTATTTTTCACAGATGAGAAAAGTTCTTTTTTTTTTATCATTAGCAATGAAAAAAGGTAGCTTAGTTCTGTATAATGCTTTGAAGCAGGGAACTTAATCCCAACAAATTGCCTAATACCCACCTTCTGACCTTCTTATGCACAACGTAATCCCCAGAACAAAGTGTATAAGGATGTACCTGGTACTAAATCCTCCTTCCTTATTCTCCCTAACTCCCTTCAATTTTTGCAACCCCCTCTATTGCTGCTCCTTCACCAGTTGAATGTACTTGTCAGCCTTCTCCAAATCCATCATCGTCCTTGATGGTCAATGTTACTTTTCTTTTTATTAGAGATAGGAAAAGTTCAGTTTTTTTATCATTAGCAAGAAGAAAATGCATCTTTCTTGCTTTCTTAATGTTAATTGTGACTTTTCTTTTTTCTTTTTTTAAATGAATGTTGTATTATGTTCTATTCTGTATTGGCCCTTTTGAAAATGGCATTGTAATATACAATACTAATCGTATTGGCCCTTTTTTTAAATGAATATTGTATTACGTTCTATTCAGTATTGGCCCTTCAGTATTTCCCTGATAATCTCATCTCTTTCTTTCCCCAACAACAGGTTTGAAAATATAGCTGACCAAACAATTGAAGGAGGTCGCAGTACTCAAATTGTTGTTGGTACTACTCAAACAAATCAACCTGCTGCTACCAAGATTAATGAACCTACCACAACTAGACTTGGAAAAAGAAAAGTCATGAAACCAAGGTCCAAAGCTCTTGGGAACACTTCACCATATTTGTGAATGAGGAAGGCGAAGTTAAAGGTAAGTGTAAGTATTGTGATAATGAGATTGCATGTGATTCTAAATTAAATGGGACAACTGCACTTAACAATCACATGAGAGTTTGTAAAAAGAGGCCCCCTCCTAAAGAACTTACACAAACACACTTGAATTTCACTGTAGAGAGTGATAAAACGGGTCTTGCTAATTGAAAATTTGATCAAGATGCTGTTAGGAAAGCCTTGTCATGCATGTTAATAACTAATGAGTTAGCTTTCAAGTTTGTTGGGGGGCTAGATTCAAAAAATTTATGTTTTGTGCTCAGCCTAAATTTCATTTTTCCATCAAGATGGATTGTAGCCCATGATTGTTTTGGTATTTATATTAATGAAAATGTTAAATTTAAAGACTATTTGTCTAGTAAAAAGCAAAAGGTTTGTCTTACCATAGACACTTGGACTTCCATCCAAAGAATAAATTACATGTGTCTTACTGCCCATTTCATAGATGACACATAAACTTTGAAAAAGAGGATATCGAATTGTATTCCCATTTCTAGTCATAAAAGGAATGATATTGGAATGGAAATTGCAAAATATCTACTTGAATGGGGAATTGAAAGAGTATTAACAATTACTATAGATAATATTGGTTCTAATGATGTGGCTGTGGGCTATTTGGAAGACAAAATCATAAATTGGGCTATGCAATTATGAAATGTAAGTTCTTACACATGAGATGTGTTGCATACATTATGAATTTAATTGTCATTGAAGGGCTTAAAGAAATAAGAAGTTCAGTGAAAAAAATAAGAAAGGCTGTTCATTTTATTAGGCAATCTCCCATTAGGATGAGAAAATTTAAAGAAAGTTGTGAGGATGAGAAAATTCAGAGTAAGAAAATGTTGTGTTTAGATATACCTACTAGGTGGAACTCAACCTATTTGATATTGGACACTACCCAAAAAATTGAGGTAGCCTTTAAAAGGTATGGTTTTAATGACCCTTACTTTACTTATGATCTTCATCTTGGAGTAGGAGTGCCTGAAACTGATGATTAGAAGCATGTTAGAAGATTAACTGTGATGTTAGGTCACTTTAATGATTTGAATTTGCGCATCTCTGGTTCTTTATTTGTGACATCTAATTGTTTCTTTCCTGAAAATTATAAGCTACATTGGTTTTTGGATAAGTGGAGGAAGAGTGATGTCATAAAGACAGCAAGCATAGCCAAAAAAATGAAAGATAAGTATTGGAGAGATCCTATGAAGATGAACAAACTTATTTATGTTGTTACTGTTCTTAATCCCTGTTATAAATTAAAATGGGTGCAATTTGCTTTGTCTAAGATGTATTCACATACAGTTAGTGAACAATTGGTAATGCATATTAAACATGTTGTGATTTTTATGTATAATGAATACAATCAAAGTGTTCTAGCAACACAGTTTGAAAGGGAGCTGGTGCATGACACTCAAGAAGATATTCATGATGATGAACACCCTGATGCAAAAATTAGAAAATTGCTTCACATGGAGGAGCAATTATTCATAGTTGAAAATTTAGGTGAAAAGACAAGCAAAACAGAAGTTGATAGATACTTGAATGAAGAAATTAAAGTTAGAAAAGATGATTTTGATATTTTAAGTTGGTGGAAACCGAATAGTCATGGATTTCCTATTCTTTCTCATGTAGCAAGAGATGTCTTGACTATACCCATTTCTACAGTTGCCTCATAATCTACATTCAGCAATGGAGGACGGGTTCTAGATTCATTTAGGAGCTCTTTGACTCCTAAAGTTATACAATCTCTAAGTTGTGCTCAAGATTGGTTTAGGTTTGTTTGGGAACCCGTTCGGGTCCAAAAAAAGCCCATATGAGGGCTAAAAGCTCTAAAAGCTCATTTGATGTGTTTGGGAAAGCTTTTTGAATGGCTGAGCTTATGAAGCAAATGGAGCTTTTATGAGAAGCTCATCCAAGTTACTTCTCTAAACTTTTATGAAAAAAAATCACTTCTGACACCGCCAATCTAAACACAAATCACATTTATAAAGCTCCTTTTTTTCTATATGACTTTTTCAAAAGCTCATTTATAAAAAAAGCTCATTCTCCACCGCTAATCCAAATAGGCTCTTAGGCAATCATTGGAATATCTTGTTGAAGAAAGAGATGATGATTGATGATATACAAAAGATAGAGCATGGTAATGTTTTTTATACTTCATGGAACTCAACTTTATTGTATCAATTCCATATTTATTGTGATATATGAAGTCTAATTGTTTTTT
This sequence comes from Inga leiocalycina, assembly GCA_963242795.1. Taxonomy (NCBI): domain Eukaryota; kingdom Viridiplantae; phylum Streptophyta; class Magnoliopsida; order Fabales; family Fabaceae; genus Inga; species Inga leiocalycina. The sequence goes on from OY725329.1 coordinate 62,839,193, forward strand.
TTTTAAATTGCCAGATTTGTAAAAAATTGCAATGAAGACAAATGTTGATATCTTCTAGATGCATATGGGCAACTTCAGTTTTTGTAAGCATTTTTTCCTTGTCATATTTGTAATCTTTGTAGTCTTTAATTTTTTTTTTGTTTATGGTTATTTTTTGTTTTCTTGCTTCAGTTGTAGGGGGCATTCAAGGAGCAAGGTTGAATCTAAATATCTGATATATCAAGTTTTTTTATTTTTAATGTGTTCTTTAGTTCTTTTGATTAATAGATTAAGTTTAAACTTCAAAGTGATGATATATGATTCAGCTTGTCTTTTAAAGTTTCACTATCCATTAGACCATTCATGTATGGTGGCAACAAAACATGGATATTGAATTCTTGTTCAAGTATATAATTTGATGCTCCGGACCTCCAATAATAATAAATTATGTTATGTAAGTAAAATGACATAGGTGTTTGATTAAAATGATATGAATGTTATGCTCCAGACCTCAAGTATGTCATCACTGTTTTTGAATGATATTAAAATGATACTTGTGATTGATCTTAATTGTTCATTGGTTTATAATAGCTTTGTTGATGAAATAGTGGTTTGTATTAATTATTTTTATTGTTAGAATTTCCTTTAGATTACAGTTTTTTGTATTGGACAACTTTGTAACCAAAAAGACCCAATAACCAAACCGTACCAAAAACTGAACTGAAATTAATCGGTTACTTTAGTTTCGGTTTGGTCATGAAAATACCTTATATTCGGTTGTTTGGTTTTTTCAGTTATAACCGAAAGTTGTATCGAAAACCGTATGCTCACCCTTATTTACAAGTCCATAAACAATGTGATTTATTTTGAACTCTATGCAAATACACATTAACCTTAAGAGCATGTGAAAACTAAAGACGTTATTATATGTTGGGTTTGAAAATTTATAATATTAAAACAACCAAAAATACGAAAAGCACTCGAAAAATTGCAATGGATTTGCCATGTCTACTTTTACATTTCAATCACTTATCACTCTGAAACCTGATAATTATATATCACTCTGTCCGGTCCTTAATTCAACATTCATTTCATTTTTTAACTTTTTACTCCTCTTGCACTCCACTTGAGTTGACTCGCTCTCCCACATATGTGGATTCAATATCATTAGCCGTATGATTGGGCAACATAGTGTTTATTTGGAATAGTTTATTTTTAAATAATAAATATTTATAAATCGTAATTCACGGCATACGAAATAAGTATGTGAGAGAAGTTTTATCTCGATTTACATAATAAGTACTTATTTAAATAAAATACGCTCAACCAAACACTCACATATTCATATATGGAATGGGATTTTTGTTCCCTCGACAAAAATAAGCTGGCCGGGACCCACAACCGGGACGTTCAATTAATAAGAGCACTTTTTAAATTAAATTATATTGAATTTTCATAAATATTTTCAGGAGCCAAGATATACTATAGGATTAAGGTGCAAAAATACCTATGAACTTTTCTCAAAAGTTTATTCAACACCATAAACTTTTTTTAGGTACAAAAATACCCATGAACTTCTCAAAATGGGGCAAAAATGTCAAACCGTTAAGTGGTACAAACGTCCGTTTTGTGGGACCCACAATATTATTTTTAGAGGTGCAAAAATACCCATGAACTTTTCTAAAAAGTGCACCTAACACCATAAACTTTTGAAAAGTTCATAGGCATTTTTGCACCCAGAAAAAATTTTATGGTATTGGGTGCACTTTTTAGAAAAGTTTATGGGTATTTTTGCACATCAAAAAATAATATTGCGGGTCCCACAAAACGGACGTTTGTACTTATTAACGGTATGACATTTTTGCCCCATTTTGAAAAATTTATGGGTATTTTTACATCTAAAAAAAGTTGATGATGTTGGATGCACTTTTAAAAAAAATTATGGGTATTTTTATACCTTAACCCTATACTATAATACGAGTACAATTATATACTTCAAAAGTTAAAGTCTTCGAGGCGGTGCATCTGAGATTCTGAGTTATCTCAGTCTCCGCCCCTGCGCTGCATGTACATGTATGTGTGTATAAGGTTGTTCTTGGAAAACATATATGTATATATACATATATGTATAAGATTGTTAAACATATGAGTTTAAATAAACCATGATAGTGATATAAAATTCGTATCATGAATTTGAATTATAAACTTGTAAGAATTTACTTTCATTATTAAATATATATTAATAGTGTATAATTAAATAATTAAAACATAAAAAATGACAACAATTTATTTTAAATATATTTTAAAATCAAATAATTGAAATTAAATCTCTCAAAACTCACAATTCATTGTATTTAACGAAAAAAAAATTCTATAAAAATCATATATAATTCCACTTAGTATGATCAAAATGAAAAGTTAATATAAATTTAAGAATGAATTAACATAATTTTATAAGCTAGTTACAAACAAAAAAATAGTAAACTTGTGAGCTTAATTAAGTTTACAACTAATACAAGTTCACCAACGATTTGACATAATTTTATAAATTAAAAACATAAAAACAGCAAATTCATAGCTAAGTCGACCTGCGAGTTTGACATTGACAGTGTTTATTATATATTGTTCCATGGAATTCAAGTAATTAGCTGTATTTGTGTTTTGAAACAACTCGAAAGCTTACTCAAGTAATTTAAATTTTTAATTTATCATAATATGTATGTATCCGAGATAGGCGTTCGTATTCAATGCAGGTACATATATTTCTCAGTGGTTCAAAATTGAAAAAAGAAGGCAAATGTATTAATAGTTAAGCTTGTCAGCCTCAGGAGTGGGTCACATGCAGCACCAAATGAATCGACGAAATATTTAATATTAAGAGGAAAAGGCTGAAAAGAAAGGAGAAAGCATCCACCAGACGACGACCATAAATATATATTACCCACTTCACAAGTTTGGTCTTTTTGGCCACATCTCTTCCTCCTTATTTATTGCCCTGCCCTTCCCTTTTTTGCTTTCGCACCTTTTTTTTTTTTTTTTTTGACCGAAATGCTTTCGCACCTTCAATTCCCTGTACTACACTGCACACCTCACATGTAACATATCGAATAGTAATAACAATAATCTGTTGCTAATATTGATTACCAATAACAGTGAAGAATCTCAAATTAACCTAGCTACTATATATACACTGGCTATTTTATTTCGTATACGTTTGAGTTTAACAGTCTGGCCTGGTTGGCTCCCAGGTCCCAGCCAGGTCCTCGCCGTCTCACACAGTATTAATATATACCAAATTAAAAGGGTCAGATCGAGTAAAGAAAAGTCTTGATTATCAGATTCGCTGGCGAGATATTTATATATAAGTCTCAACATCTCGTGTTGGGTGTCCTTTTGTTTTGGGCACGATCAAGACATTAATAAAGGAAGACCAATAAACGTGAGTAGTTAATAATTTAATATGGCGATTTAAGGGTCTAAATAGACCATATTTACAGGTGCATGTGACGAGTTTGCTAAAAGATTTGATGTTGAGAGAGGACTTAATGGGATAATATCTATTACTACCTCTTGTCCATAATATAAGAGTAAATTGATTAATTTGAGCATATTGAAAAAAGTTAGTTATACTAGTTATTTGTAATAAATATAAATTTTTTTTTTAAATATCATACTCCCTCCGATCCACAATATAGTGCGTTTCTAGAAAAATAATTTAGTCCAAAATATAAGTCACTTGTAAGATAATTAAAATTTATTTTTCATTTTTATCTTTGTAATTAATGCTCATTTCCAGTTTTACCGACTTATTAAGTTTTCAAACACATTTTGCAATAAGAGTAAAAGTGAAAAAATTTTCAATTTATTATATACTTAATGAATTAATTATCACTTCTTATTTCCCATGAATTAGTTAAAATGCTATATATTATGAATCGGAAGGAATATTTCATCATGACTATCATTGAATAGAAACGATCGTTTATATATGTGCAATTAATATGGACATTCTTGGAAAAATTATAATTTAGGAGACAAAATTGAATGATACTCTGTTTGATTCATAATATAGAGTGTTTCTGGAAGAATAACTTGGTTTAAAATATAAATGACTTGTATGATAATCTACAAAAGTTCTTATATTAATAACCGGGGTAGTAAAAGATTTTGTATGTTGCCCAGCGATGCCGTTCAAAATTCAATGCGAGGCTGCTGTTTCGTTGCAGCTGAACTGTCCGCGGGCTCCATCACCACCTTTTCTCTGATCTCTCCCTCCCTCCCTCCCTCCCTCCCTCCCTCCCTCTCACACTCACATGAACGAACGTTTGGTAACCTTTCACTATATTTATTGCGTTTGAGCATAGAGTTCTAAGCCCATCTGGGAATATAGTATTAACTATTAACCGGCAACCACAAGCATTTGTGTGGTGCTTTATAACCCAAAATCACTACACTAATGTTGAATCTGAAAAACGTACTAACTTGTTTAATTTTTCTTAAATTAATGCAAAAACCAACACTTAGTTTCTCCTAGATATTCAATTTTACAGCAAGAATATATCTCTTTATGATGACTTACGTACAGCTTCATTACCTGCAAAGTTCCTCCTATCTAGATAGTTGGCGGTGGAAAAGAAAAGAAAAGTTATCACTCTAGCTAGTTTCAAGCAAATTATTCCGCAAATATTACATGAATTGACTATTCATGCTGTAGAGTACAGCTTTTCTAAGTGACGCTTAATTTTCAAAAAAGTTGCAATCACTGCTATTTATTCAGTTCAGCAGCCTCATAACGATGCAATAAATTAGTAACATGTGGTAGGAGGAGGCATTATAAAGAAGTCTTAATTTTGCCATGGAAATTAGAACTCACAACACATAAACAGGAAGCGATAATTTCCTATAATATATTAATGGAGATTGATGATAAAGGGGAAACAAAAAAAAAATCCAAGGAGAAAACATTTATGCAAACATACCAGGAAAAAACAGTATAAAATCCCATCAATTGATAGGGAATTCACATATATGATTGATTATAAGGCAAAAAGTACAACATTTTTCTTAATTTTCTCTTTTTCACTTTTTTGCCAAACAGAAGAGAAATTAAATTAAGATATTAACCATACAAAATTAAAAAAAAAAAGGAAACAAAAAGAAAAAGGAACTAGCCGGGGACCAGAATAATACCCTTTCATCAGTGGCATACTTCTTCAATGGTGCGTGTTTAAATTAGAAGCAGCACACCTTATTGGGTAAAGAACCCTTGAAGGGTTTAACAATAAGGGAGAGAGTGTAATCATCAATATAGTGTGCAGAGAGAAAAATATAATTAATAGCAAAATAATATTTCAAATAATGCAAATTAATTAAACCGCCCCACCACCCAGCAACTAAACGAATAATAACGATGATGAATAGATTTTACTTGAGAAAATCTGGGATTTGCACGTTGGGTAGATCCTCCACGGTAAGATCATTGATCCAACTATACTTCTCCATGAATGGATTTGCCAGAGACTCTGGTGGATAGTCATCAATACAATCGTCCCACACATTTTCACTTCCCAGATCTCTCGTTACCTCCCACAAACAGCTGTTACATTTAAAGCCTGCACCAAAACTTATCATAAACACTGTATCACCCTTCTTCAACCTCTTCTTCGCCTCCATGTACCCTAACACATACCACAAGCTAGTAGCAGAAGTGTTCCCAAAACGGTGTAGTGTCATCCTCGCCGGCTCCAGATCGTACTCGCTCAGATCCAAGCTCATTCCGATCCCGTCGATAACAGCTTTCCCTCCTGTGTGTAAGCAAAAATGATCCACCCCAGTTTTGAAGTTCAACGGCGATTTTGTTACGCCGCCGCTCGAAGAGGACTTTGGCGGCGAACTTCCGATGACATTGAGTTTCTTGATTAAGGACACGACCATGAACCTTAGGAGCTCCCTCATGGGTAAGATCTTAGGTGAGATTACCCTTAAGTTGTCTACAAAAGCCCTTGTGGCTACCTTTGGGAGGGTCTTCCCTAGGTGAAAACCTCGCCTTCCTTGATCGTCTTCCTTTTGAATGCAGCAGTTGTAAGCTTCTTCTCTTGCCCCGTGATGGGTCCTAACAAGACACTTTAACTTTAACATGACCTTATGCTTTAAGGACCTTTTGTTGGTTAATAAAATGGCACTTCCTCCGGAACGAAACAAGCAATTAGCTAGAACCATGGATTTGTCGTTACCAGAATACCAATTTGGGCTCAGAGACTCTGAAGTGACCAAAAGAGCGTACTTGTTTTTATGAGTCTTGAAAATGTTCTTGATAATGTCAAGAGAAATAAGGCTGGCGCTACAACCCATGCCGGTGAGGTTGTAAACTTTAATGTCCTCTCTCATTTTGTAGTGGTTAATGATTCGAGAGGGGAGGGAGGGGAGGGAGGCGAACATGGAGATGTTAACGACGAGGATGTCGATTTCGGAGGGGGAAATGGCTGACCTGGCGAGGAGTTTGCCGATGCTGTCGTGGAAGAACTCCTCCATCTCGGAGACGCCGTCGGCGAGAGTTGGTGAGGCTTCTCGGCCGGAGAACACGTTTCTTGGAGCGTACGTTTGCTCGCCGAGGCCGGCGCCGACAATGGCTTTGAGGAGGAACTTGTACTCGCTGAGGCCGAGGTTTTCGGTTCGCTTGATGACTCTACCACAGAACTCGGTTGAGAGCTTTCGATCGTCGGTTGGTCTGTAACATTGGTAGTCGAGGATGTAACATTCTTGGTCTTTTTTGTGGTCGAAGAATTTCCAGATCAAGAAGCAGAAGTAGGATACCAGAACAATGTAGAGTACAGTGAGGGAGTCCATTATTGCTGAGGACTAACTAGAGAGAGAAGAAAGAAGATGGGCCGAGAAATTTGTGGGAGGATGAGAATTTCAAAATGGACAACTTTATAGCAAGGGACTCACGGGTCCAGCGACTGAGGCAGTGGCCCTTATTGAAGTTTATCAAATATAGTTTGCCCTCATTCATAGATGGCCTTCCACTTTCTTTTCAACGGGAAAAAAAAATGTTAATATATGCAATTGTTAAGCTTCGATTTACCACTTAGAGCTTGTTTGGAACCAGGTTTGTAATCCCAAATGTGACTTTTTTTAAAAAAGAAAAAAGCAAAAATAAAAAGCCCTATGATATTTTTTTGACTAAAACCTGGAATTCATTAATCTATCAAAAGATCGTCTCGTGGAATTAGACAAGGGGATCCCCTTTCTCCTTACATATTCACCCTTTGTATGGAGCGCCTAAATCATTTAATACAAGATGCTATCGCAGAAGGAGAGTGGGAGCCAATTAAGCTCAGTAGGAATGGGCCTAAAATCTCTCATCTTTTCTTTGCTGATGACCTCATCCTATTTGGGGAGGCTTCTGTAAATCAAGTGGAGGTTATGATTAATTGTCTTCAGAGGTTTTGTAGCATATCGGGCCAGAAGATGAACAAAGACAAAACTAGAGTATGTTTTTCTAGAAAGGTTCATTTCTCGAGGGCGATCGAGTTGAGTCGAAAGATGGGGGTTAGGCTAACTGGAGATTTGGGGAAATACCTTGGCATTCATCTCATTCATAAGAGAGTTTCAAAGGTTACCTTCATGCCCCTTCTTGAGAGAACGTTTAAAAAGATTTCAGGATGGAAAAAGGGTTGTTTGAGCTTCGCAGGCAGAACCACTCCCATTAAAGCTGTCCTTTCAGCCTTACCTTCTTATCAAATGCAGACAATGCTTATTCCGAAAGGAATTTTGAAAGAAATTGAACGAGAAAGCAGAAAATTCTTATGGGACGAGCAGGAGGATCAAAGGAAGCTTCATCTTATTTCCTGGAACCAAATTACAAAGGATAGGAGATCGGGTGGTCTTGGGATTCGGGATATGGCAAAGCAAAATGAAGCGTTTATAATGAAGCTGTGTTGGCATGTGATGAACAATGTGGATAAGCTGTGGGTTCGAGTTCTGAGAGGGAAGTACCCTTGGGATCAGGTTAGCGGACCGGTGCCTCGAAGAAATGTATCGTCAACCTGGAGAGGGATTTGTTCTGTATGGGATAAATTTCAGAAGGGGGTGGGTGTTCGAGTTGGTAATGGGGCTGCAACGTTCTTTTAGCATGATAACTGGTCTGAAGTAAACCAGCCCTTAATTGAACTTGTTCCAGGATGGGAGGCCTTTGTGGACAGAAATGAAAAAGTTAGTGATTACGTCAACCCTTGGGGTGATTGGGATAGAATAAAGCTTGGCACTTGGTTCCAGTCTCACATTGTTAACAGAATTACAAGTGCTCATCCCCCTTGTGAGGAGAGAGGAGAAGATAAGTTTTATTGGAAGCCCTCATCTAACGGTTGTTTTTCTGTTAGTTCTGCTTATCATTTTTTGAGTGCAGGTTCTACGGTGTCAAATCCAACTTTCTGGAGGAAGCTATGGAAATGGCAAATTCCTGAGAAAATTAAATCCTTTATGTGGCTTGTGGCACATGGAAGGGTTCATACAGCGCAGCTAAGAGCCAGGAGAGGATTAGCTGAGCTAGCAACTTGTCCTTATCAGTGTGAACAGGAGGAAGATGTGATGCATCTTCTGCGTGATTGCGCGAACGCGCGTGAAAGGTGGATATCCATAATTAAACCTGTCATGTGGAATAACTTTGTTAATTTGCAGGGAATGGAGTGGATCGAGTGGAACCTAAACAATGAAGCTGGTCGGGACTTCACCAGCAAAGTCAGATGGGCAACTCTGTTTGGTTATGTCTGTTGGGATATCTGGGTGGACAGATGCAAGAAGCTGTTTGGCGAAGAAACGGGAGCAAGCGGCCAGAATGCCCAGTCAAGCTTCTTTCAGGCATGTTGGGATTTGGACTTGAGCAATCATTGTAATTTCTACTCACAAGTAGGTGAGGGGAATGAAGGCCAAGTAATACGAAGACCGGGATTCAGTACACTCGAAACAGATGGATCAGTTCTTCAATCGGGTCAAAGTGCGAGTGCTGGAGTGATGCGGACAGAAGATGGTGGATGGATATGCGGGTACATGAGCAAACTTACACAGGTGCCACCAGTAATAGCAGAGATTATCGCAATCATTCAGGGTTTACAGATTTGCTGGCAAAGGAACTTAAAGAAGGTTATTCTTTCTACGGATTGTATAGAAGCGGTTCAGTTCCTTACTAGGGGATGTGATGAAAGTAACCCTTTTAAGGAGGTCATTACTGAGGCTAGAGAGTGGCTATCTAGAGATTGGTGTATTCTTATAAATCATATCTCTAGAAATAGAAACTCCCAGGCAGATTATTTAGCAAAACTTGCTCATAGTAGCACTGAGTATTTTGTTTTGTTTGATCAACCACCAACTGTTTTGTTTGCAGGAATTGGTTGAGGAACTTTGGTTGCTTTGCCTCTTGTGAGGTGTCTGTTCTGCCCTATGATATTTAACTAAGATGTTTGGGTTGACGTTTTGACAATTTGATTTTTTTTCTTTCTAGAAATAATTTTTGAGAAAAAGTTTAAAAATCTGACTTTTTGAAAGAAAGTCATTTCTGCCACCATACACCCACATCTATATGTTTCGGGTCATAAAAATCTAGGTGTCATCTCCCAAAGAAGGCAAGGTGTAATATATTTTCTGTAATAAATAATTGATCGGTCTTTGTAATTTATGTTAAAATTCAACGTGAAAGGAATTAGATAAAATTGATGCAAATTATGTGTTTTTTTAAGGGGGAACCTCTCATTTTCTCCTTGCCTTCTTTTTTTTAATCACCATTAAATTAACATTTAAATAGGTCAAACGTGATCTTTTATAAAATTATCATCATAGTGTAAAATTATAAAAATAAAAACAATTAATTGAATTTAAATTGCTAAATTTTGATATGAATAATTTAATATTATAATAAAGAAAATAAAAATAAAATATTTTGTATATAATCAAATTTGAACCATTCAAATATTGATTTTATAGTTTAAAAAAAAATCAAAGGAAGAGGATGAGAGGGGGATAACTCATTGAGATTGATACAATTGGTGAAAAATTCGCTTGGGAACATGATTTATTAAAAGAAAAGCTTGACTGGGCTTTTACGAACTCTGAGTGGAATCGTTTATATCACATCACCAAGGTGCATCACTTGAGTAAATTTGGGTCAGATCATTACCCAATTTTGCGTAGGGCATCTCCTTCATCCGATTATTATAGGGTGAAACCCCCCTTTCGTTGTCAAGTGGCTTGGTTTTTAGAAGAAGAGTTTGGAGATGTAGTAAAATGTTCATGGAGTATGGGTCACTAAAACGATAACAATAATAATTTTGCTAAGGAGGCAGGTGAATGGAACATGAGTAGGGTGAGTAGTTTGAAAGACAAGAAAAGGAAAATATTTCAAAGAATATAAGGTATTGAAAGAGCTAGAGCGAGATGAGATAATTAGCACCTTGTTCAAATAGAAAATGAATTATAGAAGGAGTATAATAATGTTCTTACTCAAGAAGAACTCCTATAGTACCATAAATCTCGTTGCAGTTGGCTGAAACGGGGGGACAAAAATAGCAAATTCTTCCACACTGCAACGATAATCTGAAGAAGGCAGAATAGAATTAACGGGCTTAAGTAGAATGAGGGGAAGTGGTCATTTGATCAGCATGAAATGAAAAACCTGGCGTTAGCTACTATAAGGAATTATTTCAAACTGAGATAACATGTTCAAGTACCATTATTACTCACAATCGGTTTCCTCAACTAAGCAATTCTGAGATTAACCGAGTAGGTGAGCATGCGCAAGAGGGGAGATAAAAGAAGCAACTTTTGACTTGGGGGCTTTCAAGTCTTGAGGGCCCGATGGTTTACAAGCGGTGTTTTATCAAGAATATTGGCCGATACTAGGGGACCATATTGTTGAGTTAGTGATAGAGGTCTATCAAAATCCTAATCAGATTGGGGAAATAAATAATACAAATATTGTGCTCGTTCCAAAAATGAAAAATCTAAAGACAATAATAGATTTTAAACCTATTTCTCTTTACAATGTGAACTACAAGATTATTACCAAAATTCTAAGTCGACTCATGCGGGAGTCAATAGGGAAGCTTGTCAAGGAACATCAATGTAGCTTTATTCAAGGTCGTCAGAGTAGTGACAACATAATCATTACTCAGGAAGTTATTCATTCCACGAGGAATAAATGAGGTAAAAAAGGTTGGATGATAATCAAAGTGGATCTTGAAAAGGCTTATGATCTACTATAATGGGCTTTTATATATGCTACCATCAGAGCTGTCGGTCTTGAGGATAAGATATGTGAGATTATTATGGCCTGTACTTCGAGTCCGTCCTTTCAAGTTTAATGGAATGGGGAACTAATCGACACCTTCAAATTCATAGAGGATTAGCAGATCAAGCAGGATGTCCTTTCAATTGTAACCAAGATGAAGACACGATGCATCTATTAAGAGATTGTGTTAATGCTTGAGAAAGGTGGATTTCCATAATCAGTCCAACCTATTGGAATAAATTTACTTCCTTAAAGGGAATAGATTGGATTCAACAGAATCTCAGGCAGGAAGTAGATAGAGATTTCACAAAGAAGATTAGACGAGCAACCTTGTTTGGATATGTTTGTTGAGATAGCGGGGTGACTCAGTGTAAGAAACTTTTTGGGGAAGAATTGGAGCTGAGATACCACAATGCCAATTCCAGTCTATTTAAAGCTAGTTTGGATTTGGATTTATCTGCTCGGTGTCAGTTTTATGATAGGCTAAAGCATCAAGAAGAGGGTGGAATTAGAAGGAAAACTGGTTTCATCACTTTAGAGATGGACGGATCTATTTTGGAGTCAGTTCAAAGCGGTTATGCCGGAGTCATTAAGGGGCGGGGAGGAAGGAGAGTGGATAAATGGTTACATGTGTAAATTTGCTCGGGTGCCTCCTATCGTGGTTGAAATCATTGCTATCATACAAGGTCTTTAGTTATGGTGGAGTAGGAACTTGAAATATATTATAATTCTTAATGAGTGTCTTGATGCGATATCCTTACTCACAAGAGGTTGTGCTAGTAATCACTCTTTTAGAGAGGTCATTGAGGATGCAAGACTATAAATGGCTAAAAATTGGCAGGTTCTTATTTGTCATATCCCTATAGAGCAAAATACTCTAGCAGATTATTTAGCTAAATTAACTCATACCAATACAAGAAATTTTGTTCTCCTTGATCACCCACCACCTTTATATCGTGAGGCGGTCGGTGATGAGGGTTGAATGTTTTGGTTTATAATCATGTATTGTATTAACCTTTACAAGGTTTAATGTATTTTAGCTTTTATTTTTTAAAAAAAAACAAAAAAGGAGAGAGGTTACTCCCATTTGTAATGCTTTTATAAGCTATGGGAAATTTTTTATTTTTCCCAGGAGAGAATTGTGCAAATGAAAAGAGAAATGCGTCAGAGTTTACTGTTTGCAGCTTTCATGTCAAACCTCTTAACAAAAACAAGGCCTAGGAGTCCCATCCTGGTCATGGGATGGTAGGTAGGTGCTGGACAGAAAGTCTTTCTTGATTCATGCTCTCAAGATATAAAGGCCATTGTTATGCCAGTAAATAGCATGCTCCATGTGGTTATCCACTTTTATTTAAAGTGGGGTAGATATATAGGATAGAACTCTTACATATATTTTCTTTTTTTTCTTTCGTTTCTAAGTGAAATCACATAAAATTTTAAATATAAACTATGCTCTTGAAATGAAACAATGTTGTACTATGTTTGACGAAATTAGACTTAATTTGCAACTTTTTTATTAAAATATTCATTTTTAGTCAAACTAAGTATATATATGCATGTGTATGACCTTTACGTGTATGTTTAAGCACAACCTTATTTTTAAAATATATAAACATAAAACAAACCAAACACAGTTGTTTAATCCGTTTAAAGTTTGAACCGTAGTACCTGAAGTTTCGGCAGTTAACACCACCATGGTTACGTTTGAAGCTATGCGACTGCAATTTTTTATCTTTTAAATCTAGTTTGGACTATATAGTTACGTGAGAAAAAAAAGAAAGGAGTTGTGAGGCCAGGAGTGTTTTTGTTGTTTACAGGATTAGATTTATTATTACTCTTGGCACGTCGTCCTAATTCTTACCTAATGAGTCTTTTGATGCCACTCACTCCCTTTCAAGTTTTGTCCATAAATTATATTCCGATAAGCAGAACACACACACACACACATGTGTGTGTGTATATTTTTTTTGTCTTTTTATGTTTATCCTCTTTAATATTTTCTTGATCAGTATCAAAATTGAGGTTTTTTTTGCCTACACAGGAACTAATAGTATTAAAATCAAATGAGGTACAAAGTCTCATGAGTAGAATAAAAACTAACACTAATATAACAGGAAAGTAAACTCCTTATGCTATCAGACAAGGTAAAACAACAAGTATTTAAAAGTTCTTTAATACAACAAGAACATAAGACTGTAACTAATACATCTTCCACACCGTAGGACAAATTAGCCCGCAACTAGAATGAAAGTCGTAATATCCAACCAAACGGTCAAGACTCTTCAACTGAAGCTTTGACAATCCACTCAACTACCAAATCTACTTTCATGGGAACACCTTAGAAAGAAAGGTTCCTAACCAAATTCCTTGGGACAAAAATATACTCAAGGAGAACAACACTCATTACATTGTTAGAAAAAGAACAATCAAATAGACAATAAGAAAAAGGACATAGCTCTAGCCCGATGCTGAACAATAATACCATATATACTGAACAAGCACATGTCTAGCTCAATAATGAACAGTGATAATCATCACATTGAACAAGCACATGTTTAGCCACTGGTGAACAGCGTATACAGTCCTACTGAACATGGTCAAATTGAGTATTCTAAGTTGTCTATCCAATGCACTCTTCTTAGACATTTGGCCAATAAAATGTTTTACATGCCTTCCACAATCAGGAACCCTCTACCAAGCATAACCAATTTTTGACAAGGTCTTAAGTCCCCTGTCTTTAGGACTAGGATAAACTTTTGCTACTCTTGGCCCCTTAACCTTCCACGCCAATACTAGTAGAACAAAATACATCTTAGATAAGGTATATTGACCTATAAAACCCGCCGACTAGTGAAGAAATATATTGGACCAGTCATACAAATGATACTAACTAAGTCATACCGAGTATCAGTTCTTCTACACAGTCATTAGGATTTAACATAAAGAACCTAATATCCAGAGAATCTATCCTACCAATTTCAAATATCAATCCCAAAAAGCCATCAAAAGGAAAAGATTGAATCTTTAGGAAACTACAAACCTCAGGCTCCAAGAAACACAAATAGTGTACCTTTAATCGCATTTGTGTCGGTTCCTTTGGCTTCCTCCAAATGGCTAAACAACCCCTAATTCCCCTTATTAGTTGATTCTCTATCTCCTTACAGTCATCTAGGATTCCTATCGGGATCTTTGAAACTTGAAACATTGTGCACCAGTCCTCTTCTACGAATTTGCCCCCATAACTCCCTCACTCCTACCCTTCAAAGCTTCAACCTAGTTCGTCCTTTTACTAGCAAGGGGAGAAATCCACTGATTCAAAGCATACCTCGACTTCAAAGGCCATGGGGGCACCTGTCAGAGGTCGTCGTCGGAGATCATCTCGGAAGATTGATGTTTGAACACCTCGCTGCCGACCATCTTACGATCTCGCTCACCTACGCCACTGCCACCAAATGTGTTCCCAAACAGTACCTCCACCGGCCGTGACATATGGAGCCTACCAAAATACTCCACCAGAAGGGGAGAATAAGCCCTACACCCGAAGGGACTAACCGCCACCGCTGTAGTACCTAGCTACATCTAGATGAAGGAGGTTCCCTGAACTGGGAGAGAATAAACCCTAGCAGAGGGATTTTTTTCGCACGGCACAAACTCCAAAATTGAGGTTATCATATAGGCTATACATCTCAATCTCTCACCAACAAAGCCAAACTTATAGTTGATATTCGAGTCAATCACAATCAAGTAACAATTATTTTTCTCGGGTCATAATCAATCAACAATCCATTAGCAGCGGATAGTCGAGGGTGTCCTCAACTTTATATTCAATTAGAAAGTACTTCTTCCATTTTAATATATGACATAGTTTGTAATATACTTTGTAATTAGTCCTACGATATTTAGGATTAGAAGTTGTATTAACTACTATTAGATTGTGTTTAGTAATATTGCGAGCTGGGAGTCATAGGTTTATTGTTGTAAAAAATAAATAATTTTTTTAAATTTTAACACTGTATATATTATAATCTTACAGTTTATAACAATATCGCTTAACTGAGAAGCCTCAAATTGGATAAATAAAAGAGTACGGATTTTTTTCCCCCTTGTGTGAAATGAGAACTTCATTCTGGTTCAAGATGGTCTCAGGGATCTTATATACTCTTCAGTTAGTGCTCTACGATTTGTTTCAGATGCTTCTTTTTTGGCCAGATAACTTTTTTTAAGTTTACTTCTTGAATCCGAATAAAATGTTTGTTAACTTTTGGCGAGTTAAAAGGAATATATAATTTACTAACAAGTAAATAATTTGTCAAATTTGGTGACAAATTGAAAATAGAGTGACATTATTATTAAAAATCATGGTGAAACAAACTACAAAAAACTTTGACAGTAACTAAAGTTAAAAAAAAAACCCACAGGTCAGACTGAAACACACACTTGCTGATTCGGGAATCAGTTTCCCAAGGATGAGTAGAGGGTTCGATGCATTTTGGTCGTTCAGATATAATTTTTTTAATTAGTTATTTTTAAATGAAGAAATCATTTTTTTAAAAAAAATATTATTTAAGAGATTATTTTTATTTTAAATTCTCTACCTATTAAAATAATTTTTTTTAAAAAAATAAAAGATAAAAAAATAGGTTGAGCTCTCTATGCTCATCCAAACTGATTCCTGAGGACACACAACACATGGAGAATAAGAGTTTTCGTCCAAAGCAATTAAGTAAATTTGATTTGAGTTTTAATACCACTTTCAATCCTAAATATAAGGTTTAATAATTTTTTTTTTGAGAAATTAAGAAAATTAATTTAATTATTTTAAAATATTTATACTTATTTTTTTCCTTCGAACTGATTTGTCTGACTCATAAACTATACATAATCTAATAAAATACAATACATAATATAATAAACTAACTTATTTAGTTTTTTTAATATCTCTAAAAAAAATCAATTGAACCTTATTATATTTAAGACAGAAGGGATTTATTAGTTGTTATGAATCAGATGGCGAAATATCAATTTACAAGTACGACAAAGTCAAGATTATTAATTAAGCAGGATCCACTTGCGATCAGTATGGTTGTATATATGGGTCACGGTCAAATAATAGGAGTGGAAGGACATGATACATTAGATATAACTGAATTAGGGGTCATGGCAAAAAAAAAAACTGAATTAGGGGATGAATATACGACAGAAAAAAATCGAATGTGAGCATTATATTAGAAGATAATTTCAAGTATTACCGAACTGCGGTTTCGGCGATCATTTATGAGGCTCAACCGCTCAATGTTTAATTGCAATCACGTGCAGACAAGTACGCTATATATGCTCTTATAATGAATAAAAGATATATATATATATATATATATATAAAATATTTCTTCTGCTGTTATCATATTTTTTAGGTAATTAAATATATTTATAGGAACCATATAGTAATTCCTCTTTTTTTATTATTATATTATTATATATATAATGAACAACGTTGTGATATTTTGCGATACTAAAATGATGCATTTTGAATTTTTATAATTTTTAAAGAATGATACACAGTTTTAGAGTTTTTTTTAAAAATAAAATAAATATAAATACAGATCATTTCATCACTTCAAAATGTAAAAATGTCATGTACCTAATGTATGATGTTAAAACCGGACCAGGCTGGCCTATTCGCAACGAAACCGGCAAACTGGTCCCCAAGCATATCTGGCCTGACCGGTTTAAACGGTTCAATGGTTATTCAGAATTCCGTGATTTCAAAAAATGCTATCTAATTCTACATATTTTTAAAAATTATAAATTAAGACTCTATGGAAAACTTGAAATGTATACTTTCTAATGAAAAAAAAAAACTTAAAAATATTATCATTTGATCCGCGAAAACTCTCAATTTCAAAAAATATTATCGTTCAAGTTTACTTCCTCATAGGTCTGGCTCCTGGTTAGCTCTGATTGACTACAATATGACCAACTAATCCTTAGTCTACTACCTAAACCGGTTCAGTACAATGGGATGACTTTGCTACTAGATAGGGCAATTCATACACCATGTGTTTTGGCTAAAGATCAATAAACTTGACATGTTTAAATCACAAGTTTGATGCTGATATGCCATGCTACCTCTATTCCTAAATATAGGACTCAATTTACTTTGTTTAAAAAAATTAAGAAAGCTAAATAAATTACTTTAAAGTATTTATATTTATATTTTATATACTAAATTAATTTAAGAGACTTGTGATGTGATATATAATCAAATGATACATGACATATTCTATAATTAATTAATTTAATTAGCATCCTTAACAATTTAAAAAAAATTAACCAAGTTTTACATCAAGTAGCTGAGGTAGTATATACTTTCTCCGGTCTTATTTATAAGCAACTTTTTCCTTGGTTGCTCAAAACGAACTGGTAGTTAAAAGTAATAAGTGTGTCAAAAATGTCATATTTTTTTTCTATACATGCCTATATTTATGAAAAGAATAAAGGAGAGAGAATTTATAAAAAGCATGAGAGATAGTAAAATATGCATTTGCCCAGTGCTTTGTTGACTTCATTCACCTAGTCTCTTTCACTCTCTCTCCTGAATATAACTCTTGATATGTGTAATAATTAATTATAGATTATATATTTAATAAGGGTAAAATAGTAAAAAGAAGCTTATATTTTCAGACACAAAATAAAAATTACTTATAAAAATGATCAACTTTATGAGAAAGAAAATTGCTTATCAATAGAATAAGAGGGAGTATTTAGTCTACTTTATTTTTCATTTTTTTGCCAGTGAGGATATATTAGTATACTACTTTGGGGTGTGCGTGATGTAATGTAACGAGGGACTGGCTTTTTCTGGCAAGGGCGTGATGTAACGGGGAGGCTAGCTTTTTCATACACCAAATATTTAATGCTAGCAACTGCTCCAGCATTTTGAAAAAGAAAAAGAGATCAGTCTGTGACGAGTGACGAGACTGAGCAGCGAGCTCTAAAATAATTAGCAGGCTGCTGACTCAACTCTCTTAAAGTCACGGCCGATGTTCTAGCTAGGTGGAAGGAAAGTATAACCCTGACGCGGCTTCATCATTGTCCATTCTTGGATTGCAACCCATTTAACTGTTTTTGTTGAAATATGTATGGTTCATTTTCAGTGGATCAGAGTTTAACTCCAATTCAATTAGAGTTATTATGTAATTGTAGGGAAATATGGGTTCAAATAAGGAGTTTAATTCTTATGGTTTGAATTTTAAATCATAATAATTCATGTATATGAGATATGAGATCATTTTCACTTGGTGGGAGTAAGGTAATATTTTTCCAAGAAATACTTTCAAAAACTCCTCTTTATTCCTTTTCATCTTGATAGTGAATCTTCCGTATAACGTAATCGGAGTCTAAATCGTTGCTACGAACTCATATAAGTACTTAATAAGTCAATCGGATTCTAAATATATCTGAAATCTTACAATTATGCATAGTCTTTTAGCCCTAGTCAATGAACTAGAGTAACAGAAAAATAGGTGCCATTAAGTAGAGGGGTACAAGGGTATTTTGGGGGAGGCTTTGAATGGGTGAGAAAGGGAGGTGTAACCGTGTAAGGGAAAGGCGGCATTAATGGGGGTGACAGCTTGCGGACGATGGACAGAGGGAAGAAGCCAAAATAAGGAAATAAAGGAGGGAGGCAGCTTTTGGCTTTCAATGAGAGAGTTACACAACTGGTATGCTTCTTAAGACTGTGGTCCCCTTCTTATTCTCTGCTTTTTTCTTTTTTCTTTTTTCTTGCCTGCTCATTCTGTTAAGCCTCGTACGGCCTCTGTTACCACCACTTTAGGCCTGATTGGTATTATGGAAATCAACATATGAAAATGAGTGATTTGATTTGGAATTGGAGGTCCCATGACATGGGCTTGGGTCATAACGGTAAATGGACTACCAAAACAAGCTATGGGCCTGGCCTGTGAAGGGTTTGATCCATGTTTAAGGATGTCGTGACTCTGCCAAGGGTTCATTCCTACTGGGTCAACACCAATTCCAATGGATTGCAATTATATATTGCAGTTTTGACAGAGAACGTGCTCACTGTGAATGCCCAGGCCTTGAAACATATTGGTGTTTATATATCGTTATGAAAAATTAACTAAACCAGGCATATTGTTTATTTTCATAACCATATTTATAAATGGAATATATAAATTTCTAATTATGTTATCTTGATTTACACCTCCATCTGCCTTGGTTAAGATAATGTTATTGAAACACCCGAGGCCTTAATCTCCATAGTAAAAGCTTGCATGACTCGTATAAAAATAAAAATAATTATTATTATATACAAAAAAACACATAAATAGACGATTATTTCTCCGCACTAGCCAGAGTTGGTGGCCGTTGAGTCATGAACGATTGGAGAGACGACGAGAATGTGACGATGGGCTACCTGAGTCTCCCTTCCCGCGCAATATGCCAGACAAATAATTCTCCAAGTCATCGGGCGATAATCTAATTGAATCCGAATCTCTGCCCACCCTAAACCCCAGCAGATACTTATCATGCAGTTCCCTGGACCGCGGCATCAGCTTTGACGCTATCCAACCTTCGATCTCGTCTCGTAGCTTTGGGTCTGAAACTATCCACGACGTCTGTTTCCTGTAAAGCCATGAAACGCGACGTTGAAGCTCCTCAACCAGATCCTCGCTTTCTCCGGTGGTACCTCTGCAGAAGGATTTTCCGGCAAAGACGTCAACACCTTGCTCCAACCCAAACGCTCGTACTTTGACACGTACTCTTTAATCCTTGACTCATGACCCTTCAACCACTCATCCCCAAGAATAACCCCAAGACTGGATGTGCGAACTTTACCGACGATGTATTGGAGGTTGTTAGCGAGGAACAGGTACGAGAGTGCGTCGTCCTTGTAGTGTTCTGCTTTGACGTCGAGTTTGCTGAGGAGGACGATTATCACCCAAGCTATTTGCGCCGTCACTGCCGATGACGACTCGCTTTCTGAAAGGTTGGAATTCAGAAAAGAAGACTCCGGCAAAGGAGATTGCAACGGTAACGGCCAATCGGCGATTATATCGACGAGCACACGGCTGTAGTCGTTGAGAAATGTGATGTAGTTCATGACGTACCTCGTGAGCGGGTGGACCCCACCACCTGGCAACGGCTTCTTGGAGGATTCTTTTTGAATCGAAGTTTCGAAGTCGGAGAGCAACGCGCGGACGGATTGGCCAAGCGTAGCTAGAGAAGTAACTGCCTGTGATCGGACGACGGAGGTTGATTCGTAGGAGAAGATGGATTGAATTTGAGGCAAATGATCGCTGATTGTTTCGTACAAGTCCAAAATCCTGAATACTTTCTCGGGGGTTTTCGCGCACTTGGCTACGAGTTCTGGAAATCCAAACAGACTCGTGGCACTGTCTCGAGAAATCTCAGCAAAACTCGCCTCTTTCATTTTCTCTGAACTCGGGAATACATTGTCGCAGAGGGTTCGCTCACCGGAAAATAGAGTTCCGACGGCCACTTGGATTGCGTTCATCCAATTCTTAATCTTCAAGTCGAGCACTTCCCAATCCATTTTCTTGATGTGAGAGAAACTCAAACTTTCGACTCCTAGATGACTCAACGCTTCATCGACGATCGATTTCCTCATAATTTTGTAAATTCTCATACACTCTTTACCGTATCCCAACGAAATCATACAATCAGCGATCACTCTCAAATCTGCCATTGCAAGCATAGACACTCTCTCTGTCTCCGTTATGGAGTCGCCGCCGGCAACACGAAAATCATCCTCCGAGGATAATAGTTCATCGTCAAAATCGGAAAAGCTCGCCCTCGAATCCGAGATTGAGGAGCGACTCGACACGGATTCCGCATCCATATGGTCGCGGTTTGTGGCTAATATATGATGGAACTCATGGCCAAGCTTCTTCATGGCGAGTTGCATGAGGAGCTGGGCTTGGACGAGTGTTTCGGAGGTAGAATCCTGTGCGATGAGGTGCCGCATAGCGACTTGTAGGCCCTTGACAGCGTGGATGTATTGTCTGGCTTCTCGGCGGTTAGATGTGAAAAGAGAATGATGGGAGTTTTCAGAATGCCATTTGGTGATAACAGAGCGTGCGATTTCAATATTCTCCTCCATTAACGAACCAGAGAAGGTGGGTGAAGGTGGAGTGGGTGGTGATGAAGGTGAAGGCTTGAAGAAGACGCTTCTCATTCCTTTTCTGGGCATTGTGTTAACTGTTGAGTGTTGAGTCTCTGTGCTTGAATTGCTCCCAGGTGAGAATAGAATAGTTTTGTTTTGTGGGTGAATGAAAATACGATGGGGAATTTATAAACCCGAAACATGAAATGGTTGACTAAGGAGCGGAACCTTGTTTTGTCTGCTTCAGTCGTTACGTTGGTGCTTACGCAAGTATCCTTATTCAGCTACTTAGCTAGTTAGGATCGTGCTCATCACGCGTTTCCAATATAATACCTCCCAATTACGTTCTGCGCAAGTATTCTATTTATATAGTATATCTAGTCCATAGTCTTTTTTATTTAGAGTTCTTACCTCCATCAAAAAATGAATAAATAAATAAATAATGCAGCCCATTCTTTGTACTCCATAAATTGCAGGAACCTCGCAGTGCAAACAATTATACTTATCCTTTTAATGATCAAGCTCTGTGAAAATATTTAATTATGTTCTAGAAGCGGTCGTTAAGTATTCATCATCAGGTTACATAGAGAGAGAGACAAAAACAGCTGCGTGACATGAATGATTTTACGAGCATGATAACCTTGTTCCTTGGCACATTGTTTGGAAACTAGCTAGCACATGAGCCGCATCAAGTTTAGTGCAAACTAACTTTTAGCGTCATGTTAGTAGGAGGAAAAAAAGGCAGTGAAGTAAAAATTTTTATAAGTCGGATTTAAAAAAATTAGAAAAATGAGGTTATGAAATTTTAATTAATTTTTTTTCTTTTATTTTATATTTTATTTAGATTAAAATTTTATAACCGCGCTTTTGTAATTTTTAAAATTTAATCCTAAAAATTTTCCCCCCTTCCCCTTTCAAATCCCTCAGCCCCTTAGCTTTGACCATTGGCTATGGATTTGAGATGACAACATATTAACTAAATAATATCACTTCCGCCAATGCCAGTGCACATTTGCAAATCCTTTACCACTTTTCATAATTATTGGATCAAGATTTAATAATTCATATTTAATATTTTATAAAAATATTAGTACAATAAAGAGAAAAATAAAAATAAAATATTAAATATAGACCATTAGATCTTAATCCAATAATCATGAAGAAGATAAAAGATGAGTGTAGAAGGATAAAAAAAAGAGGAGAGAAGTCAAGTCTCTACAGATTACACTCACGAACTTTTGTGTGGCTTATAATTACGCAATAAATTATAGGTGGACGTAAAAATCTCAACATACTAATACAGTATATGTGATTAATATGTCGTTGCGTGTTGTTTTTCTGTAGACATTACAACATTATTTGCTTGATTTGCTCTTTGAAATTATTTATAATTAATCCGATCGAAAACAAGCATATTTTCCGATTATTAAAAATGACCCACCTGCAACTGTCTACGCGGAATGGTCATTCGAGTGTGCCTTGGGCCTATTACCAAGGTATTAAAACCCGGATCGGGTATTGAATCAGTCGAGGTACTGGGTTAAGGGTCAGTGGGTCAAACCGGGACCAAACCGGAGCTAAACCGGGACCAAACCGGTGAGTAATTAAAAATTTTAGGCTTATAGTATGAAATTCTAAAGGAAAAAGTTAAAAAATTTTTTTTTAATTTGGGACCCTGACCGGACTGTGAACCGAACTGGTCTAGTGACCGGTTCGGCGGTTTCCGGTCCGGACCGACCGGTCCGGTCCGGGTCCGGGAACCATACCTATTATCCTGGACTTCCAATTTCTCATGTCTGGTTTACATGAAAAGTCTCTTGGTTTTCTAGAGAGTCCGCGTTTTTTTAAAAAATATGGTGGTAGTTTTTTGGTGAATTTTCCCGGAAACTTTAATTTAGCATGAATATTATTTTTGTATATATAAAATATGAGCAACTGAATCTCAAATCTTATTTCATCTCACGCGTATTGTCGTTTTCACTAACTAATTAATTAGTCTTAGAATACCAGCCCTCGTCACTTCGATCATTAAGTAATCTTTGGTTTGTTTTTCTTACCTTTCTTTTAAACAGCCTAGCAAACTAAATTTGATTAAAAATTTGTTAATTTCTTTCACTGAACAGTGACGTGCATGTGAAATAGCACAACAGTGGAAAGGAAATATATAGATGGCAAAAAAAAAAAAAAGAAAGGAAATATATAGACGAGTGTAAAAGTGAAAAGTCATAAATGGAAGTCAAACAGCACCACTATTTCCGCGTCTCCCTCTGGCAGACACAAATCGACAGGGTGTGGCCTCAAGTATGCCTATAAATTTGGAAATTGATGGCTACAAAATATTTGCTGTGTTTTGAAATATCCTCCAAAATATTCCAAAATAAAACTGTTCACATTCATGAAAGTGACTTGCTGTGTTTTGAAATATCCTCCAAAATATTCCAAAATAAAACTGTTCACATTCATGAAAGTGACTCACTCTGCCTAATGCTTATGCCCACGGCCTTGCTTTATGTCTATTTTTTTCCCTCCAAAGCTGGAACACGGCTATTTTATGTAATTTCTGCAATTTCCCGGAATCATACTGTGAAATTACAATTAAATTGGGACTTTAAGCCTATTAGTATTTAATTTCTGTCACTGGAAGCGTGTCCTGGGTAAAGAGACCCAAAAGTCAGAAAATGAGTTCGCGCAAGCGTCACAGGCCTGAGCCCAAAGTATAGGAGGATTTGGGCTTCTTGACTTTTCCTTGGGCTCCATTATTGAAAGAGTAAATACTCTTGTATGTCCCGTAATTTTTTAAAACCTCTGGGCACCTGATGTACGATGCTTTTTTCAGTTTTTATTACTAGATGTCAGATTAACTGACTTATTCATATGAAGGTTTTATGATCAGAATGCCTCTCTCTAAAGGTTTTTTGAGAAAATGTGAGATTGGAACTCCGTTCGCCCACCTTATTGTGTAGGTGGCCTTTAGTTTTGAATACAAATAAAAGTTAAATTTACTTATAATTATTTATTCACTATCCACTTCTATTTAATATGTGTCGTCTTTTAACTCTTTCGTCTTTAGGATTAGCTTCTGTGTTCACACTCTTCAAACGCACACACTGGCGCACTGTAGGGAATTCATGTTTTAATTTATTTCATATGCTTGTACTTTTAGTATATTTCATTACAGGAGTGGTTATCAAAAAATGGAGATTGTGTTATTTTTATTTATTCATTTTTTATTTCCTTTGCAAGAGATACAGGTTAAAAAAAACTTTGGAGAATAAACCCATGTTCTGAATCCGTAGGCCGCAGAAAGCATTTATTTTTAATTTATTCATATTGTGGATGGTGTATATATATTAAAGATGTAGCAGCGTTGGAAGATGTGTGTGCAAGATTGCATGGAATAGCTATCTTATATCCATGAACTTAACCTTTAATTTGTCTCTCATCACTTTCCCTCTGTTTGTATTGTGATTATGCATGTTAATTATTACAATCATCTTGGAAGAGTGGTCCATTATTTTCAATAATTTACATTTATACACAGTTAAAATAAATTAAAACTTGACTGACAAGAGTGAGTAGGGGGAGAGAGAGAGTTGAAAAATGAAAATCCCAAGACATTTCTTTAAATGCGTGTGTTTCTATACAATCACTAAACACCTAGGTTATCTAATCCGGAGCAGGCTGGAAACCGACAACTCGGCCACTAAATCAGTTCAGAACGGGTTAATTTTTTTAATTTTTCTTTTAGAATTTCATACTATAAATCTAAAATATTTCATTTCTCACTGGTTTGGTTTCGGTTTAGCTCCGGTCTGACCCACTGACTCTTAACCCAGTATCCCGATCAGTTCACTAATCGGTCCGGGTTTAATTACCTCACTGAACACAATGCCCGTAAAAGCAAAAAATGTGCGTTTTTATTTTGTCCTTCCCTTTTTGGATGCATGCTTAATTAGCTATTCTGTTGACTTGGTTTGGTTTCCATTAATTCCCAACAAAGCCTCCTCAAGTTCAGCATCTATCTACACCCTAATCCTAATCCTCTTAAGGTTTGTTTAATTTCAAGTCAAAGACCTTTCCCTTAACCTATCGTTTTCAACTTTCATTCTCGCTTCTTTGTTTGTTTATCATCATTGCTCTATTCCTTTGGACTCTGCTCCCTCTCCTCTGTTGTTTTCAGCTTCCACCGAAAGATAGCATTCACGCTTCATGCACGTGTGGTCCTTCATATAAAAGGATTCAACTGGTTTTCTCATGTCTAATTGCTCGTATATAATATATGCCAAATAACTTATACCTACCCCTGAATTATATATGTGTACGTATATATATGTCTGTATATTATACGGGATTTGTGGGCGTTCGCTTTTTCAACTTATTTGGGTATTTTCTTTTTTGCAGCCGCCTAAGGTTTATTAGTCAAAGAAATCAAGTGTACCAAACCCTCAAAGTAAATAAAGTAGTATAGAATAAACAAAAGAAGAGGAGGAGGATAAAAAAGAGAAGCTCTCTACTTTCTGTCGTTGCACTGAAATAGTCAAATTCCAAATTCATTTTTGTGACGTAAATTATCTTCAATTCCAATTTAATAATATATATAATAATGTGAATGTTTGAGTGCCTTCTGCTACTATTGCCTCCTCGCATGCTTTATTCTGTCTCCCTCCACTTATTCATCGTCCCACACTGCCACTCCCATGTGATCCTGCCCTTCTCTCTCCCCCCTCTCAACCTACACAGTATATATATTTCTCCTCGTCATCTATACGCTACTTATCTTCTTTTACTATCTCATTAATATAAGGGAAAATCTCATTCATTAGTTTCAAAGACTAGAAAAAATATAAAAAAGTCACAATGTAGAATCTTCTATAAAAAAAAGTCTTGAGAGACATCAGTGAGATAGATTCCAAATGTAATCTTACTTTATTAACAAGTGTATATGACTATGTTAACAAGCTCATATATGTTAATTAAAGCAGCTCCCGTTGACAAATAATGTATATGACTATATTGACAAGTTATGGGGTGACCATTAACAATCCCATCTATATTAACTAAATTAGTTTTTGTTGACAAGTGTATGTCACTATATTAATAAGTCATAGGGTGGTTATTGACAACCTATTTATACTAGCTAAACAACTTCTGTAGACAAGTGTATATGACAATTTTGGTAAGTTATAGAGTTTTTATCGGCAAGCTTATCTATGTCATTGAGGTCCCTAGTGACTTTTTTTATAAAGAATTTTACACTATGACTTTTTTTTTATAGAGGAATCCACATTTTTTTATTTTTTTTTTGTCTGTGGTACTTGAGTGAGATTTTCCCTTAATATATAATTAACACCTACGGCGGGTTCTTTTTTTCAGCTCCACTTTTCCCCCCTCATGATTTAGCATCATGGATGACCTATAATCGGGTGGGTTTCATATATGAGCATGACGGAACAGCAACATACTGATAAAATTAATTGCCATCCCAGGAATGAATATTTAATGTGAAATCAAGTTCTGTCCCGCAAAAACAGTAGTCAAAAGCTTCATTACCACGAATCTAAATTAGAGATGACTTCCCATAATTACGAAAGACAAACATGAAATTACACAGGCAAAACAAATACACCTAAGACTCATATCAAACTTGTAATTATTCAGACCTCAAAAAAACATCAGAAAGCAGTAGTCAACGTAAATAAGGTAGCTAATTTTCATATTGTTGACCACAGAAACGATGGCGAGGTCGATGATGATAACGATGAAGATGGCCAAAGCTGTGCTTTCTTCACCTTTGACACGCTCGCCAGTACTCCTAATGGTGTCACGTCTCCGACGACCGTCACTTTCTTTGTCTCTAAATCTATGCTGCACGATGTTACTCCTACATAAATATCCCCAAAATGAATCTTCCTCTTAATAACCATTCTGTATTATATTAGAAGATGTATACATAATAATACTCTCATGTATATATTTACATTACAATTCAGATATCTCTCTGGTTTGGCTAAGTACTATAAAAGCTACATAATACTGCTTACACAGATAATATTCATCATGCTTTGTCATATTTCATACTGTTCTTTCAAAAATCATAAACATAACATGTTGCATTGATGAACCAGATCAGATCTCACACCTTTCATTTTTGAGATATGTTTCCTGACTTTTCCTTCACAGCCCTTGCAGTGCAGTGACACCCTCAAGACGACAACCTATACAATATTTCAAACATTACACTAATTGTCATTAATATACCATCCTCGAGTCGATCTTTGTTAGCAACAAGCAGCAAAATGAAAAGAAACAAAACATAACAAAAAGAATTTAATATGTTAAATAATAATTAATAATAAAACAATACCTGGTCCTTGGAAGGAGCAGGAGAAGAATTATCTTTGTTCTTGGGTATTTCTGGGACCTGGTCAGAGTGTGACACCCAATCAATGAAAGGGACGTCGTCTCTGAGTAAATATCTTCGGGACGAGGATGGAGGGTGGCTATTATTACTCAGGTCGCCAACTTCAACACAGCTTTTTCTACGAACACCGTCGTTTTGCTTACCAGAAGAGGTATTCTTCTTCCTGTGGTGCATCATGTCGGAGTAAGGTTTAGGATTAATGAAGTGTGAAGAACAAGGGACACGTGGCTGGCTTTTCCTTCGATCATGAACGTATGATTTGGGACTCCGGCGAAACTGAAACCTTTTATCCATACTGGAGATTACTTCTGTGGAAGCAGGTGATGAACAGAACAGATCCATTCCCTTCATACTTGAAACTTGAAACTTGAAGATTTGAGGAAGATGAAAGAGAGAGAACAAAATATGAGAAAAATGGGGTATGCTATTATTAAGGATGTTCGAAGACTCAAAGTCGTATTTTAATTATTATTTTTTTAATTCTCTGTGGGACTAGCTGCTAAGACGGGCTGTGAACAACTTTGTTGCGACATGATTACTAGCAATGGCTGAAGACTTACGAAAGCCTCTATTATTGACACATCACTCTGTTCTTGAATTCTAGACAGCACACGTCTTTTAATTTTTTATGTGACGCATCTTGAATTATTGTTCAGGTTACGTTGTTGATTTGATTTTTCTCAAAGTATGAATATTTCATAATAACTTTAAAAAAAAAATTATGCTATACCTCCGGTTCTAAACCTAGTTGATTGATTTTTTTAGAAAAATTAAAGAAGTTAAATAATTATTGTTCAGGCAGTATTACTCTTTCTTATGAGTTTTGATGTCCTGACCATGTGAGTGGTTTAGCTATCGATCAATGAAATTACATTACAGTAGTGACGGTAAAAAGCCTTTAGCCATAACATGAGAAAAATGATAACCATACTCGCCGTTTTTTTGAAACGTTTGAATTTGAAACACGGATAATTCTAATTTGAAAAATTGTCCAAAAATACCTTTGGATAAATTAATTATTAAATGCTATATAGAAGATCGGTTGCACTTTAACGAAAGATATTTTGTACACAATAGAAGATGGTTTGTATATTTATATAAAAGTTTTGTGCATACACAGAAGAGTATTTGCACATAAAGGAAGTTCTTTTACACACACGAAAGATGACTTGCACACTTGATAGCATTCAATAATTAATCCGCTAAAAAAATATTTATTCCTAATTCTTCCTAATTTATATGAACATAAAGGACGTGAGATTACTCTTAATAGTACTCCTTCGTCAGATGGAGGGTAGTAGCCTCATAGACTTCATTGGACCACCATTTCATGATTTTCTAAATAAA
Organism: Inga leiocalycina; assembly: GCA_963242795.1. Lineage (NCBI taxonomy): Eukaryota > Viridiplantae > Streptophyta > Magnoliopsida > Fabales > Fabaceae > Inga > Inga leiocalycina. Next base: position 62,868,368 of record OY725329.1, read on the forward strand.
AATTTGAAGATTATTAGGCTTTGTTTGGTTGGGGGTTAGGTTAGGTTGAGGTGGGGTTGGTTTTGTTTGGTTGGAGGTTAGGTTAGGTTGGGGTAGGTTGGGGGTAAAAAAGTGGTGTTTGGTTGGAAGGAGGTTAGGTTAGGTGTTGGATGTTTTTTTATCTTTTAGTGGTAACCTAACCTAGGTTTTAAAACCTCCAAAATTGGGGTTTTTCCTAGGTGAGAGAATATTTGTCTTCAATTGTGACTAAATTGCCCATAACAATTTTTTAAAATTCCAACACTGCTTTAACTTGACCTCCTGATTCAACGAACTTTCTAAATAATAATAATTTTATAAATAATTATTTATATGCTTACACGAATAATTATTTTATAAATAATAATTATTAATAAATACATTATAAAAGAAGAAGGAAAATATGTAGAAGGGCATTTTAACCTCCTCTAACCTAACTTAACTTAAATAAACCTCACTTAACCTAACCTTCGTTGAACCAAACAACATTATAACCTCTTCTAACCTAACTTAAGTAAACCTCACTTAACCTAACCTTCATTGAACCAAACAAAGCCTTAAGGAATCTTGTTTCAGAGTTTCAAGATTTTTTTAATAACCAAAGAGGACAACTACAAGGTAAAATGGTCGGTTGTGTTGGTTGGGAAATCCATTTCGGTGCCTATCCAAAGCACTAAAAGCTCATCTCATCTAGATTGTTCAGATGAAATCTGGATGGTCTAGATTTAGTTTTTTTAAACTAGTTATTTTTTAATAAAAGAATCATTTTTTAAGAAAATGTCAGTTAAGAGATTATCTTTATTTTAGATTTTGTACTCATTAAAATAATAAACAACAAAAAGTAAAAAAAATAAGATTTGGACGGCTCAAATGGGAAGAGCCTCCCTTACTCCTCCTTTGGACGAGCAGGGAATCTTGTTCTTTTTTCTTTTTTTGATTGACATACAGTTTAAGAAATAGCATGAAAAAAACAATCCAACACAAAAAAAGAAAGAAAACACACAACAACAAAAGAAAACTACGAGACACCTATATCTGAAAGTAACGTAGAACGAATGCACTCTGGTGGTTCCCGAAACCAGACAAGCCCTGTAGATATACCCAGTGATTCCTTAGCTAAAATATCCGCCACATGATTAGATTTTCGTCCACACCAATCCATTGATACATCCCAGCTTCTATCTAACATATCTTGAATCTCCCCGAGTAACTGAGTTTCCATGTGATCTTCCTCCCAACCACCCATTATCAGCTCCAAAGCCTCCAAGCAGTCCGACTCTATCACTATTCGCCGCTTCCCAGAATCCCAAGCCATTTTAAGCCCTATCATTACTGCCCACGCCTCAGCATGAAGACTAGATCCTCTACCCAAGCCATACATGAACCCAGTCAGAAAATTGCCCTCATGATCCCTCACAATCCCTCCACACCCCCCACGATCCCCTCCCGAACTACATGCGCCGTCCACATTAACTTTAACCCAACCAACATATGGAGGTTTCCATGATGTAGTTACTCTTGTCTCAAAAGAAGACTTACATAGCGTCACATCAGCCCATCTTGTCTGAGCTTGGACTTGAGCTATCAACTGATTAGGCCCCGAGGTCTGACCTTGAAACACTCCAGAGTTTCTATTTAGCCATAGCTGCCTACAAAAAATTGCAAACCATACCTGCCAACTCACCCCTTCATAGTCTTTTCTCTGTAATAAATTCCATCTTATCCAAGAGGTTATATCCGTAAACTCAAAAAACTTAGTACTCTGCGCGGGAGAATCTGAAATCCTCGCCCAACAATCTCTCGCTATATGACAATCTCGAAGTACATGTAACACACTCTCAGACACCCCTGCACACAAAAAACAATCCTGCTGTACTTGCATTCCACACACTGCTCTCCATAATTCGTCATCAATCTCCCGCGAGCTGCCATCCACATAAAAGTTTTACATCTTTATGGAGTGCGCAATTTCCATATTCTTCGCCATAACCCTCGATTAGGTGAAGTCTGCTCCCCGGCCACTAGTCCATATGCTGACTTGATAGTAAACTCCCCACTATTCGAGATCCGCCATATGGGTATATCCTCCTCAGTTCCTCGAGCAGACGGTATGACCCTCCGTATGGCATCAAGCACCGAGTAAGGTAAGAATGAATCAAACTTCGCCCATTCCCACCCACCTGACGCGGTTACATATTTACACACAGTATCCACTAACATGTCATCCGGAATATCTCTAACATAATAATTCACAAGACTATCATAATGCGGAAGCCATGGGTCTGTCCAGAAGAGCACTCGGTCACCCTTTCCTATCCGCCATCCCACTCCTTGCTGTACCTTTTCCCAAACATGCCTTATCCCCTTCCATGCCTGAGAACCACCCCTCGCATTATTGATGACGGGCAAAATATCTTCCCCACATTTATATTTTTCCCGCATAAACTTCACCCATAATGTATCCCGTCGCTTCACAAGACCCCACCCTAATTTCATCATGAAGGCTTCGTTCTGTTGTCTAGCATGACGTAGACCCAGGCCTCCTACATCCTTTGGCTTACATACTTCATCCCATTTAACCATTGAAGGCTTCCTACTCATACCAGAACTTCCCCACAGGAAACCCCTACACTTCTTGTCAATTTCTTCACAGGTAGCTGCTGGTAACCATGCTGATTGCATGACATAGCTGGGAATTGTTGAAACTACTGAAGAGACAAGTGTATGACGGGCAGCCATTGACAAGGTATTCGCCTTCCAACCCTTCAAACGGTCTTCCATCTTATTTACTAGGTACTGGTAGGTATGCTTCGACACCCTGTCGTGATGTACAGGAATACCCAAATATTTACCAAGATCCGCAGTCGGTGTAAATTCAAGAAAATCGCTGATCTCCGTTCTTCTGGTATGGCAGACGTTCCTTGAAAAGAAAATCTTGGACTTTACTCCATTAACTCTTTCTCCTGATGCAGCACAGAAATCATCTAGGCAGGCTTTAATAATTGCTGCTTGCTCAAGAGAAGCCTCAGCAAACAGAAAAAGATCATCAGCAAAGAACAAGTGTGAAATTGCCACCCCATGCTTCTTTAACCTAAACGGAATCCAATTCATCGCGTTCACCTCCTCTTGAATAAGATGAGCCAATTTTTCCATAACAACTACAAACAAGTATGGAGATATAGGATCACCTTGCCTAACACCTCGGGACGGGTTGAAAGTTGGTCCAGGCTTGCCATTCCACATAACCTGCATTTCAGGGGTAGTAAGGCATGCAATTATTAAATCTATAATTTGGGATGGGAAATGTAATTCATGTAACCGTGCCACCACAAAATCCCAACGCACACGATCATACGCTTTCTCAAGATCAATTTTCAAAGCCATAAATCCCTGTTTCTTCTTCGTCTTCTTCATCGAGTGCACAATTTCTTGGGCAAGGATAATATTATCAGAGCTCTGTCTCCCAGGCACAAAACTACACTGATTTGGTGAAATAATTTGCGGCATAACCCTCTTCATCCTAGTGGCTAGGATTTTTGTAACAACCTTATAGATAACGTTATACAAACTGATCGGTCGAAAATCCCTAATGCACTGGGGGATCTCAATCTTGGGGATCAAACGTATAAGTCCCATTAACCCTTCTAACCTCATTTGGCCTACAAAATATATCCTGAACCATTTTCACCACCATCTCCCGTACAGTATTCCATTGGTTTTGAAAGAACAGCGGATTCAAGCCATCTGGGCCAGGGGCTTTGAGAGGGCCCATACTAAATATTGCTTGTTTCACTTCTTGTTTCGTAACCATTGCGCCCATCATTTGTAACAAATTTACAGAAATCAATGGATAAGTACCACCAAAATTAACTTCTCCACTCTGGTTCTGTTCCTCGGTGTAGAGATTCTGGAAAAAAGTAGTTCCTTCTCGTTTAAGATCTTCCTCACTATATATCCATATCCCATCATCATTTTTAAGCGCTTCCACTTTCTTTCTCCTTTGACGACTATTCGTAACTGTATGAAAATACTTCATATTTTTATCCCCCTGAGTATACCAGTTACATCGGGAACGCTGCAACCACATTAATTCCTCCTGAACCAAACACTGTTCTAGCTCTTCCCACACCAACTTCCTTTTATTATCCCCTTCTGGTCCTGCATTTAACTTTTCCAATTTTTGAAGCAAATGAGCTTTCCTGTGATTAATATTCCCAAAACTCTTCTCATTCCATTCTGTGACCTCCGCTTTGAACCCAGCAATATTTTCCTCCCAAGATCTAGATAACCTCCACGAATTCTCCACCACAGAAGAAAATGACTCATCTGTAACACAGGGCGCAAAGAACCAGAACGGCTTCCGTTGCTTACATCTAGGTCCTCTCACCCATCTCATTAGAAGCGGATAATGATCAGACTTATATTGTGGAAGATGCAACAAAGATACGTTGGGAAACATATCGAACCATTGCTTCGTTGCTATAACCCTATCAATTCTGTTTGCCGATCCATTCCTTCTCCAGGTGAATTCTGGTCCTTGAAAACCCATTTCTTCCATCCCATTTTCTCTCAACCATTTAGCAAATAAATTATCATGGCGACCTGGTGTTTTTGATACAGACCTTCTATCTGCATCCCGTAAAGTTGCATTAAAATCACCCCCCAAACACCACTTCGTCACACCACTCACCCGGATTAAACTGAGCTGCCTCCATAGATCTCTACGCTTCAAGTAGTTTGGGTGTCCATACACCACCGATAAATCCCATCTCGAATTCTTTCCTTCATTAAAGACCCCATGAAGAACCTGTGAATCTTTAAAAGTAACCTTGAAATCAACATTATTTTTCCAAAAACACCATATTCCACCACTGAACCCATTCGCCTAGACTACCTCCACATTTTCCATACCCAAGCGTCTACTAAGCACTCCTGCCTTGTCTCCCTTCTGCCTTGGTTCAAGGAGAGCTAAAAAATCAAATTGATATATCCGCTTTAACTCATAAATCAACCCTGCAAAAAACTTGCGCCCAGTACCCCGAGAATTCCAAATTAATATATTATAATCCATAAAAAAATTAATAAGAAATTTTAGGCCCCAAGCTACAACTTCTTAACGCTGGACTTCACCACATCACTCATCTCTGTATCACCCAAATCATCCAGGATAGGATTCTGGCGTACACAGAACTGTGCGTTACTGCCTTCTCCAGGATCCCATTTATTAGTAGCCCCCACATTAGACTCATTCTTCCCTTTCTTTTCGTTCATATTCCTTTGCTCCTTCTCTCGAGTCTTCATTGCTATATCAACAACTTGCATCATACTTCTATTCTGAATTATAGGCTTAGTGGACACTGACCCAAGATTAATTTGCTCATGGGTTTTGGCCCCACTCATACTCAATTCCATGTTGTTGCTCCTCACCAATCCTAGCCGCGTTTTAGCCTCCATGATAACACCCATATTAGTTGGTCCCTCCTTTTTCTTAGTTTTTTCTTTTGTATCCATCGGTGATTTGCCAATATGCTCTATTCCCTCCAATTTATTATCTTTTTCCTTGATCTCCAGCGGTGACAAGCCCATATGCGCTGTTCCTTCCGATTTCTTGTCTTTTTCCTTTATCTCCAGCGGTGATATGCGCACATTCTCTTGGTTGGTCCCACTCACACTTTGAATCTGGACATCATTTGCAAGACCCAATAATGGCGCCTTTTTCTCCACCATTTTCGCCTTACTTTCTTCCACAGCTCCATCTCGATTCGTTATCTCGTTCAACGGCTCCCTTTCCATCAAATTCCTTGACTTTCGATAATCACTCACCAACTCTTCCTTAATCAACGCATCAAAACGTGCTCCTCGCCTGTCGGAAATAGCTTGTCTCCGGTCACCCAAAGCACCGCGTGGACGATCTTCACGCAGAATCGTTCGGCCGTTCAGTATACCAGCAGAACCGTTTGGCCGGCGTTGTCTTCTTGTTCGCTGGACTAAGGTCCAATTGTCAAAACCCACTCCTTCCATGGCCTTTGTCCCACTACTCTCTCCATTCCCAGTTTCATTCCTGCCTCCAACTCCAACCGAAGACTCCTGGCTTGCTTCAGTGTTCCCAGCTTTTTCTCCGAACTCACATTCCACCCCCAACTCAGTAGCTTGGGAATCAGCCTCTTTATGTGGACAATGATCTGCATCATGACCATACCTATCGCATTTAAAACAAATGAGATGTATACCTTCGTACTGAACACGGGTGGCTCTGCCATTGATGAATATGAAAGGCCTCAGTGGTGCAGCAAGATTCAATTCAACGCAAAGTCGAGCAAACCTTCCTTTCTTCCTCTTCAGCGTAGCCACATCAACTTTAATCACTTTTCCAATCTGTGAACCTAAAACAAATAATGCTCCTTTATCATAGTAATCTAAAGGAAGCTTAGCAAACCGAATCCACGCAGCAATCTTGGTCACCTCCGCTTCATCAGGATCAAAGTCTTGTTTCCACGGTTGCACCGAAATATAGTGGTCAAATAGTAGCCATGGACCTCCGATGAGTGCAAGATCATAATCTCTTCTATCGTTGAATTTCACCACGAAGAAACCAGCACCCACATCGATTGGCTCAACTTCCCCATTCTTAGCCCAGAACTGTTGAATTTTTGTTGCAAAATAAGCAGGTTCTACCATACGCCCCAGCAGTTTGACTATCAGTGAACTATGCCACTGCTTAGCCAACCTATCCTTTTCTTCCAGCGAGAAGATCACATTCGGACCCAAGACAGTCATCTCGACCTTGATACGATCCTTCCACCCATCCCCACTCCACCAGTCTTCCTCCTCTTCTGTATCACACCGATCCTGTAGTACTGCTTCCTTGAAAGACCTCCATTTATGCTCTGCATGGGTCCCTGTTACCTTTTCATTTTCGTCAGTGTTATTCTCGCCAATACCATGGTCTTCCTTCTCCACGTCATGCATCCATTCTTCGTCCCTGGGAATCATTTGATAGCCTCCTGTGAAGCCACCAACACCCAGACTAATCTTCTTCCTACTACGATCCAGAGCATCACGCTCCTCCGTCGTCAGCGCCGGAGGCACTCTCTCTCGCTCACCCATTCCTTTTTGCTCCATTACTAATTTAGTGTAAGATTTTTTATTATTTATTTCAAACCAAGAGAAGTGGTGTGCTTCTTGCAATAGGGAATTCTTGCAATAGGGAATCTTGTTCTGTTGCGTTGGATTGCACAAGTTTTGAATAAAATTGGAGTATACTGGAAAATTATTAGGAAAATGGTAAAATTACAAATTTGATGCACATAGCGAGCAAAATTATTAACTGCTGTAGAAAATGTAATGATCAAATTTCAAATTGGCATGCATGCTTGGCATAAAGATGCAAGCACTCGAAGATTTCCATTGAAAAAAAGGTGCCACCTGCATCAAGTAATCAAGTAATTGAGTGGTAGTTATTATGCAAACACATAATCTAACTCTTTTGGAGTAATATCAACATGAAATCCTTCTCCTTTGACTTCAATAATCCCATTAGCTATACTATTCTTGATATTTTATGAATTTCACTATCACGTCTAAACCTAACTATTTTTTATTTGTCTCTCTCTAGTGAAAAGGTTGAATTATATATATATTTACTCCAGACTCCTATACCATAACACAAGATAATTCTAATGACAATAAGTTGATCATAATCAGGTCTTACATGGCAGCAAAAACCTGATAAGTTCAATGCCTCGGATATAAGTTACTGTTTTGGATCGACATAGACGAGGTGTAGGGTAAGATGCAAGATATTTCTACCAACAAAAGAATCTTTAAAACGGAACTAACTCTGTCATTAATGTTTTGGAACTTGGAACAAATTTTTATTGAACTCATTAGATGCCTGTTGCGATTTGATTTTGTAAAATCGTTTTGATTAATTTTATAATCTTTTTTCGGTAGGTCCAGTCCAAACCCTCTTTCAAATATAATATTATTTCTGAAGGCGCAATTCAACGTTTAATAATGACAAATGCTCACTCACTCATCAAGTGCCTTGTGATTAGATGTAACTAATGTGCCATCATGACTAACTGCTTTAAACTTTTTTTTTTTAATTGTCGATAATTTAATAATATTGAGCACATAAAGAAAGAAAATCTGCATGCTTTGTCGACAGAAAAGCTCCCACCTCCCCTTCTCTACACACACAGAGACTCTTGCTCATAATACATTATTCTTAGAACAACTTAAGTGAATTAACTGATTTTTATTGGACTGTTAGATGCATATATAAATGATATCCGTGCAATAAGTATATTATTAATTCGCTGGTGATAGCTTAGCAGATTCAAATTTCAAGGCCAAAATCTAAATCTAGGTGACTTCAAAAAAAAAATGTAGATTCCAACTTCTTCTAATAACTCAGATACTTGCGAATGCATCAAACTTTGCCTTTTCTGGTTTTATTTTGTAGCTCAATTAATATAATATGCTTTTCCAGTCTCTAGCATGAATCCTCAGAGAAAATATTGAAGTATGTGATCCCTGTGATTCTTTATACCCACACACACACGAGAAATTGGAATAACAGTGAAAAAGCTGTTTGTGGATGTATAATACATGAGGGGTGTATCTGGATATTCGAGCGTGTAGGCTGGCTAAAAAGCAAATTTTGGATTCGTTATTAAGTGCACATAAAAAAAACACAGCTTTTATTGGTGAATGAGGATCTCTTTAGTGATAGAGACTTTTAAGTTTAATATATAATCACGCGTTTAAAGATATGTGGGGTTTCCTTCAATAAAAGGATTAAGGTCCTTTTCTCTGTCCTTAATCAATTGCCCCTCTCTCTCTTTCTCTATCACTCACATGTTAGTCAAGTTTTTTAATTATGGTCTTCTGTACTAATGAGTCCTTTTAAATAAATGTAAATTATTGAACATCATTGGCCACAATTGCTGGATGTTTCACATGAATGTGTCAATTGAATTTCGGGACATGACAAGACCATTTACAGAGAAACTGCAGAAAAGAATGTGAAGTTGCCTTTAACTTGTTATTTAGTTGTTACTGATCTTTGATTTTTTTTTTATAGAAGTTTATTACTCCCGAATCCTGATGAATATAGCCATCACTAATTCATGTGTGGATAATTGCTGAGACCACATCCTCCTCCTCTTATGTACCATTTAATATTTTGGGCCCAGGACTAAGCTCAAAAATATTGCGTAACCTCCATATTTAGCAAGAAAACACTGTCCACAATTATTTTCCACGCACAAAACAGAAAATTCAAGCATGAATTAGATGAGTTGTTTTGGCATTCCCCTGCATCTGATAAATGAATTATACTATTTAGAACTTACTAAAAATCAAGGTATTAAAACTCGGACCGGGCATTGAATCGGTCGAGGTACTGGGTTAAGGGTCAGTGAGTCAGATCGGGACCAAACCAGAGCTAAACCGAGACCAAACCGGTGAGAAATAAAAAATTTTAGACTTATAGTATGAAATTCTAAAAACAAAATAAAAAATATTTTTAAAAAAATATGAACCCGGACCGGACTGGGAGTCAAACAGGTTTACCGGCTGGTTCACCGGTTTCTGGGCAGGACCGGCCGATTCGGTTCGGGTTCAAGAACTTTGCTAAAAATAGAGTTTACTATAAATTTTATATTTATTTATATATCGTAGAATTTTTTTGCAGATCTTATAAAGTGAGCAGAAAAATAAAAAATATTTTTAAAAAAATATGAACCCGGACCGGATTGGGAATCAAACAGGTTTACCGGCTGGTTCACCGGTTTCTGGGCAGGACCGGCCGATTCGGTTCGGGTTCAAGAACTTTGCTAAAAATAGAGTTTACTATAAATTTTATATTTATTTATATATCGTAGAATTTTTTTGCAGATCTTATAAAGTGAGCAGAAAAACTGCAAAAGGCCATTGACAAAAACAAACTCTACTTTAGGCAAACCTGGATTGTCCTCCTTTTAATATAGACTTATATAAGCTCAGAGGAAAGTAGGAAACTACAAAAAACCCATAAATGAGGCCCAAATCCATCAGCTGTGGAATCAAGGCTTGGCTCATGTAATGCGGGTCTTCATCTAAACACATATTTTTTTAGTGTAATGTCTTCATCAAAACTTTCATTTGAAAGATTTTTGTAAAATGAAATAGAATGGGCAAAAAAAAAAAAAAGTTGTGCCAGATGCATGTCTCAAGCTAATAGACATGTGAATCTCTTGGCAAATTATAATATTCACTCGTAATTAATATAAGATTTATTTTAATAAAAAAATTAAACTACAAATTAGATCTCATATTAATTAAGAATCAGAGAAAGTACCATATTTAAAGTTTATATAGAGACTTTCTTGAGGAAAGGATGTTAAATTCCTATAAAAATGAAATGGTGAAAGCTAATAGTGGGTGTAGGTGTAACAGCTCCAAGAGGAACATGACCAACGACCTTTGACTTCTTCACCCATATCTGCTCCACTCTCTTGTAATGAATTTATCTCAATATCAGCTGAGTGTAACTAAACTAACCGACTTTAGCCATCTCAAATGGCCAAATCTCTCCCATTATTCCCTTGTTGCATGGCCATCGCCGTCGCAGTACTCCTTATTGCCTTCACTGTCCTCTCACGTGCTTCCATGGAACCCTCTTTTTGTAATTTCACTTTCTTCATGCATGACATCGTAGGAGGCATAGCTCCTTCAGAGAGAGTCGTCGCCGGAACCACCGTCGCCACCACCGCTCACAACGTCCCTTTCTCAAAACCCATTCACAGAATCTTCCCCATTCCGGCCGGCATCCCTCTTGTTGACGCTAATTCAAATCCCTCCACCACCACAACAAGCACCGTCATAATAAGCGACATCGGTACTCACGACAACGTTGTTATTGATAACAACAGTAACATGCTTCCGTATGTTAAACCAGGTGCTCTACCTCTGGGAGCAACGTTAATGGATAAGGTTGTGTTTGGGAGAGTGACGGTTATTGATTATAAGGTCACACAAGGACGTGATTTGGGTTCGCAGGTTATAGGTAAAGCACAGGGGTTTTATTTGGCTTTGTATATTTTGCTGTTTAGTATTTGTTATCTAAGAATATTGCATTATACTTTTACTGGTAAAGTTAATAATTCATACATCTGTGGCTTTGTGAGCTGATATCTTCATATATACGTATATGGTGCCCCTTATTCTTCAGAAGCTTACTTGAATCTATTGCTCCAAGTGAAATATCTAGTAAGCTCTTTCTTATTCTGGGATTTTAATTTGTTTTGATGGATGAGGAAAAAAAATATCTATCTTTTTCAATTAAAAATGTTTGTGAAGATTTTTTTTAAAATATCATCGAACCTTCCACTTCCCTGCTCACATCCCTCTCATCGTCTTCTGGTTCCTATACGGTTGCATTCCCTTCACTTCCTAACTTTCCAGAGGCACTTTCTTATTTGTGGGATATGTTACTAGCCTTATCCTAGTATAACCCAGGATCCAAATTACTTCGAAAATAATAATTTAAAAGCAGTGATGATAATGATATTCTCTATAAACTTGAATATATATACATATAGCAAAATAGATCATTATTCATCGTCGGGCAAACAATTTAGAGAAAACTTGTTTTTGGTCGTGGGAGCAAATAGACAAACAAAACTAAAAAAATATGCTGACTAGAAACTTGTCCAGCATTATTTCCTTTTTTTTTTTTTTTGCCATTATATAAGACCTTTAAAGGATCGCCCAACTTAATTTTGCGAGCTATATGGGCCAGGCTGATATTACGATCTCGAAATAAAATAACCCAATCAGAGTCTTAGGCTCAAGACATGAATACAGGCCCAATATCTCAACTAAAAACGGTGACAGAATCAAACTCGGAATTTACAACTTAGTACCCACATTCAATGATGGACATTGTCTCAAACTGAATTGTATCTAGTAGGGGTGTTCAAAGTATCCCGGTCCCAGCTGTCCCGGCCCGGTCCCGGATATTTTATCCCGGGGATTTCCAGTCCCGGCCTGGACCGGGATGTAAAAACCTGGGACCGGGATCACACCTTGTGATCCCGGGAATTCCCGGTCCCGGTTTTTTTTTTTTTCTTAAAAAATAGGTTATTATTTTATTTTTGTATTTTTTACCCCATAAATTAAGTTATCATTTGATAAAATGTATATCACATATTTAGTTAGAGTTAAATTGTATATATCATAATACAAATCCTAACTATATAATGTATAAAGATAATAACAAAAATGATGAATGTGATAATAATATGTTATTTTTGTGTGCGTGTGTGTTAGCATATAAGTTTAAAAAATATATAATATTATAAGAATCCAATAGCATTTGGATGAAGGAGTAATAGAATTAATTTTATGAGCAGTTACTTTTGTTTTTCTTCTCGTTGATACTATATATCCGAGAAAGAAAATGGGTCAAGTACATGAACTTAAAGTTAATTATTCATTCTGCTATTAATCGAGAAAAACAATGCTATGCCTTGATTAATTGGTACCGTCTTATCCATACACATGCATGAATATATATTTATATATATATATATATATATATTTTATAGGAATAGTTGGAATTGGAATGAGATTTTCAAAGTAGGCTGTGGTTGGAGAAGCTCATAGGTCAAATGTAGTTGCATGTGGATGGTGTCGTACTTTATTTTATTAGCAAGCTAACTCTCTTAGAATAATAGTAGTTGAAGTTACATCAGTGTCGTTTTTAATTCTTTCTTCTCCGTTTGTTTATTTTCCTTTTGATTAACTTTCTTATCCATTTTGATTTCCTCTTTCCCAAATCTCTCTGTCATTGATAAACCGGTCATTTTTATTTTATTCATTTATTTACTCATTTTGCTTATGGTTCCTTTTATCATTGGCATAAATCAATGTATAAAATCGTCGTCATTACTACGTAACGAAGATCTCATGAAAAATGTCTAATCAGCCCATCATGAAATAAAACTTGACCCTGCACTGCACCTACTTGATTATTATCGGCCTTAATAAAAAAGTAATACGGGGAGAGGGAGGTAGATGAGAGAGACAATAACAATACCATACGATAATGACGAAATATGAAAGAAACATATTAAAAATAATTATGTAATATTAATTACTACTATTATTATTTTATCATCATCGATATTATCTATTGCTGTATGTTTTTTATAGTTTCAGATAGGATTATCAAAAGTATTTTTATCTCCAGCGGGAAAAAACGAGACAAGAAAGATAATTTCTTTATGACGTTGTTTGGTTTTTATTTGAAAATATTGGAATAAAAAATTTTAACATACACTTTATTATTAATTTTAAAATATTTATTTTAGAATTATGCATGTCACTGCAGCTGGTACCTTTAATAAAACTATTCCATCTAATTCAAGAAAGCCACAGACATGACAATTGTCTGAAACTCTGAATCTGAAATCGTGGAGATACTTACAGAAGCCTACTAATAAGAAATAAGGTGCAAGTTACTTTGTCCCGTGGGATATCTTCTGCTCCACAACTTAAAAGTCAAACTTAGAAGCCTAATATCTTTAAATTGGCTTGAATATCTTTTGCAAGTTTAATGGCATTATTCAATAAAGATTAATTAATGTTTGATGACAAATTGGGCAACTTATCGTATGGATTTCTCGTACGACTAAAGTGCCTAGATTGAAACGGAGGGAGTAATTTTTAGACGCCTCTCATTAATTAGTTGATTGGTCCCAAATTGCCCTAATATATATACTAGGAAAAAATGATCCTTAGTTCCTTACAGTCAATATATTGATTTAATTATAATTTAGGATAAAAAGTTTTAAAATAACGACAAAAGACTGAATCAAGGTCCTAACGATAAATGCACAAAATAAAATTACCTTGTTAATTTTCATTTTTCATGAGAAATCCAAAAGACTGACCTCAAGTTGGTATATATATATATGGTAGAGGCTTTTTTTCTTTTTTGGAGTCTGATTCTTTGTAATTTGTATATGAAGCAATCTTAGTTAAAGGGATCTATTGTAAAATTTTCAAATATTAATGTTAAATTTTGATATGTCAGTGTAAAATTTCTACACTTACACACGTATATTAGTTAAACACGTTTTGCAATTTCCATTAAAAGTTAAAGCATAGTTGCAAAATATTACAGGAAAGAAGATAAGAAAATATCACTAGAACTTTAAAATCTCAAATCAGTATTGTTGCCTATAAGAGTATGGGTATTAACTACACTTAAGTAGTAATTGATAACTTATTTTAGTATCAAATCATTGATTTGTGATTTTTAAGTTCAAGTAGTATTTTTTTTTCCCCAATGTTATATTTTAATATTAATTCTTAAAAGATTGGATAAATTTGCTGAACTAGTATATATGCGCGGTCATCAATTAGACGAGTATTTTTTGTACTGTTTATATTATATGATTTGAAACTTTTTTGACCTTTAAATATGAAACATTTTATTTGAGGGTAATCAAGCAATTTCATTGCAGACAGACATCAAAATGTCACTACGTAGATGGATAGTGAACTGTCAACTAATCATTTAATTTATCTGACTTTGTTTTGGGTCATGGGAGAACTTAATTAGTCATATTAATTAGATTAAGACCATAAAATAGTACTATTTCTTCAAGTATTGAATGTTGTCTAAAGACAAATCTGCCATTAGTTGTTGTGTTTCTTAATGTACAGTACAAAATTTGATAGAGATAATTCAACGAAGATTATTAAATCACGTGGCTTTCATATAGCCACTAGGTAGTAATCAGATCTATGTAATGCATGAGCCATACGTAATCAAATAGTACGTAATCAGATCTATGTAATGCATGAGCAATACGTTTTCAATATCCGGAGTGATGTATCTTTGTTCTTCCTTCGGACTCATAATCGGCTGGTATTTATTCTCATCTATGTCCATGATATTCTCATCACTGGCAATGATTCTAGTTTTGTGAGAACATTTATTCAAAAATTAAATGCAGTATTTTCCCTCAAAGATTTAGGACCACTTTATTACTTCCTTGGTCTAGAAGTATATCGTTATTCCTCTGGGCTATATATTAATCAAGGCAAGTATACACTTGATCTATTACGACGCTTCAATTTATTTGACTGTGCACCGGTTTCAACTCTTATGGTTACTGGAAGATATTTTTCTGCAAATGAAGGAAAGCTCATGTTTGATCCTTCTATTTATCATAGAGCTATAGGGTCTTTACAATACTTAACTACTACAAGGCCAGATATAGCTTTTTCTGTCAATAAGCTAAATCAATTTACGGCTAAACCTACATATGTTCATTTTCAGGATGTTAAAAGGATATTTAGATATCTGAAAGGCATTTATCAGTATGGGTTGCATATTAAACCGTTTAAGTCATTACAATTGACAGCATTTACAAATGCTGATTGGGCAACAGATTTGGATGACAGGAAGTCAGTGGAAGGAATTTGTGTATATTTAGGTAGCACACTTATCTCCTGGTCATCTAGGAAACAGAGAGTAGTAGCTAGAGCCAGTTCAGAATCGGAGTATAGAGCCCTTGCTGATGGTGCAGCAAAATTACAGTGGTTAAAATCTTTAATTTCTGAACTTGGCTTATTTCTTCGAACACCTTCTGTTATTTGGTGCGATAACTTGAGTGCTAAGGCTCTTGCAGCAAATCCTGTTCAGCATGCTCGCAGCAAGCATATAGAAATAGATGTACATTTTATTAGAGATCTTGTCTTATCAGGACAACTAGATATATGATATATTCCTTCTTCCAGTCAAATTGCAGATTGCTTAACAAAAGCTCTACCACATACACAATTCACCAGTTTCAGAGGCAAACTCAGAATGTGTCCCACACCCTCTCGTTTGAGGGGGAATGTTAGAACTAATACGTAATTAGCATTTTGTATAGGATTAGTATTTGTACAGTTGTATATAGCTGTCATATCTTACCATATCTAATTCTCTAGACACGTGTATGGTTTATATCATTTTGTAACCAATTTTTGTTGTATAGTTCAGCTATATAATGAGCAGAGGCTAGAGTAGATTTCATCTCAGCCTTTTACCATTTCTGATTCCCCTAATTCTCTATCTCTTGAACATCCAACTTCTTACATATTGTAATAAAATCAGCAACATTAAACTCTCCGAACATCTGAGTCACCTCCCGAACCAGATTCCTCGCCTCCTCGGCCTGGCTGTCGGTGCCGGAGCTCTTAATACTCAGCATCATCTGAGATATGATGTTGTTAGAGAGCTTCAAGAGTTCCTGGGTGAGGTTAACGCTCTGTCGGGACACGGATCTATCCATGAGATCCTTAATGAAGCAGTGGATCTCCCTGGTCCGACCCGGAAGAAATTGCCTGATGGTTCGGGCGCCCAACAGCTCGGTGGTGCTCAATTTTTTGATGAATTTCCAGTAAGTGTCGTAGGGAGCGAAGGCAAAAGTAGCGTTGTCGTAGGTTACGAGGTTGATGGCAATGTTCATATTACGGGAAGCGAAAGCGAGTTCGTGGGTTTTAAGGAGCTCTTTGGCGAGTTCAGGTGTGTTGGCTACCACCATGTTGGCGTAGCCAAGCTTGAGGTGCATGAGTGGGCCATGTTTGGCTTGAAGGTCACGTAAGGCTTGATGAATTAGAGGCTTCAGGAGGTGAAGGTGACCGACGATCGGCAGAGCCACCGGGCCCGGCGGAAGGCTCGGCCTCTGCTTCGACTTGTTATTATTGCTCTTTCTCTTAGAAAGAAGCCAGGCTGAGGCTACAAGGATTAAACCTAATATCACAAGCTGAGACAACATCTTGTATTTGGGAAATTAAGAACAGAGATGGTTGTTATGGTTTGATGAGTTTTCCATTATGTGCTGCTGCCAAGCCTATATATACACACACAGGGACACAGGAGGGAAGGGAATAAAATGTCGGTTATTGCTTGATTAATTACTATGAGACCGCCAGCTAAATAACTGTACAAGTGCTGGCGAAGAGTTTAATGATATGAATAAATTGTATTAATATTATACTACATGCATCAGTGTCGTTTTTAATTCTTTCTTCTCCGTTTCTTTATTTTCCTTTTGATTAACTTTCTTATCCATTTTGATTTCCTCTTTCCCAAGTCTCTCTGTCATTGATAAACTGGTAATTTTTATTCTATTCATTTATTTACTCATTTTGCTTATGGTTCCTTTTATCATTGGCATAAATCAATGTATAAAATCGTCGTCATTACTACGTAACGAATATCTCATGAAAAATGTCTAATCAGCCCATTATGAAATAAAAATTGACCCTGCACTGCACCTATTTGATTATTATCGGCCTTAATAAAAAAATAATACGGGGAGGCCGGTAGATGAGAGAGACAATAACAATACCATACGATAATGACGAAATATGAAAGAAACATATTAAAAATAATTATGTAATATTAATTACTATTATTATTATTTTATCATCATCAGCCCATTAAGCATAGTTAGTGACTAATACTATAATTAAAGCACGTAATGTCACGTGCACTTAATCACCCTCACATCTACTTTCCCCTTCCACCAACCACCATTACAGTTGACCTTTCTTTTTTTGGCTAAAGACAACCAATTTAATCAGCTCTGGCGTATCAGCACAAAAAGCCATTTTGGATTTCCGTATTGCATTGTCAGAATGGTCCCCAATAATGATATAAAAAAGTCACCATCGTTATTTGAGTACCAAACACAATTTAACACACACACGGCTGTTTCCTTTCAAATTAATGCAAACCGAAAATTTATTCTTTACGTCAATCCCATTCATTCTCATCATCATCTTAAAAATATTGGGTTCAAACTAAATGGGGCGGATCAGTAATTAAGAAGTATTCATCACTCAAAAAGAAAAGCAAGGATAGAAACAAAACCCATTAATCAATTCGCTCAAATTCCCAGGAAATCATAGCTCGCTCTTGTGCTTGTTTGTCATGGGGGAAGTATGAGGCACGACTATCTCCTGACCCATCATGTCTGCACCACTGGCAACCACCAGGCGAAGGTTATGTTTTTCATAGAGAGAAAAGTAAGGGAAAAATAGGATGAAGGGAATATTTGAAAGAAAAACTTTTAAAAATGACAACAACAAAAAATTATTATTTTTAGGAGTTTTCTCTCTTAATATTTTTCCCCTCTAATTTTCTTTCCATCTAAACATAAGGGAAGGGTTAGTGAAGTTCAACGTCGTGTTTATTCATCACCACGTTCCCAACGAAGTTACAACATGTGTTACGTAGTGCTGTTCATGTGTCAGAAAGAAACTCCTGAATGATTATGGCTGATTGATTAACCGTGATACTTTCTCATCTTATTAAAAAAAAAAAACTCACCAATATATAAAATAAAATTGTGTTACAATTGTGGTTGTAACTATCTTTGTTATGTTAACTAATACATCAAATATTTGACAATTAATCTTCACAAAAGAACTACATGAAATAATAATAATAATAATAATAATATAACAAAATGGATTCTCACAATGTGGTCATAAGTTCACTTTTTGTTAACCAGGAGATTCAAGATCCAAGTCCCACCAAAATCACAACGGCACCTGTTGTATGATCTTATTTAAAACTAGCATCTAACTATGTATGACTGGCATATTTAATTTGGATGGACGTGAATTATTGTCAGTGTGTTTGTTTGAATGATTGGGTTCTAAATCAGGCTTAAATAGTGCCCAATCGGTCCAAAACAGCAATTTATGAAAAATCCAGTGTTTGTTTCATCGATTTCATTTAAGTCCAAATAAGCATAAGGACATCGATTCCCAAAAGCTCTGAAATGAAGCTTTTTTCTACTTGAGCCCAAATGATCGTTGTGTATAAAAAAATATTGATAGGAGTATTTTCATATTTTTAGGGATCAATGAAGTACTCAAAATCACTTCTAATCATAAAACTTTTTTTTTGAAAAATGTTCTAAATAATTTTCTCTTTCTTTAGATAGTAATCTTCTGCTAATTAGAGAATACTTTGGGATAAGAGTTTAGGCAAGTTGAGTTTTGTTAATATATGACTGTAGAAATGTAGAGAATAATTAATAATTAATTTTAATCAGTTTAGATTTATTATTTAGTTGTTTTATGATTTTATAATCAATTTTTTTTATAAACATGTCATAAATTAGTTTCTATATAGTGTTTTTACCCATTAAATTTAGTTTAAATAATTTATTTGGATTATTAGAGGTATTATTGAGATTTTAATCGGTTTATTTTGTTAGATTTTGAGCTACGTGAAAATATGAGTTAGGATTTAATATTTAAATTATAGTTTGATATAATTTATAAGGTTTAAGCTTTAGGTGCACAATAAAAAAAACTTTTGAATTGAAGTGTACCAATTTAAATTAGAGTTTGATATAATTTTATTAAAATTGTACCATCACCAAATTTTCAAAGTTAATTTTTGAGAAAATTGTGAAAAAATCCCTCCGTGTGTAGGTATCTTCCCAGGTCCCATTAACAATTAAGTTGCCAATGAGGACTTTTTTTCACCATTATCACTCCATTTTTTTATTTTTCATAATTTTTTCAATTTTTTTCTTAATTAATACAAAATTCACTTATGCAAAAGTCAAACCAAATATCATTCACTTTTACATAAATTACTTTAAGTTATTTATCCAATCGCTAATCCAAACACTCATCATTTTATCCAATCTAACTTTTTTCTAATCTTAAGATTTCATAAATTTAAGTAAAAATAAGTTACTTATCAAATCACCAAAACAAACACACCCTGTATATTTGTCTTCAATGCCTCTGTGTCAAATAATGATGATGATGATAATTCCAAGCCGCATCATACTCAGAGCTAAAGGGAAGGTCTTGCTTTACGGATTAAAAGATATATAAAATAGATCAGAGTAGGTTCAGGTTCTATGAACAGTTAATAATGGAACGACAAATTAAAAGACAAAGCGAAAATTATAATGAAGTCCCACACAAGAAAAAAAATGAAAAAATGATCCCTGAAGTTGTTAATGACAAGTCGAGGAGCGTCCATTAACAAATCGAGGAGCTTATACTGACAACTTTAAAGACTATTTCTTCATTTTTTCTCTTATATGAGATTTCATTGTAATTATCCCAAAAGACAAACTTGAAAGAGTTAAGGGGGCTGTCAGTTATATATCTGTCCGATGTTTTGGAAATAAATAAATAATCTTTTCCCGTCACAAATCTTAGGCCCTATAACATTTTATCTGACAATTTAGCTTTAATTTAAAGTCTCCTGTCATTATCCCACTAATGAGTACTCCGAATACACTGCTTTAAGATGGTGCACGCGCAATTTCAAAGCAAGAGCAAGTACGTGGCCTCATCACACATCAAACATGTATAGAACCAAAGAGCATGCATGTGAGAGATCAATTACTTATTTGTATATATAATTGCTTTATGAACGGATACAACATTCACTACACGATACTATCCGTTCCTTTTAATTACAACACGCAACTTCTATAGATATCAATAAAACAAAATACTCGTGCATATATCTGCTCCAACCTCTTAGTCATCCAAACTGGCTGGCTTATACTGATAAAAAGGAAAACGGCAAAAAAAGAAGAAAAAAAAGTGTCAAGCGTACACGTGGCATGATCACACATGACTTACACCTGAAGGAAAGGAATAGGGTTCAATCTTGCAACTGGAATGCATGACAGGTCATTGGCTCTAGGAGCAGTCAATCCTGGCCGTTCATCCATATCAATAGTGCTACCGTCGCTCATGATCTTCCCTTGCGAATCAAGCGGCTTCCATGTGAAGCACTGAATCAGAGTTCCAATGACGACGGGAAGCTCCTGCATGGCGAGAGGCTGACCGGGGCAACCCCTCCTGCCGGAACCAAAAGGCAAAAGCTCATAGTGATGGCCTTTAATATCCAAGTCACTCTCTTTGCCATCCAAGAACCTCTCAGGCCTAAACTCTAAGGGACTTTCCCAAATATTTGGATCTCTCGCCATAGCCCAAATGTTAACACACACAATGGTTCCCTTGGGGATCAAGTAACCATTCACTACAGTGTCCTGGACTCCCTTCCTCATGATTATAGTAATAGGAGGGTGAAGCCTCATGTTCTCTTTTATTATTGCGTTAATATATGGAAGGTTTGGGATATCTGCTTCGCTTATTAGTCTTTTTTTCTCAGTCACTCTATCTACCTCCTCTTGTGCTTTCTTCAACACTCTTGGGTTGTTTATCAGCTCTGAAATTATCCATTCCACCGTTATCGCCGTTGTGTCTGTTGCCGCCGTGAAGTAATCCTTTATAATTTCAAAACCACCGCAATTTACAAAAGTTAGATCCCTACGCACTTAAAAATATACCATCATAATGAAAGAGGAAAATGATAAGCTCTTAATTAGCTAGGTTCAAGGTACTTCCTTTAGTGCCTTGGCAATTATTCAAATATTCAATCATGGCAGTGGACCTTTTTCAATATTGTTGCTCTTTCTCGGAAAGAATAAGTACAAGAACACAACTACGTACATATTATATATTATCCTCCTTCTCATCATACAAATATCTATCTCATATATGTTAAACAAAATTAGTTAAGATAAATGTTGTGTTTCAAATTGATTTTTTTCCGAATTTAGCCGGCCTAATAATTGATGTTTTTTCATCTTTGCTCGAGAATTCTCAAAACAAACATTTAATATTTTATAATAAGTAAGGATATTTGTGAAAAATAGTCATTTAATAATATAGAGGTGACTTATATTTCGAATCTTAAAAATTATATGTGGGGCCGGAGATATAATTTGTCTGGCCGGAGAAGCTATACTCACCAAAATTAGTGACTTAATATGGTTCCTGGTCAAAGAAACCTCAGAATTCTTATCCTCGGCGACATCGAGCAAAATGTCAAGAAAGTCCCTAACTTTCTCTGCTCCGACGGCCTCGCCGTCGTCGTCGGCCATATTGGTAGAAGCTTTTCGTTGCCTTCGAAGCTCCTCGCGAGCAGTGATGATCCTTTCCAAGAAAGCATCATATCTCCTGTGCAAGTCCGTGGCTCTCTTTTTAAAACCTTGAACATCCAACTTCTTACATATTGTAATAAAATCAGCAACATTAAACTCTCCGAACATCTGAGTCACCTCCCGAACCAGATTCCTCGCCTCCTCGGCCTGGCTGTCGGTGCCGGAGCTCTTAATACTCAGCATCATCTGAGATATGATGTTGTTAGAGAGCTTCAAGAGTTCCTGGGTGAGGTTAACGCTCTGTCGGGACACGGATCTATCCATGAGATCCTTAATGAAGCAGTGGATCTCCCTGGTCCGACCCGGAAGAAATTGCCTGATGGTTCGGGCGCCCAACAGCTCGGTGGTGCTCAATTTTTTGATGAATTTCCAGTAAGTGTCGTAGGGAGCGAAGGCAAAAGTAGCGTTGTCGTAGGTTACGAGGTTGATAGCAATGTTCATTTTACGGGAAGCGAAAGCGAGTTCGTGGGTTTTAAGGAGCTCTTTGGCGAGTTCAGGTGTGTTGGCTACCACCATGTTGGCGTAGCCAAGCTTGAGGTGCATGAGTGGGCCATGTTTGGCTTGAAGGTCACGTAAGGCTTGATGAATTAGAGGCTTCAGGAGGTGAAGGTGGCCCACGATCGGCAGAGCCACCGGGCCCGGCGGAAGGCTCGGCCTCTGCTTCGACTTGTTATTATTGCTCTTTCTCTTAGAAAGAAGCCAGGCTGAGGCTACAAGGATTAAACCTAATATCACAAGCTGAGACAACATCTTGTATTTGGGAAATTAAGAACAGAGATGGAAGTTATGGTTTGATGAGTTTTCCATTATGTGCTGCTGCCAAGCCTATATATACACACACAGGGACACAGGAGGGAAGGGAATAAAATGTCGGTTATTGCTTGATTAATTACTATGAGAGCGCCAGCTAAATAACTGTACAAGTGCTGGCGAAGAGTTTAATGATATGAGTAAATTGTATTAATATTATAATATTCTTATGCCTTTTGCCTACTCAAAACTTGCATCACAGCAACCAAGCGCCGGGCTCAACTAACAGGGATTGTACCATCTAAACTAGAAGTCTCGAATTTGAATCATGAGAATGCAACTGTGTTAACTATTTGGTAGAGCTTTATCGTCTTTGTGATTCTTTCTGACTCGACCCTCATAAATTATCCAAATTAAAAGAAGACAGATTCTAAATACCAGATAATACTAAAGAAAAAGAGAGATTTCATCACATTGATCCTCCTTTTTCCCCTTTAGAAAGAATGTAAGTGTTGTGGGCTTGTGGCGTCCGGGCATTATAATGTTGTATTTTTAATGATGAATATGGATGATGAGTTGACCACGAGAAGTCCAAAAAGATTGCTTATGAAATACAACCCACCTGGTCAGAGGTTTTTTTGATGAAAAAATAATTTTACAAGCCTTAATCTCTCTCGCTGATCTCTACATAAAATCTATAAACACTGTGTTATTTATTCGTTCAATTATATTAGCCACTGGGAAAAGGTATGAGTTCACAAATTAGTTCTTTTCAAAATATGTAGTGTTTGATGTTGATTAAGTGTGTGTTCAGATATCACCTCAAATGTGCTTTTTCAAAGAAATCCATAGTTTGGGATATTTTCATCCGAACACTAAAAATTTTTTCAGAATAGCTTTTTCGCACAAAACCATGGCTCGAAATCCCAAACCATGGTTTTGACAAACTCTATTTTTTTAGTTTTCTCATGTTGCTGAAATTTCTCTTTCCTCCCTTTTTTCATGTTGCATCTGTCGGTTTTTTTTGTTTTGTTTTTAATGTTATGAAATTTAAAATGTTAAATAATGGGTTAAGGTGTAAATTTAATTAATAAATTTTTTTAGAGACATCTAGTATAAATAAGTTTTGGAAGGTATAAAAATAATATTGAACAATTAAAAATTATGTAAATTTAACAAAACCGTTAAATTTGGTCGAACATTGTTAGGGGTTTTCTTCTCTTAAATTTACACCTTTTTTAATTTTTAATATTATATTTGCATATTACAAAACTTATTTGTGCCAGACGCCCCTCAGGAAAAATTTGGTCGTTAAATTTTCACTTTAATTCTTAAATAATATATAAAATATTATCTTATCATTTATATGTAATTATCACAACAGCTAATGTCCTTTTTAGTAATTTGATTATGAAAAAAAGTTATTCTGATCACAATATCCAAACACTCTCATTTTATTAAAATCACTTTTTCCTATAATCTATTCTCCTTATAATCTATTCTCTACTTTTTCTCCAAAAGCTAATCCGAACACACCCTAATACTTGACCTGTTTTATATATTATTAATTTCATTTTCTTTTGGTTCAGGAAAACCAGGGTGTGCCCCCATTTTTGACGGTCTTCTACATGCGTTTGATCAAGCATTGCTTTATCATCGCCAACGCACACGTTATAATTTGGTCATCGTTTGCAGTTTCGCTAGTTTTGATTCGTGAACCATATTATATATATATATAAAAGATTCATGAACCATAAATTAATTAATATTTTTAGCCTTTTCGATATTAATACACATTTTTAATCTTGTCCGAAACTTGTGTTCTGTTAGTAATTTGAAGGGTACTCTATAATACTATCATTTTAGCACATTTTAAAGAGATTTAATTTTCCCCGATGACTCTATTTTAGACCTCTAAGCAAAGATTATTTTCAATTTAGATGCCTACTATCTTATTTTAGTTACTTTCTACAGTCAATTTATTATTCATAAAGCCAAGGTTCTGAAACTTGGATTGGCTACTGAATAGGCTGGGGTACTAGATCAAGGTTAATGGATCATATTGGAGTCAAATCGGAGCTAACTCAGGGCTAGATATATGAAAAAATAATGATTTTAAAATTATTTATATGAAATTATGAATAAAATATTAAAAAAAACCAATCAAACCAATGTCAACTACTGGATTGAATCAGTCAAACCATCAGTTGGCCAATTTCCTCCCCACACCGGCTGGCCCAATTCGATTTTCAGAGCTACCTCCGATCCCTCCAAAATATGCACATATGACATATATACTACACTTGAATCTGTTCCTCTTTATTTCGTTTTTCTCTTTTTGTGCGCGCGCGCGTTTTTGTGTGTAATTCTGAAGTCTCTCTTTCGAATAATAATATTAGTACTGAAAAAATCATTTTTGAAGAAAAAATTACCATGGATTTTGTATAAAAGAATAATTATTTTAAAGAAGGAAGAAAAGAAAAGAAAAAATCTATAAAATTTGAAAGCGAAACAAAAGATCCTGTGGCACGCAAGATGCCAACAAACACGCGGAGTTATCAAGACAAATTGAGTAATTCAAGTCTCTTGTACAGTTGAACGAGTCAGATTTTTTTTTTTTTTTGCCAGACATGAAACATAATTAAAGTTTCAAAGTCAAACTACTTCTAAACCTTAACATCGCTTTCACTTGCTTGGAGGACGAGCTCAGGGTAGTTAGGTGGGAGAGGGTAGATGGTTTATATATGTAGAACAATTTATATATAATTGGATAATCTAACAATAAAGTACTATACATAAATTATATGGAATTTTTTATGCTAAAGTTAGTAGAATTATTTTAATTTTTTGCTGAATCCAACTCTTGAAATTAAAATAATTGTCTTAGTATAAATATTTGGTTTTCATTAGCATCGGCTCACTATTGGGTAATGGGCTCAAATGAGGAAGGTGAGCTCTCACATGGTGTGATAGATCAATAGGGATTTTTCTTTCATAGAAAATTATTTTTGTATGACCAGAGCGGTGAGAAGAAGAGAAATAAATACCAGAGCGAGGAAAAAGGCGGCGAGGTAAAGATGTAGGACCCTAAACTTAAAACTTATATGCCAACGGAGGAAAGCTAGCAGATCATATATTCACCATAAAAAAAAAAAAAAGAATTGTTAAATTAAATGAGCAAGTGAGATTGCATGCATAACCTCGAAAACTTGATGTAAATAAACGAATTTTTATCGTATGTTTCCAAGCTATATGTCCTAATTTAATTTTGGTCATTGAATAAGTATATGTTTGAATTATCTTTTGAGAATAGTTTTTACGATTTATAAAATAAGTATCTGAAAGAGTTTTGTCACGTCTTCTGAAATCACGATCTTATGGTTTGTCGGTAAATCAATCTTTGATAAATAATTATTTGATTTCTTTTCTTTCAGTTATTCTTTTTCCTTTACTAGTGTATTAAGAATAAAAACGGATTTTTCTAATACATAAAATAAAAGATATCAATGGCTTTTACTACTACAACCTTCCCAACCATGACTTTTTTTTTTCCAATTTCTAATTGCTGGGGAAATAAAAAGGTTACGTTACAGGTCTCATTCAATTCTATGCATTCTGCTAATTCATGTGTTTGGTTGGTATGATAAAATATTTGATATAATAGTTCTAAGTAGAATGGGTTATAATAAATCAAATAATCCCCATGATATAGCTTCGACTATACAATACAGATTCAAGCTTACATGAAATAACAAATAGATATTTATATCTTTCATGAATAAACATTTAGACACTTATTCTTTTTATTTTTTTTATCTTAATAGACTTAAAAAAATTATCTAACAATTTTTTATTTTGTCTAGGTGAAATAATATAAATTTGATTTCATCATTCTTTGATAGCATACTAAACAAATACTATGTAAAAAAGACATTTGTATACATTCATAGTTACTCTGCATGAGGGGGGAAAACCTGTTTCACTGTAAAACCGACATTTGTATTGGCAAAAAAAAAAAAAAAAGTAAAAACGACATCTGTATGAAATTAGTTTTTAGAGTCCTGTACGATATGACAGATAGCCAAGCATTGTATTTGTTAAACAACATATTGCTGATTACTTATATATATATATAGTTCTATTATACACGTCCATTATTCTTTGTAAAATTATCAAGTTAATAATAATTATTTTTTTAATACATTAAGAAAATATAAACCATTAACTCTTATACCCACACACACCAACTCACCTTACTTCTATTAATAATTTGTAATGTGCCGTGAAAACCTAGTTGCTGATTAGCGACATTAATTAGTAAAATTGACTTGGAAAAAAGAAGTGTAGCCTGACGTGATTCGCATTATTAATTATTATACTGTTATCTCCAGGAAGATCCATTATAATTATTATTTTGCAAAGAAATTAATCGAACTTGCCTCAATAAGAACAGAAAAAGCTGGAGATCGAGTGGAGACCACCCTCATATTTTTTATACCAATATATCAGTTTAAATGTATAGTAATTGATATCATTGTACAGTAAGAGAGTGATTAAGGTGCGAATTAAACATTATAACTTGAAATAAGATTAAAGGAATCACTTGCCGATTTAGGAAATGTTTGATTGTCATTTAGAAAGAACAGGGAAGGGGAGAGTGGGAGATATAATACAAGTCTATTTAGAGCATGTTTGGGACAACTTTTCTATAGGCAATCGTGCGATTAGAAGGTTCAATTGGGCTTATGGCTTATTTTGACTTTTTTTCATATGTTTGGTATCACATTTCAGTAACTGGGCATATGATGGAAAAGTAGCTTTTCCTAATAATCCAAGAATCCCAGCTTTTAGAGCTTATATGGTTGAGGGTTGGTGAATATTAAGCAGTGTTCTGGAAACCGGACCGGACCGGCCGGTCCGGCCCGGTAACCGGCGAACTGGCCGGTTGGCCGGTCCGGTTTCCATTTTTAAAAAAAAAAAAAAATTTTTTTTTTTACTTTTTCCTTTAGAATTTCATACTATAAGTTTAAAATTTTCAATTTCTCACCGGTTTGGTCCCGGTTTAGCTCCGGTTTGGTCCCGGTCTGACCCACTGACCCTTAACCCAGTACCCCGACCGGTTCACTACCCGGTCCGGGTTTTAATACCTTGATATTAAGTGAAAATACCGTTTTATTTATTCACCAACACTAAATAGTTATTCACCTACCTTGTCTATTTCTCTCTATCTCTCCTCTCTAATCACCAAGTTCAACTTCTTTTTTTCGCCTCTTCTTTCTTGTTTCTTGGTGATTCCCATAGTTCATGCGGTGGATTGTGTTGCCGTCGACAAATTATGTTGTATCATCTCCAACTCAAATGAATTATATTCATGATACAATTAGAGACTAAGTTATACGGGACATGCGATCCAATTAGTTATGTAATATTATTTGATCAAATTATATGTATTTTAGCACCAAATTCCCCCAACTTAACTTTTTTCACTATTTTATAATTTTGATTATTATTGTTATCTTACAATTATCATAAAAGCCATTTATGTTACCGTCAATTCAAACAAGTTTTTACTTTCAGAAAAGCACTTATGCAACTGCCAATCTAAATATAAATCATAGCACATAATATGACTTTTATCCAATTTTAAGTTTGCATAAGTTAGATTACAAATAAATTACTTTTCTCACCGCTATTCGAAATACACTCTAAAACTGCCTTGCAGCTGAGGGCCCCTCTATCTCTCCCTTTCTTTGTATGTTTATACCAGCTCCCAGATATAAAACTTAGTTGCCTATTTTTTTTTTTTTAGATTAAGGAAGTTAAATAAGTTATTTAATCATATCATATGTTATGTATGATTAAATTATATATCAGTTTATAAGTTAGACAAATTAGTTTAAAGAAAAAATGATAAATATAAATAATTTAATTAGCTCCCTTAAGCTCCCAAAAAAATAATTGGATCTTATATTTAGGATATAAGGCAGTATTTTATAATTTATATATATATATATATACACGGTGTCTGTTTGTGTGTGTGTGTGTAACAGTGTAACACAGAGAAACGAAAGGTGAGGGTACCTACCACTTCAGGGAAATAGTTAGTCAACGTTGATGATTATTATGGTATTAAAAATAAGAACAGCATGTGTGCTAAAAATGGAGATAGCTATGCACTTTCTTCGTTCACTGCATCTGTACCAAAAGAGAATAGGGAGAATTGCTGATAAATACTTTTTTGATAAATTAATTGCTGAATGCTACCATGGAAGATGGTTTGCACAAAACGGAAGATAATTTGCACAAAACGGAAGATCGCTTACACATTTATACGGAAGATTTTTACACACATGGAAGATAGTTTGCACAAAACGGAAGATCGCTTGCACACACGGAAGATCACTTGCACACTTGGTTGCAATCAGCAATTAATTTGCCCCCAAAGTATTTTTGGACAATTCTCCCAAGAGAATATTCAAACAATTAATTAGAAGAAATATATGCCCCCTAATGTAAAATATGAGTATTTTTCTATTGGGTTAATATAATATTTGGTCTATCAAGTTTGTACTTATTTTGATTTTGGTCCTTTAAGTTTTAAATAAAAGGATTTGATCCCTTGAATGGTAAAATGATCCAGATTTTTATCTAATTATAGGGATCAATGTTTTGAACGAAATAAAACTTGAAAAACCGAAATCTTTAATTTGAAACTTTCGGGATCAAAACTAGAATAAGTACAAACTTGATGAACCCAAGCTTGTATTAACCCTTCCTATTTTTTTCATAATATAAGTTACTTGAAAAATAATTAGTGCTTATTTATCAATCTTGTCTATATAATTAGTGTTTAAATGTGTCTCATTGTGTTTTTCTTTCCCATTAAAACCTCATTTAATTCATAGTGTTTTGAATATGATAACCCTTTTTTGATGGGATGAATATGATAACCTTTAACAGGAGGATATATATACATATAAAAAGACCTCATGAGAGTAAAATTGAAAATTTATTTTTAGTTAATGACTGATTTAACGAGTTAATAGTTTTTTCTTAATTTCGATGAGGTGAATGGAAGTGACTTATTTTGAATTAGAGGAGTATGTAATACGGTAGGATACAATTCATGCAAATTATTGTTATTTTTTTGGCCCAAATATATGCAAATTATCACGGATATAATATTTGAGTTTAGCTACTATCAAATATAAATTTTCGTATTAATTTCAGAATAGAGTGTGATTTAAGAAATGAGTATATATATAAATATATATTTTGCCGAAAAGCAATGAGTATATTTAAGGCTTCTTTCCTTGCCTTGCACACATCCTATTTAAATTCAAATTTTGATCTTAAAAGCGTTTATTCCAGGAGAGAGAGAGTATGGCCTATATTAAAAATAACACACATTTAGATAAATAATCAATACTAATAAATTTAATAAATGATTTAATTCGCAATTTGAATGTTGTTGGAATTAGAGCCGGGAATATAGGTCAGCCCGCAGGTTGTGTGGTGCGGGCCTCACTTTCATGGGTTGGGAAATTGTCAACCCTAACCCTCATGTGCGGGTTCGCGCACCAGCCTGCAGCCCATACAATTTTTTTAAACTTTTCATTAAGGAAAAAAAAAATTCCAGGCCCACTCAAACTGTGTCACTGATGCACTATAACACTATCCAAGTCTAAGTGTGAAGTGTCCAACAACCCAAGTTCAAAGTCTAACCTATTATAAAAAAAAATTTATGGGCCAGCCTGCATCAACCTGCGGGTTATGCAGTGCAGACCTGTGCATCCCATATTTTTTTGGATCTAAAAAACCCCAACCCCAACCCTTTCAAAACCAACGGACTGCGGGTTGGGCTCGTTTTACCGGCTCTAATTGAAATTGTACCACAAGGATTAGACCTACCAACACCTACAAGGATTAGACCTACCAATACCACCATGATGACCAAAATCAAACGTTTACCACCAACCCTTAGTCAATCAGTAGTGAAGCTTTGATTCTAACTTCAAAGTCAGCTCCTTCGGAAGAGGTGTCCCACTTGCCTTCGTGTTTGTGGTTGGTTTCAAAGTCGACTTTTTTTATTACTCACTCCGGTCTAGATATAAGATATAATTATTTTTTTTTATAAAAAGTAAGGAAGCTAAATAAATTATTTAATCATAACGTATGTTGTGTATCATTAGATTATATATTAGTTTATAAATTAGGCGGCACAATTTGAAGGAAAAAATAAATATAAATATTTTAAAATATTTTATTTAACTTCTTAATTTTTTCAAGAAATCAACTATGACCGGAGGAAGTATTACTTCGGCTATTGACGTTTGAAAATTAAAATACTTACTGGGCTGCGATACGCTGCTTTTTATGGGCTGCGATATGGGCTCGATCCACGTCAAGTTCATTCGCCCTCTTTCTTTCTATTTATTAATATTAATGAGTAATTTCCATTGCATCGTTCAGCCTAACACTAGTATGTATAATAAAATCTACAATTACTTATATAATAAGTGGGACATTGCTAGGTTAGCTATAAGACATGTTTTAGGTCTACCTACGTATCATATGACAATATTTTCTATTAAACAAATTAAACTATTTAATTTACAATTATTAGTATCATTATTATAATACTTTCATATATTGACAACTTCCAAGAAATGTGTCACCCATTATTATATCATCATAATTTCCTTATTCATTTTTAAAATCTAAACCTTAAAAAAAATCTGAACCCTATAAATTGAAATATTTAATCTATTATCTTTGAACCCTTATAAAACTTTGCTAACAAATTTTATGTATATGGCGTGATTCTAAAAATATGATATACTTAAAATAACTGAAAAACCATACATGTATTATATAATCTATTATATTATAAGAAAGCTTGTAAAAAAAAACTGAATAGCAGTGCCAAGTCCAAATGATTTAATTACCAAATATTTTAATAACAGTGTTAAATCCAAATAAAGGAGTAACATTAAATCCAGCCGAGGAAAACTCTAGCAAATATACCCTTTAATGCGGGAAAAAAAACTGATTACTCCATTTGTGTTGCACCAATGGCACTAAGGTTTCAGTTACAATTATTGATTCAATTCATTAATTAGGAAAACAATAAGCTACTCCTCCACTCTTTTTTATAAGTAATAATAACTACCAACATCATGTAGATTAAAATATTGGTTAAAATTAGTAAAAGTAAAACATGTGTAAGAGATTTATTTTTCTAATTATATACTTATCTATTATATCTATAGAAAAGATGTTGAAACAATGTTGAATATGGTGTAAAAAAAGGCGTATGTTGGATATAAATGGAGTTAAGTTTCCTCAAATCAAAATACCCAAAACTCATTTCAACAAGATATAATTGCCCTTGATTGATTTAGAAAAAAAATTTGAATCCTCCGAGACATAATTTGCCTTTAATGAAAAGACATAATAGGAGAATTAACTAATAAAAAGGAAGTTACATTTCAAACTTAAAGGATGTGTTCTAGTATACTCTCCACTACACATATATGACATGGAGAATGAAATGACAAACCAAAATGCAGCAATCTGGACAATATTTCAATTGAGGGATTTGTTACACTAACATGCACTAAATATTGACAACAATTAAGTTAATGTCATACTAATTCAGTCTTGGATAATTTTCTTTGTGAGAGGCAGACTGGAGAACATTTATGGATTATCATGCTAATTAATAAACTCTGTTTTTATGTTCTTCAAGTGAACATATTCTACTTTTGGTTAATATCTTTTTCAAACAACTATCCCTTCTCAAATATGATGTTTAACATTTGTTTTCAATGTCTCCAATAGATGAACATAGTATCTACAAATGAATATCAAGGATGATTAGTAAAACCCTTAAATTAAGATCATTTTATTCGTTTCTAATTAGAAAATTTATATTTCGAGAATGATATAGCAATAAACAATGTCCCATGCATCCCACGGGAGAGAATACTCTAGTTTCTACGGTAGGCGTAGAGGAGGAAAGCTAAGTTTTAATTTTTTTTAACAATCCGAATAAACAAAATTTATATAGATAATTATATAATTTCTAATTTTCTCTTTATGTTAATATTAGATAATTATCTATATAAAATTTGATTATTTGGATTGTTAAAAAAATAGGCCAATTAAAAAAGTTATCATGGTTATGAGAAAATTTATTAAGCTAGAACGGATGTTTATGAGAACTTAGCATTTAAATTTTTGTGATAAATTAAATATCCATCTACATTCATATTTTTAATTAGTTTTAGATTTTAGAAATGAATAAAAAACTTTTAATAATGTAACAAAGTGACCACTTAAAATAATAATAATATTAAATTGTTTATTTTATCCAACATGGAATACTGTCAGGTAGCATTTAAGTAGAGATTCAACTTATCTTATAGCCAAATTCAAAATATTTTTATACGACCCTTCCTATTTCTTGTATGCCCCAGAGTTAAAACCAAAAAAATATTGTTGCTTCCCGCATGTTTTCTCACAATTTCATTAAAACCTTCTCCTAGTAATAGCAGGGCTAGTTGTATGTGACATATAATTAGAGCTGGGAATCAGGGCTGGCCCGACCCTACAGGGGCGGCCCTTGACGGGCCAGGGCCTAACAGGGCCGGCCCTAAAGGGCTCGGGGTCAGAAAAATTACAGTTTTTCAAAGCCCGGCCCGAGAGCATGCGGGCCAGGGCCGGCCCGCAGGGCCTGGAAGTTTTTTTCACAATATTTAACTATTTTTCCTGCGTATTTTCTTTCAGAGAGATATACAAAGTTCTAATTTAACACATAAAAGTTGTTAACATGAAAGTTTAAACACGTCTCGCGCAACAAACAAACACAGTTACTAATGCATGATTAAAGGTAAAATCATGTCCATAAATAACTCACATAAAGGCCAAAGCATAAGGCAAGAAACTAAATACTCTAACCTCTAAGCAACATTAGTATGACGACGGGTTCGGCCCGATTTTCCTGCTCTAGTGGTCAATAAAATAAACGACACAAGATATAAATTAAACAATCACAAGAAAATAAATCAAAAAATATAAAATTGGTAAGAATATTTATGAAATAAGAAATATTTTTTTTATAAGTTTTTAATTTTTAGGATCATTGATACAATATATTCTTAAGAAACATCATTAACAAAATATAAAAAAACAATAATAATATTGTCATATAAATAATTTTAAAAAATAACAAAAACATACAGGACCTAAAGGGCCGGCCCGTGGCCCTACAGGGCCGGCCCTTTTAGGCCCTCGGCCCTACAGGGCTGGCTTTCATTTTTTAGGTAAAAATCTGAGGCCCGGCCCTTGTAAATTCAGGGCCTAAACGGGCCGGCCCGACGGGCTCGGCCCGTTTTCCCGGCTCTACATATAATGGGAGAGCCACTTGTTCGGCCAAAAAATTGTTTAATATCAAATCAAAGCAATTATAATTACAAATAAAATAAAAATTATTTAAAGTATTGCACAATACACATATTTAGTTACATTTAAATTGCAAACGTATTTTGAGGTATTCGGCCGGTGAAATAGAAATAAGATGTATATCATACAAAAAACAAGTAAGATACTTTTCTAAATATGGTAGCAATTATGCAGATGTTTTTCTTGCCCCATCGAATGAAATAATCTTGGGACACACATTACTAGGCATCAGGAGAACTTGGCCCCAAAAGTAGGGGTCCAGTCGTTCGGATTTCTACGATGGCCCAACCTCTTCAAAAATGTTTTCACTGATGAGACCAGAGATGGTTTTTGAAGAAATGTTCTTCTTCCTGCTTTCGGCTTTCATAACTAGTTAAAAGAAAAGAAATCTTGCGAGAGATGGCATCAATGGCGCACACCATTACTTGCACACACTCGTTCTATCATTGATTTCACTGTGCCTGGTATTAAACATAATATAAAAAGGTGTGCGAAACTTTATGAATAAATCACACAACATAAATCTTTGGTAATGACAAATTGACACTTTTTATCAACAATTTGATGACAAATTGCACATAGTAAAATACCCGTGCTAATGTTCTTGTATGAAGTATGTGTAATTTTGAGTCAACCATATTAACGGCCTGAAAAAGTACAACTCGCAGCCCGACCAGAAGCCTGAAATAGAAAGGGAAAACCAGAGACAGCAATTTCTACATTGGTTCCATTCCAATTAAAATAGAATACAATGAACGGGTGAAAAAGATAAATAGAAAGACTGCAGCTTCCCATAGACGGAGAAGTTGCGGCAACCCGATAGAGGGATGAAACCCCAAAAAATTTCGAGGGATGTTGAAAATTATAATAATACATATAAAATAAAATTAACTATACCTTAAAAATACTATTAAATTAATTCAGTTGAAGAAAAAGAATTATTTATTACAGATAAAAAAAAGCATGCTTAACAAACTTTATTTATTTCATTAAAAAACTTCTTTTGTAAAGTCATTTCCTTGCTAGCCTATAAATAGGAGTGCTCCTCTTTTGTAAACACACACTTAAATGAATGAAAACCTTTTGGATTAGTTGCTCTCTTTCTCTCTACATGCTGTGTCCTCCCTCTCTCAAATTTCTGTTCAATTCTCACCCCCCTCCCTTGTATCCTATTTCTGTTTCCCTCTCTCCCTTTTCTGTTTTCTCTTCCCTTCCCTAAATCAGATCTGTTTTGTGTGTTCTTCGGTGTGTGTGAGTTTTACATAGGCGCCCTTTCCCAATAAACGGAGCCCATCCCTGTCCAATAAATCATCAGATAGATGTAAAATATAGAGCAAACACAAAAGCCAGAAAAGAGAGTCCTATAACGCCGTCAAGAAAATTTCTGACAGAGGGGCATACCAGGGATGGATGCTTTATAATCGAAAAAGTGCATATATTGCTCTCCAAATCACGAGAAAGCAAAATTCGCACATGTGGGACAGTCTTCCAACTCTCTCCCAGTGCTGGTTTGCAAGTACTAGAGTCTCCCCTCACCATGTGATTAGTCACCTACACAACAGATCCACTGGATTTATCATTTGAAGGATTTACAGATTATAGATGCCTAGCCATATCAACTGTTGTCTGGCTTTTATCACTCCCAACCTCACTTCCTTCTTTCTTACTGCTAACCTAGCTAATTCAGCAGAATAGTAGTAATTTTCTGAAATATTTTCTAGGTAAAAAAATTGCAAAGTAAAGTACTTAGTATCATGTTATTCTTCACGTAATGATCACATTTGCCACAAACTTGGAGGAATTTAACAACTGAGTTGGACATTCTTGTGGCCAAAAAAGTAACTTCAGTGGTTGACAGGTGTAGTAAATATGTAAATATTAGGCAGATTACATGGGATTTGATAAGATCAGAATCAGGTAGTTAATAGTACTCCCTCTAGTCCTAATTATAAGATAAAATTGACTTTTTTAGAGAAATTAAAGAAGCTAATTAAATTACTTTAGAGTATTTATATTTTTATTTTTTTCTTCAAACTAATTAGTTTGACTAATAAATTAATATATAATATAAAGATACATAACATATGATATGATTAAGTAACTTATTTAACTTTCTTAATTTGCCCAAAAAAAGTTAACTTTGTCTTATAATTAGGACCGGAGGTAGTAGTTAGTATGATTGATTTATATCCCTGATTTCTTGGGATTTCCTTGATTCATTCTGATTCGATAATATGTGTATATAATCTCACCTCCAGATGAATAATACAATCGAAGTATTCAGACTGATTTCCTCCACAACAGGAATTTAACAGAAAGTGAAAAAAACATGGGCTGCGTGAGGCCTTGATGGCTGCCTAGAAAAGTAAACAACATCTGATAAATGACCTGACAACAAATGGAGATGACTTAGAGACTATTGATTATAGGAGCAAGAGGTAGTTGTAATTCAAGTTCGGGTATGTTCCCAAAATTGACTTCAGAACAGATGAAATCCATAGCACCAAGCATCGGGATGCAACAAACAATTGTATACAAGTTACTTTCTCTAACTGAGATCAAGTCTGAAATTGACACCAAGTTCAACATAAATGACAAAGAATGAAGGAGATACAAGATGAAGTACAACATAAAAGCATTAGGCTCAGCAGCATGCTTCCTATGTCTGTTTTTATTTGAGACAGGGCCAGTTCCTTGACAATGAAGACTCAAAAAGGAAGTGATATGTCATTCCTTGTACAAAGTTAAGGTCAAACCTTCTATCAAACTATCATATGGATGGCTACACTTGTACATCAGACTGAAAACCCTCACCCCTTCCAAGAGATAAGAAGAAAAGGAATTTACTGGATGAATTTCCCGTTTAATAAAAAACTAGGATTTCAGTTGCTTTATATATCCATTTATAACTGAAAGGATTATCACCTAGAGGGAACAAAAGATAAAAGAAGCAACACTTACCAACACAGCTACATTATGCTCATGTGCTAACTTCTTTAGTAAGAACCCAACAGATATCATCAAAGCATGTCCTGAAATCACCCATAAAATGTAAACTTCCAAGTTTCAGAGCAGTTAACTAGTAATTGATCCTTTCAGCATGGAAATAAGACCTTCATAACTTGGAAAAAAGAAAAGGAAAAAAGGAGAAGATTATACATGAAAAGAGGGGCAAGCACCCGCCTATCAACTTAGGAGATTGAACTTATAACAGATGAAAAAAGAAAAGAAAAAAAAAGATCATGCATGAATAGAGGGCCAAGCAACCGCCGATCAACTAAGGAGATTGAACTTATAACAGATTATTGAGAAAATCAATAATGTAAGAGGGAGATGCCTGAAGAATGAAGATGGACAGGAACTGCACAGCTTTGTAAAATATAAACTGACCTAAATGTTGAAGATAGCATAAAAACTCTTATAGTCAGTAAAGACTGATACGAGATTATGAAAGTAAGACTAGTATGGTTCTTTACTTTTTTGTCAAGTAATTAAGAGTATCTCTCGAAGGTCAGAGCATTAGGATGCCAAGAAAGTCAAGAAGACAAACAAAAGGGCAATAAAAAGATAAAATGTAACATCATTTGAAAAAAAAGTCATGACAAGTATTGGCTAGTAAGCCATGAAATACAGAATGCAAATAGTTAACATACCTTGAGGACCACTTCCCCCAAGGATGGGGGTAATCAGTGAAGAAACTGAATCAACAATAAGCAAACGAACTTGACAATCTGATTTGAACATCTGTACGAGGATACAGTGGTCATTTATTTGGCAGAAGGAAATACAAAAACAACTAACATTAATGAGAGGTTGAGAACCTCGGATCTCAAATTGATCTCCAGCTGATGCAACACATCAAACATTTGAAAAATGCTGAACACTGAGTAACATATTATTCGGTCCAATACTTTCTGAAGAGGTTTGTGATCAGCCTAAACCAGGAGATAAGAAGAACAAATAAATGAACATGCACAGTTAAAAACAGTTAATAAACAAGAGCGAACATTATACAAAAATGTTGATACATAAGTAACCTGATCATTAAAGACAGGACCAGAGGACTGACCAACAAAATGGGCAATGCGCTGGGCCGAAAAGGAATTGCATGTGTCCAAGTATACGACAAAACCCATATGCTTCTTTGCAACAGTCGCGGCAAACTGTAGGCATGCCTACAATTAAAAAGTAAATACTTTGTATCAGAACAGATGTGATGAAAAGGAAAATGTTCGTATAATATTGAGGAAATAAGTGCCGTGCTAAAGTAGCATCATGTGCAAAATAGAACGAGGTCAAAACATATGATTTTATAGCAAACATAGTCATTGGTTCTTACCTGTGTTTTTCCAGATGAAGATGGTCCAACAAGTTCAGTTAATTGTCCTCGGCGTAATCCACCTTCAAGCAATGCATCAATCCTGAATTACACAAATTGAAACACTAGATAATTTTGTAATTTGTACAGCCCTAATTTCAACCCCATCACCAATCCATTTATATAAAGCAGATAACCAATAACAACATTTACTAGGGCTCAGTACTTAAAAACAAGAGTTGCCCCGAAGATACCCTTGACATCCGGTGGATAATGCGCGTTTATTCCGTTTAGAATCTTCAAGCAGATCCAGACCGGTCAACAATGGTCGATGCAACGCATCAATGATAGATAGGAGTTGATTGATACCCTACATACCCGACGTAAAACAGCTTGAAACCTTTTAAAAGATTTTGCAAGAGGACAAATAAATAATAATAAGAATTTGACCTCCTCGAAAGGGAGTGGGGAAGTAATAGTGTACGACTAACCTGATTTAGTCTCTGCGAAGTGGACTGCTTATCCGCAGAAGAAATCAATACATCAACATCATACAGGAGGAAGTCTTCCACTGAGAAGATGGAAACAGTGATGATGAATTAAAAAAGCGTTGCATGGTGGAAACGAGCAATTAGGATATATAAAAATGGAAATAGGTTTCCAGAACCCGAATAGTCGGAGCCACAAATTAGAATTCCACAGAGCTTGTAAGAGGTACTGTGGGAAATTGCAGAAGAAAACAGGTGAAACGTACCAGAGAAAATGCCGTGGGAAGCACAAAAAGCTTGGAAGACAGAATCAACGAGTGGATACTCTTGCTGCAGAGATTTCAACGAAGCCATTTGCTCTGCTCCCAAACCCAACGGAGTTCAATAAATATTTCAAGGAATGAATTTGCCGCTCAGAGGTTATTACATAATTAGGAAGGGAACAAGTTTGGGGAAGTAAGGATTATATATATGTTATTAATTATTAATCTTTTTTGTCAGAATTGTTAATCGAATCTAATCCAATTTAATATAAATCCGATCTCTATCGATTTTTATAATACCTAGAGCTAGAATTAGAATTAAAATGAGATAATAAGCTCTCATGTATACTCAATTTTTTTAATTTATATAATTTAATGTTAATTTTAAAAATTGATTTTTGTTCTCGTTTAATTAAGAATGTTTTTTTGGCAAACCATTTAATTAAGAAGCTACCGCATGACTGTGGGGAACATGTCGCTGAATGAATAAAAAGGCCAAGGCCGTTTACTTTGCCATCTCCAATTCATCTCCAGCATCTGCATCCGTATCCAGCCATTACCATCGGCCACTAAACTCTTTCTCTCTCAGACTACTCCAGTGCCACCACACACCGGCCGTAAGCTTCGACACTTCCGCCTTCGTACTTCCCCAGGTTCTCTCATCTTTCCCTATCTATCTACTGCACATAGCTTGGGACTTGTTAAATCTCTCCTTTGGAATATTTAAGCAAGTTTTTATGAGCTCGCTAGTACGGGATTCAGCTCTGCCATTCGTTCTTGGTAGCCTTTAGCATAATTGCATGAAAGAGAAAGGATCTCGCCTTGCTTTTCGTCGAAATGTACTTGATTAACAGCGTTAGCTTGAGTTGTTATAGATTTTAAGGACAGTAAGTGCTTGAAATCTTCAAAGGCGGATGCATGTTGGATTACTGGTTCTTTAACAGTTCATTTAATGAATGGAAGTGAACGAAATCGAAAGGATTCTCAAAAGTCATTAAAAGATGGAAGAACGAAATGGATAGTATACTTATAATCATGTTTTTGTTTGAACGGGAACACAATGCGTTGGGAGCGGAAGGAAACAACTTTTATATAATTGTCTTGTTTTTATGTTTCCTTTTTACGTTCATAGTTTAAAATTGGAAATTCATACTATGTCATAAAATTTTTAAAAGTTTTACACTTTTTAGCCACTTTATGAGAAGAAAGGAAATCAATAACAATCAATATGAATTCTTAAAATCTATAGTGAGTTGCATTCATCACAAGATGTGAATATTGCAACATATTTCTCAGACTCCTCAGTGCAATGCATAGGAACCCACTGTCATGTGTCCCACGTAGTTAGGAGGAAGAATTGCCTAGTGAACATCTCATTCAATCAAGTGTAGATTAAAATCTCCTAGTGAGAAGGAAATTTGTTAAAGTTACATGCTCAAGACATTTTCAAAGCATTACAGAATAATAAGAGAATCTATAGGAGAAAATAGGATATGGTAACTTTGAAGACTATTTTCTGAGTTAGTGAACTTTTATGCAGAAAAATTGTATTATCTTAAGTTCATTTTCTAAATTCAGGATTTCATGCCGTATTTGACAAGATACAGCAATCAAAAGGAGTTCAAATGCTTGTATTTTTTAGCATATGGTTCAGGATTACTTGCCGTATATGACAAGATACAGCAATCAAAAGGAGTTCAAATGCTTGAATTTTTTAGCATATAGTTCATTTTCTAAATTCAGGATTACATGCTGTATATGACAAGATACAGCAATCAAAAGGAGTTCAAATGCTTGTATTTCTTAGCATAGATTTTTGGTTTGGAGATACCAGCTTATTCTTGATGCAGTGTTCTGCTAATCTGTTCCGTAGTGGTTTTGGCTTGACTCGTTATTTCCAATCCTGAAGTTCAATTTAACCATTACTTTATGCTCACAAGTCATGTATGCTGTTTAATTCTGCAATTTCACACTTTCTGATGCGTATTGCCTGTGTATGCCTCTTCTGCCTTCATAGCAATCCTCAAGAATGAGGCATGCCAAGGAAGAACCACCAACTTCCCGGGTGAGTGCTTGCCACTTAAAATTTAAATTAAAGCCATGAGCGCCCCCCCCCCCCCCCCCCACAAAAACAAAAAAAAAAACAAAAACCATAGTTTGGTTCCATGAACTACCGACGGAGCTTGAATAACTTATATTTATATTCTTGACAGGCAACTGACATAATATCAGCTGTGAAGGAGTTGCATAGACTTAACTCTCAGGAACTCCATAGATTATTGAGGGACTCTGAAAATTTTACTATTACCTATCTTGCTGAAAAAGGATCTCTGATAAAGGTGGTCTTAATCTCAGTATCAGAATGCCAATTTGTCTAGTCTCTTGTTAAACTTCTGTATCTAATTGCGCGTATTTACAGGTTGATATGGAAAAACTTGCAGGGTCTCTTCCACTGCACCTTACTGCAGTGCTAATCTCATCCAACAGAGATGAGAAAATGTTCAAATACTTGTTATGCGGCCTTCGTCTCCTCCACTCCTTGTTTGATTTAGCTCCTCGGCACTCTAAGCTTGAGCAGGTTGGTGATATATTCCACTTCTTCCCCTCCCCCCATCTATCTTCCGGTGGTAAAGACCTGTTATTGAGTTGTGGAAGATATGATGTTATTGCAAATCCACAAAAACAAAGACATTGAAGGTCATATGCAGTGTTAAATAATGGTTTGATATGACTCTTTGGTTGGTCGGAATGACCTATCATTAGAGATAAAGAAAGATGTGCATTCAGTGGTAACTTTTATGATTATGTGTATTCTAGAAAGTGATTGATGAGGGAGTTAATGTAGAACCAATTTCTCTCTTCAGGTAGTCATCTTATCTGAATCCATTCTGGACCTTTACTGTTAGCTCCGATATATGCCATATTTTGATTGAGAGGCACAAATATTATCTGTTACAAATATTTTTAATTTAGGGGCATGTATATAACTTGATAGTTATATTTTAAAGTTGTAATATTCTCCTATTCGTGTTTCTTATTGACAGTAAAATGATCAGTTGTGTTAAATTATAGGGAGAATCACCTAGTCAGATAACATGGCAAGAATATTTCTAATTTTGGACCATTAGCCACTATTCTTTTTGTTAATGTTCCTAAATCAATAAAATTGCACTAAAGGGTTCTCACCTGGTGAGATATAGCTTTTTGTTTTTGTAAAGGGTTATGGCTTGGGAGCTCTCCCATTAATCTTGATTTTGCAAATATGAAAGTTTATGTAACTATGTGATGGTATAACCTGATTTCTCTGATTAATGTCCTTGGAATATGATTGCAGATTATTCTAGATGATATGAAAGTATTGGAACAGCTGATTGACTTGGTTTTCTATATGTTAGTTGTTCTGGGTGGTTACAGACAGGTTTTCTCCAGTTCTTGTCTTTGCAGTTTAATCTTATGTACTGTTTAACTGTATTGAGAGTAGTGCTCATGTTGCAGGAAGAGCATGCTTTTAGTCTTAAGTACCTTGTGTATTCAGCTCTTGTGGCATGCAATTTATATTTATTAACAGGGTTTATATCGACACAATGGCAAGATCTTGTACATGTATTGGTTGTGCACCCTAAGGTACAACTTGACTTTTGCTTCACTATCATCTGGAATTTAAAAATCATTCTTTTATTGGATATTTTTGTCGTAGCTGATGAAGCAATATTTTATCTCAAAGCATTTGAAAGCCATTTTTTTCTTCATCATCTCATATTTGTCAAACTTAATTTCTAGATTCCTCCCTACACTTTAACAATTAATGTAACGATGCAACTATGCCATGACTTATTATGAAGTTTTGTGAGACAGGTTGACTTGTTTATGGATGCAGCCTTTGGGTCAGTTCGTATGGTAGTTAGGTGTCTTGAGATTACACTTTTAACTTACCATCAAGTTTTATCCTGGGAATCCAATCTGACTTCAGAACGAGCAGTTTATCATCTCTGCCAGCAGTGTGAGGCCTCTCTGCAATTTCTACAGTCCTTATGCCAACAAAAATTGTTCAAAGAACGCCTACTCAAGAATAAGGTTCTTTGAAACTTGACTTGGCTTTATACTTTGGTGCAAATGAATCGCCGTGACTTTAGTTAGGGGTGTTTCTAAATTTAGATCCGAGATGAGAAACACTTGACTTTTTAGACAATGAAGCGTCCTTAGGACTCTGGCTGGATCTTATGTATATTTCATAAAACTCTGTATCTGTTGCTTAGGGAACTTCAATTAAATCGACCAGTTTCAACTTTTGTGTCTTTCTTAATCACAATATATAGTATTACTATCCAAGTCCAGGAAGGAAATATGCAAAGTTCGTCTTAAAATTAAGTGACCTTAATCCTGAATGAAAATGTCTCATGAAAGGAATGCATTCCATGGTAGCATTATTAAATGTTTACTCCGTATAAAATGGAGCAACATTCTTGTTTTGTTACTTTTAAGACTGTCAAATCTTCACCATCTTGCTGTTCTACCTTTCTCTGGCATCACCAACTGAAATCTCTTCGTGTGTGGGAGGGCCTTAAAACGACGTTCCCTAGAATCTGATAGAGAGAAGCTTTGCATTGGAAAGTGGGAAAACATATTGTCAACTAGTTTTCAAACACTTTAAAGTGGATCTCACGCAGCTTTACAAGTTGTTTTTCACTTGAAGTTGCACCTCTTGATACCTCTTTGGATAGGTTTCGCAGGGCTTCCAAAAAGAAGCGGAGCTACAGGTTCCATTGCCCTCTAAATTTGCTTTGATAGGATTATCAATATAACTATCTTGAATCATGTTGAATAGATTTTATATCACGTTTTCCATTTTCGTAAGGAAAAAGCTAAACCTAACACCTATTTGCTTGGAATTGATCAAACCATGCAGACATATCTAATTCCCCATTTCAAAATGGTCAAATATTGGGGATTTATTTCTGATGCTTAGCAGCAATAGTGTCCTTATTATTTATCTGGGAAGAAAGACATCAACAAATCATTCTTTCTTATATAGCCATAATTATGTGAAAAGAACTACGTATTTTGAACTGTTGCCTTGAAAGCTTTTAATTTGAGAATCTATCCCTATTCTAGCCTTTTCTTATACTTATCTGGATTCCCACTTTTCCTTAAATGCTTTGCGTTGAACTCTCATTGTTTTTGGTACCAAGTTGATCACGTAACCTGTACGTAATAATGGATAATAGTTAGTGAAGGTGTTGTGGAGTGGGGGGTTATTCCTTAAGTTGCCAAGGGCTTCATTCAAGCTGACAGCTTGTTATGTAGTCACTAATTGTCATTGTATCGGTTTGTTTAATTGATGAGAGACACTATACCTTGTGAATATATGAACTGCATATATTTTTAATTTATTTCAGGAACTATGTGGAAAAGGGAGCATCCTTTTTCTGGCTCAATCCATCCTGAAATTAAACATGGAATCATCTTTTCCAACTAAGATTGTGGCAGCTATATCTAGGCTAAAAGCTAAAATACTTTCTATTGTGAGTATGATGGCAAAATCTGCTAGAAGTCATTTTTTAAATTGAATTTACTGCAAGAACGTAAACATTGATATTAATACTGCCACCACTCTCATGCTGCA
The DNA here is from genome assembly GCA_963242795.1 of Inga leiocalycina. NCBI lineage: Eukaryota > Viridiplantae > Streptophyta > Magnoliopsida > Fabales > Fabaceae > Inga > Inga leiocalycina. The sequence continues at coordinate 62,913,346 of OY725329.1, forward strand.
GCTTCTAAGTTTATGTGAAGCAGAAAGCATTTCTTATCTTGATGAAGTTGCTTGCTCGTCACAGAGTTTAAATTTAGCCAAATCTGTTGCTTCAGAGGTTAGTTCTCGGCTGGTGGCCTGTAGTCTAAAATGTTTAAGATAAAAGGCTCCACTTTTTTTTTATAGAATTATTACCTGAAAAATCATATAACTTTGGTCTTATTAGCCTTTCTGCTGCTTGCATATTTTCATTATTATTTACAATTATGTTACTTGTCAACTGAGGATGGACCTCTGAGCTGACATTCAGTACGAATTGTTGAGTCAAAAATACAAGTTCTTCCATTAAATCTCAAAACCACTCTTGTGCATGGTGGTGAGCAGAAAGTGCTCGTGCCTTGGTCAAACTTGAAAATTTGTCTTTTTGAGCCTGCACGTTGATCTCCCGCATTGTCTTTCTTCTGTATTGAGCATGGCTATGTCTTCAATCTCAGTATTGTGCTTTAATGTAATCCTTGTTATATAGGTTTTTGGCTTACTAAAGACTGCTTTTGGAGGAGATCTTAGACATCGTGCTAATGACAGAAGTTACCCAATGGGATGCTTACAGCTCAATGCCATGCGTCTAGCTGACATCTTCTCTGATGATTCAAACTTTCGATCTTACATGATAAGTTGTTTTGTAAGCCATCATATTCAGAATATAAAAAGTTATCATACTTTTATACAATTGATGTTACTGTTGATATGCCAATGCAATGGTGCGAGCTCGTGTATGTGTTTTTTTTTTGGGGGGGGGGGATGAAAAATGGTCAAATTAAGTCATATTTTGCTCACTAAGATTTCGTCAATGCATTTCTTGATTTTCCTGATGTTATTCATTCTGCTCTCAAGACTTTGATTATTTCCTGATGTGACTGCAGACCAAAGTTCTGACAGCAATATTTTCACTGTCCCATGGGGATTTTTTATCTTGTTGGTGTTCACCTGATCTCCCCGAGAAGGAGGAGGATGCAACTCTTGAATATGATATATTTGCTACTGTTGGATGGATTTTGGATAATACTTCTTCACTCGATTTGTTGAATGCAACGCCTTTGGAATTCAACTTAACTCATAACAGCATGCCTCAGGCTTCTTATGCGCATCATAGGACTTCGTTATTAGTCAAAGTCATTGCAAATCTTCATTGTTTTGTTCCCAACATATGTGAAGGTCCGTTCTTTGCCTATGCACTGCAAACTTATTGAAGAAATTTGATTGATTTGCGGATTTATACATCTAATGTAATTTATCTTTTTTTTTTTTTAATGTAATTTGAATCCCCAGAGCAGGAGAGGAATCTTTTTGTCCTCAAAGTTCAAGAATGCTTGCAACAGGATCTATCTAGCTTGCTGCCTGGATTTTCTTTTGCTTCTGATTCTCCTAAAGCTGCCACTGCTTGCAAGAATCTCCGTATGTATTGTTTTCAATCCATTCTTATTGTGGAATTACAGTTAATATATCATTACTTTCTCACAAGTGACTTGTTTTTGTAGGTTCATTGTTGAGTCATGCAGAATCATTGATTCCAAACTTTTCAATTGAGGAGGATGTGCAACTTCTGAGGTTTCTTTTTCATCTTTTAATTCCCCTAACGTCAACTTCAGTTTAATTAATTTCAAATAGTTGTTTCAAACTTTCACTGGTAAATAATGTCAATAGATCCCATGATTAATTCTTGAGCATTGAAGCAGATTCTGGTGACATCATATGCCACTTGAATCTAATTGGAACAGGGTTTGATCTGAGCTGATTGAGGAGAGCCTATATTACCTCTTCCTCCCTTTAACTTTGAAAAAAGTTTTTTCTTGAATGCATTTGATATCATAAGAGCATTGCTTGAAAACATATACATAAATATAGTCGGATCATATAGTTCACGAGGACAACTTTATATTTCATGTCTTAACAGATATTTGTATATCCAAATTGTTTGCAGGGTGTTTTTTGACCAATTACAATCTCTACTTTCTTCTGTTGGATCCGGAGAAAATCGTATTCAAGTAAATCACAGTCCTATATTCCGAGCAGTTGTTATTTCTGGTTGCTTATGAATTTCCTTTTAAATTTTCATTGTAATAGTTTTGTTTCCTTCTACTCATGGCCTTTCTTAATCAGTTTTAAATGTTTCAAAATCATTCAACTGGAAAACTCAGGACAATAAAGTTGACAAGTCATTGCCTTTGGATAAGTTTTCAAAACTCAACATCAATGAACACTATCAGGTTTGTGCTTAGTCTTTTTTTATTAAGTAACAACTCTAAAATCATTCAGTTACCACATTATATGGCTATTCGTAAATGAGAGTAACATAATTAGTAAATTTTTGTTTGAGTTATGTAGTTATTTTGTAGCTTCTCCTCTACATTCTCCCTGACAAATGTTTGGTTCCATTTAGGAGGCTCAGAGTACAGGAAGATGCTCGCCAGCTTTACAAGGAAAGGAAACTACTGATCTTAATGAGAAGAGTAGTAACTTAAAGGAAGGAGTTTCAGAAAGTTCTGCATTTCCAGTTGCAGACCAAGTTAATAGCAGAGATGTAGACATAAGTAAAGGTGATGACATGAATGGGCAAGATCTAGTAGAAGATAAAGGTATATCCAGCAAGACTGCATCTGGAGGTGCAGTAGATATGGACAAGGATACTCAGAATGTTGACACCAGTGGTTCAGATACTAGTTCTGCAAAAGGAAAGAATGTTACTGATCACATGGACAACATTGAGCTCTCAAAATCAAGTGATAATATTAAAAAATTTGGAGTTGGAGACAATCCTGAGGATGAAAAGGTTGATACTGTACAGAGGAGGAAGCGAAAGAGAAATATAATGAATGATAAACAGGTGACAATGATTGAGAGGGCACTGTTGGATGAGCCTGAAATGCAGCGAAATGCTGCTGCGCTACAATTATGGGCAGAAAAATTAAGTCTTTATGTATGGTCAATACAACCCAACACACATATGGACTATTTTATTAACCTAACTTCATCTGACTTTCCTGCTTTTTTTTTTTTTTGGCAGGGTTCTGAGGTTACATCTTCCCAGCTTAAAAATTGGTAAGAATGCCTCATATTTACTCATCAAATGTTTGGTGATTTGATTGTTTGCCATGGTTGATACATGGAATTGGTTGTATAAGAAGTAAATATCTACAAAAAGAAAAGGAAAAGAAGAAAGAAATAGTAAAGAAAACAATGACAAAAGAAACAGAATGAAATCTGCAATCGAAGTTTATGTATTTTGGAATTCAGAGGTATAAATCAAGCTTTGTCCACATAGGATGACATAGCAAAGACTTTCTTACCAAATTATATTCATATCTTGTGTAAGTCGTGCCCGATTGAAAAATTTTATTTGGTACTGGCCTTTCCCCTCTTATTTTTCTTAGCAATCTTTCATGTCAAGAAACCATAATCTGATTGTTGAGGCCTTGCTTTGTAAGAGCACAAATATTGAAGTGTAATACTTAATCGGTTTCTTTAACCTTTAAGCTGATGCTATAGGGGTATATCTGGTCTGATTTATATAATACTCATGTTTGTATGTCTATCATGTCAGGTTGAATAATCGAAAAGCAAGGCTAGCCCGCACGGCTAGGGATGTTAAAGCAGCAGCTGATGCTACTGACAATTCAGTCCAAGACAAGCAAAGAGGACAAGTTGGGTCCTCTGAGTCACCTGGCAGTCCAAGTGAAGCATCTAACGCAAGAAAAGATCTTCTAACTCTTGCCAGAATAGCTTCTTCTGATAACCCTGACTCTTCACTGGCTGAAGTTGATGGTGGCCCTCCAGAATTTTAGGGCAGGCTGGTCGGTCTGTTGTCATTGAAATTTGTACATCTGTATGGAGAGGTTCGTTAAGGTAAGGCCTTTCATTTTCAAGTGCAGGGTAAGTAGTATGGGAAGTGACGGCTATTTGTTAGGAGTGTCTTACTGTACAAATGAAGTTTTTCAGAAAAAAATTAGCAATGTGCAATTAAGCCTTTATTCAAAGGTTTGGGGTTGGAGAAGGTGGGTTAATGAGATGTAGTTTTATGCGATTTAGAAACATGAAGTTGTGAATCACTGAACTCCCCCTGCCAATTAACCTTCTTACAAGCACTTTCCCAGTTATTTTCTTTCTGAACCGGAAGGATCACGTCAACGGACACCTAAAAAAGAATTTATAATATAGTTATCACATCGGGAATTCTCGAAATATTCGTTGCCCGTATGTGTTTTGTGAAGTCGTGATTAAAAGCATTGATCGTGTTTTTTTTCCAAGTTTAATTTCCTTCAATAACATCTTCTGCACTCGTGTGAGATAGTAAAGGAGCCACGATTGCCCTAATAGGACTCGAAAAGATGATTTGTGGTAGTGGATTATTGATGACAAATAACTAAAATTTATAAGTGAATCAGTCGAAGTCAAGAGCCTGAATTCGTCTTCGCGTGCGTCCAAAACAGCGAAGTTGCCCAAGCATGCACATGATGATTGGCCTGATTTACTCAATTTGTAAAATCAAAACATATAGCTAAAATCCTCTCGGACGGATAACTACCACAGGAAACATAACCAGTATATATCCCATAAACTAATCTTTGGCATCAATAACATTGGTTATTAAATGAATAACAAACCAGGGACATCACAATTCACAAACCCTCTACCTCCCTTTATACTCATTCCAGACACCCAGCCCCATGAACAAAATGCAAGGGCAAACGCTCACGTTTCAAACTGTAAAGCTTTCGTTCGTCGTCAGTAAGTCAATAAAATATATATCCCCTACGGAAAGTTTAGGGGTTGACGTCCTCTGGGCTCTCAATTGTCTTGACGGTGGTAACAAACAGCCTACTGCTGCAGGCGATGTCAGATTTTGTGACAACCCACATATGTTATCCATGACATGAGACTTTGGATGTGCCGTACTGAACATAAAACTGGAGCTGCCTTACCGATAAAGACACAGGGTATCAGGCAACATGTTAGAGAAGACATTGGACCCCTATCATGGAATTGACTTTACATTAGAACCCTCGCTTTGCATGGGTTCTGGAGATGGGGTCTTTTGGGGTGCCTTCTTCAGGAAGCTTTTAGTGTAGAGGGAGCCAAAGACAATGACCTGATTATGAACAAGTGTTACTACGTTTTTAATAATACTCTTTAGACAAAATGCTTAGAAAGAGTAAAACTGCGTCTTACAGCTCCAAACCACTGTTCCAAGCTAAGAGGATGGGCAAACCACGCACATGACAGCATAATGCTCACCAACTAAGGCAATTGAAATGAGAAATGGTAAATCAGATGAATAACTGCAGGACATTGTGAAATGATTTGTTTAAAGCCATGTTTACCTGTCTTGTAGTCATTATAGTAGCAAATGTTAGAGCGCCAAAAGTGCGAATTGTGTAGGAAATAAAAAATTGACTAATTGTGGCAACCTGCAAAAATCCACATAATAAAATAACTTTTTTAGTGAATTAAGGATCAAGCAGTATGATATGATAATTTGTTCAAATAATCAAATTAAAATGAAAAAGGAGAAATATTACTTTTGTCCCTAATCTTTTACTCAATTATTAATTTAGTCAATGAACTTTGACTCAATACAACTTGATCTCTATAACTTTTTGATTCAAAACAACTCAATCCTTATAATTCCTCGACTCAATAAACTGTAGTCTGAGGACTGAGTTGTTCTGAGTCAAAATTCAAGAACTGCATCAATAATTGAGAGAGTTCAGGAATTAAAAGTTGTACTTTCCCCAAAAACAAGCATACACAACATTATCAGCACTCGATTATATTTACAGCAAGAGGAAGCCAACTTACTGTTGAAAGCAATGCTACATCAAAGAAACAATCATTATGGCGATAAACAAACTCGACTGCTGGCACTAAATGTCCTTGTAAGATAAGGCCTACATAAGAACATACCAAATGTAATAAGAATAACTTTCACCAACCATGCAGTAGTTGTGAATATGGACCAAAATATTATGGCTGTAGGAAATAAAACCCCATATTAAAAAGAAAAGAAAAGCGGAAAAAAATGTTTCGCAAGCTTAGAACGCTGGCCAAGTACATACTGTAGGCTTAACTAAGAAATATGTGTTTTCATTGTACTTCTAACGCCTAAAGAACGTTTCTCATTCTGAATGCTTGGGGTTCATTGGTGAACTCTCTAGGTTATTGCAGATTGTAGAGAATAAATTTATCCTGAACACTTCAGGTTTCAAAATATCATCCAGAAATCCTAAATAATAAATCTAAGACGAATTTTCACCCTAAAAAAATTTATGACAATTTTTCATTAAAACCTACCTGTCAGGCTAAGAACACAAGAACAGAACGTAACATAGAATATCTGGTTATGTATCTCCATGTCATAACCTTTAAACAGCTTATCTTGGAACGTACTTGTAAACCCATCAAACCTATTAAATACAAACAGATCAACACCTAAGCATTCAACACATTCTCAAAGTTAATTGGTAAGAGCACAAAATTAGTTATGAGGAACAATATGAAAAACGTAAGAACTCAAAGGGACCAAATGAAGCTTAAGAATAGCATGCTTGTTTCAGAGTTCAAATCATCAATACCAGTCAAACCAACAAGGATTTAATATAATTACATTGAGTGTAGTTAAAGAGGGGAAGAGGGGGGAAATCCGAACTGTCAGGTAAGTAAGCTACACTTTCCCCCCAGCACTGAGAATAGTTTAACAAATAAAAGGGGACATGTCATATGAGCAAAGGCAGTATTCATGTTTGAAATTTTTTACAAGTAAATATTAAATCACTCATCAAAATAAAAGGCATTATTTTTGTAGCCATACCCAAGATAACCAATCATTAGGAAAGCGCCCCACGAAGTATTTTCCCTTCCTCTACCATATGGGCTTATGTCAGGTCCTGCCTACATGAACAACGAATTAATGTTTTAGTTTATTACAACAATGTCCTGAATTATTAAAGTTTGTATGAATGATCAATCGAGCAAAAGTAACTAAAAAAATATTTTAGAACTATAACACCCCCCCGCCCCCTGGCTCTCAACTTTTTCTCTCCCCCTCATCCTATTCCTTTGATGAGAATCTATGCGGAATCAAATACCAATTCAATTACTCACCTCATAGTACTCAATGTGGGACTTAGGCATCTCAAACTACTTGCCCTCCATTAATTAGCCCTCTGTGAGGGTAAAGCATCCCAATGTCTACACTATATGACACTTCATTTGGCTTCTTTGCATGTCAAAACTCTATCAATTAAAACCCTCCACAAATAGTCTTTTTCGGAATTGCCTGCCATTAGCTTTGATACCAATTGATGGGGACCCTCCGTCCCTAACAAACTAGCTATTGGTGAGGGAAAGCCAACCTACATATGTACCCTATAGAGCATCTATACTACTTAATGTGAGATTTAGGAATTTCATGCTATCTTGGTCTCTATCATAATCGTGGATGGCTTCTCTCCACTAAGTCGACAGTCCATTTCAGTCTATTGCAATGGTAAGCCGTCCAATTAAATTTGATGATTCAAAGTTAACTGTTGTTAAAAGAAGAAAATACAAGTTGGGGAGAGAGAACTCTAAATAACTGACGAGCCAACTATCCCAAAGTTCCCTTCACAAAAGTTTTTCACCTTGTCAAGAGCTTTAAATCAAGCCGCCTCAACTGGATTTTTCTAGAAAAAGTTATGAATTTTTTAAGTGAAAAATCTGGAGATGACCAAATGCATAGTAACCGTAGCTGAAAAGAAGATTTTGAAACTTTTGGCCCTTTATAAACCCTAATTGGCTCTAAATGGACTTAGTAGGACAAATTCTAAGTACAAAGTTACATTGGAAAACACCAGGACCTTTTCAGGTAGAAGAATTTAGTATCCTTTTTTCTTATGGGCAAAATATTGCTATTGGTATTGACTCAGAGAATGATTCAGAACGATATGAGAAGTTCATTTTAGTAAAGTTTTGTTTCATTTTTATTGATCCACTGTTTAGTGGGAAAAATTCGTTTATGTAATTTTAGGTGCATATAGCCATATAGGCGTTCATTGTTGATTCTCTGATAGAAATTAACCAAATGTAGAGAGAACGAAGACGAGAAAAAAAGAAACTTAAGGACCAAAGAAAAAAATAATTACAGGATATAGAATGAATATTGAGCAGCCCAGTGTCACCAAAAATGCGAAGACATAGTCATGTCCCACATATCTCTTCTGCATTATGATAGTGCCCCAGATCTGTATAAAGTATAGATGCAGAGTCAAATAAGTCTTGAGTAAAAAATTCAGTGGAAGATATCAATGAACCATGAAAAATGTCGAAGCACGGTAAAATAAGACAAAAGTATAAAGATTTCATCTAACCTTTGATCCAGAAAAAGCTGGGAGGGAATGGAATTTTAGAAATCAAGAAGAAGATAGTTTGACATGTTTGTATCCTTACAACACATCTATATTACTCAGGAAACTATCTCTTTTGTATGCCAAAGGAACCATAATACAAATCAAGGATTATATGACCAAAAAAACAGAGACTGGATTGGTGATATGCCAAATATACCAATCAGCTAAGAGTCACATTTCTCACAATTGAAGAAATTCAGTATTAATGAGTAGAATAATCGTGACAAGAAGTAGCTGAAATATTCCAAAGCTAAAATTTGACTTACCATAACTGGGATCATTTTAGCACACTTTGCAAGAGTCTGAACTGGGAAACTGACATATTTAAGGGCCTGGATCAAGCAATATGATCATCAACTTTTGACTGATAAGGATAGCAAGTTTATATGAACTTCAAAATGAATCGATACGCAGAAGGAATGCAGCTTACCTCATACTGACAAGTTGTGGTCAGAATGTTTGTCACTGACACAACACAATACTTGTAAATAGGAGCAGCTGGAGTTATTTTCTTTTTACTTGCCTGTAATAAAGTTTGAAAATAACAGGGTCACAGATGATTCAAACTCTACAAATGCAGGTTGCAATTTAAACCACTACAAAGTGTGTGACACAACCAACTGCGTTTATGCGGCTAAACCAGAGAATTAAAGCAATGCATGCACATGAAAATATTATTCCATATAAGATCAGCTTACCAGTAAGGAACCAGCAGAAACAGCAGTTGTTGTGATGCGGTTGCAGAAAACAAGAAACAGTGAGTATTTGAAGTACTCCTTATCTACCCCATAAGGAACTCTCATGATCTTTTCCTGCAAGAACAAAATATATATATATAAGTACACTGGTTTTTTTATATGTTAAACTATGGAAAACCAAAGAGCTGTTATTATCCGGCGAACAAGACGAAAAGAAGCTGCAAGTTAACTGAAAGTAAAGATTATTGAAGAAACAAATGATTGAAGAAGAGCTGAATCTAATTAGTTCGAACCACTAATGACAGGTATTTACATTACACAGCCAAACAACCATCAAGAGGTGTAAAGATTTAAGGATGGCTAATCAAGAGATGAATCTAATTTGTTACTGACTTGTTAATGATGGCTAATCAAGCTTGTTTTTTCCAACAAAGTAAACATTCTGCATTCACTCGAAAAAAGAATTAAAAAAATCTACAGGTAATGGCTTCTTGAGACATTTATTCAAATAGAACCGCCAGTGGTATTTCGGAAACTTCTTTTTTAGGCCTAAACAACAAAGAATACATGAACATGCGAATTAATTACATGTATCACACTAGAAAACCACACTTGGGTTGGTCAAGCTCACCAGAAATAAATGGATAATCAATACGATTCATTAAATTATTGGATTTAGACAAAATGTACTAAAAGACTCTCAAATTCAATGTGAAAGTCGTTAAAATCAACAAATCGAGGACAATACTACGGTTCGAATCCAATGAAATAAGCGAAATCAGCATTTCTGTGAAAGGATTCAGATTCAAACCTGCAGAATGAGAAAAAAGCAAGCAGAAATGAGAAGACGTCGATAGAACAAACCTGCAAAACACCATAGGTGACGAGTGTGACCATGATTCCCGACACCGCAAATATTCCTTTACACAACTTGTTTTCCCTCCAATCACCTGACAGAGAAGAGGTTAATCCCGCCATAGCCCAGGAACGACACGCACATAGAACATACGAAAACCTGGAAATAAGAACACAGCCAGGAAAAGTGGCGCGAAAGAGAAGTGGATAGGGCGGGACACTAAGCTTGGAGAGACCGGACAAAGGGAACAGCGTGCTCTGATTTTTACCTCGAGAGTGTAAACGTTATACTGAGAGTTCGAAAAACAGAACAGAAAGGGATTGGCCCTCTCAGCCTCAGGCGTCCCGCTTTCTCCGCCGAGCCTTTCTAACACTTGGGGCTGCCACGTCAGCCTCCCCCTTCACTAAAGGGTCAACGACTCTCGGAATGGGACGGTTCTTCCTTTGACTGATGGGCCCAACTGATGGGTCATCTGAAATAGGTCATACCCGTTAGTGCTTCATGGATTCAGATCAAATCTCCTGGATCCAAAATGCATTCACACGGAAAAAAATGGAATAAAAAAAATTTGATTTTATATGTGAAATGTCTTTCAGTCCCCTAAAAAGCTAATAAGAAAAAATAAGTGTAACTGAGGGTTTAAACTTTAAACATCATAATAAAAAAATCAAGTCAAGAAAATTTTTTTAATTAGATTTGACAACATTTGAATTCACCCCAATAATATCATATATTAAATATTTGTATGAAAAAAGGTACTATTGATAATAATGACAAAAAATAAATACAATAAAATATTTACAACTTGATTCTTACTCTCTTAGAAATAATTTTTAATTGATTAAACTAAGGGGTCCCATATTCACACCATACCTCATTTCTACGTCAAAACCACGTAGCCACTCATTGTTTTTAAATTGTCAGTAAGAATAAGCTGTATTATTCAGATTTTAGATTTTGTGTTAGTTTAAACGAATTGATAATGATCAGCATCTTACCAAAAGGACAAAGCACGTACGGTGGGCAATTTTCAGTTTTTCTTGCTTCCTATTGGTGTTCATCAGAATCGTGTAGGTGTGAGCTATTCGACAATCCCACGCAACTTGTGTTAGCTTGTGGCCCAGAGCCTAACTACATTACTAGTTATAATTATAGGATAACGTTTCCGTGTGCAAAAAAGAGTTCACAAGACCCCAACTAGTGGTGGTTCTTCTTTCATTTTTTCCCCCTTTTTACTACTGTTTTGGTCACAACAGTCACCTGAAAAGAAAGTTGAAGTTATAGGATTTGATGAAACCATAAAAACTAAAAAACGAAAACTCTCAAGCCTCAGTTGATGGATTCTGCTTCATTCCCTCGCTTCTTAATCTCCCATGTCATCTTCAGCTCAAGGTAGTGTTTTAATCTTTTTCCTTTTCTGATATGAAAGGTGAAACCATTGATGTGAGCGTTGAATTTAAGAATGGCATGGATATTTTGTGGCAGCTTGAATCGCTCTTCCTTGACAGCTCAGAGTACAAGAAATGGCTTGTGGAAGAAAAGGCTGTGTGAAGTTGGAGTGGGAAACTCATATGGTGAAAGCAGCATGAAGAAGAACGAGAATGGGTCGGTGTTTGGTGCGATGGACGAGTCATCTTCAGCACCATTTGGAACATTAGACGCAGAAATCACACCAGAAACTGCAGATTTCTTTGTAAGTGATGCAGAAGGTGATCCAGATTGCCCCACCAAAGGTTACTCGTCCATTGAGCAGGCTCTTAATGCACTACGCCAAGGGAAGGTTGGTCTCATTATTATACTTGTTGCTCATTGCCTCTCAAAGATTCTATATGTACCCCTTCTGTTTACAAAACTGTTAAAAAATAAATCAATTTATGATGAATCTCTAATAATAAAATGCATGGGTTTGCGCTAGTTTGTGATTGTGATAGATGATGAAAATGGGGAAATAGAAGGGAATCTTGTAATGGCTGCATCGATGACTAGTCCAGAACATGTGGCCTTCATGATAAAGCACGGATCAGGAATTATTTCTGTGGGCTTGAAGGATGAGGATCTTCAAAGATTGAAGCTTCCTCTTATGTCTCCTGATTCTGAATTTGAGGATTCTTCTGCCCCAGCTTTTACTATCACTGTGGTATGTTTCATAGTCTACAATCCTGCTTGTGAGCTTGCAGCAACAAACAGTACCATTTATAGTTTTGTCCTTTGTGTGTGTTTAGGATGCAAAAGCTGACACTTCCACGGGTGTATCAGCTGCAGATAGAGCAAAGACAGTTATTGCTCTGTCATCTCCAGACTCAAAGCCAGAAGATTTCAGAAAGCCAGGTCATGTGTTTCCCCTTAAATACAGAAATGGTGGTGTTCTTAGAAGAGCAGCTCACACCGAGGCTTCTGTAGATTTGGTCACCATGGCTGGCTTGAGGCCTGTCTCTCTCCTTTCAGCTCTTGTTGATTCAAAGGATGGTTCTATGGCTCCCTTACCTATTCTTAAAAACTTGGCATTACAACACAACATACCAATTGTTTCAATAACTGATTTGATAAGGTAAGTTTTGTGATTGTTCTATTATACTACTACAATTGGCCACTCCCAAAGCTGGATGAAGTATCACAAACTAATCATTATATTTATGGTAAAGGTACCGGAGAAAGCGAGAAAAACTGGTTGAGAGAACTAGCTTCTCACGCCTCCCTACTAAATGGGGAGTATTTCAAGCATATTGCTATCACTCTAAATTGGATGGAACTGAACATGTGGCTATTGTGAAGGTATATCTCCATATATATTATACATATTGGCTTAGATTAGTTGTTTCGTGTAAATTTCATGGAAGTTTCTGAAACGTAAATGAACAGGGAGAGATAGGAGATGGGCAAGATGTGTTAGTGAGAGTACATTCAGAGTGCATAACGGGGGATGTATTTGGATCAGCTAGATGTGACTGTGGGAACCAGTTAGAGTTGGCTATGAAGTTAATAGAGGAAGCTGGGAGAGGCGTAATTGCGTATCTTCGAGGTCATGAAGGGAGAGGCATTGGACTTGGTCACAAACTAAAGGCATATAACTTGCAGGATCAAGGTCGTGACACTGTTCAAGCTAACTTGGACCTTGGCTTAGCCGTTGATGCTCGTGAATATGGCATTGGTGCCCAGGTTTGTTCTCTCCTTCTTCTTCAAGGTGTACATTAGTATTTGCATGTTTTGATTCTAATGTTGAAGTTATGATGTTAATTAAGTGCAGATTTTGAGGGATTTAGGAGTTCGAACAATGAGGTTAATGACAAATAACCCAGCAAAGTTTGTTGGACTGAGGGGTTATGGTTTGGCTGTGATAGGGCGTGTGCCTGTGTTGACACCGATCACGGAAGAAAACAAGAGGTACCTGGAAACAAAACGCACCAAGATGGGTCATGTTTATGGTTCTGATATACAATCTCCATTATCTGGATTCATCAATCCTATTGTAAATAACAATGACTTACCCGACAAGGAAGCTTCAAGCTAATACATAGTCAAAACAAAGAGCTGATATTTTCTTATTGAAGTGAAAGAAGTGTGTGAAGCATTTAATGTTCATTTTTTTAAGATTGTAATCATTTTGATACTGGAACGTTTCTAATCACAAGATTCTTTTTTTCTTTCTCGAGTGAGCTTTATTGGATTTTCGCTTTGTTTCTTAATAATAGTGTATTTAAGTTAACGACATGAACACCTTACCTAAGGGGACAAAAATTACCGCAAGGGGCAATATCGGTGTCACAGTGAGTCTAAGGTAGAAATCCAATAGGGAAATGAAGTTTTAGATTTATCATTTTTAGAAACCAAATGTTGATATGTAATGAGCTTGAAATTTAGCATTATCGTCATGTGTGATGATTTATTTGTGAAAAATAAAATCAGAAAGAGAGGCATTGAGATCTACGTAAGTATATATATTATATACGAGTAAAATAAATTGGACCTTTATTACTGGTTACTGTATTCTATAGTGGAACTATTTAGTATGGGAGAATTGTCTAAAAATATCTCTGGGGTAAATTAATTACTGATTACTATTAAAAGTGCAAGTGATCTTTCGTTTGTGCAAGCGATCTTCCGTTTTATGCAAATTATCTTCTGTGTGTGTAAAAATCTTCCATATAAATGTACAAACAATCTTCCATTATGTGCAATAAATCTTCCATGATAACATTTAACAATTAATTTACCAAAAAAGTATTTATCAGCAATTCTCCCAACTATTTTTTCTTAGAGGGAAAATTGATGTTGCGCATGCACACACGTATACTTATTATTCTGCATCAACATATTCAATAATGACTCCCTTAAAAAAACTCTTGAAAGTTGAAACATCAAATAAATGTATACACTGTTGACTTCTTCTTCTTGTTTTTTTCCTGAAACACAGTATTAAGTTAAGTTCATATGTTTTTGTCAATCATGAGGATATATATATATATATAGATATATTTTGATACACACGCATATATTTTTATACATACATACATATATACATACGATACCTTTTTTTATGAAAATCCGATAAAATTAGCATGATCCTGTTTTTTATTTATTTTACTAAAGACACCATGTTTTGTTGCTCAATTATTTTTTTTTTTAAAAAAACATGTTTGGGCCACTTTGATGCACCTGGTCATGAGACTTGCTAATGTAACATCTATTCCCCTTATTCTATTTATAAGACACTTTCAATATATTTTACATAGGTTAAATAAAACGTTAAACCTTATTAAACAAAGCCCGCACTATAATAAATAAAAAGTATACATTCTCATAAAAAAAAGATTTAATGACATGCCTTATAAATATGACTAAAAATTTTGTTTCTAAATAGAATAAGAGGAATATATCTATATTTATATATTTTTCAGTATAAGAGAGCGCGTAAACCCAATTAGACTAACAACTATACTAGGGGATTAAATCTCGTTCACTCATTGTCAACTATTGATCGCAAATGAGGTGGTCACATATGTAGGAGGGAAGACTGGGACAAATCACCCTTTGCTAGAGTTGTTTTTGGTATCTTCGGATGTATTGACATTACTCTTTGCGTGAGTTAGGTCTGTTCGGGTGTATTGGCTTTTTAGCTAGGTACTTCATTAAGTCTTGGATATGTAAAAAAAACCAATACACATATGGATGGGAGGCACGAGCGTTATATGGATGTTGGAACTAAATTGTCCATAGTTTAGCCCAATGTAAGTAGGGGATTGAAGAATAGGCCAATTATAACTAATATTAGTGTAACTATGATTCATTAGTTGGTACTTGGTAGGGCTATGTAATAGGTGAGCCTGTCAAAAACCCATGACAAATGGGTTGTGCTATATCTATATGAGCTTAATAAGTATGGGATAGCCCACTAATATATTTTTATTCTTCAAAAAGAAACTCAAAAATATAATTACATTTCGACCCCATTGTCGCTATTACCTTCTTAATATAAACTAAAAAAACACTAACAATAAAACACTATTCATGTGTGTGTGTATCCAGGTAATATAACCCGGACCGGAAACCGGCCAATTGACTGATATACCAGTCCTGTTTGGTGACTCGGTTTGGTCCGGAATTTAAAAAAGAAATCAATTTTTTTAACATTCTTTTCTAGAATTTCATATTAATAAATCTAAAATCTTCAACTTTTCACCGGTTTGATCTCGGGTTAGCTCCAATTTAACTCACTGACTCTTGACCCAGTACTCCGGCCAGTTCAGTAACCGGTCCGGATTTAATTACCTTGATATATATTAATATATATAATCAAAGTTCATATCAATATACTTATATTATATATACATGATATGTTTATATATATATATATATATATATAATATCTCATGATTCCGTTAAACAAATTTCTTTTAAAATTGACATTATTTAATATTTAACTTAAATATATATTTCATCTCACATACGTGAGATATAATACTAGCTCTTTGCCTTAATTTATATATATATATATATATATATAATAGTATACACATTAGGGTAGGTATAGGTAGCCCAATGGTGTATCCATAGCCCTATCTCGTTCAGTGCACAAATCCATCCATTTAGACATGCTTTAGTTGGTAAGGCTATGCAAAGGGCGAGCCCATCAAAAACCCATAACAAATGGGTTGTGCTAAACCCGTACAAGCTTAAATTATCACGGGATAACCCGTTAATATATTTTTATTCTTAAAAAAAACTCAACATACAACTACATTTCGACCCCATTGTCACTATTGTCTTGATATAAACTAAAAAAACACCAATAATAAAGTACTATAATCATCATCTCATATGTGTGCATATATATATATGTGTGTACACAAAGAGAAAAAACAATTAACATGTATAATCAAAGCTCATATCAATAAGCTTATATTATATATATACATCTCATGATTCCTTTAAAAAAATTCTTTTAAAATTTACATTATATAATATATAATATTTATATTTAAATCTATATTTCATCTCATATAAGTGAGATATAATACTAGTTCTCTGCCTTAATTTATACTTATATATATAACATTATACACACACACATGGGTAGGTATAGGCAGCCCAATGGTGTACATATAGCTTGTCTCGTTTAGTGGACAAATCCGTCTATTTAGGTAGGCCTGTTATGGGCCTTTTTTGAGCGGGCCAAAATTTCCATTGGGTTAAGGTGAGCTTATTGGGTTGTGAGCAACTTGTTCAACCCTATTTGTTACCTATGGTAGAGTGCAATTTTCTAAATCAATTGTTCTCTTTTTTTATTTGAAAAAAAAAAGTAATACCGCTATTTACAGGTATCCTTCTATTAGAGATAAACTGTTCAAAGCACTATCGGGCACTATATATAGACACATATTTTAATAGGGATTCAAACATTGATCCACCATACTGTAAGAGACTAATCCTTTATGCTAGATCTAATGCCCGTTAGCCCTTACAAACTTTTTAATCCCGCTCTACCAAATAATTGGACGGGATTATTAACTCTTATAGACCCAAAGTTGACTTTAAAAGCCCATGTCTCCTCTTTACATTGGGCCAGGCTATGGAAAATTTAGTTCCCAAGTACATATAACCCTGCATCTCCCCATCCAAAACCCTAGACGGCTGCTCCTCTAGCGCAGGTGTGATAACTGATAACAGATTTTGAATGCTTTAACTACAAATGGTTTTCTGTTTTCGAGTTTCGGTCGGTTAATTTTTCCCTCGTTTTCTTTTAGGGTTGGAGCATTGAATAGGTCGAGTATCAATTCCAGCAACCTATGGCTCCAGCTAAAGGTATTTCCCTCGTCGCTATCGAGTACTTTCCTCCCTCTCGGTATCAACATTCGATTTGCATCAACGATGTTCGAATTCGAGCGAATATGATGATATAGTCGTTGGATTTACTCATTTAACGATAAAAGAAATGTACTTGTCCTTAGTTGCCCCTGTATTTTCTGCGGGAGTTATTTTAGATTCACGTCAATTCTCTTTACGGCATGCGTGGGTATAGACTTTTTGAAGTTCGATATTGATTTGGGTGGAAAATTGGGTTAATTAATTAGTTAGTCCGGATATTTAATCTTAACTACATAGCTTAGTGTAAATATCATGTTGCTTTAGCAATTCTCGTTGAAAAATGATGTTTTTGACAGCATTGCCTTTGCAAGATTTTATTGCTTAGCTTCACAGCACTTTATTGTCTTTGACAGACTTGTTATATGTTTAATTATTAATTGTTAATGAAAAGCCCATCTTTGTGGAAGTTAATAAGCGAGTATTATTTATCAATGATCAATCAGCTTCAGCTCCTTTGTTGACATTGTTAACTCTCTCGATCTGCCCAGCTTTTTTCTCCAGTTAAGATAGCATGCTTTTATTTTTGTCCACATGATTAATTTTAAACTCTTCTGTACTTCTTTGGGTGATAAAGAAAACAACTTGAAGTTTCTCTAAATCCTTTCCGTAAGGATGCGGAGTAGTGATTGTCATGCAATAGAGTGCAGTTGATGTTATTCTTATTCTTTGTAAGGCTGATGCGTGAAATACTGTTGGAATTGATTTTTCCCTATAACATGGCTGCTCTAGAATTTTCATTTTTTTTTTAAAATTTAGTTCATGCTGGAGATCTTGTCTGTGACTGAATCAAGCCATTTTATCAGTTGATAGTTCGAAGAAAACTGATCCAAAGGCGAAGGCCTTGAAAACTGCTAAAGCAGTCAAGTCAGGCACTACCTTCAAAAAGAAGGCCAAGAAAATCAGAACCTCTGTTACATTCCATCGGCCAAAGACTTTGAAGAAGGCTAGAAATCCCAAATACCCTCGCATTAGTGCTCCACCAAGGAATAAACTTGATCATTATCAAATTTTGAAGTACCCTCTCACTACTGAGTCTGCAATGAAAAAGATTGAAGACAACAATACTTTGGTTTTCATTGTTGACCTACGTGCTGACAAGAAGAAGATAAAGGATGCGGTGAAGAAAATGTATGACATTCAGGCCAAGAAAGTAAATACCTTGATCAGGTGAGCCTTTACTTACTGGCTTTAATGATAATCAGTTTACTCTGGGGCATTTCTAATTATGATCCGTATTACCCCTTGCCATCTATGCTCTTCTGCTTTCTTTCTTTTTTTGTTTCTTCAAGTTAGATATGTGTTGGCATTTCTAGGTTTTTGGTTAGGTATTAATATTTATGAGGAAAGAATTTGGAGTGCCTGGCATAGTGTTGACAACTTGCATTTATAATCTTAGGGTTTGTGTTCTTTTGGTTGACTGTGGTATGTATGGAATTGCATATCTGGAGGACTGGTTTGAGCTGTATCGATTGATGGAGCAACTTTGCTGTGTTTTCTTGTATACTGGCTTTATTCTGCTGCATTTCCCCCATAAATTTGCTTTATGCTATTACAGGCCCGATGGCACCAA
Source organism: Inga leiocalycina (assembly GCA_963242795.1). Taxonomy (NCBI): domain Eukaryota; kingdom Viridiplantae; phylum Streptophyta; class Magnoliopsida; order Fabales; family Fabaceae; genus Inga; species Inga leiocalycina. Next base: position 62,932,252 of record OY725329.1, read on the forward strand.
GAAGGCATATGTTAGGCTGACACCTGATTATGATGCATTGGACGTAGCAAACAAAATTGGGATTATCTAAGTGTGAATCCTGCATCCCCTGCTTTATTATTCTTGTAATAGTTGTTAGTCAGTTTCATGGAGAAATCTTTCGTAGGAGACTTTGGAAACATGGTTGAGTTCTATATGTTGTTTGAGTATTTGGTTTATTCCTGTTCAATCGTCATTAAGCAGACTTTGGGTTACGATTTTGACATGAAATTTACTTTTAAGTTGGTGCGTTTAAAGAGTCTACTATCTTTTCGTTCAATGTGAACTCTGAGCAGATCGTGATCGCCCTTTTTCAGCTTAAAATGTGTGGCGTTTTGTGAGAAATGAAAAATCCACGGTTTCTACGGGCACCAGATGGTTGTCCCTTGTACCTTGGTTGTGTTTGTGATGTTTCAAAGTTGGCCTTTTTTAGTGTGTGTTTGAATTAGTTTTTAGAGCTTTTATAATTTACGAGATAAGTATGTAAGGATTTGTTTGAGTTGACGTTAGAAAAATACGTTCACATAAATCGAGTCAAAACTCTTCTCATATATTTATTTCGTATGTCGTAAATCATGTTAGAAAAACATCTTCTATTACAAATACAAACAGGTATGAAGATGACTTTTGTTTCGGCTTGCAGAAAAGAGTTTCTTTCTGAAATCATAGTTTCAAAATTACCCAAATACTCAATTAATCCATGCAAAATTTATTTTTACGTAACTAAACGGGGGTTGGGCTTCTAACGTGTCAATGGGATAAAAATTTACCCACGATAGTGGACGCCTTGTAATGTAGCAAGGGTCCGAATCCTTTCTTAGTCTGAGGTGAATTTTATTTTTTTTTCATAATTTCATTTCGTATAAAGCAAAATTACTTAAAATAAGATAAATTTAACAGACAAAACTTCTGCTTTAACTTTTTGGTTTGTTATAGTAATGAAGTTTTGATTTTGATTGGCGAATTTCCATTTATTATCTCCTTGCTTGATCGAATGCACCCAAGTGCAATAGTATGGCGTTTCTATTCTATCTTCCCGCGGTTGCCTATTGGTGCAAGTAATCATGAAGTTGAAAATCCAGACAAGAAAAAACCATCCGATCCCAGGAACCAAAAAAAACAGGAAAACAAGGGGAAGACATAGTTAAAAACGAACGTGAATGAATCAATTGGAACATGAGGTGGGTTGTAGTGTTGTAATGTGACGGCCTAATTGTGAAGGCCTTTCGGGCGAAAACTCTTCTGTGCTCAATGTCTCGTCAGGCGACGCGTAGTAAGAAACAGATGACTCCAAGCTAAGAGCGAGATGATCTTGATGATTGACATTAGATCTGCAGATGGGACAATCGGAGCGAGACTGAAACCAGGTGGCTATGCAAGAAACATGAAAGATATGAGCGCAGCTAGGAAGTCTCTTAACCCATTCTTCTTCTTCAAACTCTGCCAAGCATATCGCGCACTCTCTGTTACTTCCCTCGTTCTTCTTAAACTGAGAACTCGGAAGAGACGATATGACCCACAACTCTAAACCACGACCTTGAATCTGCAGAGAATGATGATGATCATCAGTATCAGGCTCGTTCAGATCCCTCCTTGAAGCCTGGTTTCTAGAGGAACTACCTCGAGGGCCTCTATACAAGTAGCACTGACACATGCTGTAGAATGTTACTATGATGAAGAGGGAAGCAAATATGATAATTGAGGATGCCTTGTGTCCTTCCCAAAACAAAGAATCATCCTCAGACGTGCCTGAATTGGAAGACATCATTATCGGCTCAAGCAAATGAGGCCTTTGCCAAGCAGTTCAAACTAGTAAATTGCAGTCAACAAGAGCATTAATCAACAGAACGGAGCGTTCATACCTAAGTACATATATCCATATAGCGACACAGTAGTTGGAGGTAAATTTAAGGCTTCACATATGCTAACGTTTCTTGTATTAGATAGATAATATCAAAGTCACCAAAATTAAAAAAAGATACTTTTTTTCAGTTTTTGCTTAAATCCTGACATTTATGCCGGACAAACATGTATCTATTATTAACTTAGTCTAGATTTTATTTGTCCAAATATGTTATGTTTGTATGTCTCTGTAAGCTAAATTTCGCATAGGATTTTCAGAGGATTGATCAAAAAGAGAGACCAAAAATTAGCATATTAGAACTAAATTTGCCTTTTTGTCTCTAAAAATAAACATCAGAGAAAACCGACAAGGCTAAGTCCCTCAAACATCAATCAAAACCAGGGTATGCCATTTACACCCGTCACCGAACTCCATTTACAAACGGGGGTGTAAAAGGCACTAAATTGAAATTGAATCAAAATCACTGGTCGTCAAAGCCTCTGACGCTTGCTTGCAGGAACTTGATAATAGTTAAAACTCGGAGCCGAACTCGATTGCCAAGAAACAGGGTTGTTAATAGCAAAGTTCAACATAGAAGCCGAAGAACATAGAGCTGGAGATTCGAAGTCTTTAAGGTTGAAAGGTGGAAGCTTTATGTGTTGAATAGGAGGTGGGTTTCTCCAACAAGGAAGAGGACCAGCAACAAGAAGAGTCTGAAGCAATGGTCCAGCTTCCATCACAGACTGAAGCAACTTTCCCTTTTGAGGCAGAGCTTTTCCTTTGATCATATTCTCAAAAACCACACTCGCAGGACCACTCTGTGTTATCTTTTCAGAATTGAGAAAACCCACGTTTCGGGAATCAACAACGTTAATGTTTGAGAAATCAGGAGAAGAAACAGCGTCCAAGAAGGAGTCTACAGCGGAAGAACCGTGAGAGAGACTGTTGGATTCAGTGATGCTTGAGTTGGTTTTTTTGTTTGGAACCATGATCAGACTTTCGGGAATAACTTGAGGAATAACGTTATTGTTGGGAACATTAAGTGACGATGTTGTTGCGAGCTTGTGAAGAACTTTGGTGAGTGCTTCTCGAAGTTCGTCTCTTTCATGGTACACAATCTTGAGGAGATCGAAAAGTTCCATCTTGAGTTTGTTTGCTGATTCTAGCTCCAGCGTCGCATGTAGAAGCTTCTGCTTCAATTCCTCAACGCTCTGCATATTCAGAAACTGAAAATGTCACTATCGTAACCCCAGTTTTTTCGACCAAAAAAAAAATCGTAACTCAAGTTTCACGGCGGACGCATTGATGATATTTAACAGAGAGTTCTTGCAGTGTTTCACACCTAGCCACCGACTGTGACTGTGACTTTGAGAGCACGTTACGGAGAGAATTTTGAGCAGGAATAACATTATGTCAAAAGATAAAAAATACGGCATGAAATGCCCGTGGACTCAGGGAAGTTGGCTTTTAGCATTTTGGATAGGAATGAATTTCTGTCTAATTTTCGCGTTCTGTCCCGGCAGAAACATAAAACGTTAGTAATCACCCAGACTTGCGAATTAAGAAAGATTTTTTAAAATAGGAAACTATTTAAATGAAAGGGAAACAATTACGGGAAAAAGGGGTCAATATAGAATTAGCATAGAGGAAGTTATACAAACCAGGAAATTACAAAAAAGAGTCGGCAATATCAAACCTACTTTTTTCAAAACGAAGATTTCCATAGGGCCATAGAAATTAATAGAGAAAAAATATCTGGCTTTTTTCTGGCTGCTCTGTCACATTCACAAAGTTTGAGAGCAAAGCCAAATTCTAAAAGCTGCAGAATAAAGACTGACAAAAACAAATAATTCCCCAAAAAAGATCTTTCATTGCTCTGTCTCCAATACACGCACAAAAACACACAATCGTACAGTGTTAATAGCAGAATAAGTTTATTCTTTAATACTGAAATCTATTCCAATTTTGAACGAAGCAGAAATAATATACTCCAAAATCAGTTCGCGCGGTCCAGAATTAGAAAACTGGAACAGAAAAATTAACAAGACAGGCAGAAAGTTTGAACCCTGAAAGAAAATGACAATCTCAAAACTGAATTCTATAAGAAGCGAATGAAAGATGTGACATTAGAGGCATTGAAAAACCGAGAACCAAACTAAAAGGAAGGAACTTTGAGTGAATAATGAGACAGGAAGGAGGGAGATGAAGAGCAAACATGCAAAGAACAAAGACCCACCTCCGAATCATAGGCCCATAACGTCCCAAGCTCTTCCATTGTTGTTCCCTTGATGCAGTCAGAGAGAAGAAGAAGAAGAAGGGAATAATAATGGAAAAAAGAGAGGAATCGGAGGGGAGATAAAGAAGAGGAAAAAACCTCTAATTTATAGGAAAAACAAAGAACAAATGCGAATAGGACAAAATGGAAGGAGGTGGGTTAGAGGCGAGAGAGAGAGAGAGAGTATGAAATGAATACTGTGAACGATTGAAAAATTAAATCAGGATTTGTTTTTTATTTTGGGACTTAAAAATAATAAATTTTGAAATGACAAGGAAGTATTGCTTGTGGGGAAAATAATGGGAAATTCCATGTTCTGCTCCGTGGGAATGACTTAAAACTCTCCCACTCTTTCAGGACTTGTGTCTCTCTCCCCAAAATAAAAACCTTTTCTTTCTGCCTCTCCTCCTTTTGGACAATCATTTCATTTCCTTTTTTATAAATCCCTCTCATAAAATCTACCTTTTTAAAGTCGTTTAATTTCAACTTTAAACGCCAAATTTCCCTCTCTCTCTCTTTTTTTTATCTTTTTTAAAGAAATGTTAAGAAAGGGGAAAAAAAAATATAGCTGATGATCTGTTTACGCGCTTTGGACAACTCTACATAATAAGCCATTAATTTCTAGATGAAGTGTGTGTTTGGAATGGCTTATTTTTGTCCAAAACGTGCTTATAATTCGTGATTCACGGTATACGAGGTAAGTATGTGAGAGGAGTTTTTTCTCGGCTTGCGTAATAAGTGCGTTTTTACTATGCAAAAAGCTTAAACAAACAAGCCCGAAGTCCCTTCTTTCGTCGGGATAATTGTTCTTCTTTATCTGAGCCTAGCTCCTCATACAATTTTATTTAAACATTTAAAATTTGATTTAGATCAATTTGAGCCGTTACATGGTTATCAGCAGGTCTGTTAAAGAATTCGAGTAGTTTAAGATTCTCAATTTCTCACTCACACACATATAAATATATAAACAAAAACAATACTCATAACACCTAAGATTAACTCAAAGGCTGGCTAAGAAGAAAATGTTTAAGCTTAATTAATAAACAGTTAGTAAACGGATGATTGTTGCATCAGAGGCTTTCATCTTAATTGCTGGACATATGGTTGTGAACTTGTGATAGTTTTCTTTTGGTTTTTTTAATTAATTAAAAGATATATTAGTTCTCAACTTGTGACATTTTTTTGTTAAGCTTATTTAGAATTAAATATCTTACTTCGATTATTTTAAAAACTGATTTTCTTTTATACTACCATTTAGCCAAATTTTTCGGAATGACATAAAGACTACAATATTCGAGTCTTGAAATATGTCAGTATTAGTTGTAACACGCAAATGGTAATAATGGTAATTAAACGGATTCTAGGCAATGACAACGATAGTCACGGGTCGACAATGATAATGAAAAATAATAATAATACTGCTACTATTATTAATCACCAGAGTAACTGTTAAGGGAGAGGGAAATAGGAAATGAAAGAAAAAATGGACAATAAATCGCAGAGGATGTCACATTTTAATTGAAAAGATATCCTCCAATACTCTTTAATAAAAATGGACATTCTCCCTTAATATTTAATATAAAGAATAAATTTGACTTTTCTAAAATTTTAAATTGATATTTTTATTTTTACTCTTATTAAATACATATTATTCATTATCTCTCTGTAATAAATTTTTATCAACTATTTCTCATGCACAGTTTTTTTTAAATAAGGTTGTCATTGGGAAGGAATGTACATAAATTATACATTTATTACTTTTAACTAATATTTTGAATCACTTCATTTTGATAGTTGTTTCTTATAAAAAAAACCGAAATTTTTTACAAAAGAAAAAAAAAAGAACTGAAACGAGTAAATGATTAGATTTATAAGTCCCTTTATTTTATCATATACTCCCCTAGTCTTTAATATAAGATATATTTATCTAATTTGATTAGATTAAGAAAATTGGTTAAGTTGGTTAATAAAACATGTGTTTCTTAAAACATCATAGTCATATTCCTTAATTCCCTCTTTTCCTTAATTATTATAGAGGAAGCATCAAAAGGGGTAAATTAGAAAAAGATTGTTAAATATGAAAACTTGATCTTATATTTAAGACCAAGATCAACCCTCCAAACAAATTTTATATTGAGAACTGTAGGAGTATTTATTGTTATTAGTCCCTTTTTAACGTCTTAAAAGGAAACAAATTTAAAAGACCAAAACATTTGGTTTAAAACTATGGCGATGAAATTAAAATAGAGACCAACTATAAACATCAAACATTTTTTTAACCCAAAAAAATAAATATGCTGAAATAACAAAAGAGAAACCACATCTTAACTCAATATCATAAGATTTCAATTTATGAGTTTTCACTTTATCATATATTATTAAATTCAGTTTCACCTTATGTGAGACTTCCCACATCAATTAATCTACCTACGCAAGAATATTTTAATCATAACAATAAACTATGAAATAGTTACCTCCCATTTTTAAAATAAAATCTCGTTTTGCAGTGAAATTTAACTTCTTGCGTAAATTAACGAAATCTCATAGGAGTGAAGGTAGTATATATGTTTGTCAAAACTTGGTAATTATGTGCTTGGCAAAGATGTGGTCGTCATCTGAAGTAACAAGATTGGTGATTATTAGTTTTATTTCGAGGACTGTTTTTTTTGGCTGACAACATCCTTGTTGATTATTGCAAGGCGAATCCATGTGGGTGGGCGTCATGTTTTGCTTACTAGCTGCCAAAACAAATGCACAGGAACATATTCTTCTATTTTCTTAAAAAAATAATAAAAAAATATGTGGATGTGATTTATTTTTTATAAAAATATAAAAAATGGAGGATGCATGGATTGAATTAATAACATTATCTGACTATGATAGGGCAGGCTATATATACGAGATTGAGTTCTGGGAACTGGGAACTGCTCAAGAAAACTGAACTCAACAGTATATTATATAAAAGCTGACCCGACTTTTTTCTCTAAATACCAAAATGATCCTTTTATTACCATCTGACTTTTTCATCTCTATGATCGTGAACGAATCAACATCAGATGAAACCACAGCAGAAGATGAAGATCCAACAACGCATGTTATCGCCGTTTTTTTTAAGGTCAAATTTTGTGAGAAGTGATTGAGATATCACACCATATACTCGTATATTATACCTTAATTACTATTTACACAACTCTAATCAATAATCATATATGATTTCTTCCTTTTCCAATTATTGGTTAAAATAATAAAATATTTTTGTCTTTAAAATGTTCCTAAATTACCTTATTTTTTATTTTATGACGAGAAAGATTATGCTCAGAATCCAAAAAATTGCTAAAAAATAAGCTGCAAATGCTGGTTCAAATAATTGTAAATGTTTGAGTTGTAGATAAAAATCATCACTGCATTTGCAATTAATACTCTCATATTTTGAGAATATTATAGTTTTTGTTTATAAATTTATTTCATTTTCAAACAAAATGAATGACTTAATCATTCTTTATTGGTTTCAATAAGGTAGTTAGAGGTGATTTATAATAGAAAAGGAAGAGGTATATGTGACTAAAATGATTATTGTGATAATTTATGTCTTCTTTCCCGTGATCAATAAAATACGGGTTTGTGTATATCTGTTTGGACTTTGGAGCATGAAGGTTAATGGCTTACGCGTCTTAATTATTAGTATAGATAGATATTCAAGGCTTTTGTTTGTTCTCCAACGTACGACTATTTTGTTACTTGGTCACGCATATATATATATATGGAGCTTATTGCACATAAAAGTAGGTAAAAAGTTCCTATATGTACTAAAGGCTGGTTAATTAAGGGGATATTCAGGTACACGCGCAAAGTGACAATACCTGTTTTTAATGCATAATTTCACTAAATTCTAACATAAACATACAAGTATATCAAATTAATTATGAATAGACAGGTGTCCGGTTTTTAATAATATTTGTAGCTAACATATTTCTATACTTTAGTTATTTTTCTTATTACAGTTGTTTAATAGGTACCTGAACGAAGAACTAAGAAAGGCCAAAAATTCTTCAATTATTTATACCCGACAAGCCGTTTCGGCACAGTCTTATTTTCGCCGTCTCAGCATATTTTATATAGAAAACCAGTGATGATGAAATTGTTGATTTGTTTCAAATACAACAAAAGAAGCTGCAGAACTCGTTCCCTCTCGCAATAATGATTATATATATTATTTTTGCTGTGACGTTACTAACATTAGATTTTGCTATAAGATTCCTTGTTCTAATTGTAGAATGGTGTGAATGTAGCGTATACACAACAAGGCAGAGAAATTAAACAAATGATAGTGCTCCTATCGTCGTACCTTAATCAATTATTAATGTTTTAATAAAGTGCAATTCTTGGTTGAGCTTGGAAGAGGAAAAGTACAAAATAGCTAAAATTTTAACATGTAGATTGCGTGTATACGACAAACCAGCTTATATTAAAATTTAAAAGTCACATCTTCTTCACAATGCATTGTATCTGGCGGGAACGGAACATGCGTTAGTGTTAGTAATTATGTGTAAGCAAATCTTTAATCTTGAGCTTTGTCACTTGTGCACCTCCAAAAAGTTGACCCTTTCCCTTGTTTATCAAAGCGTATTTAAAAAAAATGCCTTTTTGTATGTGTTCAGATCAAGGTAATTAAACCCGAACCGGTCAGTAAACCGATCGGGGTACTAGGTCAAGGGTCAAGGGTCAGGGGTCAGTAGGTCAGACCGGAGTTAAACCGGTGAGAAATAAAATATTTTAGGCTCATAGTATGAAATTCTAAAAGAAAAATTTTTAAAAATAAAAAATAAAAAAGTTGACCCTGACCTGTTTAGTGCCCGGGTCACCGGTTTTCGGGCCGGTCCAATCCGGTTAGAGAACCTAGGTTCATATGAGATGAGGGACGCCCAAAACCGTTGCGCATTAATACTACTACCTTTTATTCTAAATATATGATATAATATATAGTTCATGTACTCTAAACCAAATCATACATTTAGAAACGGAAAAGTCTGATATAATTATTATTTTCTTAATTTTTGTACTATCATAACTAATTTATCCATTGTTTAATTAGTTTTCTTACGACTAAGTCATACTCGAATATCAATACCCCTTTCGTTATACCCTACGCCAGTTTGCTTAGTTTTACGGTTTTTGTAATTCTCTCTCTTTTTTTTCATTTAATATCCTCGTCAGTAAGAAGACACTTGAGAAAAACTGACAAACAATTTTTTTTATAATAACGAGAAATTAAACAACTGACCAACTTTTTTAATATCGGTAAATTAATTAAGTCGGATTTATATTCGCTATTGATAAGCAACAAGTTTTGTAACTTATATTCGCTATCAAGTAGTGTCGGACATCCAAATGACAGAGGAAGGTGCTCCAGAGATTGTACCAGAGGAAGTAAGCATAATGGAATCAGAAAACATAGAGAATATTGAGGAGGATCCCCCAGCAAAGAAGCAGGTATCTTACAAAGACTCACTCATGGGATTTAATGGGATTGAGAATTCAGGGGAATGTATGGAGGATGATGATTTGTCGTCAGATATTCTCAATAGAGAATGGGACATGCCTGAGATAACAGAGGAAATTAGAAAGCTTATGGATATCCATCCGGTAGTCCCGATTACAGCTGAAGAATATAGCAATTGGTGTAAACCTTGGAATGGGGCTTTAATTCTTACAGTTCTGGGTAAAAAATTTAATATCTACAGCCTAAAGACTCATCTGAGCAGACTCTGGAAGAATTCCGATTTTGATATAATTGATCTTGCCAACAATTATTTCATCATCCGGTTCATACAAACAGATGGCTGGGCGCAGAGATATCACAATGTGCTGTATGATGGCCCTTGGGTGATTCAGCAGCATACGGTTCTTGTTCAGCGCTGGTCACCGCATTTTGATCCCTTTAATAATCCATTGGGTCGAGTGGTGACGTGGGTGAGGATTCCTAATATCCCAATGCAGTGTTATAACAAGACTTTCATAACAAGATTGGGAAACAGAATTGGGAAGACAGTTAAAGTCGATCTACTTACTCCGTCCGAGGTGCCTTCTGAAGCAGCTAAAGTTGAACGGGGGAGGTATGCACGCATTTGCGTAGAGCTTGATCTTCGAAAACGTCTCGTGTCTCGGGTTATTGCTGCTAACTCGGCTTACCAAGTGGAGTATGAGGGATTGAACCTTATATGCTTTGCTTGTGGAAGGTATGGGCACCGTAAGGAAGCCTGTTCGTGGACGTATGCACAGGAGAATAATGGAAGTGGAAATAATCAAAAGGTACAGAAGGTGAGCAACCCACAGTCAGAATCGGCGACTAAGGTGCAGGAAGCAGAGGAAAAGTTTGGAGCTTGGATGATAGTGAATCGATCCAACAGCCAGAGATTCTCGAGAAGCCATCAATCTCGATCGCGTGGGTATGAGCACAGCTCGGGTGCGAGAAGTAATAGAGTGGCGATGAAGGGGAGTGGTTCTTCTCGGTTTAGTGCTCTTGCGGAGCTGGAAGAGGAGGAAGCGTTGCCGGAGACGGAGGTGGAGCTCCGGCGCCAAGTCTGGGTGCCGATCGGAGAGGGAGCGTCTTGCGCGAATAGCGAGAAGGAGGCGATGATGGTGATTCAGGATAGGAGTAAGGCGATGTCAGTACAGGGGCAGCCTACCTCTAAGGAGGGGAGAGTCAACGTGGGTCCCACTAGAAAGGGAAAGGCTAAACATGGGCCTAAACTAAACCATTTTCCAGATGGCCCAAAGCAAAAGGACCGATTAGAAAGGGCCCAACCGAAGGTTAATGGGCAGCAAATTGTGGAACAAGGCTCAAGGTTGGGAAGGAAAAATGTTGTGGGAGATTCTCCAATGCAGGTGGGCCGCCGGGTTAATCACGTGGTGGGAGGAAATGTCACACATATGGGTTCAATTCCTATGAAACCAAGCCAAGATGGGTCTTTAGCAATTAATGGATGTTTGCTACTAGAAGGCCCACACATTCCTATTAGTGATTCTGATGCTTTTTTGAAGGAAAAATTTGAACAAAGTATAGAGGGAGTTATGGGTACATCCTCGGTGCCTTATTTAGAGGATGATATTGGGGATGATTTCATGCAGGCTGAACAGCAGACAGGGGCTTGTGATTCAGGGACAGAACTGCAAGTTCATGAGCTCCGACGTGATCAGTAAGTGCCTGTATTTATTTCTTTTTGGGGTTATCAATGATTATTGCTTCTTGGAACTGTAGGGGTGCGGGAAATAGAATTTTTCCTAGCACTGTTAAGCGAATTGTAAGAAAATACAATATTGACATTCTGTGTTTGATTGAGACTAGAATTAGTGGTTCTAGGGCGGATAGGGTGACTAGTAATCTTGGATTTAGCAATTGGCTTCGCCTTGAGGCTTCCGGCTTTGCTGGAGGTATTTGGATTTTGTGGGACGATAGAAATACCTCTGTGGAATATCTTTGTTCTAGCACCCAGTTTATGCACTGTAAGCTTGTTGATAAAAGGAAAAATGATGATTTTATGGCCTCTTTTGTGTATGGGGAACCGATAGCGAATAGACGAGTGGCTTTATGGCGAGATCTTGAGAATCTTGCTCTTGATATGACTGATCCGTGGATGGTGATAGGAGATTTTAACTCGTTTCTCGAACCTACGGATAAATTAGGTGGCTCTGACCCTTCGGTGCAGGCTATGGATCAATTTTCTGAATGTGTGAGGGCCACTCAACTTATGGAAATTCCATATGTTGGGGAAAGGATTACTTGGGAGAAACGTGGAGTGAAAGAGAGATTAGACTGGGGGTTTAGTAATACTTCTTGGGCTTTGAGGCATCCTCAAAGCAAAGTTTTCCACCACCTCCGGTTTAAATCGGATCATCGTATATTGGTGGTGGCTGAGGATTCCCGCCCTGGGCATAGTAGGGGTCCTTATCCTTTCAAATATCAACCGGCATGGGCCTTGGAGGAGACGTTTCAGGCTTTAGTTACTAAATCCTGGGAAAATGATGATTGGAGTGGAGGAGTTGCGAAATTCGTTCAAGAAGCCAAAGCATGGAGCTCTGAGGTGATTGGTAGTATTCCCAAACGTAGACAGAACATCCTTAGAAGGTTGGAGGGAATTGATAAAGCACGAGCGCATAGTACTTCTAATGGCTTGTATAAGTTAGAGAGAGCTCTTTGGCAGGAGTACAGTAAATTAAGCGCTCAAGAAGAACTGATTTGGTACCAGCAATCTAGGAGCAAATGGCTAGCTTGGGGGGATAGGAATACCAGCTTTTTCCATGCCTCCACGGTTCTTCAACGGAAAAGAAATCGAGTTCAAGCTCTGCAGAATGACTCTGGGTGTTGGATTACTAATCAAGAAGAGCTCCAGAACATGGTGGGTAGCTTTTTTCAAGACTTGTATACTAAGGATGATCTTCTCACGTCTTCGTCTGATTGGCCGTTGGACTTTCCTCCTTTAACAAGTCAAGATGATATTCTCATCCATAAGGAGATTGAAGACCTTGAGATTAAGAATGCGGCGTTTATGATAGGGGCGTTTAAAGCACCAGGTCCTGATGGTCTGAATGCTCATTTCTTTCAATCTCAATGGGAGCGGGTAGGCATAAAGGCGTGTGAATATGTCAAATACATTTGGCAAAACCCTACCCAGGTGAAGGACATTAATCAAACGAATATTGTGCTTATCCCAAAAAACGACAGTCCCAAGTCGGTGCGTGATTTTAGGCCTATTGCCCTGTGCAATGTGGTCTTCAAGATAATCACAAAGATTATTGCTGGTCGCCTAAAGAAAGCCATGACTTACTTGATTGATCCCCAACAGTGCAGTGTCATCGAAGGGAGACAAAGCTCTGATAATGTGATCATAGCACAGGAGGTCATACATACATTGCGACAGAGACGTAGGAAGAAAGGATATGTGGTGGTGAAGGTCGATATGGAAAAAGCGTATGACCGTCTGGACTGGGAATTTCTAAAATCGACCCTTATTGGAATTGGACTAAGAGGTCATATTGTTGATATCATCATGCACTGTGTCTCGACGGTTTCCATGAAGGTACTTTGGAATGGGGTGGAATCTGCCTCTTTTCTGCCGTCTCGGGGTCTTCGACAGGGCGATCCTCTAAGCCCGTATTTGTTTGTGCTATGTATGGAAAGGTTGGGTCAACAAATCCAGCGGGCTGTTACCAATGGTCAGTGGTCGGGATTTAAATTCAATCGAAATTCCCCTGTATTATCTCACTTGTTCTTTGCTGATGACCTGCTCCTTTTTGGAGAAGCATCGGCCAATCAAATAGGAGTAATGAAACATGTTATGAAAGATTTTTGCGGTGTCTCAGGACATCGGGTCAATTTAGCAAAATCGAAAGCTTTCTTTTCAAAGAATGTGAATTTCCACCGAGCTCTCGAGCTCAGTACGGAGTTGGGTATAGGTATGACTGGGAATTTGGGAAAGTATTTGGGTGTGCCATTGCTACATGAGCGTGCTACGAAGCTTATCTATTTTCCTATCATTCAGAAAGTCAGGAAGAGATTGGCGGGGTGGAAGACCAGGTTTCTTAGTATGGCAGGTCGATCGGTCCTTATTAAGGCCGTATTGTCGGCTTTGCCGGCTTATCAAATGCAAACTGCTCTCCTCCCTAAAAGTGTTTTACAAGATTTGGAAAAGATTAGCCGTTCATTCCTCTGGAATCAGGATAATGATGGCAAGAAGATGCATCTAATCGCTTGGGACCAACTTAAGCAAGGGAAAGAGAAGGGCGGGCTGGGTTTTAAGGATCTGTACAACCAGAATGTGGCCTTTATTATGAAACTGTGCTGGGGGTTGTTAACAAATTCCGACGCCCTATGGGTTAGGTGTCTTAAGACGAAATATGGATGTCAAGATGATATATATCCGATGGTGTATACCAAGCATAATACCTCCAGGGTGTGGCGGGGTATTTCATCTATTTGGGGCAGATTTTATTCAGGGGTCGGTAGGAAATTGAATGACGGTAGGTCTAGTAATGCTTGGTGGGATTTATGGACCCCCGTTGCTGTGCCTCTCATTCAATTGGTGGATCGAAATATACAGGACATTAACCCCTGTGCCAAAGTTCGGGACTTTGTGCAATTGGATGGTAGTTGGAATTTCCTACTGTGGAGGCAGTTTCTCCCGAATTGGGTGGTTGATATCATAGCCCATATTCCTCCCCCGAGGGGACAAGTAGCTGATACTTTCTACTGGAGACCATCTTCCGATGGAAATTTTAGTGTCCGTGTTGCTTATGACTTTATTTCCACACAACGAGATCAGAAAGTTCAGTTTCAATGGCAAAAGGTGTGGAAACTCCCAGTACCGGAAAAAGTGAAATTTTTCCTATGGCAGGTGATCCATGACCGACTGCCTACAAACTATCTCAGAGCTAGGAGAGGGTTGACCTAGAGTGACGAGTGCCCATTCCAGTGTCAGAGAGTGGAAAATACACTACATATCCCTCGTGATTGTGAGCTAGCCCGGAGTGTGTGGTTATATTTTGTTCACCCTAATTCTCGTTTTCGTTTTTTTCAAACTGACTTGCAGGGTTGGCTTAGGATGAATAGCTCCCAACATCTGGGAGTTCAGCGCTTCAGGAGATGGCCTTGGTTCAAGACTTTCAGTCTGATTTGCTGGCTCTTGTGGAAGAACAGATGCAAAGGAGTGATGGAGGGATCTCGTATGCATGCACAGGGGGTGGTTCACCAGGGGATCTTTTCTTTGATGGAGAGCGATATGGTTGTGGACTTCAGTCACAGTTTGTTCCAGTCAGATAGTGTGGGGACTTCCAGATGGTTCCCACCGAAGTCGGGGTATGTCCGTTTAGATACTGATGCCTCTGTTGACGAAGCGGGGTGGGCGTCCTGTGGAGGTGTGATTCGGGATGATCATGGCAGATGGGTGGCCGGCTTCCAGCGTCATTTAGGGGTTGTTCCGGTCGTCGGTGCTGAATTATTGGGGATAGTGACGGGCCTCAACCTCTGCAAACAGCTAGGACTGCAGATGGTGCAGGCTTATACAGACTCGATACAGGCTTACCAGTGGATTGTACGTGATACCTTAGGTCTCCTTCGTCATCCCTTTATAGGGGAGATTCAGGAAGCTCGGGAACTGCTCTTCTCAGGGTGGGATGCACGTTTGCATTATACTTCCAGGGAGGCTATTGGATGTGCCGATTTCTTGGCCAGGGATGCTCAGCAGTTAGTAGGTGGCCTGATTTTGTTACCGGTAGTTCATCCGGGTTGTATGAGATATATGCGTGAGGATATGGCAGGTGGTCATGTAGCCTAGAGTGGCTCTTTTATTTCCAAGCTTTCGACTTGGCCGTCTTGTATTTAAAAAAAAAAAAAAAAACTTATAAACTACGAGACTTGTTTTCTCTAACAACAGGTGAGCTCCATATCCACGCTTGTGACATGTTAGAATTAAGTAAATACGTCAAACAAAAAAGAAATAAGTAAATAGGAATGGAAGAAATATGTTAGAAAATTTAAAAAACACGCAAGCCTTTTTCCCCCTTTGTGGTATTTGTATCGAGGAGCAAATTAACATCGAAACTGGATTCCATTATTTTAAATATTTTTTTAAAAAAATATTTTTCCTCTAATACTTATAAAATACAAATAAAAATATCTTTATTTGTGACTCCCTATAAACGAACATTTAGAAGAAGTATGCAGTGGTGATCGATAGCAACAAATTCCAGTCCAAATGAGATTAACGTTTCCGATTACAAATTATTTTATTAATTTTTATACCATGAAACTTTTGGCAAATTGTATTATTCATTAATTTATTAATATTTTTTTAACTTTCAGTACGGCGAGTGGAACCCACTAGCTTCATTAATTAGGCTCACGGTGAATGAGGGATTTGTAGTTAAATGTTTGTGAAAAAGCATACAGAACCTAAGGGCTACCAAGATAGAGTGCCTCCGTTTAGGGGCATTCTTGTAAATTTCGGTTAATTGAGTTACAAGGCTGGTCTATTAAAGGGGGGACCGTATGGGATCTTGCCACGTTAGCGTCCCCGACGTGTAACGACATTACCTGTCAACTCAGTCATATTTCACTATTTCAGAAGGGGACCTGTAATGAGTTCTAATTTATGCTGGGCCAAAAGGTTTTAAGACAACAAATCTGATTTCTAATTCTATAGAAGCGTGTAATATGTTGAATAATGTGATATTTTTCACCCATCTAAGGACGTAGTTGATGAAGCTATAATACTAGTATGTTGAATTGGGGATATGATGCTTATCACGCATCTAAGGATACAGCGTGTGTTTGTTTCGGGCGTAAAAGGCAATTTAAGTTATTTATGGCTCTTTTAAGTTAGCGGCTGACTTAAAAAAAATAGTTTTTGTGTTTGATTGGGCATTGTACCAATAACTTTTAATAGTTTTTAAGTTATTTTTAAATAAGTCTTAAAGTATGGCTTTTAACATAAGCCTCAAGGAATTATTTCTGTTTTGAGAATTTTTGTGGGTTAATGAGGTACTTAAAATTACTTCTAATAACAAAACTTCTTTTATGAAAAATGTTCTAAATAATTTTTTCTTTCTTTGGATAGTAATCTTCTGCTAATTGGAGAATACTTTGGGAAAAAAATTTAAGCAAGTTTTGAGTTTTATCAATATATTACTGTAAGAATGTAGAGAATAATTAATAATTAATTTTAATTAGTTTAGATTTATTATTTAGTTGTTTTATGATTTTATAATCAATTTTTTTTATAAATATGTCATAAATTAATTTCTATATGGTGTTTTTACCAATTAAATTTAGTTTAAATAATTTATTTGGATTATTGGAGGTATTATTGAGGTTTTAATCGGTTTATTTTATTAGATTTTGAGCTATGTGAAAATATGAGTTAGGATTTAATATTTAAATTAGAGTTTGATATAATTTATAAAATTTAAGTTTGAGGTGCACAATAGAAAGGACTTTTGGAGTGTACCAATTTAAATTAGAGTTTCATATAATTTTATTTAAAATTATACCATTGCCAAATTTTCAAAGTTAATTTTTGAGAAAATTGTGAAAAAATCCCTCCGTATGTAGATATCTTCTCGGGTCCCATTTGGCAATTAAGTTGCCAATGAGGTTTTTTTTCACAATTATCCCCTCATTTTTTCATTTTTCATAATTTTTACAATTTTTTCTCTTAAATAATACAAAAGTCACTTATGCAAAAGTCAAACCAAATATCATTCACTTTTATATAAGTTACTTATCCAATCGCCAATCCAAACACTCATCGTTTTACCTAATCTAACTTTTTTTCAATTTTAAGATTATATAAGTCTAAGTAAAAATAAGTCACTTATCCAATCGCCAAACCAAACACACCCATAGTTGATGAAGTTAAGTAAGTGTCTAGAAAACACTCAAATCGTAGTTTCAGAAGTCATTTTGTAAGTTGAGACAAAACTCCTCTCACATAATTATCTCATAAATCATAAAAATTATTTTTAAAAACCAATTAAAACACACACTGAAACTCTAATTTGTGTAGGGAACGATAGGTTGTAGTTGTCTTTTCACTTATAAAAACTATTAGCAATGCTGATAATTTAGTTAACCTTTCCCACTGCCTTCAGGGGAATTATTGTTTTTTTTATCACTCACCTTCTATATAATGAATTATGAAGATGGAGGATGATGAAAGTATGTAATCTTAGTGCTTGTTTGGGATCATGTTTGAAACACTCTAAAAGTACTTATTCATGTAAATTGAGACAAAACTATTCTCATATACTTACCTCGTATACCGTAGATCACGATTGAAAAGTTATTTTTAACAAGGAACGCAAAACCGGACCGGTCAATGAACCGGTCGCGGTACAGGTTCAAGGGTTAATGGGTCAACCGGGGTCAGACCAGTGGTCGAACCGGTAGTCAAACCGGTCATATTAAAATATTACAATTTAATTGACAATAACAAAATAATCAACATTCATAATTTATAAGTCATCACTAACATAAAAATAGTTAAAATACATAATAAGTTCTTCAAAGCAAACCCATAACTAACATCAAAATATAGTTAAAACATAACAAAATCAATAATCATTCAAAAGAAATGGGCATGAAAGAAGAAATGCAACAACAGTGATTATCAATGTCCCTAATCACTAATCAGGACCCCAACTTTCGAACACTACAAGGACAATGAAAGAAGAAATGGGCATCAATGTCCCTAATCACTAATCAGACCCCCAACTTGGATGATTCACTGAGAGCGAGAGGCAACAACAGTGATTATCAAGCCATTTCAGAAAGCTAGGCAGTAAATCAAGTATAAACATAAACCAAATGGCCAAATCTCAAGTAATCAGAAAATCTGAAAACGAAAATAGTCAAAAGAGTGAAATACTTTCGATGATCTTCGTCGCTCGCCGTCGCCGTAGCTCGCCGTCGCCGCTTGCTCCTCGCCGCTTGCCGTCTTCGCCGTCGTTCAAGCAGCCACCGCCGATTGGAGCTAAGGCACAAGGTCGGAACTCGAGAGGGAAGGAAAGGGATCTGATTCTGAAATGAAACTCGCCTCACTCTCGCATCGCACGCACTCTGCTTCGGTTCTGATCTGTGAAATTTTTTTTTTTTAATGTCCCCTCACATATAGGTAACCGGACCGGGCCTGGGACCAGTCGGCCGGTTTTCCAGTCCAACCGGCCGGTCTGGTCTGGTTTTTTTTCCATGATTTTTAAAGACTTCAATCGCTATTCCAAACAAACACCCAATATTTTTGTACAACCGTGTCTTCTCAGTTTGAGTTAATGGAATATAGTTTCTCCCTTACAAAAAGAGTTCTAATTTATGATCATTCAAGTGATAATAACAAAATGATAATACGTTTATACGTCTGGCTTATTATTATTGGGACTTTTAATAATGAAATTCATTCTTTAGAACCTCATTGCACCCTTAACTCAAAACCTGTTTTTTCTATCATATTATATGTATGCATTTTAACAGTGAATTTCTAAGATCAAGTTAGAGCGTTAAATTGATTATGTTAAATTAATATTCACTCATTAAATATAAATAAATAGATAATAATTAAACAAATGTTTTTAATATGTATATATGCAGACATGTTTATACAATGAAAACAAAATACAAGGATTACGGGGAATTTTTGCATTAGTCTCAATTAGATTGTCGAATGGGACTTTTTTTTTTCAATAATTTGCCTATAAATTTTGTAATGGATATAGCACAATGACATTATATGATTTATATAACCTATCTTCCTAGTAAAATAAAACTTTTTGTTATTGTTGTTATAATATTAAGTGTGCAGTGTTCGTTGGCCTTTAGGCAGTGCATCGTGTGCTTTGAAAAAAAGCTAGAATTATGGAGCAAGCTGCAAGTACATGCAAGACATTGAATTTGAGAAAGTTCAACATGCATGCATGCACGCATTTATCTGTTCGCTGCATGAACACATTTTTTCGTTTCTATTGATTTCTTGCGAAGGGATATCAAAACAAGCAGCCATATAATAAAATGATTACAAAAATAGAAAACTCAAAATCTTCAAAATAAGTCAAAATTGTGCAGACTACACTCAACTTTTCTTTAGCATTTTTCTGATTTTATTTTTTAGTATTGTTTTTATTAATTAATTGTTTTGTCATACCAGATTAAAATAGGGATAGATGAATTTAGTAGTCACTATAAAAAAAACTGCTTTTTAGGAGCAGTGACAAAAGTCGCTACAAATATCAGGATTTGTAGCGTTTTTAAGCAAATAACTACAAATTTGTAACGGTATGACTCATGCTAAATGACATGCTAGTAAACTACAGTAATTTGTAGTGGTTGGATTATCTAAACCGCTAAAAAATGTGACGCCAGCTTGACGCTAAAAGGTATCAAGTTGGCACCATATTTATAGCGTGACTTAGTAGTGGTTAAATCATATAAACAGCTACAATGGTGCCAGTCTAGCCCCACATTTGTAGCGGTTGAGGGGTAAAATCACTACCAAAGACAAAAGTTACCGCTACAAAGTGTGTCGTAATTTGTAATGGTTTTTGAAGCAATTACCGCTACAAAATATAAAAGATTACAGGTTTGTAGCGGTTCCTTAAAACTTCTCATGATCACTATTGCTTACATCATTACTTGTAGGGAATTCAGAAATCATGTAAAACGTCAATTCAGGATCCGCATACAAACATCATCCGAAATTGATAAAAAATGTCAACAGATAATTCCCAAGTTGGTTTATCTACCGAATACTAAATGACCACAACCTACACTTACCAAATTTCAAAGCTCTCGCAATTGGCCTGCTTGACCATGCAAGGAGGTTTACTGCATACAATATTAATGGTTTCAAGTTTTACACTGTTTCATTAGATCAAGGATTGTTAACCCAAAATTCAGGTGTTTATGACATATTCGGGACAACGAGTTATGCGAGCAATAGTGACAGTGATATACAATTCGAAGGCATTCCTTGTTATGAAAAGCTTATTGATGTCATCGAATTAAATTACCAAGGCCGTTTCACCGTGATACTCTTCAAGTGTTCGTGGGCAAATACAACAACTTCGTAGGGCCTCACTACTAACGAATTAAGCATCACGTCAGTAAATTTTTCCCGATCAATTCACACCGGTCAATCTAAAAATGATGAGCCATACATTCTTGTCTTAGAGGCACAGAGATTGGAATATGGTGGTCCACTTAAAGCCTCGAGACCTTTATGTCATGGGTGATCGTGATAACATCACCTATGAAAGTGACCCTTCCAGCCTGCCAATTTTGACAAATTATTCCCCAAGGCAATGGCAATTTACTTATAGTAGTTAGGTGCGTTTTTATAAGTTACACTTTATTAACAACTACTTTAAATATAATTTTTGTACAAAATCATACACTCGACACTAACATTTTCTCCACACATTTTTTCTTCAGGGATGGTGATGAAGAATGATTACAAAATCAACGTTTCATTCTTGTAAGGCAATCAATTTATTTTTTTAAAAAAATCAATTAATATTTGTAGCGGTTCTCAATGGCTACAAACTACAACATAACCGCTACAAAATACCATCACGTTAACCACTACAAATGTTTTACTGAATCCCTATAAATACTCTCACCACACATTTTTTCTTGCCTTTTTCCATTTCTTCCAACCCCTCTCCTCTCTCATTTTGAGTTCCCTTCTTCAAATTTATGGATGAAGAGCTAAGCCTTTAAGATCAATTTTTTCCCTCAAATCTTGATTTCATTTCATTTCATTTTGGTTCTTCATATAATTCTTATACTAATTTTTTTTCCTTCTATACATATTCAAGGATATTTCCTTCCTCCACATTTTCAATATTCCATCCATAAATATATATCTTGATCTTCAACTTCAATTTCATCAAGTGAAGAACCTAAATGATTAATACCTACACATAATATTTCTCAATCTTAAAAACATAATATTCATACTTATCTAACTTAATTTAATAATTCTCCTCAAATAATTATAATTATTATTTAAATTGTTATTTATTATACAACCATTCAAAATAATATTGGAAAAATACATTGAAAAAATATTCAAGATTTTTTTTTAATTTATGCAACATTTAATAGCAGTTAATCAACCGCTACAAAGTTAAATTTAAATTTTTGGGGCCACAATTTAAAATTTCATTAAATGTTAGTAGTGATTAGGCAACCACTAAAAATGCTTTGTGTCATACTTTCAAATTTCTGAAATTAATTAGTAGCAGTTGGCCAACCGCTATAAAATTCGGTGTCAAATTTTTAAATTTCATTTCCCTCTACACCCACATTTTGGCAAAAAATTGGCCCCACATTTTTATTTTTTAAAAAATTTAATTCCCCAAATTAAAATGACAGTTGTAGTAGTTCGTTAACCGTTACAAGATATTCCTAAAATATCTAATCTATATATACATCTTGTAGCGGTTTTATCAAATCACTATAAATATAGTAGCGATTATATTGACATGCGTAACGGTTTGCTTAACCGCTAACACTGACGTTTGATCCACCATTCTAACTACTACTAAAAGGCAATGTTTTGTAGTGAGTTTTGGTAAATCAAAACATCGCCATTCAAAAACAATTATTGGGTTGTACTCCTTACTAAACCAAGGAGAGATTAAGGATGTGTGTTCACTCACAGAGAGAGGGAGGTTATGTGTTGAAACAGCGACTCTATGCCGTGCCGAAAAGAGAAGAAAGAAACAACATCCCCGTGAATGGATGGCAGTGCCGGTCACTTATCTATGCGTTTGGCGGTGAATTTATATGTCTGTATATTAAATTTTAATAATTGAATAATAAAATCTTTTTTAAGAAGTGTTTAATTTTTTAGACGGTATGAGATAGGCGGTAAGTTACATAGTAATATAATGTCTCTAGTACTTAATATAAGATTTATTTATCAAATTTAAGTAAATTAAAGGAATTAGTTAAATTAATTATTTATTTAAAATGTGTGTCGTAATATTTAAAACAACCTTTTAAATTATTTGCATTAAAACCACCTCTCAATAGAAATTCTCTTGTCATGCATAAACAATAAATAAGAATAGTTTTAAAAAAATGATAAATATAAAAAATAAATAAATAAATTGAAGTCTTATGTTCAGAATTAACCCAACCCTAAACTAGATTTTATAGAAAGGATCGTAGATCTACTACTACCACCATTCCATCTTGACACTTTATCATAATCTAGCATGTAAATCAAGGTAATTAAACCCGGATCGGTCAGTGAACCGGTCGGGGTACTGAGTCAAGGGTCAGTGGGTCAGACCGGAGTCAAACCGGAGCTAAACCGGGATCAAACCGGTGAGAAATGAAATATTTTAGACTTATAGTATGAAATTCTAAAGGAAAAATATTTTAATTTTTTTTTAAAGAAATAAAAAATCTGACCCGGACCGGACCGATTTAGAGGCCGGGTCGCCGGGCCGGTCCGGGTTAGATAACCCTGATGTAAATGCAGATTCAATTCAAAATTTAGGAGGAATCAAGAAAGCATGGTAATTAAAATTATGTCTTTCTGATCCTTTTTATAAGATCCAGTTCGTTTTTTTAGAGAGATTAAAGAAGATAAATGAGCTAGTTAATCATAAAATATATCATGTATTATTTGATTATATATCAGTTTATAAGTTAAAAAAATTAGTTTAGTAATAAAAAATAAATATAAATATTTTATAGTAATATATTTAGCTTCCTTAATCTTTCTAAAATAGCCAATTTCCTTATGTCAAGGACCGTAGATAGTAATCCTCTAGTCTTAATATAAAACATACTTAGGAAGCCGACTTGGTCCTAAATATAAAACATAGTTTTTATATTTGTTAATCTTTTTCTAATTTACTCCCATTGATACTCCTTTAACAATAACCAAAGAAAAGAGGATATTAAGAAAGATGACTAAGGTATTTTAAAAAATACATATTATACTAATTAATTTTTTTAATCTAATTAAATTAAATAAATATATTTTATTTTAACAAACTACAAGAGTACTCAAATAGTGAATTAAAAGGGCAATACAGTAACAGTTGGAGGTAAGTGGGGGAAGCTAATTAGAAGAAGCGGAGGCGTGGGGGAGCACATGGGGCAGCAGGTGGGAGTCATGCGGGGGCCGTGGAGGATAAGACACGTGTGGCTAAAGTCTTCCCCGCGAACCTTACATGGCCAATCCTTGCAAGACACGTGGGCCCTCCGACCTGTGAGAACGCACATGCTCATGTTCATGCTCACGTCACGCGGGTGAGCTTCACTCTCACGTTGCACGTGACCCACAAGCCTCAATCAATGCCTCAACCCTTTCCAATTCCATCACGCCACCACATTAGGGGTGAGCATGGTGCCCAGTGGCTCGGTGCGCCCACCTTAGCCCTACAAAAAATTATCCAGCCCAGCTCTAAAAAAGTGGTCCGAAAAAATTTTGGGCAGCTTTGGGCGGGCTAATAACCGGGCAGGGCCGATCATCGGGTAAGGGATGCTGCCCTGCCCATTTGGCCCTACCCTGAAAATTATTTTCATTTATTTAAAATATAAAATTTCATATCAATTAAATATTATTTCATATATATATATTTTTAAAATATGTATTATTTATTGTATAATACTCTTCTGATCTTTTCTTTTTTGCCCTAACCACTAAACACTATTTACAAGTAAATTTCTTCCTTTCTTCTTTACTTTGTGTTGTATTAAATTATAGTTACTTTTTATTTTCTTTCCAGATGCTTCATCATTTGATCAACTTTTGGGACATTGAATCGATGCAAACTACTTTGACTTCACGGCTTTAATTACAATCATTTTTTTTCCTTATTTATAATGGATTATGGATGTTGTTTAATTTTTAAAGTATGGATATTTGTTAAGACATATGGTATTTTTTAAATTTCAAGACTCAAGTTGTAGACTTATTTTGAAATACCCCAAGATGTGAAATCATCGAATGTATTTGAAGTTTATATTACTTAAGGCGAAGTTAAGACATATATGGTATTAGTAATTACAGGAATGTTTATGAAATTCATAAGGAATTATTTTTTTCATAAGTGGACAAGATAAGGCGTTATCACTTGGGCAGGGAAGCCCACCCTGCCCAGCCCACCCTTACCCAGCCCAAAAAGGTTAGGGCTTTTAGCGGGCTGGGCTGGGCTGGGCATCGGGCTGAAAAATGCAACCCGTTCATCCTTCGGGCAGGGCATCAGGCAGGGGTCTCGCTCTGCCCATACCCACCCCTACACACACTGCTCGTTCCAATTTGAGTGACATTGCCTTTATCCTATCAAAATTAAAGGGAAAAAAAATGTTGGTTTAATAAACTTGCCTTGAGTTTAAAAAAATTCAACTTTACCCCTGTTTAAATCTATCTCATCTCTCTTTTAATTTCCTTTTCGATATTCAATGTGCACTACCTCTGATGAATAGAGATAAAATTAGAAAATGGTGATAACTAATAACCTTTTAAGTGATGACTTATACTATGGATCAATTATTTAATAGACCCCATGTTTTTTACTGGCCAGAGGCAGTAAGATTACGATGTTATTATAGTATATATAAGTAGTGTGTGATAATCTTGTGACTTAATTAGTTGTCTACTGAGAAACACACAAGTTACTGACATGCTATATATTATCCAAAACCACATACATACAAATTAAAGTTGAGCTGTAATATCTACTGTAAGCTATATTATTCAATTTTCACTGAGCTACATATAGTAAGCTATATTATCCAAAACCATGTGTGAGTGAGTGTGATGAAATTGGATCATGAATGTTATTAATTAGAGTGCATGTTTAAATTCAAGACATGCATGAATGCACTTTTTCGCTCATTTTCTTATTCTTTTGGGTGTACTTGCCTGTGATTCGCCTCATTCGCTTCGTCGTTACTACACCTACCATGTTTGGCGTAAATTTAATGGTCCCCTCAAACAGTCACTACTACAGATTAAATATATTATTATCCCTATAGATGTTTTTTTTTTTTTCAAAAAGGAAGGTAAAAACATAAAAACAGTGACATCTTTATAAATAAAGTAGCGAAATCGAAATATTAGGTGTCTCAAATTTGAATTGAGACTCCTAAAGTAGAGTTTAGATGTCCAAAACTTCAATGTGGACACCTAAAGATTCCCTTTGACACCAAAAATAAAAAATTAAAAAAATTTGACTTACTTTAGACATCCCAAATAAGTTTTGGAAAGCCTAAAGTTGGGTTTAGGCATCTTAAATGAATTTTGGGACACCCAAACCCAATCTTTAGGTGTCCTAAACTCTCTTTGGACATCCCCTATGCATGTCAGATTATCTAACATGCGCCCTCTCCCCTTGCTTTTTCATCTTTTCTTCATTCCCTTTTCCTACCAACTCCCGTGACTTCATTATTTCCACTTCGTTTTCTTCTCTTCCTCCTTCTTTCTATTGTCGGCACTGGGTCTTGCTTTTTTCCTTCACCGTCCTTCATTCTCAGCACCTTCTTGCTTAATTTCCTCCACCCTCCGATGTACCTCCCCCCCCCTCCGGCGTCCTCCTCCACCTTCTTGCTTTCCTCCACCCTCCGGCGTATCTCCTCCTACCTTCTTGCTCTCCTCCACCCTCTGGCGTACCTCCTCCACCATGTATACACCTCCTCCAATGTCTTCTTCTCCACCTTGGTTAGGCATATAGACACAATCGGCTAGCTCTCTCCCTTCTTTCATCAGGTTTGTTTTTTTAAATATAAATTTACATGAAGAATTAATTTAAACTTGCAGTGTGAAATTATTATAATGCTTTTAATTTATTTATGTGATTCTAGTTACTGGAGTGATTTTCCCTTCTGATTGTTTTTTTTTTCTAGAATTATAAACTCGTTGTTAGTAGTTATGCAATACTAATAATGTTTTTGTTTTATATGTTGAGAGCTTGAAAATCAAGAGAAATACATATGTATATTATAAATAAACGGAGCTTTTGATTGATTTTGATGAAATGAACAACAATTAAATAGAGTAAGTTTTTTCTTTTGTGTGTGGAGCTTTATTTGGTTTAAATTAATGAGAATTGATTATATCAATGAAAGTAAAAGAAGCCAAAATCCATATGTATCTGTCAAGACTAGCTCATTGTAAAAGCTTAAACTTTTAATTAACACACTTTAACTTTCACTAATTGGTATGTGTTTGTTGGCTAACTAACATGTAAGTTTGCACAAAATACAAAATAAGAAAAGCAGTATAATGAAATTTATTTATTATCAATATAAATATAAAACATTTTATAATTATCTCATTGCATCCATAATCCATATATAATATGCAATATGGTTGGTTTTATTTTTTTTTCAGATTATATTACGATTATTAGTGTAGTTTCCTCAATATATAAAAAAAAGATAGTGTGATTATTAGAATGGTGGAGATAGGATTATTTGAAATTTTGGGATGTTCTACTTTTTAAAGTGAAAAAAGACAATCACATTATATCGTTGACAATTGTTTTAAACTTGAGTGTTATTGGGAATGACTTAGGTGATAACAAAATGGATCATAGTTGGATGAATGCTTTGAGAATTAGTGAATAATATGAGAAAGGGGTGGAAGAGTTTATTGACTTCACAAAAAAGAATACTATAACAAAAAATGGGAAGTATTTTTGTCCTTATGTCAATTGTTTAAATGAGAGTCGACAAGATGTTGATGTCATAAAGGACCACCCACTTTATGATGGAATAAATCTGCGATACACAAGGTGAATATGACATGATGAGGAAGTAATGAATGGTCTATTGCACAATAAGGAAGATGTGGATGTTATATATGACGATAGAATGGAGAAAATGATTCACGATATTGAAGTAGAATCTTTTGCGCAATCGCAAGAGTATGACAAACAAATAAACAAAATCCGTCTTCAACACGTAAGTTATTTTATTTGTATTTTATTGATTCTTAAAAAAAATGAATAATTCTAATTTCTATTGATTTTGATTTTCATGATAATGCGACTCAAACATATAAACTCCTAGGCGGGTCACACGAGGGTAAAGTTGTTATGGACCCAAAGTGGTATTTTCCGAAAGTAAGTAGTTTCTATTCTAATTCTTTCATTGACGGTTGTTTTAGATATACCTTTATTGATTTTAACAACCAATTGACTTTGATTTAAAGTGTCCTCGACAACCTAGCAATATGAATATAGATATTATGTTATATTTTATATGTATAACATTATTCAAAGTGGAATTATTAGTGATTTTGAACAAGTAATCGCTTTTTCATTCTCAAATAATAATATTTTTGGTATTGTAATTGAAATGCTAATTAATTCATTTATTTGATTCATTTCATCAAAGCTTATTTTCTAATTTGCATATTTTTTATAATGAAGATGCTTACCTACATGAAGACATTAATTTGATCAGAGACCTTTTGGCTGGACATCTTCTTCAACATATAGATCAATAAACTTCTTGTTTATATTAGTTAGTACTTATGTGATGACATCATTTTGACATTTTTTTGTTGTTATTGTACATATATAGTATTAGGTTGTATGAATTGTTATTTTGTACACACACACACACACACACACACATATATATAGTAAAGATTGCAGTGCTAAACGTTCTTACCATTTTGTAACGGACTTTGTGGTTTATGAATCTATCTTCGATTCTGTTTTTGCAGTTTTAATTTGTTGGGTAATGAAGAATATAAATAATCATTTTTTAAAATATAAAACCCTTTAACATCCTATATGGAGAAAAGGAACGTCTAAAGTCACTGTGTAGGGGACTTTAGATATCCCTATTACATGTACAGTGACTTTATGCATCCCTTTTCTTTATTTGGGACGTTTAAAGTCCTCATTTTAGATATCCCTTTTCTAATTAAGGACGTCTAAAGTGAGGACTTTAGATGTCCCTATTGAAAATATGGACATTCACAGTATCTTACACAGTGACTTTAGACGTCCATTTTTTTAGGGATGTTATTTCTAAAATAAACTACGTCACTCATATAGACGTCTTTTTATTTTTAGACTTTAAAAGTGCCAAAAAAAGGGGACATTAAAAACCCTATCTGTAGCAGTAAATGACCTCCATGCATGTGTCTTGCGTGATAATACATTAACTTGACTTTCACTATAATTAATAAAAGCATAGACGTCAGTTTTGCATAATTCTTTTTGAGTAAGGATAACCTATATTCCATTTTTTCAAGAAGCATTCATTATCAATTTGTTTAAATTACAATTTCATTAATTATCTCAACAATTTCTCAAAAACCCAAAAAAAAAAAAGTAGTCTAGGTTATTTTTCATTATTAAAAAGAAAAAAAATCAATTTAAAATCCATCTTAATGTTTTTTGTCACTTAATTTAAATTAGGAATTAAATAAAAGGCTCCTCAAGAGAACATGACCTGAATTATGCCCTTCACTACATAATTTGATTTATTTTGATTTAACATGATACGACCAAAGGCTTTAAATCAATACTGTAATAATTTTTATATATGTCTTGGAGTCTCACATCGATTAGCAATGGAATTCAATTAAATCCAGACAAATGCATGCGTACCGGGTGTGAATTCAAGTGTTCCGATTAAGGAACGTGATGGAATGTTACGCAAAGAGGGTTTATTTCATTGGATGCTAATGAAGCGCAGGGATAATTAATGGTCTCGCCAAAAAGCAAGCGTCCATTTCAATGGTCATTTGACCAATTATGCGAAAAGGATGTGGTTGTTGGAGTTTGGTTTGACTGAGAAAATATCATAAAAGAAGACCAACAAGGGTGGAAAATATCTAATCTTTGTTTTTAATTTAATTAGGGATATAAGAGGATTTTCTAGAAGAAAAAAGAAAAGTGAGTGTAAAGGTTGAAGACAGGATATGACAGCTAGAAGAATGATGGAGAAGTGAGGGTTTCTATTGTTTGCAGGAAAGGAACACAACACACAGAAGGCTCCGCTGTACTAACAGGGGAGACACAATAATATTGATGGATGTGTAGGTAATGACTCCTTTCTCGTTTTACTTTAAGTTCGTGTTTTCTTCCTTAAAAATTCCTTCATTTTTTCTTAACTATATTGAAGTGTTAAATTGGTAAGTAAATGAGTTTTAGAAACACGCCTTTTTTGTAATTATTTGATGAGTTTTTTTTTTTTTTAACTAGAAAGGAGGCTAAATAAAAACATGTGAGGTTAGACGACCCGCTACCTCCACCATGCAGGGGTGTTACTAATTTGTTATTTCCGGAAAATTAGTCTTTAAGTTTCTATAATTTTAATTGAGTTGTAACTCAATCCCAATATTTTGACTTGATGTAATTCAATTTTTATAGTTTTGATTTGGTTATAACCCGGTCCTTTGACTTACTTGCAACCTAATTTTTATAATTTTAACCATTCTATAATATAGTCATCCACCTTTATTTTAGATCATAAAGATTAAATTATAAAATTGTTAAAATTATAGGGACTGAGCTGCAGTGAGTTAAAGTTCAGGGACTGAATTACAACTGAGTCAAAACTATAGGAACTAAGTTACACTGAGTCAGAGTGGAGGGACTAAGTTACAATATAGTTAAAACCGTAAGGATCAAAAGATTAATTTTTCCTTTGCTATTGGTTAGATAATGCCCTAAACAATGTTACTAGATGCACCAACATTTTTAGGGGGTATGTATGGTATACAGAGGTGAATTAATCTAAAACTAGCTTAGTTTCCCGTGTGTCAAAATTAAAACCAAAATTTAGTTAGATGAAGCCTCAGGTTGTTGGTAATTGGTGGTCCGGTTAGCAAGCATTCTTTTAAGCTTCAAATTGAAACGAGGTGCGAGGTTGCATGTGATTTATAAGCTATTGGTGCACAATCATTGAAGAGCAGAGTTGTCTAAACTAAAATGGGTGCGAGGTGCCATGTGATGATTTTTTTTTTTTTTGGCCATCGCCGTGTGATGATCTACTTCCTCTACCTCTTATTATAAATTATAAATTTATAAATAGATGTGTCCTAAAATATAAGGTTTATTTTATATTTATCTAAATATTTATTATATTTTCTCACTTATCCTCTCTACATATAAGGGCATGCATGGTTGAAAAAAATTATATATATTTATTGTTTTTAACTAATTTTAATAATTTTTTTCTTGATTCACACAAATCAATTATTTAAAGCTAAGAGAAGCAGGGAGTGAGTATAAGCTCTTTGGCGCACAATCATTTAAGAGTGGTAGAGCATCTATACAAAAATTAAATAACTACTCCCTCTGATTCTTACTATAAGATATTAACTAACAAGTGTCCTTGATCATTTTTATAAGTTACTTGCTTGCTTCCAAATAGCATTAATTTTTTTTTTCATGTTTGACAATATTTAATAAGGATAGTGGGAAAGAGTAGTAATTAAGATGATATTGAAATTTAGTGTAATTAGTATAGGTAATATTGAAAATTACTTAAATTTTAGGATAAATTTAATGCTTCAAACTGTCTTTATTGGTTTGTGAGAATTATTAGTTTGTGCTTTTTAATAAAGACTAAAGGGAGTATTGTTATACTCTCCCGAGTTCTTTTTATAAGCAACTTTCCCTCTCTTATAGTTAGTCCTTAATATAAACAACTTTTTTCTTGTGTCTTAAATTTTAAACTCCTTTTTTTTGTTAACCTCTATTAAATACGTATCTTTATATTAATTATCATTTGCTCAGCACTAATTCTCTTTCATTCAATCATTTATTACTTATTCTCTCTTATATTTTATACTCATTCCCTCTGACATGCCCTTTTCATAAATAGGGGCATATTTAGAAGAAACATAATTTTTTTAATATATTTATTGTTTTCAATGAATCTTAAAATTAGTTTATTTTACACAATCAGAAAAAAAATTACTTATAAAAAAATCAGAAAGAGTATTGGAGGATGGTTAAAAAACGAGGTGAATTTCAAGTCATATTGCTGCTGCTACTAACGTAACCGCGTAAAGGAATGATGAGAGGGGGTGGGTCAAATGGGAAAAATGACAAGGCCTCGTTATTGGTAAGAAAATGCGGTCTAAACGCTCCGCTCATTCCCATAATCATTTCCAACAGTTGGGGACCACTTTTTACAGTTTGAATAATAAACAAAAGGGACACCAGTTGACAAGACCGTAAAATAATTTCACCTCCTAAAAGATTAAGGGCCCGTTTGATATGATGTAATTAATCTTGATAGAAATGAAAATGAGGTATAAAAGTATGTTTGGTATATCATGGAAATAAGATATAATTTTTAGGTAAAAAGACCAAAATGTCCTTCAATTTTTTTTCCAAAAAAACATAATTTAGAAAAGCCCAGAACCTTCTCCTCCCGAAAACCTGCACCATTTTATTTTTTTCAAATGTTTGGTATGTCATGAAAATGAGTCCTAATTTATATGTAATACCTTTGTAATTGAAAAATAAAATATCCCCCTCATTTAAAAATTTTAGGCTTATAGTATGAAATTCTAAAAGAAAAAAAAAATTTTAAAAAAAATTGGAACCCGGACCGGACCGGTTAGCCAGTTTTCGGGCTGGACCGGCCGATCCGGTCCGGGCTCCTGAACCTGGGTCTCATCACAGAAAAGGTAAGGTTGGAATTGAAGACATGAAATTACAAATCTTAATTATTTAGGTGGAATTGAGTTTGATGGAATTAATCCCATTTAACTTCCATATAAAATTAAATTCCATAAACATTTCTTTATATCAAATATACACAACTCATGAAATTAAATTCCAATTATAATTCCATACCTTCAATTCTATAATACCAACACGACATAAGCTCTTTGCTTGTACTTTTATTCCATTTTTTTGTTTGGCCTGAATCATTGTGCTATTATTCTCTTCGGATACTGCTAGTCAGGATGGTAAACGGAGCATTGAATTGTCAGAGCAAGTAGCATGAGATAAGACTAGGAAGCGCTTGTCCCCACCTAATCATCCCGAAACATATCATAAAACGGTCTATTTTTTTATTTTTAAATTATTTTAATTTAGTTCTAAGTTCTATAATTTATTATAGTTTTCTAAGCAATTAAACGTCAACCATCGAACTTTGAATCAATAGCTTAGACGAAGCAAAGGAAGTTAATAAAGACCGTTATCAATTAAAAATGGAAAAATTATTATGAGATCCTAACTCCTAAATAAGAAACTTAATTACTAAAAAATCCCAATAACAAGAAAATAATATAAACCTATTGTCATTTTTTATAGTAGAATTTGTTATTGCATGCTCATTTGTTGTTATTGGACTTGTAAGTAATTTAGTCCTTTTCTTGGGATCTTCTTTGTAATCCCCCCTTTAAGAAAAGGCATAATTTTCGCACAAATATATATTATTTTTGAAATTCTGAATTATTTTTTTTATAGTTCTCTTATAAAACTATATATTTATTATATTCTAATAAGGGAATTTGTAAGGTATAGAAAAATACATCTTAAGCTTTAGAAGAGATAACATTATTGCTTGGAGCGCATAATAAGATTATATTGGAACCAACTGTGGAAGCATGCACCAATAAGAAGTGAGCTTTTTGAGTTTAAGGAAAAGAGGCACTAAGAAAGTACAAAGGTTATTGTCCCACTTCAAAGTTCAGACTCTTATTCTTTCTTTTTTTTTTTTTTGAGCAACAAACTCTTATTCTGAATAATAGCCTTATTAACGCTGCCCACTTCCTGTTATTTTTCATCTTCTTGAAGTTCAAACTCTGTTTGTTTATGTTCAGTCTTTTCGATCACTTTTTTGAGGGGTTCATTTATGAATTCTTATTCAGGCCCAATTAAAAGCCCAGAGTTATAGCCACCGAATGGGCTCGACCAAACCGAAAGAGACAAGCCGGTTAAGATAATCTCGTTCGTGTGTGAAGCCTAATGGCACACACTGTGCTCACAATTTCATCTTTCTCAGCTCTAAAGTCTAAACAGCACTACCAAATCACCCCTTGTCCTTAGGTTTAGTTGGTGAAGGAGTCAGACACTCTCATCAATAAAAGGATTTGATCCTGATAAAGTCCACTTAGTTGTGGTCCAGTCGAAATACTGAGGGAGGCATTTTAATTTGGAGCCCTGCACTTGGATCGTGGGTAAGCCTAAACCCATTCCTAAAATTTGTATATCTATAAAAAAAAAAAAAGCACTACCAAATCGGTCTCTGTGCAAAAATCCTGTGAGTATTGTTTTTTTTTTTTTGTGGCCTAAATTTGTGTCCACGAAGATGCTAAGGTTCGCTCACAGTTCGGAAACACAGAGGTTTAGGTCGTTGTTATTTCCTCAATATGCTCAAAATAAGTATGCATTGCCTCCCAATCTTAATATAAGGTCTAGTTCATAATGAAATTTATACTCTGAACAAGATCTTATATTAAAAACTAAAAGTAGTAAATTTTATGCAACTGCATGTCATTACAAGTGTGCCTCTCCGGCAAAAATAGAACTTTAAGTTCCATACAAAAAACGTGTACGTGCTTGTGTGATCGCATTGTAAATACCTGAACAGATGTTTGAATTGTTTAGTTAAATTCCGATTCAGATGATCTTAAACTTCTAATCTCGATCATTTGGTTTTAAAACATGAAAAGTGCCTGTTCTTGTGAATCATTGTGAAAGTACCAGTTGCATGTATATTAGTAGATATAGATATGAATAAATGTCGATATGGTTTATTTGTCTTGGTTAAATGACTTAATATGAAAATATTCTTATTGCAGATAGGCAAACAAACAATGCTTCCCGTGGAGTTACATACGACGGGGTCGATTTAAAAATATGGTAAAAACTATATAATAATGGCTAAAAAGTAAAACTTCTTTTATATAGTTTTCACATGATAAATTATATTGCTGAAAAAGTATTGGGCTTGTATATAAATTCATAGGAAAAACTAACAAAATCAAATAAGACCTGACTGATTAGCAGAATCGAGTCAGTTTTAACAGGATAAAGAACTAAGAAAAAATTACCCTCAAGTTTTAAGAAAGAAATTAAATAAATAAATGGTCTATTAAAATTATAAAATAAAAAAATGGTCCATTGATAACTTCGTGGGTTGATCATTGACAACTTCAGGAGTAGGTATTGACAATTTTATAGGATCATTTTTTCATTTTATAATTTTAAGAAACCATTTTTTAATTTTTTTTTTAGACTTGAGTGTAATTTTCCAAAAAAAAAAAATCCGGCTGCGTGTCTGCGACCATCTCATCGGCCCCAGCGGTCGGCCTCAAGATTCAAAGAATTTAATCAAATTTAGTTGTTGTCGAATAATGCAGTGTGGTAACCCACTGCATTAAAAGTGATCTGTCCGTAGGTATATTCTCATTGCGAGGCTGAAAACAAGAATAAAGAGGCAACTCTGGTCTGATCTACAATGTTTATCTTCTCATTAAGTGGCCCAAAAAAATAATACTCTCCCTTATTCTAATTATAAGATAAAATTAAATTTTTTAAAGAAATTAAATAAATTAATTAAATTACTTTAGAGTATTTATAATTTTATTTTTTCTTCAAACTAATTAGTTTGACTAATAAATTAATATATAATATAATAATACATAACATATAACATAATTAAATAATTTATTTAGTTTTTTTAATCTCTCTAATTAAAAAAAATTATTTTTATTTTATATTTAGGACCGGAGGTAGTCAAACTAATTAGTTTGAAGAAAAAAAATAAAAATAAAAATACTCTAAAATAATTTAATTAATTTCCTTCATTTTTCTAAAAAATTTAACTTTATCTTATAATTAATATATAAGGGAATAGTAATTGTACTAGCAGTAGCAGGAGAAACTAGAAAGTGCGGGAGCTAGCCTGGATGAGGACAATTATTGCGTGTCGCTCTCAGAATTATTCGGGGGGGAAAAAACGTGTGGCTATTAATCACCAGTACTGGGAGACAAAAAAACGAACAGAAATTTGAGATTATATTGATAAGAGGCTTAGGTAGTGCCATTAAGTGCAAATTGCATGAGAATAGTATATTATCACATGATTAGGTGTAATATGCACATTCTTTGTTGATTATGGACGCATTTGTTAGTTCAAATATTTATTGTTGTTATGGTTGACATTAGTAGTGAATATTGTAACCATCTCTTACATTAGATCCCCTTGTAATGCCTATTTTATTTGGTGTTATAAAACTAATGGAAATATGAGCATTTGACAAGATCAATATGGAAAAATGGGAAACTGCTCCTCTATACCAATACAATTATGAATTGCGGGGTTAAATTTGATTGTTCAAATTTAATATTTTTAAAAATATAAATTAATGGATTCAGTTCCAAGTTGATCCAGACGATTTTAAAACGTGTAATTGTGATTTGTGAGAAACTAGCTCTAGAAAATTTAGAAATGAGTGATATGAAATAATTCTTCACCAGAGAGATATGAGATGATTCTTCTTCTTGCTCAATCTGTGCAATGCCATGTTCTGGAATCTGGACTGGACCGGCCGGTCGGTCGGGCCTGGAAACCGGTGAACCGGCCGGTAGACCTATCCGGTTCCCGATCCAGTCTAGGTTGCAATTTAAATTTCTTTTTAAGTTTTTTTTAAGAATTTCATATTATAAATATAAAATTTTCAATTTATCACCGGATTGGCCCGGTCTGATCCACTGACCTTTAATAGGTGTTTATGATCCATTAAGGTAGTAATAAATCATACAAATTAATCTTGTATTTTTGTAGAAATGTTTTCGGTAAAAGTGCCCAGTACCGCATTTAACTTGCACACAGGAGAGGGGGAAATTGCCGGATTTCAACTATATTTTCAGTGGCCCTTTGTCTTGCGAGTAAGCTTATATTCCTCCTCTTGGTCCATTTACTAGCCCAAGATTACTTATTATTACTTGGACCTCACAATCCCAAACATTGTGGGACTTATTCCTTGTGACACGCCTAGTCATTATTTCCAACATAACAACAAATACTCCTACTTATTTTTAATATAAGATATATTTTGTGAGTTAATCCTGGTCTTAAAATATATGACATAATTTTTATATTTATCGGTCTTTTTCTAATTTACCTTTATTAATGCTCACTTAATAATAATCAAGAAGCAGAGAGAATGAGGAAATTAAGGGAGATGATTAAAATGTTCTAAAAAATCCATATCATATTAACTGACTTTACTAACTTTTTTAATTAACTTAATTAAATTATATAAATATTTTTAATATTAAGATCTAGAGGAAGTAATATCTAATATACCCGCTCCAAAGAAACAATTGAAAATGCGGAAGAACTCTGGAGTGACCAGACAAGTTGCCTTGGGGTGTGTTTGGTTTGAGGTAAGGGGAGTGGAGGTGGGGAGGGTATGAAAGGGTGGATCAATTACTTTTTTGGGTTAAATGTATTTAAATTTTAGGCGAGAATCCAAAATTTAAAAGGAATGAGAGAGTAAATTTTGGGCGGAAACCCAAAATTTTAAAAAATGATAGGATAAATTTTGGGTTTCTTTTATCCAAAAATGTAATTTCTCTACCATCCCTTCACTCAAACCAAACACACCCTTAGTGATCATAGAGTCCACATTCTTTGCAAGGAATGTTCATCCCCAAGTAAAAGGGGTTTTCTAATTTTTTTTCTTCGATAAAAATACTCCATGCACTAAAAATTGA
The DNA here is from genome assembly GCA_963242795.1 of Inga leiocalycina. NCBI lineage: Eukaryota > Viridiplantae > Streptophyta > Magnoliopsida > Fabales > Fabaceae > Inga > Inga leiocalycina. The sequence continues at coordinate 62,969,610 of OY725329.1, forward strand.
TTAGGTTAAGACGTTAGGTGTCAAAAAAATATTTTAATATTAAGTGCTATTAAAAAAATATTTTAAGATATTAGTGTTATGGGAAAAATATTTTTAAATATAAGATTAAAATTTAATATATCATATGATAAAAATATTCTAAAGTTCAGCATACAATTTAATCTAAATAAATAAAAATATATAAAAAAATTTTTAAAAAAAGGTTTCCATCTCAAAATTTGAATCGCGAGCATGCCGCGTCCTCATCTTTTGGATAATGGATAAGCACGGCACCCCGTGATTACATCATCAGCCCCGCTGAATGAGATCTTAACTTCGAGTTCGACCCTAGCATTTACATGTATGTGGACACCTCTTTAAATTGTATTACCCCTAATACTGCAAACGACATCTTATATATTAACGACATGATTAATAGGGGTGACCAAGAACAGAAAAGCCACCACAAAGTCAGTTCGGTCCTCAAGCTAGGACGATGATAGGGGGGCCCACAATATAGAGAGGTCGGTGATTGGTGATTGTATCATCGCAATCACATCAGACGGTCCAGCAGACGCAGGGTGATCTGGACCATTTTGATATGGTTTATATTTATTTTTTTTAATTTTTGTTTTTTTAAAAAATTATTTTAATAGATATAGAATTTAAAATAAAGATAATTTCATAACTAATAATTTTTTTAAAAATTATTATTTTATTTAAAAATCACTCATTTTAAAAAAATCAGATTTAAACTATACAGATCCAAATCTAAACGGCCTAGATCCAGATAAACACCTGATGCCCATCCTTTAGATAGACACTGAATCAGGTTCCCCAGGAGACAGGCAGCACGACCAAGCGGCAATTTTTGAAATAATCTCCCCTCGTACGTGGTCCTCCTCACTCCGTGAACTGTTATCACTTTTGAATTAATTTTTGAGGAATAATTTATGACCTATAAGATAAATAAATATATGTGAAGAATTTTTTCTAACCATAGAAAAAAAAAAGGGCTTATTACCATAGATTTAGACACTCACCCAATCTCTGTATAAAACGGCCTGAGCCAGAAGTTGACTCGCAGAGTTTATCACAGCAAGCAGCCGAGTAGAGAGCATTCTCGGTTCTCCAAACAATGGCGATTACTAGAATTGATGTCGGACATCCATCGGAGTTTGGCCAAACCAGTGTTCTTAAGGCTGCTCTGGCGGAGTTCATTTCAGTGCTCATCTTTGTGTTCGCCGGAGAAGGCTCCGGCATGGCTTTCAGTAAGCCTCTTCAGTCTCGTGTTTTTTAGCTCCTCAATGTTGTGTATATATATGTAATATTCGTCTTTAACTGTATAAGATGCATGGTTTTGCAGACAAGTTGACGGACAATGGATCGACGACGCCGGCGGGGTTAGTGCAAGCATCGTTAGCTCATGGCTTCGCATTGTTCGTGGCGGTTTCAGTTGCCTTCAACATTTCAGGAGGCCATGTGAATCCCGCTGTTACTTTTGGCGCCTTCATCGGGGGTCACATCACGCTTATTAAGACCATTTTGTACTGGATCGCCCAATTGCTTGGTTCTGTTGTTGCTTGCTTACTCCTTAAATTCGCCACCGGCGGACTGGTAACTACTTTTATTTTACTCAGCTCCTTCATACTAAACTCCGGCGCTCAATATAAGATCTCGTCCGTAGTTTAATTTGCGCTTTGGAACGAGATTCCAACCTGACAAATGGCTCTTTTGACTTGTTACTTGCATATATATATATTGATTTTAATTGTTTTTAACTAATCTCTTAAAAAATAAAAAACGGTTATTTAAAACTTATATTTAGGAACGAAGGAAGCATATAGTTAGGACCCTCAACTTGTAGCGCAATCCAACCAGATAAATTGATCTTTTGACATATATTCTTCTTTAACACTCTAAAACACGTGGAAATTTGAGATCTGGGGTTGTGCTGTGTGGCAGGAAACATCTGCTTTCTCATTATCTACTGGAGTGGGTGCTTGGAACGCGGTGGTGTTTGAGATAGTGATGACGTTCGGTCTAGTGTACACGGTGTATGCGACGGCCTTAGACTTGAACCAAAGGAATAGTGACATGGACCCAAGGAAGAGTGACATTAGGACAATTGCTCCGATCGCGATTGGGTTCATCGTCGGAGCGAACGTATTGGCGGGTGGGGCCTTTGACGGAGCATCCATGAACCCGGCTGTCTCTTTCGGGCCAGCCGTCGTGAGTTGGACGTGGGCCAATCACTGGGTTTACTGGCTGGGCCCCTTCATCGGTGCAGCTATAGCTGCTGTTGTTTATGAGATGGCATTCATGAACCAAGCTTATCAACGACTTCCCGTGGCAGAAAATTAAGTCTATACCCTACCTTGTTTAAGTTGAATGTCGGCTTCCTTTGTTGCTTCTGCTTCTCTTGTCTAAGGCATCTCCCTTGTTTGTTGCATTCATGTTTCATTCCCGTGAACTTTGTCCTTTGTCTGTCTTGTTCACTAGGATTATTTTTACCATGATTATGTTTTTTTCTGCCAGTCTTCAAATTTTAGCATCTCTTATATATACTACATCCGTTTATTATAAACGAAATCTTATATTAAGTATTAAGGATGTAAAAAGTGATTGAGTTTTGTAGTTTCTTATATAAAATTATTGATTCTAGAGATATAGTACCAACAGAACCAAAAGCAATTCTTGTTTCAAAGAGGGGAGGACGGGTTATTTACATCTTGTTTGATGGTCAAAGACAAATTTAAAGGTAAACAATGGTAATTCTAAGGGGAAATAGGTTTGGACGTAGTATAAATAAATATATAAAAACCAAGTTTCAACCCTGCCTAATATTACAATATATATTTCAGGAACTCCTGCATCAATATATTTTGGAAGAGAAAATGAATGTAGTTATCTACGAGCTAAGTTCATATCAGATTACGAAGGAAACAATGTAGAAGAGACCAACCCATACAAGTTACACTAATAATTTGCACTAAACACCGATACAGGCGGTAATTTTATTAATAGTAACTGTGATGGCAATCCGAAATTCTGAATAACAAGTGACCATTCCATTAGTTTGCATCAAAATCCAGTCGAATGACCATTTTACAAGTGCCACATACTAAGACGCGCTCTCAACTTTCAAACAAACCACTTCATCGAAGCCCTTGGAACTAAACGCAGAAGCTCATATCACCCAAGAAAAAGTGCAGAAGCTCAATAGTTCATGGGATTGTTAACAAATTATAAAATCAAGAGCTCTGTTCTTCATGTTTGTTTCTTCTCATGGTTTTTCCTGAGTTTTGCTTTCCTTTGCTTGAACAAATGCAGATAAAGCTTCAACCAGAGGAATGGATAAAATGCAAGTACAACCTGATTCATTGAATTTAACAAAGAAAATAAAAGAATAAGAAATTAACAAGATTCACTAAAGCAGATAACTTGGGAAGATTAAATAGAAATTGAGAAAGGAAAGGAGTCATAACACATTTTTATTCGATCTCAAGGTCAACTGGAATCCATCTGGTTCACGTGCACCTCATCAATTATGTAAACTTCCTAGCCCGGCAGTAAAAAAGGCCATATGTTATAGAGTAAGGATCAGGTTCCGTGTGCTATGTTATAGCTATTTCTAAGCCTTTTCTTTTTTGTTATTTTTGGTTTCAGGTCTATTCCAGAAAATATAATTAAAACCGGATCTATAGTAAATCCATAGATACAAGAGCAATATGCTCACACCTAATGACAATCATAGCTGCCAGAAAAACGGTATGTTGGGTTGAGATCAGAAAATCGTCATCCTTTAAGCAGTTAACTGAATTTGCTGAACAGAATTATAAACAAGATGTGCAACTTTACCCTGAGGAAATCATAATAACTGAATGGGAGCCCTGAAAAGGCATCTGCATAGAGGTTCCTCTTCTTAATAATAGGAAGTGCTTGATACATGAGCCACACTGCATGGTATATTGATCAGTTGCACTAGTTTATACATAACACGTTAAATGATGACAATGGATAATAAAGGAAAGGATCAACAGCAATAACAATATGAGCTGCAACTTGCAAATTCATAGGGAAACAAGAAATTAAAAACAGGGAAACGTAGATAAGGACTCACTTTCACCGGGACCAATCCCTAAGGGATACAGTACAATAAATGCGGTGTACCTAATCCATAAAATAAAGAATCAAGCTGATACTTCAATAGTGCATTCTAGGTAAACACAACAGAAAATTTTAACCTAGCACTAATCTTGTGTTATGCACAACATTATAGAAAACAAGAAAGTTTTGAAGGAAGAAAAGGACCTGAGATAGGTGATCCAAGAAGGACAACTTCCGATGCAGTTGAAAGCATAATGTGAATATCTAATTACCTGCACTCTGAGAGAGTCCCATCAATTTTTCTCAAGACATCAAATATTACAAGGTCAAATAAAGTTTTGAAGCTTTATGAGAGGGGGGAAACTCTGAGAAGGTAAACATTTGTCAAGTGTTAGCTTTTATACGGTGACATTTGTAACTGGACATCAAATGTTTAAAATGCTACAGCTGACGATCACAGTGATATCTCAGCAATGTTTTGAATGTCTTAGGCTTTGAGAACGGAGGAAATGCTAATACAAGATATTAACTGCATTGTCATTGTGAATTCAACCTGAAAGCAATTTACCTCACTTATGCTCCATGCAAGGAAAGTGATAAAAACTGATAGTGATTCCTGAACCTAAAAATAACATAAAGCATGGTTACATTAAACCGGCACGGATGAAGTTATATTGTTTGAACTATGTCATAACACAAAAATTCAAATACAATACACAAACCTCATCAACTTTATCAACAACCGCCAACAGAAAGTGAACCCTTCCTCCCCATTGCATTAGAGTGAGTAATACTCCACTTGGCACAATGCCTATAATTTTGAAACATTATGTCTTATGATTCCTTATAAATCATAATGAATTTTTTTCTAATTAGAAGTCATTCATCAACAGCAGACCTACCAATGGCTCCGTGTATGACTTCTAAGAATGCACTGCATTGCAGCAAACCTTCAACAGGACAGGGAAGTAGACCAATCACATCTTGTACGCGAGAAAACAATACATCTTTTACATGTTGAGAAATTCCATAGAAAAGGAAATTAAAGACTACTCTCTAAATTTCATTCTTCCACCATTGATTCTTAAGGTAGAAATTGTGTCGTGTGACTCGTTACATGCTTGATTTGCAAGAGAATAAAGAGGCGAAAAAATAAAGTGGTCTCCATTGTGTGTGTGTTCACAAACTAGAGGTGAGAATAAATAAAAACGGAGCGGCCTCCATTTGCATCCCATCCTATACAAATTCGGCTCAATTTTCATAGAAATCAAACAAGAGAAGCAGATATATTTTTCACGTTCTCTACCTAGCTAGCACGGACAAATGAAAACTCAGACATTTCATCCCCTGCCCATTGTCACCCAACAATATTTAGCTTATTATGCACGCAATGAAACAGTGGGAGTAGTGAGGCAAGACCGTGGGAGGGAAATTTTTTCATCTTGGACCCTGTAATACTTATTTCAATAAGTAAAAGCAAACGATTTGTTTATAAAATAACCAAAGAACTAACAGCAACTCTCTCTAAATGTCACTTCAATAACCAAATTCCCTTTTAATTTCAACTGTGCAGTTTATTTGTTGAAGCTTGAGAAAAGTAAAAGAAGATACATACTTATTAGCTTGCTGGAAGAAGTATAGGTTCCAGCAATAGAGCGAGTGGACAAAAGATTGGTCAAAATTACAAGGAGGGAAAAGGTCCTGCAGCGAAATAATGAACAGAGTAAGTGAATCAGAAGTGTGCAAAAGAGAAATCATGAAAGAGAGAGATACATACCATCCGATAGCTTGAAGAGTGTTGTAAGCGAGGAGATAGAGAGTGGACGGACGAGGCATTGTGGCTTGTGGATGTTGCAAGTTGCAAGTTGCAACTCCTCTGGTTGCCTAGTGGGGGGGTTGTGGGTAACCGGGCTTTTCGACCCGAGATCTGCTTTTTTTTTTTTTTTGGTTCTGATTGGGTTGGGTTTTGGCTTCATGCAAAAGATCATTATAAGGTATATAGACCCATTCACATAAAACTGGCAACCAAGCCCCAATTTTTTCCCTTCAATTTTCGTGAAGGTTGAATTAGTATTTTTAACCCAGATGTTTAGAGTTTAAGTTAGTTTTGTTTTTGAGAATATGAAGCACGTATGATAATCTGATTGATCTCTTATATTTTTTAAGCTGAATCGCACTTTTTTTTAATATGTTTAAATTAAAAGAGCCTTCTTTTTGATTCAAAATATTATATATATTTTTCAAATGGAAAGATGTATACTATAACTTTTCCCCTAACCGAACATAACTTATAATGGCGGATACTAGCCAGAACTCCTCCATGTTGCAGAGTTGGTTAAGAAACTGGTGGCTTGATTACTCTCTTTATAGGTGTGTATTATTTTTTCCAATTTAATTTCCGATTTGCTTATACACCAGTTAAATAAGTTTGTAAATATTAACATTTTAAAGATAAATAACACTTCATGTTTCATAAAGCTAAAAAATAAAAGCAAACGTTAAAATGACAAATAACACCAGAAGAGATGGGAGTGGATGGGATAGGAGTAGTAAGGAACAAAAATACCAGCAAAATTGAAAACAACCAGAGATTTCCAATATGTAGTAGTGTGGACTGTGGAGTCCGTTGAAGAGTTGAAAATAAACGGCGTTTTCCAATAATCCAATGCACAAAATAAAAAATAAAAAAAGGGAAAATAACACCTAGATCCCAAGCAACTGAAAAAACACCACAAAAATTCGTTTAAAAAGTCAATGGTCAGAAAAGTCCTCTAGAGACTTTTCTAATCATAATTCCCAATGTTCATTTACACAATTACCCCCCATTGAAATAACTGCAGAAAAGGTACAGGAGGAGAGAAGGGAAGGCACATTTTTGTGATTAAGGAAAAAGAGAAAATGGATGAACGATTCGCGTTGGAGGTGCAACATTGAAGGGATAAAGCGTGGTGTTAATATCGTTGGGAATGTCTTCTTCTGCATCCTCCATCTACGGGTAGTGAGGTATAGCAGCAAACTGATTTTTTTTTTTTTTTGTGAAAGTTGGTTGGATTGAGATTGAGGGGTTGGTAAAAGGTTGGAGCTTGGGCTCAGTAATGGAGTACGTGGTAAGTGGTAGATAAGAAATGCTAAGAATTTGCTACACATATGATCTTAATCATCGAAGTTTGGGTTTCACTTTGGGTGGGTTGTGTTATTGTTATAGTGCTCTATTTTTGGGGCAAGGTTATAGATGACCACAATTATATTCATCATTTCCACTTAAAACATAGCAGTTCCTTTGTAACCTTGCCTCAAAAACAAAGCACTATAACATAAACACAACCCACCTAAGGTGAAACCTAAACTTCATGGTCAAGATGATATGTGTAGCAAATTCTTAGCATTTTTTGCCTACCACCTACCACTTACTCCATTATTAAGCTCAAGCTCCAACCTTTTACCAACCCCTCAATCTCAATCCAACCAACTTTCACAAAAAAAAAAAAAAACCTAGTTCATTGTTGCACCTCGCTACCTATAGATAGAGGATGCAAAAGAAGACGTTCCCAACGACATTAATATCAGGCTTTATCCCTTCAATGTTGCACCTCCAACATGCATTGTCTGTCCATTTTTCTCTTTCTCCTTAATCATAAAAATGTGTCTTCCCTCATCTTCTTCTGTGCCTTTTCTATAGTTATTTCAGTGGAGGTAATTGTGTAAATGGACATTGGGAATTATGGTCTGATCATTGACTTTTTAAAGAGACTTTTATAATATATTTTCTGTTATTTGGAATCTAAGTGTCATTTTTTCAAAAATACGTGCGGCACAGAATATATATGTTACGGGGAAGAAAGATAAAAAAAAGTTTTGAGGCTTCGAAAATAATCAAAATATATGCGTCACTTTCCCAACTTGATTGGATATAAAAGGGATTGTTTTTTTAAAAGTTTTATAAAGTCGGATTGCGCAGGATCCGACCCGAATATGTGCGCCACTCGGCTTTTGGAAAATCGCACTTCATCTCCCGATATACTGCGATGAAGTACTGTGGCCATTCAGTTTAATGGCTTTTGAATTTAAAATCCATAATGACTTACAATTTCTATCTTTTCATTAGGCTTAAGAGGAGGTACAATTTCTGGATAGAGATTTTCACAGCTAAATGACAATTACAACGTAACAAAACATATCTGGAATGACTACCGTCCAGCGAGCGCATGTTTGATTTCGTGTTGGAGAAGCACGTTTATGCAAGTTGAGACAAAACTCCTCTCACATACTTGTCTCGTATATAGTAAATCATGTCAGAAAAGTAGTTTTTACCGCCAATCCAAACAGACAATAAGTAGTTACTTGCTTACTCAAGAATCACAATAGGATCGGATGTGGTAGAATAAGTAGTTGGTGGAGTAAAGAAGAATTAGTTAAGATTTTATTATTATCAATTAGGTTATCCATTAATGGTATTTCATAAGGATATTTAACCATTAGGGTTGGGATTTATTTAATATATGCAATATCTCGATAAAATAGGATATCTTATATCCTATGATTTAGGATTTAAAATTAAATTTTGAATTGTTATTTTATTATTATTTTGTTATTTTCTGAGATATGTAAAGTTCTCAATTGTAATCCGCATTTTCATGATTGAATGAATGATTGTTGAGTAAAGTATGAGTATTAGATGGATGAGTAGAATGCTTGGTAGCAATATCATAGGAAGTATCATCCATCTAAAGTTGTGTTTGGAAACATTTATTTTTGAACAATAAGTCCTTATTACGCAAGCTGAGATAAAACTTCTCTCACATACTTACCTCGTATACCGTGAATCATGATTTATAAACACTTATTGTCCAAAAATAAGCTATTCCAAATAAGCACTAATATTGCTCATTATACTCATCCTGTTGGTACTGTGCGTGATATTGCTCATGATTACTAAAGAGGGAATGAACGACAATATGAAAATGGAGAAATGCTAAGAAATGCCGTTTGAATATATATGTATATATACGCGTGCTATCTTTCTGTGGCGCCGAACACGGGAAGATAAATAAATTTAAAGTTATTAAAATAATATATAAATACTTCATTACTAGAAGTAGTAGTTATTAAGAAAGGAATGTTTGAAGAAGCGGTAAAGAGTACGGTTATTGCCATTTCCAGAGCATGTGCAGCCGTTTGTAGCGAGTTAATGGCATGAGGATTCTAGGCTCAAAAATTTAAATTATTAAAATTGTATATATAAATAATTCAACCCTGTAGACTTTTATTAGAATGTTTTATAATTTTCTTACTTTTTATTTCCCACACTTTGGTCGAATTTTGATAGTTTAAATGTATAATTATTGTATAAAGCGTCATGAATGAGCTGTTAATGATTGTAAGTGGGCTGATTTCTCTGGTCTGAACTTGCTTTGGTTATTAAACAAACAAAGATGATTAGGATTTTATCAAAGATTTGGGGTGTTGAGTGAACCTTCGCATTTTCCTTGTTAGCTTTTTCAGAAGATTTATATACTTGGTCTGTAATAACTTAATTAAGCCATTTCAGTGCCTGGCAAATAACTAAGAAAGCCAAGACATTCAATGAAAATCCCCCACCCAGCTTTTCAATCACATCTTTAATCCACTCATAAGAGAAACCGTGATGAGTATGTCATCCACTTAAACCAAAACATAAATTGCATCTGTAGGTGTGACTCTAATGAAAAATTAATAAGGGCCACGATTGAGCAGCCGAAACTCGTATTTAATCAGGGAGAGAGGTGCCTCCATTGATTTTCCTCTCTATTTACTCTATATTGAATGTATTTACCATTAGATCAATTTTCAATGGTTGAAATTTATCATAGTAAATTTTTATTATAATATTATTCTTTACATATATATTATTAAATTTTAAGCATTGAAAATTGATCTAATAGCAAATATATTTAATGGAAAGAAACTAGAGAGAGAGAAATCAACGAAGACACTCCTCCCCCGTTTAATCAAGGCAGCACTCAATCTTGCAAACCAGGCCATATATTGCCTCGTTGGCATGTTTCAGGCCATATATGGCCTCCTTGAGTCTACACACGAATTGATTGTTGCTGCTTTCAAAGCCTGGGCTTTGTTGCATATAATCTTCCTCTTACAACAGTCCTCTGAGGAAAGCATTATTCACGTCACTTTGAAGTGCCTTTTACTGATCTCCATTTTCTTAAATATATAGAACTGATCGACGAAGTAAAACAGTTTGCTTTTAGATGGCAACCAAAAAAAAAAACAGTTTACTTTTCGCACTACAAGTTTTTTTTTTTTTGGCCTACAAGAAATTCTTTAATATATCAACACCAGATTCAAATACATCATATATTAGATAACAAATTCATTGATTCGTCATTTTGAAACCATCATCCTGGATCTACACTATTCCTACAACATATCCTTCTCAACAAGGGCTTGTAGCTTAATTAGTGCCAACAGGGTCTAGTAAGCCAATCCAATGGGCATGACCCACTTAATAAAGCTTTGTCAACTCAGTCCGCTATCAAATTCGCTTCCTTAAGAATCCACACAAAAGAGTGATTTCGACTAAGATTCCTTATAATAAGGATTTTTTCAATAATTATATCAAACCTCTACCAAGGTAACATCCAAATGCAGCCTTTATTTAAACCGCACTATAAGTTCACGGATTGGAAAGGTTATCAGGTGAATTGTTTCTCTACTACACATGTACATTTATCTACTGATATGCCCTAATAAACTCTAAAAAAAATGGAAAAAAAGAACTTTATTAATATGTGGATCAGATTAAAACGCAAAAGAACACAAAGAGATGCTTGATATTTTACATAGTGTTATATATGGAGATTTCATCATTTTGGAGGAAAGCAAGGGCAACAAGAGTTATGGGCGAGAGATGATTACAGCTGTGTCACACTCACACTTAGAGAATCACACCAAAAGCTTAAAGAGACCCATATATCTACGTCTCTAATTAACACTATATGCTGGTTAGACTTGCTTATAGGAGATGGCCCACACATATTGATGACACACTTTCATACATGCACACTAACAAATCAGCGACTAAAAAGAATTGGAATTAGCCTACTGTAAGAGAAGTAGTGATGTCCCTGCTTGTTCGTAACAGGGAAAAAATGGTTCAAAAATCTTACTTTCCTCTTCGTCCATAACCCATAACGAGTCTGAAGTAGCAGAGTACTCCCATGAAGGACAAGAGAAGTTGCAGCCCTCTTCACTGTTATTATTCTCTTCTGACACTTCAATATCTTTCCATATATCATCCATAGAGTACCCTTCTTCTTGATCTTGACCTATCATCGGTATCTCTGTGGAAGATATCATGTTATTACCAGGACCTCCTGTGTCATAAAAGCTTTCTTCTCCCGTAGTACTGTTCTTGGAGAATGATGCTGATGATGATGAAGGTGATAAATTATTAGCAGCGGCTGCTCGCTTTTTCTCTTGAGCCATCTTCCTCATGTGAGTCCTCCAGTAATTCTTAATCTCATTATCAGTGCGTCCTGGTAATTTGCGAGCGATTCTTGACCACCTGCCAGAGATTAAATGCCTCGTGAATTCAAATTATGAGGGGAACTTTAAAACATAGGATTAGAGTGTCAGCTGAGTCCCGTGCTACACCTCAAATTTGGGGTCATTCCCAATTTTCTTTTTTTTCTTTTGATCATTAAATTTTAAATAAAGTGGGTGATATTTCAATATTTCATGAAAAAAAAAAGGAATTGTTTTTAATTTTTTACGATTTTTTAAAAAATTAAGATTTTGGAGTTTTTGACCTATAAAATATCAAAATGTCACCAATTTTAGATAGAATCCAATAATCAAAAGAACCACGAACAAAAATTTAGGAAGGGCCTAAATTTCGGGGCGAGCTGAGAAGGCACAAAAAGATATGAAAAGAGAAGAAGAAAAAGGTGCACTAAATGAGTATGTATATATGCATGTGTGTGTGTGTGTATAATCAAACCTGTTTCCCCATTTAGAGTGAAGGTCGAGGACGAGACGTTCTTCTTGGGGGGTCATCTTGCCCCGTTTGAGACCAGGATGAAGGTAATTAACCCAACGTAAACGGCAACTTTTGCCTGTTCTATGCATACCTACAATAAAATGAAGTGGTTAAAGGCTGCTTCACCTTTTTTCCATGATCCAGCAAGCCCTAGTAACCATTTTTTTTTCCTATTACTTTTGTGATCTATCTCCCGCCACCTTCAAACCTGAAACCCGGGCAATAAAGTCCCATCTTCGATCTCCAAACAAACCCACAAAGGACACCAGTTTTATGTCCTCCTGTTCCGTCCATGGACCTTTTCTCATTTCTTGCTCGACCATTTTTTCTTCTCCTCTAATATTCTCTCTCTCTCTCTCTCTCTTGGGAGAACCCAACTTTAATTTTGCCACTCGATTGATGCCTTGCGTACAAGCACCCTGGCCAATATTTATATTACAAACTTTGTTATTATTTTAATAAGCAAGTTTGCATATCCACGGCTCATGTGGTTGTGGTGCATGCCCTGCTCATTCTGTCATTATCATGAGGAATTTGTGGGACCAATTTATCTGTCAATTTATATTATATGCTTCATCATCATTTTCCAAGGACTGCTTGATTGTAATAATTGTTCAGTGGCCCGACCACCACAGTTAGGATAGGGTCAGTGTTTAGGTGAGCTGACAGATTTCCTAACTAATCAGTGATATATATATAGCTACGACTTACAAAGGAGATCAGATAGACTTTCTCATTATAGGTAACATCAGTATTATATTAGAGAGCCTTGCAAGTGAAATATAGTTATCAAGTCTAAAGGTTTATTTCACCCGACGTGCTAGTATTTTATGATGCATTCTTAGGATCTTTTAAACCTTTGATCATAATAAAAATGCTTTCATTTAGAGGTCAATGTTCACGGATAGGGTTACCACAAAGTCATCTCACAGGCATAGGCCCAAGACTTGTTGTTTCAAGATAAAAAATAAAAAATCTTTTGTGAAGAGATGTGTCCAGGAAAAGTTTGCTTGTTCGGTACATGATTTAAAGTATATACTATAATGGATGAAAAATACATTATTGGACAAGAAAGGGAGGCGAATAAGAAAACGAGTAAATGGATCTTCTTTCCATTTTTCTAAAATTTCGTACAAAAGATTATTATTTTTTTGTGCATTCCCGGACTTGGGTGATAGGCCGAGTGAAAGTGGAAGGGGGAACTGGGGAACAAAACTTTTAAAAGTGGAGAAGAGGAAGAAGTCATTAAGATTTATTTAAGAAGAAATTTCCGTACGTCTACAATAATATAATATTGAAAATGGAGATAGAGACATTGTTAATTTAAAAGCCAATCAACGTTCGTATACTATACATGCATAGCTAGCTAGCAGAATCTAGAATGTTGCCATGGTACAGCAGAGCGGGAATATAATCCCGGGCTAAGGTGCCTAATGTGCCCCGTATAATGTATTCCTTGTTGCTTCTAAAAAATGAGGGGTTTTTTAATTTTTTTTTAATTATTAGATTCTATATAAAATAAATAATATTTTGATATCTCATGAGTTAAAAATAAAATTGTTTTCAATTTTATATGATTTTTTAAAGATTTAATACTATAAATGAGAAAAAAACTATACCATTTTTTTTTGAAAAATCGTAAAGAATTGAAAACAATTTTATTTTTTATTCATAATATATCAAAATATCACTTATTTTATATAAATTTTAATAATAAAAAATACGAAAAAAAACATTTGGGAAGCCACTCAATTTTAAGGGACAGCATGAGGCACCCCAGCCCTATAATTAATCTCACGTAAATTTTACCCTTGTTGCTTTAACTGGTTGAAAACAACAACGGAATCCGCAACACGTCAAATTAAAGTAGGTTGATCTACGTACTGTTCAATAATGTTGCAAGTTTCCAAAAGAGCCAGGAGCCTTGTTTCTGGAGACAAGCAAATTAAATCAAGCTTGTTTCATTTTTCCAACGTTTCTCTCACCCCGAACCCTTGGACCATGGCCAAGTCATTTTTGCTTTCCTTTTTTGTTCATGTCTAGAATCTTGCTGTCAATATACTTGCCAAGGTAAAGCAACATACATCGATCTGCTCATATGCCATATCTTTGTCTGTCACGTTAGATCTCACAAAGTAGTATCATTTTTCTCTCTGGTATTAATAATACTCATCCAGACTTTAATAAAAGATATATTTTAAAAATTGATCTTGATCCTAAATATAAAATATAATTTTCATTTCTTTTTTAATTTTTTCCTAATTTATCTCTATTGATGCTCTCTTGTTCGCCATTTAGCTTATTGTAAGTATACGGGTAGCAAATAGTATAAAAAGTTGTCGTTCTCACAAGGACTAAAGCAAAAGTGGGCTAACTATTGCAATTATGCTCTTCATTAGGTTGAACAAAGTCATTTTAAATATTTCAATTTGTGAAAACAATTGTTAATTCAAAACAAGATAAATCGGCCTAAGCAAGATAAAAATTGATTCTAACTTCAATTAAATGGGGCCTAGGGTTATTTCTTCCCTTTTTCACTTCATCAAACTAAATTAATTTTCTCTCAAATAGTATTTCAATAATATATGTGTTAGCCTAAGATTTAAAAGCACCCGACAAAGCTCTTTCAAGTCAAAATCAAGTTTCTCTTTTTTATTAAAATGCACAATCTTTTACTACAATTAATGAAAATCACCTTTAAGCAACAACATTAATATGACAATGCAAAGTTGGTAAATATATTTTTATTTTACCAACAAACTAACCATTTATCATGTAAACTTCAAGTCAAGTATGATTTTAATCAAGTTCTATACTTAGATTCGCTCTCTCAAGTCAAACCCAAATGAACAAATCAATCTAAATGGTGGCCAAACATTTAGAAGCATTAAATTAAGGATAAAATCAACAGATAAATATCATTAACTATTAAATGAGAGGAATAATCAAGTCTTAATCTATATAAATGTTCAAAATAATCCTAGAATGAAGAGTTTAACTACACATAATCATAAAATGGCCACAATTATCCAAAATAATTACGACCATAACAAGAAACAAGCAAAGAAGGGGAAGAAGAATGAGAAAAACTAAGGGTTGAGGCTTCAAATTAAATGTCTTTTAACCCTAAACCCCAAAGTTCCAAACTCTTCAAAATGCAAAACTTTAGCTCCCAAAACGTCTAAGAAGTCCAAAATCAGTGATTTTCAGCCTATCCCTAGGTTTATACTTGTTTTTCCGTTTCAATTTTCAAAACTCACAGCATCAGTTTTACGTATTCGTCATCGGTTCACTATAACAAACCCATAACGAATTATCAAATAGAGACAATGCTTTTTCAGATGATTTCGCTATGGCGAATCCATGGCCAAACGATAGACAGAGAGGCCATCTTTTGAGGCTGTTTTGCAATGGATTAGTTACAACAATTCCACGGTAAATGCAGGCTTCTCTTCCATAGTGTTCTTTTT
Source organism: Inga leiocalycina (assembly GCA_963242795.1). Classification (NCBI taxonomy): domain Eukaryota; kingdom Viridiplantae; phylum Streptophyta; class Magnoliopsida; order Fabales; family Fabaceae; genus Inga; species Inga leiocalycina. The sequence continues at coordinate 62,985,204 of OY725329.1, forward strand.
CATCTTCTTTTTGCATTATTTCCTTCTTTAATTTTCACAACTTCCCCCTGATCTGTGAGAGCTTTTACAACTTATTATCTTCCACCTATTAGGAGAAGGAATTCATGAACTCTTTAACTTTCACCAATAATCACAACTATATGCATTTAACTCATGGTTTAACAAAAGTTTGAGTTAGCTTTTGTCACATCACATTTTTTATAATCTCTTCGATCATGTGCTCAATTGGAACCCAAAAATAAGTGAAAAAAGAAGAAAATGTACTGGAATATTATTGATTGTTATGAGTTAACATCCCTTAACAATAATTAAGGAGGAGAGGGAAAGAGGGAATTAAGGAAGATAACTAGGATATTTTAGAAAATACATATCATGCTAGCTAGCTAACTTCCATAATCTAATCAAATTAGGTAAATATGTCTTATATCAAGGACAGAAGGGAGTAGAAAGCTAGGAATGTACAATCTACACGTAACAGTGGATCAGTGATCAATATGTATGGCTGCCCAGAACGCACTTAGTTCTCTAGATAGATCCCTTGGACTCAAATTATAAAGAAATAAATAAGACAAGGGAGTATGTGGTTGAGAGGTGCAGATGTGAAATATAGCGTAAAGAGTGGTAAGGTGGTAGAATGGCAGAGTGGAATATTGCGTCATTAGCCTCTATCTTTACAAACAACACTGCATTGTGATAGGTATTCTTGTGAATATTGAGATTACTTTTTGTTTGTGGGTGCTGTTATCATCTAGTAGTGGACACAAGAATTCAAAAGCAGAGAGAGGGAGGGAGGGAGGGGGAGAGAGAGGGGCCTTGATGACGTGGATGGCACCATTAACCATTCTGAGGGCTGATCACTTAATTTTATAGCATATCTCGGTATTTTCCAATAAGATTTATAGATAGTATTAAAATTAGTGAAGATGATCCCATGTATATCTGTGCATTTTATCTTACATGAAGATTGAGTAGCGACATTGCACACCGAAACTTTATAAACCCACTGTCTCTATCAGCTCTTATTGTCTTTCACAGATCCACTCTCCTCCTTCCTTCTTTGCAGTTCTCCTAATATACACAGTACGCTTTCAATCAGATCAATATTTTTCTGGTTTAAAAAAACAATAAGATATATTTTCATTTCTCTATCTAATATTGCCGTATTCTATTTTGGCAAAAAAAATCGCAGTATAGTAAGAATTATTTAAGCAGGGCCTTTTAAATCTCAAAAACTAATACTCTTGCTCTAAGCAGTAGTTTCAAATATTTATTATGATGATTACTCCATCAGTTTCATGAATTGGCTCCATTTTCTCTCTCTCTTAATAATATGTTGGTGCAGAGTTGACAAGTTCCAGCTTGAATATTTTATAACGAGGCAGAGCTAATGGTATTTGATAACGTGGAAAACGCATATGAATTAATTAAACTTGATCCGGAGGATTTGGACGTGCCTTTTCCATGACTGATTGGCTTACTATATATATAATTAACAATTAATTTTTACCTAATGGGGGAGAACATATCTTTTTGGGATATGTTAGGCTCACCAAGGTAATATTTTACTTCATTTCAGACCTACTGATTGATTGAATATCTTCAACGAAAAGAAAAGAAGCTGACAATAAAAATTAACATTGCTTTCCACTCTCACCTTTAAAAAGGGAGGAAAAGAATGAAAGAAATTGAGATGCTTCCGCTAGTGATAAATGGTAATGCAGATCAACTTATGGTTCGTATTAGATATATATATTGAAGAAGAAAAACACTAAATCCATGCAAAGTTTGGTCTTTATTTGTTTTCCATATCCTTTTATTTTATGCTTGCTGGCATCGACAAGCGTAATTAAAAACCCCACTGGAGTTCAGTGTTAATAAACGTCATCAATCTCGTCACTTTGCACTTGAACAGGCTGGTGCTGCTTCTAGTTGTTAAGCTGTAGAACAGTTATTTTTTAGTATACAATTTTTAATGAGTTCTTATACTCTATCGGTCTTTAATATGATATATATTTACCTAATTAAATTAGATTAAAAAAATTAGTTGAATTGGTTAATATAATATGTATTTTCTAGAACACCCTAATCATCTTCTTTAATTCCTTTATTCCATCTCCTCCTTGATTATTGTTGAAGAAGCATCAGTAAGGATAAATTAAGAAAATATTGATAAATTTAAAAAAATATGTTTTATATTTAGGACCAATATCAACTTCTCAAATATGTTCTATATTAAAGAGTGGAGAGAATATATAGGTTTTCCTGCATCGTCCTTAATCTGCACTACAAAAAAATGTGATTTAGTAGCTGTTAAAAATGGGTATTAGTAGCGGTTTAAACCGCTACAAACAACATTAGTAGCGGTTACAAGAACCGCTACTAAATCGTATGTTGCAAGCAGTTTTGTAGCGATTATATAAAACCGCTACTCAATAAAAAATAACCGCTACATCCTTTGTAGCGGTTCAATCTAACCGTTACAACACCCTCATGAACGAAATTTTTTTCAGATATATTTGAAGCGGTTATATAACCGCTACAAATATAAAAAATTGAAATTTTGAGGCAAAAAAAAATGAAATTTTTTTATTTTGTAGCGGTTAACAAACCGTTACTAATTTTGAATTTCATAAAATTCAAAATTAGCGCCAAAAAATTAAATTTGAGTTTTAAAAAGGCGCGTTATTTAGTAGCGGTTTAATAACCGCTACAAATATTTAAAATTTTTTTAAAAAATATACGATCATTTGTTTATGTTTTTTTAATATTAAATTAAATAGTTTATTTTGTTATTATTTTATCTATTTTAATTAGCTTATTATTCAATAGTTTAACTTATTAATAAATTAAAAGGAAAAATGTAATTTAATTGGATTAGTATAAAATTTATATTAATAATATTATTAAGAATAGGTAGGTAATAAGGAATTATTATGTTGTCTAATATAATGTAATTGTGTATGAAAAATAGATGAAAATGAGATACAGCTCTGAAATATGTGGAAAAAAAATGGTTAGAATAAATTTTATAGAAAGGAAAGAAGTATTGTAAAAAAAATTAAAAATCTTGTTACCATATTTGATCGTATTATTCAGATCCTCTACTCATACGAAAGAAGTTGTAAATGAGAGAAAATGAAAGAAAGGTAAGGTGAAAAGAAATTGGGGAGTATTTGAAATGAGTTGTGGTAAGGGTATTTATAGGGATCCACGTACTATTTGTAGCGGTTATTAGTTAGTAGCGGTTATTTGTATTTTTGTAGCGGTTTAATATTTATAATGATCCACGTACTATTTGTAGCGGTTAATGTCTCCATTTTGTAGCGGTTATTCATTTAGTAGCGGTTAATGTTATATTTGTAGCGGTTCAATAACCGCTACAAATATGATTTTATTTTTTTTTAAATTTTTTTTTACATTTTATTTTTAAAAAAATTTTGCATTTTTTTAAAGATAAAAGCATAATTTGAATTTGATCACTCGTCGTCGCCATCCCTACAGAAATTTTGTAGAAAAATTATTGTTATTGATGTATTATTAAATTTAAAAAATTTAATTCAAATGACGTGGACTTAAAAAAACTCACCGCAATAGGGGTAAATTGTCATCGCCTTCAGGGAAGTAGTTTTCAAAATCAGCTGGCTGAAATGGCTCACTCTCGTAGGCGATGTTATCGCCTTCACCCATGTCATAAAGGTCTCTTGGCTTTAAATGAACGACCATGTGCCAATCCCTATGCCTCTCGTCCTCGACATAATAAACCTGATGTGCCTCTAAAGCTAGAATATACAGCTCATCATCTTGAGAAATACCAGTATGAATCGGCCGTGAGAAATTGACTGATGTGATCCCTAAGTCGTCAGTTGTCAGTCCCCGAGAAGTAGTGGTATTTGGCCACAAACACTTGAACAGCGTCACAGTGAAACGACCTTGATAATTAAGTTCGACCACATCAAGAAGCTTGCCATAGTAAGGGACGCCTCCGAACTGCATGTTGGCGTCACTGCTACTCGCATAACTCCTTGTCCCAAATGTGCCATAAACACCCGAATTTAGTACTGTTCACCCCGGCCACGTCTAGCCTTCTCGTCGAAACGTTCCCCTGCTCATCTGCACAGTTTACCGCACGTTAGATAAATTGTAATTCAAAGTTAACATTTCAAATTTAAATAAAGAATTTATTAAATTAAAAAATTAATTTACCTTGGATCTGCACCTCAAACCCAGTGGACCGCGAAAACGACCCTCATGGGTTGTTCTGCTCCCGAGCGTCCTCCTCATCGAGGAATTGCTCCATCTCCCTGAACCCAATCGGGATCTCAAACTCCTCCTCGTTGAGGAAGTCCTCAACGCTAATATCTGACCCCCCCAACCTCAGGCACCTTTGGTGCGGTCGTCTCTTGTGGGATTGTCTGCGGTGCCTGTGGTAGGGCCGAATCCTGTGGGTGGATTGGCTGAGATGCCGCGGTCGCCTTGCCTCCGCGCTGTCCCCTCCCTCTGCCCCCTGCTCGACTGCTGCCACCTCGTAAAATCGGCCTGGGGACCTCAGGGGCCTTCCCCTTATCTTGTCCTGAAGCCATATCAACTGTAAAAATAAAAATAAAAAAAATTTAGTCACATTATTATGCAAAAATCTAATAAAAATAAAAATATAAATAAAATACGTGTTATATACGTACCTCAGATGCAAATACTGAGAAATACTGTAGCAAAAACTCCTACACAGACGTCTGAACGCTCAAATCTTGAAGAAACCACTCAGAGAAACCCCAGGAAACAAAATGAGCAAACGGAGAAATGAGGGAGGCGGTGGTTTAAATAGGCCAGATATTAGTAGCGGTTATTCCAATAACCGCTACCATAACCGCTACAAATTACCCACATTGCCTTAAATTTGTAGCAGTTCTACAATAACCGCTACAAATTACAAAAACCTTTGAAATTCTGTAGTAGTTATTGCCCAGAACCGCTACAAAAGTGGAGACTCCTGAAATTCTGTAACGGTTATATCCCTATAACCGCTACAAATAGCTGACGTTTGGTAGTTTGTAGCGGTTTGGTTGCTGTAACCGCTACACTGTTTATTGTAGCGGTTTCTGTGTATTAACCGCTACTAGTTTTGGCGGGAATTACGCGCCAAATTTCTAACGGTTTTGGCTACCAAACCGCTACAAAAAACGCTGCTAATCTGTCGTGCCGCTTGGCGCGCAGCTTGCCACTGCAATTTTGTAGCGGTTTAGGTTAAAACCGCTACAAATACTGTAATTTGTAGCGGTTATATAAAGCCACTACAATTGCACCACTACAGAATACCATTTTTTTTTGTAGTGCTGTTGTTACTTGTTTCTATCGACCTAGCTAAAATAGCAAGCTACACTGTAAATGGAAGAATCCCAAATCGGTGCTCCTGATCGATGGTCAAGTGATCATATTCAAGTTGTTGCATGCATTTTTCCCACTGCATGTTGGATTTAATTAGTGACCAAAATTATTAAATATGTGTTCACCTTTCTATTTTCTTGACATTTAGTTGAATTTGAATAAGCTGTCAGCTCCTATAATTTTTTTAAAAAAAAAAATTTTATGCATCAAGAGTGTTTAAATCCAATGACCCGTTTACTCAGCCTAAAAACTTGTGTTAATTGTTCTGTGGAAAAACTTGGCTTATATATTTTGCTCTGTCATATCCCACTGTTCCTGAAGCAACCTCTCTTTAAAGCATGTTTGTGGATTCCACTGAGTGATGAAGAATACCACTTTCTCATCAACGCAAAAGGAAACACACCTGAAAATGCAATCATGGTTTGAGATAAAATGGAGATCATGATCAAATATGTATTGCTTCTATTAGGTAGTGGATAACCCACGCAACGTATCATGTCCACGAGTTAATTTGAAGTGGTCCCTTAGTTAATTAATCACCAAAACCCTGTACTTTATTTACTTTGAATGGGAAAGAGATCATACATGGAATATAACAGTCCTTTTTAATTACAGATAAAGGTGTTATTGAAGAATATTCATCAAGTATAAACCCCCTCTCCACCACCACCACCACAAATAGTGAGGTTGAATGATATATGCTGTTATGTGCCAATAAGAAAATCTTGCGAAGTTTCGATATGAGCTTCTCTCTCACACAGGACAAGTATATTGGTTGTGTTGGTGGCACTACTGCGGGGAGAAAGATTCTGCAAAACCTTTATTTAATTTCCTAATTATAGGCTCTATTTTGAAGACGAATCTAGTTGGGATCTAGGAACGCTGACTTTGTAACGAACCCAACTGGTTTAATTTCTTCTACTACCATGCTGATGGATTGATCAAGTATTCCTTAGTTCTCTATCAGACTTTGGTCACTTGGAACTTTAGGAGGTGGGAATGGTGGTGATTATATATGCACTTTATTTGGTGCTTACAGAAAAAAAAAACAAGACTTGCTTGTGATGAGGTCTTTGTTTTTGGCCATTGACATGTTTGAAGATTCTTTATTTCCAAGTTGAGCAAGTGGTTATGGCCTCCACTCCTATGGTGGAGAATAATCGAATATATATCCCTTCCACCAAAATATTTGCTTTCGATGGTTTTAATCAGAAGTACATATTTGCTTTCAATGGAGATTATATAGACGAAGCTTATTAAGTATTAACCAATCAAGTAAAAGTTTAGGTTCGAGAAGGTAATATTCCTCTCTCTCTCTTTTTTCCAATAAAGGAGAACATGTACTCCCTAGCCTGGTGAGTGCGTAGGAAGTTGATTTACATGCATTACCCCATCAAATTATTGACTTCTTCTCTCTCTCTCTCTCTGTCACGTAACAAAAGCCGGATCCGAAAGTGACTTTGCTTTTCATATATGGGTTGAAGCTTGCATCGTCAGATTACTGATACCTAGCAGTGGCAAGATTTATTTGATATGTAGTATTGATTAATAAGCATTATCTAGGCAGGAGGATGGAATTTTCATTGAATAATTGGGAGAGCCTTGCACAATGGGCCTAATGCAACCAAACTTCCCATAGTGGGCCTTCATTGATTTATTCCATGATGTCAGAGTCTATGTGTGATTTTCGGGGCTTTGCCCCTAACTGGTTCTATGTAGGTTTGTAACATTAAGCCCAGCTACAAAACTGCGCTCACAGGTTTAGTTTGCCCCTCTTTGATTTTATTTTTTTGACAATATAGGGATCAATTATCATTGTGAAAATTTAAAGTCATAATAGCCATGAAAAGTGATCTCCCATTTGGTGGGTGCCTGTGTCTGTGTCCGTGCGAGGAACTTAAAGCTATAGGGATGAGAGTGTTTGGGTAATTCTGAAATTATGGTTTCAGAAGTCCTTTTTCACAAACCGAAACAAAATTTTTTTTACATACTTACCTCGTAAATCATAAAAGTTATTCTACTCCCTCCGGTCCTAATTATAAGACAAAGTTGACTTTTTTGGAGAAATTAAGGAAGCCAATTAAATCACTTTAGAGTATTTATATTTTTAGTATCTTTAGATTATATATTAGTTTATTAATCAAATTACTTAGTTTGAAGAAAAAAATATAAATATAAATATTCTAAAGTGATTTAATTGGCTTCCTTAATTTCTCCAAAAAAGTCAACTTTGTCTTATAATTAGGACCGGAGGGAGTATAAAAGTTAATCTAAACACCTAATAGTCCTCTCAACCTAAACATGCCACTTTTCTGTTTTGTTTACCGCACAATTTCAACGGTATTCCACTTTGAACTTTTGAATACAGGCCTTGTTTGACTTGATTTTAGATTCCTTCTCCGTGGGTTTGCCTTTCCCCAATCATGCTTCACAGGTATAACAGTTTTCCCCCTAATTTTTCAACATATATAAATATAAACAAGTGGATATATGGTAGTACAAAGCCCAGAGCATCCAGCACATGATCTAGAGGAATAAGTTGACATGGTTTTGACAAATTTTCTAACATTTTGTCAATATCAATATAAAATATAAAGACTTGTTAATCATATCCTAGGAATACTGTGCCCCTCGATTTCAATGGAAAGGGATTATATTAATGAATCAGAAATTTACAAAAGGAGGCAGAATGTGCCCTTCAATTTCTTAGACTGACCGACTGTGTCATGTAAGAGATTCTCATCTAGTTATTGTAAAAGTAACTACAAGAGAAAAAACTAGTCGAAGTGTTGTAGCTTCTTCTGGAATAGTTGGGATATGGAACTATCTTCCAATTGTCAATTTTATGTCAACTCATCTAATGCAAGTGGAGGCGTTGTTAGGAGACAATCAGGTTTTATTACTTTGGAAACTGATGACTCTATCTTAGAATTGGGTCAGAATAGTTGTGCTGGGGCTGTTAAGGAAGAAGATGGAAGTTGGATTTGTGGCTATATGAGCAAGCTTACTCGTGTACCCCCGGTGGTAGCCGAAGTTATTACAATCATTCAAGGGCTTCAAATGTGTTGAAATAGGAATTTTAGAAAGATTTTAGTCTTTATTGACTGCCTTGAGGCCGTTAATTTGCTTACTCGGGGTTACGATAGTTCTTATTCTTTTAAAGAAGTCATTGACGACGCCAAGCTTTGGATATTTAAGAATTAACAGGTTCTTAAATATCATATTTCTAGAGAATAGACTTTGTTAGCTGATTACCTAACTAAGCATGTGCATAATATCAGTGACACTTTTGTTCTCTTTAATCACCCACCACATTCCTTTCAAGAGGCGGTCGGTGATGGGGGATGATTAGGCTTCTTGTTATTTTAGTCCCGTAATGAATCAATGATATTCAGTTTCTCGTTAAAAAAAAAAAAAACCATAAAGCAATTCTCTGCCAGACTTTGGGAATCTTTTGGAAGACTTGGAATGAAGCCACGACATGTTCAATTTATTTTCACGTGACATAATAAATTGGAAGTTCAGAACACGACCATTTCGAGGACAGAGAAACGAACAAAGCGTTTTTGGGTATGAAATGTCAGATACACGATTAACAGGTATTTGGGGTTTAGGATCCTCGTCATGGATGTATCTCTTGTTTTAGCCCTGAAATCTTGTTCTGTTTTTACCCCTTAAAAAACCGTTTGAATAAAAAAGTTCGCTGCTCATGTACTCTTTTTACCGTTCTACCCGACCATGTGGATTCCAAAGCAACTAGTTTAGGGGAAAAAGAACGAAACACTCGCCCAAACACGTGCTTTGTTGGTGATAGAAAAGGTTGGAATATTTTTAAATGAAAAAATGTGTTTATTATGAAGTCATGCTTTATAAATTAAGGAATCTATATGAAGGGTTGTGTAGGGGATTATAATATTAAAAGTAATAATCAAGGTCATGTCTATTTGGTTTCTCAATACACCTATAAAAATGTGTGGTAACTGTTATTTGGTGGAAAGTTATATTAGATTTTAAGAAAATCCTACATACTATAAAAATATAACCTTTTATGAAAGAGTTATTTTAAATAATCATTAATTATTTAAGTTATATTGATTCATAAGGTTCATAAATCTAATATGTGATTATGACTTTTAATTAAAGAAGTGTTTCTTAAAGAGACACCACTTCATGATCTATATAAATACTCTGCAACATCATTTTACTTGTGATAGACAATATACATAAGAAATCACATAACAATAAGAGAATAAATTCATTACCTTTCTCCTTAAGTGCACAAAAAAATAAAGTTAAATTATCACTTCATAAAAGTCATTGTTGTCTTGACTTAAGTGTTGTAAATACAATTCATACTCAAGGATTTTATTATATCTTGCAAAAAATTCGCCCATAATTTCAGATTGCACTTATAAAATAAGTACTGATAGGGTGAATTAAACTTAAAAGAAAAGTGTTACATATACCTGAAAGACATTATTCATCACTTTATTCTTCACCACTTATTCTTGCACTTCGGCCGGCACTCCAAGTCTCCAACCGAAAGTATAATAAACAATATAACAATCGGGTCTACCGGTGGCAACATGCGGAAAAAAAGGGTACACGAGGCATTGTTGGCCTGGGGGTGGGGACGCCGGAGGATGGGAAGGCCTAATTCATTATTAATATGGTATTATTTATAAATTTTTTTAATTAAATCTCATATATCAAAAAGAGATAGTTAACTCAATAATTATGGTATAAATTTTTAACTATGCTCTCATTTATAAATGAATACTTTTCAATTCTTTCTTCTCTGTCTATCTTTAAATTATTTTTTTATTGGACAATAAATAGGAACAAAATTATCATAATCTCATTTATTATATCAAAACTGATCTTATAAATAAGACCGAATTTTTTAATAAAAAAGGATTAGAGTAGTACATGTTGGACCCAGCGCCTCATGGGCCTGCTCTTGTGACCAATGCATGTGCCCTCCACGTGCGCTTCCCTTGGACCAACAAACCGACCATCTCTCCTCATTTTTATACCCTTTTTCTCACACTCCGTTCCTCGTCGGAAATCAACGACACCTCCCACTTTTTGTTCTTTTATAACCACTCGATCTTATCTTTCCGGGAACATCCACCGTCCGATCATGAGAGCCTTAAACCTGTTGCACCTATGTTTATACAGGTCCTATAAGAATCAGGATCTTGTGGGCTGCTGGACACCGTAGTTGATGGCGATTGTTGGAGCGATGGATGCAAGAGGGGTGGAGTCCACGTGGATGATTTTCATTGGCGAGGTCATTGTTGGTCTTTCCCTGAGTTTGAAACCTGCGGGATTGAGGAGAATTGTCGAAACGCAATCAATGCAACAAACGTAGTCAAAGTTAGGTGGAGATGATACAAATATGAGAGTCTAAGCAGTCAACCCCTCAGCTTTACCTCATTTGAATTTTCTCATGAAGTGGTTGGAACGCACCCTCTTTAACCTCAACAAGGGCCTATTACCTGCTCCTTGCCTACACCATTGTGTTTTCCCACCACACAAAGTTTGAATTAGTATTAGAGAATAACGTCCAGTTAAGTTAAAATAAAGCTTTTCTTACAAATTTTCCTCTTACATCATAAATCATGTAAAAAAGACAGCTTCAATAATATTGTTGCAAGCCAATCACTTCATATAGCTCAAATTGAATAGGTGACCAGGAATGTTCCTAAAAGACCACTAGCTTATCTCCTGAATTCTGTGTGTTTTGGTCTATCGTGTCAGATATGTAACTCAGCATATGCTTGCATTTGTATCTAAAGAAATTATAGCCGGGTAGTATGAAAACGTTTTCATAAGTGCCTGCGCATCCTTTTTCCCCCTCAAAATAATGCTTCCTTCGGTTTTATTTATAAACAATTTTCTCTCTTATAGAGTCGGTCTCTTTTATAAACAACTTTTAATTTTTGTCTGAAAATGTAAGTTTCTTTTTTCTATTTTACCCTTATTAAATACGCATTCTCTCTTATATTTATATCCATTATCTCTCGTACTTTTTATCTATTCTCTCTTCTACACTCTTTTCATAAATAGGGGCATATATGAAAAAAATATGACATTTTTTATATATTTATTACTTTTAACTATCAGTTCATTTTACGCAATCAAAACAAAAATTATTTATAAATAAGACAGGAGAGAGGGAGTGTCTTGCTGCAATGTCATGCTTAATTAAGTGGATTTGCCCAACTAATAGTGCTGCACCTGCCACATTCACGTGATGTTACAATGAAAGTGAACATGGAATTTCTAATTGGATTTATGGATCTTAATCATATGACTTTAGACCTAAATTGATGAATTATTCTGACAGTCATGCCCAACAAGTCAATGAAAAGCTCGAATATCATGCGAATATTTGAAGAGGCAAGGTCCAAGGTGTGTACTTTCCCAATGATATAAGTTGAACTCCTAAAGTTGAACTTTTATTATTTACTAGTGTATCATTTAAATACACAATATAAACATGTTTTTATTAGTTACTACTCCTATCTTTAATATAATACATACCTGAAGAGTTGATCTTGGTGTTAAATATAAAATATAATTTTTATATTTATCAATCATTTTCTAATTTACTTCTATTGAGGCTTATTCAACAATAATTAAGGAGAAAAATGGATGAAGAAATTAAGGAAGATAACTAGGGGTGAGCATCGGTTTTTCGGTTCGATTTTTTGATAAAAATTGAAATAGCCGAAAACCGAACAAAGCCAATTTCATAAACCGAATCGAAATCGATTAACCAAACTAAATTAATCGAAATATTTCGGTTCAGTTTGGTTAATAACTGAATTAACTGATTTTTTTTATTTTTTATCTACAAAATAATATATATATATATATATAATTTAATTTTTTAAAAATATTTTTTTCCCTTAAGATTAGATTTAAGGGTAAAATATACAAAATAAATTAACTAGATTTAAAATATCAATAGATTTTATCTAATATTATTGGAAATTTACACCTATTTAATCATAAAATATGCATTTATTAAATAATATATATTAAATATAAATATATTATATATATTTCAGTTTTAATCAAAATATTTTTCTAAAAATCGAACCGAAACTGAACACCGAAGTTTTAGAAAAATAAAACTGAAATTCTACCGAAAACCGAATCAAAAAAACCGAATTGAGTTCGGTTCGGTTCGATTTTTGGTATTGGTTCTAATTTGCTCACCCTTAAAGATAACTAAAATATTTTAAAAAATACATGTTATATTAATTAATTTAATTAATTTATTTAATCTAATTAAATTAATAAATATTTTTTATATTAAGAATTGGAGAAGTAGTATTTAAAATAAGAAATTAAAGATTTTTAAATTTATATTTCATACAACTAGACAAGACAGTTTTTTTTTAAAAAAAAAACTAGATACCCCTTGCATCATTAGATGTAAAAAAAAAAAAAACTACCCTCTAAATGTCAATGCGTGGGGCCTAATTTTCACCTTTTTTTCCCTCACAATTTTTCACTGAAATGTTGAAGTAAAACACAGGACAAAAAACCTTTGGCTTCCTAATCTATCACCTTCTGTGTTCAAATACTTGTTTGGAAGAGTGATTATAATCTTTAAAAATAATTTTTCAATTATACTTTACAGTTTATGTGAAAAGAGTTTTATCTCAATTTATACGAAAAATACTTATAAACTAAATTTAAACTATTCCAAATAAGCATTAAATAAATAAACTAATACATGAAATTTTACTACTGCACACCTACAGAACTGCCTGTACTAAATCCCAAACAGCCATATTTTGTTGGGTAGCTGTTGTCTGCCGCATCCCCAATTTGAATCTCTCTTCCCATTTCACACCTTCCCTTCTTCTTTTTAACTCTTTCAAAAATCTCAACACGTTTGACATTTCACTTTCCTCCACTGTTTTCTCGCCTCAGTACATCCCTCCCTGTCCCTTCTCTTTCGTCTCTCTTCTTCCCATCCTCTCTGCTTCATCAATTTTGTTCATTTCCTTGTCACCGTCATGCAGAGAGAAACGGAGGTCACTTCCAAATCAAGAATTTCAGAGCTCCAAATCCCCAAGAAATGGAAGGACAGAGACACCAGCCCTGAAAGAACTAAAGTTTGGACTGAACCTAAGCCCAAGTCCGACAGGAAGGTCTCTGTCGTTTATTACCTTTCTAGAAATGGCCAGCTTGAGCACCCACATTTCATGGAGGTCCCTCTCTCCTCTCCTCAGGGACTCTACCTCAGAGGTATTCAAAATTTCAAAGTTCTCATTTCAAATTTATAACCAAACAGGGCACATTATAGTAATAATTTCTCATTCTGTTTTCAGACGTAATCAATCGCCTGAACCTCCTTCGTGGGAAAGGTATGGCCAGCCTGTACTCCTGGTCTGCGAAACGGTACCGTCTCTGTTCTTTGAGCTATTGCCTATTGGAAATCTCACTTACAGCTTCAATTAGAGTTCTGTTTCTTAATTTTTTTTGGGCTATCAATGCAGGAGTTACAAAAACGGTTTCGTTTGGCATGACTTATCAGAGAACGATTTCATCTACCCGACGCAGGGGCAAGAGTATATTCTTAAAGGATCGGAAATTCTAGAGCACTCTTCTGTTCAAAGGCCTTTTGAAACGGCGTCCTCTCGGTCTCTCAGGCCGCCTGAGGATATTCGCAAGTCGGACGATGATTCTGATTTTCCGGTGATCACGAGGAGACGGAACCAGTCTTGGAGCTCCATTGACCTCAACGAGTACAGGGTCTACAAGTCTGAGTCGTCCGGTGACTCTTCCGGGAAACTCGCCGCCGACGCGTCGACTCAGACGGAGGATAAGCGACGGCGAAGGAGGGCGGTCAGGGAGGAGAAGGAAATCGAAGCGGAGGGTGAGAGAGTCCCGGAGTCGCGTATGATAGGTCATAATCAAAGTACGGAGCTGAGCAGGGAGGAAATTTCACCTCCACCGTCGGATTCAAGCCCCGAAACACTGGAGACGTTGATGAGTGCAGATGGACGGCTAGCATTGTCGTCTGCTAGAGTCAACAAAGAATGTGCAAATCCGTCGGCTTATAACTACCCAAGCGGAAGGCTGAAAGCATCGTCGGTTCTGATACAGTTGTTATCGTGCGGTTCAATCACTTTTAAGGACAACGAGCCCACTTCCATTAAAGAACAAGGGTCATGCTTGATCGGGAATGACAAGTCCAGGTTGACCCGCAGAGCAGGGAATCAAACAACGAAGGAGACGGGAACTTCAATTGAAACACCAGATTTGAACGGGGTTAGATTAGAAGATATGGAGTATTTTAGTGGAAGTTTGATCGAGACCAAGAAAACCGATTTTCCTGCGTTGAAGAGGTCATCTTCTCACAATGCTGATAGGTATATTCCTTCTTGTTATTATTATTACTCCCTCCGATCTTAAATATAGGATAAAATTTATCTTATATTTAGAAACGGAGGTAGAATTATTTTTAAGTTCGTCAACTAACTAATTATAGATAATTTGTGTGCAACTTTTTGCTTTTTCACCATTTCCATAAAGTTTTCAACTTTGGCTTGCCTAGTAATGAGTGATATGATATTGTAGATTGTAGACTTTGACGTTCATTCAGTTTCAGCTGCATAGGTTCTATAATATAAAAGTGAGTATGGGCCGCGGATCCAACCTCATCGAGATTGAAGACATAATTGCATATGAAATCAGTGAATGAGTAACATGAAATTAGTAATTTGAATCAGAACTATTGCAAAGAATAGCTATCATGATACACAGTGTAATTTTTAATTGGACGCCAAAGAATGTCGGTAGTGCTAATTAATAGCGACATAAATTATTTTAGGAATTGAAATGAGGATTTATCAGAGGGAATTCAGTGGCATATATGTTTCCTGTATCAATGTTGCAAGGGAACGTGCCTATGTCTACGGATGTTGTCCCATGTTGCATGATCATGTGGTCACTTAGCTTCTTTGCTTTTTCCTGTATCAATGTGATCAGTTCGTATTCATCTGAGGCAAGAGGGAGACAAAAAATGGCTCATAATTGAACATAATTTGCCTTATGAGAAGTACTATGAGCATCAGGAAAAAACCATCTCATGGTGGCTGTTTCTGTTTGGAAAGTACGTTGAGGTTTATTTTTAACTAAAAGCACAGAGTTTCTGAACTCATCTCAGAAAAATTTGATTCTCTGCGATACATACATGATCCCTAGTCTGCATTGTTAGGATTATAGGTTCGTACAATTTTCGCAAGAAGCCAGCTAGTCGCTGTTCGTTTTGTAGCGGCACAAGTGTAAAACTTAGGGAGAATGACAGTGAAGTCCCAAGAAAGAAGAGAAATGAAGAAATCGTCCCTATAGATTGCAAAATGAAAAAATGGTCCCATGGAGTTGTCAATACAGGCTCCTGGAGTTGTCATTAACAACTCCAGGAGCTGTATTGACAACTCCATGGGACCATTTTTTCATTTTGCAATCTATAGGGACCATTTTTTCATTTTTTTCCTTACATAGGACCTAAGTGTAAATCTCCCTAAAACTTATCTATCCCTGACCCGGGTCTATGATCTTGATCTCCACCCAATGTCGTTACCAATAAATTAGGCCTTCCAATTTAATTAACTCTGCAGAGCATGTTGGTTTTTACTCTAATATCTGTCAGCTCCAGCATGTGGGGTCACTGTTGAAAACATTTGTATAGTTAATTTCATAAATTCTAAACTGACACAATGTCTGCCATCAATATTAACTAACAGTAGTACTAATTCATAGGGAACTCTGAACTCGGAACGGTAAGATGCAGATCTGTCTATATATATATGTTCATCCTTTTTTTTTGCTAACAATATATATATGTTCATCCTTTTTTTTTGCTAACAATATATATATGTTCATCCATCTGCTTATTTGTTGGATATTGCCATGGTGTAAAATGTGGGGTGTGTGGTGGGGTGCAGTGGATCCCAGTTACAGATAACGGAGGGCGGAGACGCCGTGAGGGCCAAGTGCATGCCGAGGAAGTCCAAGACGATGACGGCGAAGAAAGAGAGGAACGGCAGCAAAAGAATTGAAGCGCAACAGTCAATGTGAAGTGAAGCAAAGCAATGAAATGAAATAGAATTGCTCGTGAGAAGGGAAGCCTAGAGCTGCACACAAAAGCAGGGCACTTGTAACTACTAACTATGATTATCATAATAAGATTATTAGCTGATGAAATATGCCTAGTTAGGAACAATATATAGCTTATTTGTTGACCATCTGATATGTCATTTTGGCTGCTTGTGGCTTGGATTCTTGCCCTTTGCTGTGTAGGTGATTGTTGAGAGCCTTTAATGGATTTTTTGTCCTATTTGGTATGATGGAATTATACGATATGAAAATAAAATTGGAATTGATTTCCATAACAATATGTGTTTAGTATAATGAAATTAGGAAAAATTCCATTTCTATTTCCACTAATTAGGTGGAAATGACCTCTATGTGCTAACCTATGAAAATGTGGAAAGCTTCATGAAAGTGAGATTCTTTTACAATTTTCACCCATTTCCCCTTTTCTTCATTTTCGACAAAGCCTCCTAGACCTCCTCTAATGATGTAGGTGAGCGGCGGTGACGATAACCACATCCAACTACTGTGAGGCAGCCCCTTTCAGAAACGGTGACGGTGACCTCCTCAGCAACAATGATGACAACCCACATCTTGTGCCATTTATATAGATCTTGCAATATAAGGGCGAACCTTGCGAATTGCAATGATGATGGCCTTCATCAGTCAATGACGGCAGTGTCTTCAACCACGCAACCAAAGATGATGGCCTTAATTAGACAACGGTGGAAACGTCTTCCTCCTCCTCCATCCTTCGTTTCTCACCTTCGATTTTGACGGTGGACACTTAGAGGTGACTCATCATCTCCCATTTTCATTCATAGATCTTGTCGGTGATCTCTTTACCTACAACTTCATCCATCACCATATCATCTTTGATTTTGAGCAAAATTCAACAATTGATTAATTTTGTTTTATTTGATTCTTCATATGTTCAAGAGATGGAAGAAAGTTTTCCTAAGTTTGATGTTCAAGCAAAGGTTCTCTATATTTGGTTTGATATTTCCGGCTAGGAGGATGTAAATGTAATATTGGTGGCCTATGGTGGTTCTCCAGACAGATTTGGTTACATTGATGCTATTGTGGGAATGTTTTTTATTTTTTTGATTCTAAGGACATTTTAGTCTTTCTATTTAAAAATTAAGTCTCAATTATAGGATATACCAAATATACTTTTGAATCCTACTTTCATCTTCATCAAAACCAATTATGACACAACAAATGGGCCCATTATGTAGCCTTTGACTGGTAATTAAATGCTCTGACTTTTACACTTCATAAATGAGATTTCCATTTCCATTTAGGAATTGTTAATTTCTTATCCAACATCGGCTTCCCCCTGCATGTGACTTGACTTTTATTTGTTTTTACTGCTATTTAAACTTTTAAGATAAAGTGAACCCTACCAGTAGGTCCCACTCTCATGTGTATTTTCCCTGTCCTTGTATTTGGAGAAGGGAGAGGGGTAACGTGTAAGTGCTGCGTTTCTTGTTCATCCAAAAATGTGATTTGCACATATCAGGCTATCGAGTATTTCCGGAGATTGAGGCAAAAATCATATCAAAGATCATATCTTGTGACTGCATAGTTACAAAGACTTCGCCACAATACGACAGAATTACTTAAACGTCACATCAGATTCTCCAAAGCTTCACAATTTGTCATCAACATCTTCCTACAACATGAGCATATATATACCCTCCAAGTTTTTGTCCAAAAAAAAAAAAAACCCTCCAAGTTGGGGCATTGGGTTTGTTAGTGTACGCAACCAAATTGAAGTATTTTATGGCCCCTCACGCCCCCCGTGACTCCAAGACTTGTACGTTATAAAACAAACAATTACTATGCAGGAGTTGGGGTTTGACTTTTATTATATCCATCGTCATTGATATTAGCGGACTTCGTAATTAGAGTTTGTGTCTTCGACCATCTTTAGGGTTGCCTCGTTTTAAAAACTGGCTTTACCCCCTTTTTTTTTTTTTATTAATATAATTTTTGATCTTTAAAGTTTGATCCAATTTTGGTTTTGGTCCCTGAAATTTCACCCAATTTTGGTTTTGGTCCCTGAAATTTCACCCAATTTTAGTTTTGATCCCTCAAATTTAAAAAGGACTTAGTTTTTTTCCGGGTCGGGTCGGGTTTCAAAAAGGGGCCGTCAAGTCCTTTTCAAACTTGAGGGACCAAAACCAAAATCAGGTGAAACTTCAGGGACCAAAACCAAAATTGGGTGAAATTTCAGGGACATAAATCACCGATTTCAAACTTGAGGGACCAAAACCAAAATTGGACCAAACTTCAAGGACCAAAAATTATATTAACCCTTTTTTTTAAAAAAAAAAGCTACACTTTGAGCATTGTTCTCCTACTCCCTTTCGGCTTTTGATTTAAAAAATCTCAAATTGACCAAAAATAGGCTTTTAGTAATCTTTCATTATTACGCATTTCTATATTTTTTTTACAAGCTCGATAGATTTGTTCTTATATTGATTTCATCTATGCTTAAAATCACATTCTAAATTTGATCTCCTTAATCTCCCACCACCTTTCTTTTGAGAGGCAATCGGTGATGAGGGATAACTATACTTGTTGTTGTTTTTGTTTCTTTTTTATATTAGTCCCGTATTGGATAATGATATTCAGTTTATTATTAAAAAAAAAATCACATTCTAAATTAAAAATTAAAGACCAACCGTACTCGGCCTTCACCGTTCTTCTCCATCCAAACTAAACTTTCGTGGGGGACTATGGATGAGTGGTTGAGACTTGAGTCTTGTGATACAGTGAGAGGTCTGTCATTAAGTGGGACCACGCGTCTAATAACAAGCGAAAGATTTTGTGTACACGAACGTATCTCTCCAAAGCAAACCTTTGGGTTGAGGACCAAGATTCTGAAATCCGGATTAGTGACTGAATCGGTTGGGGTACTAGGTTAAGGGTTAGTGGGTCAGATTGAGGTCAAATCGGAGCTAAATCGGGGCTAAATTGGTGAGAAAGGGAAGATTTTAGAATTATTTATATGAAAATTTGAATAAAATATTAAAAAAACCGATCAAACCACATAAAACCTGGTCAAATCGGGATCAATAGTCAAACCGGACCGGTCAGACCACCGGTTCGATGGTTTCATGGTCGGACCGGACAGTCCGGTTCGGTCTTGAAAACACTATTGAGGACACATGCCTTTTTTTAATGTATAAGTTTGTCCGGTCCGGTCTTAAAAACACTGTTAAGGACACATGTCTTTTTTTAAGGTATAAGTTTGTCCTATTATTGGAGTAATCCTATTTGAGGTAGAGAACTGAATGTAAACATTTCTCTCACGGTCGGTATTCGAATATTAGTTCATCGCGTGCCAATCCTTTCCGCAAAATTCAACTCCGTTGGTTGACTGATGCCTTTTGTTTTGACTTTTGAGCACCGTTCCTTGTCCGCAGGAAAGACGATGCCTTCATCTCCGGCTTCTAAGCCCCAGATGAAAGTTGTGGGTTCTCTTCGTCTCATATTGTAGCAGTGATTCTAATATATACATTTAGGGGTATACAATATTTTTCCGTTCCTGTCTTTTTGTCCCGATCCCAAATAAATTGGATCCCGTCTTGAAAATTTTGGGATGTGAAAAATTCGAGATTGAGAATAAGACTTCCCAATTCCAACTTTTTCTTGATTCTAAATATATATATATATATATATATATGTAAATTTTTTTAAAATATTTAAGAAAATAAGACTAAAAGTAAAATAAAATGTGAAAATTCCTAACATCCTCAAGGTAATATATATTCTTTTAGTTTATTTAGTTAGTTTTATTTATTATTTATTAAATAATTCTAATTTTTTTGTTTTTATCTTTATTCTTTTTGCAGTTGAATTGACAACTTTAAGTATGTGTTGGACTAATTATATATTTGTATTAGACTAATTTGGCATAATATGTTATTAGATAAATTATATAATTGTACTAGACTAAAAGAAACACAACAAAAAATTCAATATAGAGATTTTTTTTTTTTAAAAAAGGAAATCCAAGATCTAGAACGAAACTCCTTCCCGAACACTTTTCAGGATAGGGATCAAGAATGGGATTTTCAGATCCCGTCCCGATCCCCAACAGCCCCATGTATATTAAAGAAATTAAAACCAGGATGTCATTAAAGAAGTTCAGACTTGTTTCAAGATGCAAAGTGGGGATGGGGGATCACTTAAAACCCTTTATATATATATATATATATATATATATTAGGTTAGTGGCTTAGGCCTGGAAGATCTGTGCTCTATAAACATATTGGTGCTAGCGACAAGACATGGAAATAATGCTTCCTATAGAAGTCTGTCACTGTCACCAAGCAAGTTTTATTGAGGATTAGTATGACCTCAGGTTCATTATTGTCTTAACTCTTAATGATCAACAATGATACTTTAGTTGCTGTTATTATTCTTTCTTACCTACACTTTCTGCACATTCATGTGTGAATCTGCTGCTATGAATCTTATTCAGTTTCCCTCGTGATTAAATTTCTTGCATTTTGTGATGGAAAATTCTAATGTTTTGTAACATGAACCAATCTCCTTCTAAATAAGAATTCTTGTCTACACATGAAGAACGTTTGCTGTGTGCTTTGGTGTTTCAATCCTTCTAACGATCATTCTGATAATTAGCATCTGAAAGTTGAATCTAAATTATCCAAAATATTTGAAAGATAATCTCAATCGTGAATTTGTGTTAGTGGGCAGGTCGTCAACAGTCTCCATCAAAGGGCTTGGATGACTTTGAAGCCGTTTTCCGGATCTCCAGAAAGGCCTTTTGGGTACATATGTTCACTTGTGAAGGATGATATATATAATGGCAAGATCTGCACATTTAGTGTTTAGAAATGGCAAGCAAATTTCTTTATATGATAAAGCAGCCGGGGCACTGAGAAGACTAGGATCTGGTGAATCTTTAATCACAATTAATGATTCCTAAGGGCAAAACCACTCAACAGTCTCACAGTCAATAGTGAATTCTGAGTGAGTATTGCAAGTTTGCCAAACTTTGTATTAAGAACTTTTTTGAAGGCATCGAAATTGAATGATGTTTGCTTGAGATCTAAAAGTTGTGATTCGGTTGTTATAATCATTTATTTGAACGGGTGACCGTGAAAACATTTGTTATTGAGTATTTGCAAAGTTGGTTCCTCCATCTCCATTCTCACCATCAATATTCTCAGGGGCTTCTCCCCCGGTTTGAGATACTGCGCCTCCTCCCTTTAGCAAGTTCTTCTAGGATTTCATCCCAATTTTGTGCATTTGTATAATGTAGTTCTTAACAGTTTTTTTTTTCAGGGCCAATTCTTCTGAGAGTCAAAATTGCGTGTCTCCTTTACGAATCCCCAGGAAAAGAAATTTGTATTCCATCCACCAGCTAGCTACCAGCAATTAACTAGTTTGGTTCACAAGAATGTAGGTCCACAATGGGAGAATCTCACTACCACCAAATAATTATCACTGTTGCATACATTGGACTCGAATACAAGACCACTAGTTAAATTAAAACAACACATTACCATTTGATTCATGCACTTGGTGGGATGGAAGGAAGCTTTAACGAGACATAAGTAAACTTCAATTTTGTTTCCTGAGCAAGTGAAATCCATGATCAAAGACTGCATTGTTCAGCATTTGTTTCGAGCTTCGCAAATATAACCTGATGTCTAGTTTAAAATGTTTTATGCCTTTTGTTCGAATTAAGTTTTTCCCTCTTACATGGATTGAAAGAATAGATTTCTACTACCCTAAACATCATACCTCTTTTGACCCTCCATTGCATCCCAAAGAACTCATACGTTGGTGTCTCTCTTAAAACATTCAATTTGTACAGAACTTCAATCTTCTTTTTAAAGGGCGGAAAAAAGACACGTTTCTCTACGCATGAGACCTGAGGGAAAAAAAATCATTCTATTTATGGCCTGTGAGCAGTTTCTATGAATTTCATTTAACTCCAATGTGATAAAATTACATAGTTTTGGTCAGCGACTAAGCTCACCATTCATGAATCCAAGCAGCAGTTGGGATACGAGACATATAACACGCAAAAAGCGATTGCAACTTAAAGCCACATTATGTCAAACTATGTTCTCCAATAAGCCTCTCAGTCTCCCGTTTTCCCCTTTCCGCTGTCACGTTTACCATGTGTGATGCCCCGTTAGTGAATCCTGCATTTCTAGATCAATTCAACGAGAAACTTCAAGTACATTGGAAAGTGAGGATTTAAATGACACTCAAGTTTCAAAGGATTTCAGATTTTTCAGCAGTATTACCTCAACGTCTCGGTTCATTAGCACCTCCATCTTGGATGTATGACACGAATGCATCAGACCATTTCTGCTTTACAGATTCTGGAACTTTGGAACCATTGATGAAAGGGGTCCAGAAGCCCCCAGTACCAGACAGAACCCACTTTACCCTTTCTGGTGGACAGGATAAGTCAACCATGGAAGCCTTGTTGTCCTTATCCAAACCAATTTTCTTCGGTGAACAAGACTTCTTATAATTCTTCAAAAGACATCCAATTGGTCATGCTGAAATTGCAGTCAGGTTCTTTATATGACAAAAATCTGTAGTTTTAAAACTCACCTTAGATTTAACTATAAGTTTCAAAGATTGCACATAAATTTCATCTTCTCCAGCAACTCCGGCAGAACAGTTCTCACCAGAAGCCCTTTGCTTTTCACTTCCATGCTTCAACAATGGCTGAAAAGGAAGTATAAGTTCACTGTGAGAAAACATGCAAACATACATTGATGCCACCTCATTATTTTTCCGGCTGACACAAATTTGTTTGTATGTGATACCTTGGCTGTGGCTGTGAATCCATTGTCTTGGCCTAGATATCTCTGAGCAGCTAGCAATGAACGGAACCGCCGCCCTGTCTGAGGCTCAATATATGTCTGCATAAAACAAAGCACCATTCAAGTTCATGAAATAACTCTAGTGAACAAGTTTCTGATAACCTCTGTCTGCACGTGTCTCTGTTCATGTGTGTGTGTTCTTGCTGTCAGGTTTACAACTTTTCAATTTTCAGGAGATTGGATCTCTCAAAATGCATCCTTATAGAGGCAACTTAAGTTCTGAGACTGTTCACTTAAAAATAGTGTCAGACAATACCTTGAAAACCTTTGTCAGATAGAATATAAATAAGAGTGAAGCTATTCCATGATCACAACTCATACAAAGAGTAGGTTACAACAAAACACAGTTAGATTAAAGGACACCGAATCCCAAATGGCAGCACACTACTCTATCAGTCTTCTAAAGAGCCAAAACTTTTTCATGTTCCAAATGTCAAACCAAGTACTTTTGGAGTTCTCCATCTATCCAAGAACTAATGTGATTTCTGCAAGAAAGACACAGGCAATAACTGAACACATACGATCATAAAACCCAGTTCATACAAGTGGGAAGGTTGAAGGACCAGCTATAAAATACAAAATATCCCATATTAAAAGGGATTAGGCAAAACAAAAGTACCCTATATATGATTCCAACATCTTTACGTGGCTTCTCCTCAACTATCCAATTATCAGGTAATCCATAGAATAAGGTGCTTCCCCTGGTTTGAGTTTCAGCCTGCATCTGAAGCAATATAAGCTATGTGAGTGGAGAAATGATCCTCGGGTTATGAGAATTACGATTGTTGTGAATCAACATGAAAATGTTTTTATTTTATGCTTTCTTAGTTTTGGTATGACTTCAACAGTTCTTTATCTTTCCTACTCATATAAAATTTTAGCTAAATTCTGCATGCCATCGATAAGAGAACGCTTGTAGTTAATACCAACATGGAGCTACTTAGAGCCTCCTTTCTGCATTTTCTGTCAGTAAATTAAACACTAAAAGTCAGCTACTCACTGTATTTTTATTTTCAGATTTCAATCTCTTAGGTTCTCTCATCCCTTCCATTAGATGTCTCTGTACAGATAACAGCGAACGAAACTTCCTCCCAGTGCCAGGCTCATAGAAATACTGCGCGACAAAACAAAATCATCAACTGAGTGCAAAAAGAATTTCAATAAATCATGACCCTGGTTAAAGAATATCCAAAGTGGAGTCCCAGCAATCACCGCATCGATACCGAAAATAGTTTCGGATATTTGCTAATATCGTCACACTTGGTCGTCTAAACATTCATGCATAAACATCATTAATTTGAAAGCCGTACGGGACTTGTTCTTCCAATTCATAGGTTTCAACACGAAATGATAACTGGCAATGATACCTAATCCAATTCAAATAAACACGTTTCACAGCTTCCACCTCTCAATACACTCACGGAAAGAGAGTCTATGGAGGACGATAATCCATGAGCAATGCACGCATGCATGAATGCAAAGCTACTTACGCATAATTGAAGGTACATTTCAAGTATAATGCAACAGATAAGTCAAATGAAGGTACAGAAGAGGCTCATTCACCCTGTCAACGTGACGGTAGCCGCGAGAGGAGGGGGGACGGGGCTTTTCCTCGACGATCCAGCCATCGGGAAGACTGAAGGGGGCACGGCTCGTCTGCAAGTTCGCTGGGGTCTGAATTAGACTGAGCTCCCCTTCTTCTTCTTCATCGGATTCATGACTTCGAACCCGAAGAGGGATTGCCGCTAACGGCAAGGATTTGCCGCTCATGGTGTGGGGAAATTGCCGTGAATTTCACCAACACCAGCTCAACGGGAAATGATTCGCACCCTGCTCAAGGTTGTAATACATCTATTTGTTTATTAATCCATGGCCCACTCGAATGCTTGGCCCATTATCCACATTAACTAATGTGAGTCGAATACAAACAAAGATCGATGTACACCTTGTCCGAAAAAAAAAATGTATACCCGTGTACTGAGTTACTAACAATGATTAGTACTTTTGGCCCAAATAAACAATGATTAGTCCGAACATCGTCGTCAATCATTTAAAATTAGTGCTGATATTAAATATAAAAATTACTAGATTTTCGTGCTACTAGAGTCCCACCTACTTATTATTATAAACATTGATTTCATATGCATCACAAGAGAATTTTCCAGGTACACTCATGAAGAGTATTTAATTGTTTATTAATTTAAATTGGGTTAAGAGACTAAAATACCTATAAACTTTTTCTGAAAGAGCACCTCGCACCATAAATTTTACTTGGGGGCAAAAATACCACAATCGTTAATTGGAACAAACCTCCATTATGTGGGCCCTATAATATAATTTTTAAATGATTATTTAATTTATGTATCTTATAATACTCTTCCACTAAAGCGCAACTCAAATGGCTGGTTTTTTACTTCAAATTCATTTTACTGTTCATAGGGGTATATGGCTTCAAAGTAGTTTTATTGGGCTTTGTGTCATATGGCTAAAACAAATGACTGTGTGCTATATTGGCTGACATGTTATTGTGAATTTTGAATCTCCTCATCACTTTTATCTCAAACTCAAGTTTCAACTTTAAAAGAGCTTCCCCTCTGGCTCACCTTTCTCTGCCTCCTTCACTCAATTTTTCCACAATCACCCTGTATTCTCCATCGGTTTCTTCTTCCTCTTTACAGTCTAACCTCTCCTTCATCTTCACTAGAATTAGTCTTCTTCAACTTCACGGTCTCCTTTATCTTCCTCAACTTCTGGTCTTATTTTCTTTTGCTTTAGTAGAAGTCGATGTTTATAGGAGTATTTTACACCATTCAACAATCTTGGGAAAATTTGTCACCCAATCAAGAGTGAAAAGCTTCTGGTTTTTTATTATATGCCTAGAGGAAGTCTTGGCCCATTACTCCATGGTAACTTCAAAAAATCCAATCAGCTTCATAATATATATTTGGTGAAGTTTAAAACTTTATTGATTCTCATTGTATTATATTGTAGCTTATGGTCCACAAATAGCCATTGATTGGCCAACAAGGATGAGAATATCCCATGGGTATGTTCTAATCTTCCCTTCTATTTTGCCGCATCTTTGTGTGTGGGATGTCCAAGCTTCTACCCTTTCTCTTATGTGCGGTGTGAGTTTGGCATTAGGTGGTGCTATATGTGTGGGTATGCTCGAAACTTCTACTAATAATGGATTGAGTTTTTAAAATTCTCTGGAGTTATTCATTGGGTGAGTCTGCAAAATTAAACTTCTGGATGCTCATGTTTCCAATTATTTGAGTTCAATGTTTCTCTCTCCCTCTCTACTTTTCAATTTCCCTTTGTTCTTTGTCAGCTTCTCATTTTGCTTGCTCACCATCTTCTGAAATGTCAACAAAATGCATGTCTCTCTCTCTCTAATATAGAGATGTCTTCAGCATATTTGAAACTAAATGTCAGTGCTAATATTTTTCTTCATGGGTGCGAAAACTGTTTGCTTTATCCAATACGGACCTACATATGCAGGGGGATTCAATGATCATGCATGATTTGGTGTCCTTTTATGAAGATCAACAGGATTTTGATTCTTATTTTTAGGTTGAATCACTACTTTAGTCATAACATTGATACCTTTTTGAAAATGTAGATAAGAAAGATTACTTAATTTTAAATATATCCCTTTTGTTGTTTCCAGGACTTTCATTAAGGCTTGGAATCATGTAGTAAAGGTAGGATGAGACATCCCTTTCATGCATAAAAGGTTGGAAGAGAAAAGGGACATGTGCTGTCATTTCATTCCATATTTGTGCCTGGTTTATGTATCAAAGTTCTTGCCTTTACTGCTAATGAAGAAAGAAGGTTTTTTTTAATCCCTTTCAGGTACAGGTCCTTTAAAATGAAATTAGTCAATGCCTTGTCATAAATACAGACCTCTAACCCTTTCGTCCTTGTGCTATATATGCCTTTAATGTTTTTCTCATTCTTGAAGCCTGATTAGGGACTCTTTTTTTAAGTATAGCAGTAGTAGATCCCTAAACATGAAATAAGGGCATGCTATTGCCATTTATTTATCAGCAAAACCTTAGTCAGAATTCAATTACTGGAGGGAACTAAATCATATTAATATCACATAGGCATGTGCATCATATGCAAAGAATTGTTAGAGCCTATTGTTAAATGTAGAGTTGAATTAGAGGCATGCCAACTGAATTAGTTAGCTCCAACCTAAATTCCAGTCCAATACATTCAGACTATAAAGGATGCTAACTTTCAACACACTCCTTTAGTTGCCCAGGTGCACTCCAGTCCCAAATTGGTATTAGTTTGTTTCAAGCAGAAATACAATTCTTGTAACAAGATGAGTTACTTATCAAATTAGTTCCTTATTCTTACATGCTAATTAGACTATTATTTAGATATTAGATATAGAGAGGTTTGCCAAAAAATTTGCTAGCATACACACGCCTAACTCTCCCTGCAAGAGACTACCTACCCTATCACTTTTAGGTTGCTATATGTAAAAAGAATAAATGTGACTTTCAAAAGCTGGCCGTTCTTTTAGCTGTAACGTAAAATGAAGTTCACGCCTTGATATTTAATAAGTTGGCAAAAACTACACTAAGCATGTTTGTTTGAGCTTATAAAAACTTATAAGTTGCTTTTTACGTAAATCGAGACACAACTCCTCTCACATACTTACTTCGTATACCGTAAATCACTATTAAAAAGCAACTTATAAGCAATCGAATCGCTTAACCAAACATACCCACTGTCATCGAATAAGGTGTATTAGGGCTGAACATATTTAAAAGCTGCACCAAATTGAAGTTTGGTCAAAAGTTGAAGGTCAAAGCCTTACACTACAAGCTAAACAGATGGCTTTGGACATTTTCAGCCCTGAATAGCTTTATTGTATGTTGCATTATTAAGAGTGAAATGTATAGATATATTGAAAATAGTTGTTCCAAATAGTGGGAGGGAAATTAAGAAGGTTACAATGAATTATTTATAAGGAGATTTTTTGGAATTAAAATACTAATTAAATGTTAGTGATTCATAAGGATTTGGTGTATGTTGATTAAGGATATTTGTGTGGCTGTAGTTGATTGGCAAGGCACTCCATGTCATGTTTTTTATATTACGTAATAGTAAGATTGTTTTTGTTTCATTTTTTTGATTAGATACTTTGCCGTGAAAATATAGGATCCACATGCCCTGCTCATAAAAAAGATCAACAAGGGAAAGCTCATCACCCCAATTTTGGGGGTTTTTTTTTGAAAAAATATTCCATGCACTAAAAATTAATTAGCTTAAGATATTGGGTGTTATAAAAATATTTCAAATATTGGGTGCTATTAAAAAAATATTTCAGAATTTTGGTGTTGTAGGAAAAATATTTCTAAATACAGCACTATAAATTAATTAATTTAAAATACCAGGCGGTAAAAATATTTTAAAGTGCAACAAACAATTTAATCCAAATCAATAATAATACATAAAAAAATAAAAAAGAATGGATCCACCACAAATTGAGGTGATGAGCATGCCCTGTTTATCTTTTTTATGAGTAGGTAATGTGGAGCTGAAAATATATGTTTTCTGTGAAGATTTGCAAAAACTCTCCACCCTCTCCCTCCTCCAAACTGTCCCCTCCATCCTTCTCTCACCCCCCAACTCCAACTCCATTGCCCATTGTCAAAACTCCAACTCTCTTAATAAATGTCCTATGCGCTGTTAATGAACTTGTACAGCGGCATTTCTCCTTGGGCTATTCTCTTCCACCTGCATATTTCTTGCAGATTCGAAGATAAGGATGTTCGCATGGGCTGAGAGATGGAAGATCGTAGTGGGTACCAAGCTGTGGCTACATTTCTTCTAGTTTTGCCACTAGGGAACGTAAACCAAGAGGATGATGAATCAAAAGATGATGTTGGCCAACTAGCCCACCGGTGACCCTAAATTTCTACACTGTTATATGCTAAAATTTTGCTAGCAATAACTTTAGGAGACCCTAAAAATTTCTCTTATCATTTCATCGTTTTAATTAATGGTGGATATTACCATGATTCCAAGAACCGAGGAAGAGAGGGGGAGAAGAGTTTGAGTCTGGACAATGGCGATGGACTTAGAGTGAGGGAGAGGGGAACAATACGGAGGAGGGAGAGGGTGGGGAAGAGAAGTGTGGAGAGCTTTTTTTAATTACATGATTATTTAAAAATTATATCATAGGACCCATATAACAGAAGTTTGTTCCAATTATCATTTATAGTATTTTTGCCCCATTTTAAGAATTTTAATGATATTTTTGCCCCTTAACCTATTTAAATTTTGCAATAATTATCGACTCAAGTTTCATGCTTTCCTTAAATTTAGAGTATTTACAGGTAATTGAGATCTGTGGGCAATTAACTTTCTTATGCGAGTCTTGTTTGTAAATCTCAAGTTCTCAACTAAAAAGAGTCTTCCATGTCCGAAAACTATAAGAGAATTCGAATAAATCCGCCAAAGATAATTTTAGTTATGTTGTTGTGACCTTTTCTTCATGAGACTAATTCATTTTAGTGATTCATCTTTTTTTTCCCTCCAACATTTTAGTGATTCATCATCTCAGTAGTTCGTTAGCGTTAGAAACTTATGATGATGAACTTGTGATGGTAACGAAGCTATGACTAAAATATATTTTCGTTGGCAAAAAAAGACTA
The DNA here is from genome assembly GCA_963242795.1 of Inga leiocalycina. Classification (NCBI taxonomy): domain Eukaryota; kingdom Viridiplantae; phylum Streptophyta; class Magnoliopsida; order Fabales; family Fabaceae; genus Inga; species Inga leiocalycina. The sequence goes on from OY725329.1 coordinate 63,015,274, forward strand.
AAATATATTGGATGTCAAATTTAAGTTAATAATATGCTAAGGTACATCCATCCCCCAAGTGTTTTATGATGTGTATCCATTATCCTTAAATTTTTTATTATGTATCCAACATGTTAAAATATTTTTTTTAGGTGTATCTAACATTTTAAAATATTTTTTTATGCATCCAGTGCCAAGGCACAACAAATACTTTAAATGATGGATGCATATAAAAAATGCTTTAAAGTAATTGATACACCAACAAATACTTTAAGGCCTTGTTTGGTATGAGGCACCGAGGGGTAGAGATTGGGATTAGATAAGGGATTGGGCCAGAATATATCATTTGGTTTTAGGGACTACGGATAACTAGGGATTAGGAGTATTATAAAAGTGGAATTGCTGCAAAGCCACCTCCCCCTGGTATGAGGCACTGAGGGGTTGGGACTGGGATTGGATCAGGGATTGGGTCAGAATATATCGTTTGGTTTTAGGGACTATGGATAACTAGGGATTAGGAGTACCACGAAAGTGGAATTGCTGCAAAGCCACCTCCCCTTGGTATTGCGTTTTCAATCTTGAAATTGCAAATTTTAGAGCAAAAAATATCCATGTTTATAATATTTTCTTAACAAAAATACCCTCTATCAATATTACCCTAAATTATATCTCATCACTTTGTTTCATCTTTCATCATCGCTCAGTTCGTATAAGGTACTATTCCGGTTCTAAAACCGTGGATGATATACCTGAGGCCATCTGCCAGTTCTTCAAAATGATCGATGGGTGAAAACATTTATGAAGAATCAATTCAGGTTAATTTCATTTATGAAATCACTCTCATGGTGTTCCTTTTCCACTTCTCCACTACAACATCATCAATGAAGAAGTGGCCATCCGCCACTCACTCCCTATTCTGGTTAATTTCATTTATGAAATTGCTCACACGGTGTTCCTTAGGAAATTCTATCCAAACCGTCGGGAGTTGAAGGAAGAAGAAGGAGTTGGGCAAAAAATAAGAGAAAGAGGAAAAGGGAGTGATTTAGGGTACGGGTATTTCAGTCTTTTTATTATTAGTGGCTATTTATTAAATAAGATAAATGAAATTATTCCCTCCAACTATTACTTCGTACCAAACATGTTTTTAAAGCATCAATCTCAATCTCAATCCCAATTCCAATCCTAATCATAGTCTCAGTTTCAATTTCAATCCATCAAAATTTAGTGCATCGTATCAAAAAGGGCCTAAGGGTGTGGGATTTACCTCAACCCATTATTAAATCTCAATAGTTAATCTTTTAGACCGATGAAGAAGGTTAAAAAGGGGTTAAGGAAACTAACACCCTGAAGTGTGTTTTCAGATGCATCTAATGCTCTAAAGTATTTTGTGATGCACCTAGCATGCTGAAGTATTTTTTTAAGTGTGTCTATCACCTTAAAGTGCTTTTTGTGCAATTTTTATTTTTGCTATATTTTTGTGCAATTTACACTTAACAATTTAAATAATTTAAAGTGTTGGATACATCTGAAAAAATATTTTAGAGTGTTTGATATAAAAACAATAGTTTATAGTACTAAATGCACTTAAAAAAATAATTTAGGGTGCTGCGTGCACAAGAAAAAATAATTTAGGATGGTAGATGAACCGCAAAATATTTTAGAGCAATGTACTTGAAAAATTGGAAGGAAAAATGAGAAGCGATCAATGTGTCAACATGTCAATAATCTATATTTATTTCAGAAGTGGCTTCAGAAAGGAAAATGACCCTCCTTTTTTCTCTCAGAGCCGTCGGATGGAGATCTCAACGGTCTAGATTTAATATATTTTATATTAATATATAAATATAAAATATATTAAATCTAGACCGTTGAGATCTCCATCCGACGGCTTTAAGAGAGAAAAAAAAGGACCGAAGCAGGATCCATTTACTCCCTCCGGTCCAATTTATAAGCAACTTTTTCCTTGATTGCGTAAAACGAACTGATAGTTAAAAGCAATAAGTGTGTCAAAAATGCCATGTTTTTTTTTCATATATGCCCCTATTTATGTAAAAAGTATATGAGAGAGAATAGATAAAAAGTATGAGAGTTAATGAACACAATATATGAGAGAGAATGAGTATTTAATAAGGATAAAATAGGAAAAATAAGCTTATATTTTCAGATAAAAAGTAAAAATTGTTTATAAAAGGGACCATCTCGTGACAAAGAAAGTTGCTTATAAATAGTACATGAGGGAGTGTTTCCTAGTACACACGTGTACGGTCTTCAGCAAGGGAGCCGTGGCTAGCACTTATAAATCAGCTCACTCGCTCTTTGCATCCAATAGCCCAGAAAAGATCGAGTGCTCCGCCCCTCTGTTGCAGCATCAAAATTCTGCCGTCCATTGTTTACGGAAGCTGTATCCGTTCATCGCCGCTGCTGATTTACCGGAAGTTCATCATTAACTGGCGCCATAAAAACCTTCGATCATATTTCCGGCATCGCCGAGGTAACGGATAGTGGAATCTTCATATCGAGCTGCCATTACCTCAGGTAGTCGCTGGTTCGCTGTTACTGATATTGAATGTATTTATTTTAGATGATTTTACCCTCATTTGTGAAGTCTTATTTGGTAAATTTAGATTTTTAAGCTAGTTGGTGCTGTAGTATTCCGTTGAAATGGAAGAATTATGTGTTCTTAGCTTTTATAATCTGATAGTCTGATCAATTTCGTTCTGTTGGTTGCTGTTCTTTTTCTTCGCCATTGACTTTGAATGATACGGTTATTTGGAGATTTTCAGAGTCCGTGTACACTGCTCTGGGAACTAAGAGAAGTGTCCCAAGGAGCCGACCAGAAAGTCACAGTGGACTCGGGATAGTTTCTCACCTGCAAAAATAGAAATAAATGGCATTTACTAAGCCCCTGCTTATGTTCATATTTTGCTTTTCATTTACGTTTTTTTTAAATATTTTATGGCCGTCTTCTTCTATAAGGAGCTTGCACACAAAGGCACATTAGATTGTAATTTACAAACGTTGCCTTGTGTTTATGCCGTATTTTTCTCATATACTTTAAAATCAAGGAGCTTTATTCTTCTTTCGTTGCAGGAAACAGGACATAATCTGACGTTAACACCGTCTCTGTTACGGGGCTGTGAGGCGATTAGCTTCTAATTCTTTATTTTTTTAAAAAAAAATCTGGGAGGGAGTTTATGAAGTGTTGTGAAGTGCATATAAATACTGGACAGTAAACTCCGCAAAATCTAAAATATCTACATGCATGCAACATATATATTTACAGGAGTATTAACACAACTGTAATATAACACTTGTAGTTCGAAATTGATAATCATGTAACAGAATTCAATTTATTGGAAGAAAGAAAGAAAGAAATGCTATGGCTTGTGCAATGGTAAATTTTTCTCAGGCACATTAAATTGAATCTTTGTTTGTTTGGAAGTATAGATTTAGGTGTTGTACTTCTTACATGTACCGTATAAGTCTTGCGCCCCTTCTAATGTCAAGCAAATTTGAGTTTTATTTGCTGCATTCTTTTGAAAACAGGGGATTTTGGATGGTAACTAATGGGTGACGACAAGACAGCATTTGATCATCCTTCCAAAATTGAACCAAAGCGGTCTCGTCACTGGTTTGTTGATTCTGCTGAAATAGACTCTTTACGAAAGCAGAAACAAGCTACAGAAGATGATAATGGAAAATCAAGTTCAGGATTGTCAAATGCGTTTACATCTTGGGAGAGCAATTCTTCTTTTCATTCCATTCCAATCCAATTTATTGATCGATCTTTTAGATCTGAAACTGGGCCTTGCAGTTTCGGTGAAAAGAAAACTTTTGTTGTGGCTGATGATCTCAATGCGCGAACAAAAATGATTTATGGGGAAGATGCCTCTTTTGACTTGTCTATATCTCATTCTGTTCAAGATTCTGATACATGTCTGGGTTTCAGTGGAATTAAAAGAGTCAAATTTGATGGTGTTAAAGATTGTAATCTTAACACACAGAATGTTGGCAGTCTACATCAGGCTTATAACAGAGAACCTGATGCAAGATCTGTATCAATGGGGCAGGATGTCACAAATGTAATTTCTTTTGGTGGGTTCCTAGATGAACAGGATGTCATCCCTGTGAACAGGCCAGCCGGAGACTATGATCCGTTATACAATCAATCTTCAGTTGAAGTGTCATTAGCAGCTCACAAAACAGAGATGGATGTTTCAAATTCGAATGCAGTTGTAAATTCTCCTCAGTTGGCTAAACTTAAGCCCGAATCTCTGTCAAAAAATAGTCCAGAGGTCAAAGTAACAAGAAAAGAAGTCCCAAATAGTTTCCCTTCCAACGTCAGAAACTTGATTTCTACTGGTATGCTAGATGGAGTTCCTGTAAAGTACATCTCAGTAGCACGGGAGGTAAATTCAGATCCTTCTTGTCAATTTGTTTCAATATGAAGTCCTGTATAATAAGTTGTGGTTACATTCTGTCATACATGAAGGAACTCCCTGGAGTTATTAAAGGTTTTGGCTATCTTTGTGGTTGTCAGTCATGCGATTATACCAAGGTTAGTCATATACTGATTTAAGAACCTGTCGAAATAGCTTAGTCATTGCAGTATTGTATTGATAATTCATATGACTCAGGGTGGCTTTTCATATTTTCAGGTTTTAAATGCCCACGAGTTTGAGACACACGCTGGTTGCAAAACAAAACACCCAAACAAGCACATTTACTTTGAGAACGGGAAGACCATTTATCAAATAGTTCAGGAATTGAAGAGTACCCCTGAAAGTTTGTTGGTTGATGCAATTCAAACAGTTTTTGGTTCACAAATTAATCAGAAAGCATTTCACAGTTGGAAAGGTATGAATATGTATTAAAGTTTTTCTTTTGGGCGACATCAAGTATTCAATTCTCTTACTCCTTCCAACTCCCTGTAGAATCATTTCAAGCAGCAACCCGTGAGCTTCAGCGGATTTACGGAAAGGAAGTGCTAAATATATAAGTCACTAGCATCTGTCAATGTTATCGAGGTTAGAAATTCTAGTTGTACATAGTAAGACGTATGAATCTCTAACATTATCTTATTTCTGGCCTCGCAATCTTCCTGGTATTGTGTAGTTTTTAACGTTTTATGGCAATGGATGCCTTTTGCTAGATTTTGTACATATCAATGAGATTAGGTGACATGAGAGGGGGGCATATCAGGGAGTCAGGGACATCGTGTAGAAAGTTCATATCCTTCATAAATAGAAAGGGATTAAGGAACAATTTGTCTTTATTTTGGAAGTTTAGCGTACTAAACTTAAGGTTTGGACTTCAGCACTAAACAGCGTGCACGGATACCATACAAGTCCTGGCGCACATGTTGCCCTCGGCTTTCAAGGATACCAACGGTATCATGGTAAATTCATGAAACCACCCTTTACTCTCTTTTTTTCTTTAATAAAGCAGATGGGAAGCAATGGGCACAAATGATAACTGTTTCGAGCCAAAAAATTAATTGGTCATGGAAAATGCTTCAGATAATGTTCATATTTATTTGTCATTTCAAATTTTTGAGGAAATATTAGATTTTTAAGAATGGATTAATGTCAGATTTTTCTCACACGTAAATACAAGAAAGAATGACAACGTTAAAATATAAATCGTCATCTAAGTAGTACTTCCATCATCCTCCTTGTTTACGGGCAATGTGTTGACTCCATTTAGAAATTTTATAGCCTTCAACCGCAACAAGCTGACTTTTGAGCAGCTTCTCCAGTCCCTGCTGCCTGATCTTGGTTGATCTTAATTGTACTTTGCTGCAATAAAGTTTTCACGAAAAATTCATCCTTAGAGGGCATTTAGGATGACCGAAATTTCAACCAAAGAGGATGATCATATACCGCTGCTCTAGAGGCATTATCAGCTAGCCTTTGCTTTAACATCTCTTGCTATGGTGAAGAAAACTTCCTCCACATTCAGGTTTGTGTTTGCACTCTACAAGATGATGACGACGACAAAAACCGGGAAAAAAAAATCAGTACATAAGCAAAGAAGTTATGGGAGCTACCACATTCTCAATTACACATCACTCACTGTTTCAAATATCTACATTATCTGAAGCAAGTTGTTGCATGCTGCGAATCCAATTCCTAATATCTGGATAAAGCGGATGCTGAGTGGACATCACAGAAGAAAAATGCTTCACAAAAAGGTACAGCATCCAAATATCAGACTGTGAAGACAGAGATGTTTTTGTGTTTTACTGTTAAATGACGATTCGTCAATAACATCGTAGAGAAGCAATATTCCCATGGCCCAGCGAAAGTAAACTGAAAAAACGGGAAAACAATTTTGGTTGACACAAAACCACCTACCTGACAAAAGCAGTACGAAGAAGAAAGAATTCTAATGAAACATCAATGAAACACTATCCAGCGTTCGCATCATCCAGGACTGTGATCTATCTTGAAGTGTATCTCATGACCCGCCAATACTATAGTCTATAGGTGCCTCGCGTAGAGAGTGTCTCTTTACCCTGTATTCTCTCTATCTTTCTCAACAATTCTTTTTTAATCTCTGTTTCTTCTTTTCATATCTTCTTTTCACCCCATTTAAACTGCCTCTTTCTCCTATATTGGGAAGGTTATGAACCACATATATATACCATGCAAATTGTTATTAGGTCATTAACCTCACCATTTGTAATTGTTCGAAACCGCTCTTGACCTGCAGTATCCTAAACTAGGAGCATGATCCGTTTCCCATCGAGTTCAACGATTCTTTTCTTGAAATCAATGGTGCATTAATTAGGAATTGTTATTAATCTAAAACCCCCAAATTCTTATTAATGTGATGTTACATGCTGATATATATACAAGTAAATACATTTGAAAATCAATGTGAAATCGTAATCCGTTTTCTTGTTTCCTGATGGTGGGGATATGATTATTGACTTTCTACGTTTCCTAATCTTCAAAGAGATTTGCTCTGACTTTGCTCTCTCACGGAAATATATATATATATATATATAGCTTGTCATGTTGAAGATACATTTGCAAGGCAGAGTTCTGCTTTTTGGGTTGGCGGGTGAACTCGCCTTATTGTCGAGATGAAACTAGTAGTGAAAGCCCCATCTGCAAAACGCAGAAGAACAGAAGAAGGCAACTCTTTCCAAGTCCTGCAAAAGATACACGAAACTTAGGCTACAAATCAACAAGATTATGAAAATAATATATTAATTTAGATTGCTTTAGGATAAACAACTCCAAATTTAATGTTTTCGGAGATGAAATGAATCAACCACCTTCACAGTGTCTTCAGACCAAATAGGAGAGAGAACGAAAAGAGTCACGGGCCACTGTCGCCGATCAAAAGAAGCTTTATGAGGTAATCGTAATCCTCATGGGCCCTTGCCGGTGAAGCATCCATCACTCAACTAATCTCTTGCAAAACAAACGAAGATAATATTCTTTTGTGGTTTCTGCATTACAATCCAGAAACGAGAAACGCACATAAAATCGTTTCAATATTTCTCCGCCATTAACAATAACAAAATGTGTGTGTGTGAGAGAGAGAGAGAGAGAGAGAGCAAGAGGATTACAATCACACAGACACAGTATTTGCTAATAGCTGATTGCTATTGCTTTCCATACAACTCGCAATTTAGCTCTCGTCCCAAATTGTGAAAGAGCTACAATTATAATCCTTTAAGAGTGTGTTTAGAAACACGGTATATAAGTTCGATTTTTTCAGAAAAAAGGTCAAATGAAACGTGTTTTGTGTTTTTGATGTTTGATGTATCTTTTTAAAATCGTATCACACGGGTAGAATAAAACTACTTGTTAAATAAGTTATTCATTGTAGCTTTTCTATTAAATTACTTATTATATAAGTCGAGATAAAACTCCTCTCATATACTTACCTCGTATACCATAAATTACGATTTATAAGCACTTATTGTCCAAAAATAAATCATTTATCCAAACATAAATCACATTACAAAAACTAACTTTTCTATTAAGTCATTTTTAATAAGTCATTTTTCCTACCGTTATCCCAAACACACACTAAATAGGGGCTCTCTGCTTGAGATAGATTGATAGGTCACGAATATAAAATATGGGGAAAATGATACTCTATTTTCAACTAAGAAAAATAATATCAGAAAAGTTTCATAATTTATTAATGATAGCTCATTCACATATTAATAAATGATTTTTCACTTTTCATTGATAAATTATAGATTTTTTTTATATTATTTTTTTAAATTGAGACCTTGATATCATTTTCCCTAAAATCTAGGGACAGGTGGCGTTAGAGAACCGGCATTCTTTGGATGAGTTGGCATCCCCCCTTAGCCGGCTGGCTTCAACCCTTCCTCCCTCTTATTCATCCATTTCCCCAAACTCGTAAAAAGTAATTAGGCAAGAAATTAATTCTGTAATAAATGTATGTTCCTTAGCAAAGAAGTTTATATTAATTTTGAGCGGTCGAGATTGAGTGTAAACGGGTGGTAAAAAAATTAATTCTGCATTATATGTTAAAATATATTCCTTAGCGAATAAGTTTATGGACCCTCTCCCCTCTTGACGATGTGATTTTCAAAACCATCCCTTTTTATCCAATTTTTTATACATACTTTTATTTTTAGGTTCACATAACTCGTGTAATTGTTATAAGTTTTAACTCTGGTATAATAATAAGGATACGCCTATCCATAAGAATCATCGGGCGCAACTTCAACTTTTGCTTCAATTAGACATGCGCGTTCAGTTAAAACATAAGATTCACAATTTTATTATGTTCGTATTAAAAATGTATTTTCCGTTCTTCCTCCCTACGATCCAGCAAAAAATAATCAGTTTATTTGTTGCCATTAATAAATGTGGAAATCTGGGCGATACGATTAAAGAGGTCTTAATCACAATGTGAATGCGTGACTTCTCCAGAAGGGTTGGAACATTAACAGCATGAAGACAAGTTCCATGATAGATTTGGAGGCACACTCACATGAAGACTGGATCAATATTTTGACCAGTTCACAGAGAAGACGAAACCAGAGAGACAGCGTCCAGTTAAACACCAAGTTCGTCTTTCTTTCATGTTAAGGAGCTTCTGCTTCTGGAACATCGTAAATTGATTAATCATACATTCATACTTTTATGCAGATTCTCGATTGGAAGAGAGCACAAGACAAAAAAGGGCAGCCAGGAATCCTACATGACAATCAAGTTCAGAATTTTACAGATACACTGAGAGATCAATCAACCAGCCTTCTCATAATAATCCTGGTTTGCTTCTCAATTAACAATTTGAAAATTAAATGCGGATTAATACACCGTTAAGCCAAGATATAATACAAATGGCACGCCAGTAAAATAATACTAGTGTATCTGAAATTTTGTTCTGATTTGGTGTGGTTGATGATCTGAAGAGGAAGGCAGTTTAATTAAAATTGAAAGCCACTTATTTTCCCACTAACAGCCATTAATTATAAAATCAGCACTAGCCCATTGTCACGTTGGTTACCAACTTGCTCCTTTTTATGCACCCCTATTCTATTAGCGAACAAGGACAGTGTTAGCTTTTTTAAAAAAATTAACTAATGATATTTCATACTCTATTTGTGGTTAGGCATTTGAAATTTTTGGTCAATAATGTTGTTAGTGAATTAGTAGTGTACAGTTGTTGCTTGCATGATTATTAGCTGTTGAATTATTAAATAAAGAGTGGAAAATAAAGGAGGTTCGATCTAGGGACCTGACGGCCCTAAAGTGATTTGATAAAAATAAATATAGGAGCTGATTATCTCATCCTAACAGGTTACTTCAACATTGATTCGACTATTGCTAAAGACTTGTTCTTTTTCGAATGATGCTTCAAATTTAAGTAGTTTTAACATGCTAGTTGACGTATGAAATTCCCCTTCATAAGCAACAAAGTTGTGTTCTAGTTATTCAGGACCTCAACGTCAAGATAGGAAAACAGAGTATTAATGAAGTTTTTCCCTTTTTTTTAAGAAGAATTATATTCAGATCTTGTCAAAGAAAAAGATGAAAAATTGGTTCTATGGAATTGTTAATCACGCTCATAGATTTGTCAATTAATACTTCTAGAATTGACAATAAAACCATTTTTTTATTTTTTCTTTTAGGCGGAACCTAAATATAATTTTCTTTTTCTTTTATTGGACAGACAGAATCAAACCATTAATAAAGTTGATTTGTGGCCTTATAGAGACGGCAAGATTACATTGTTGATGAATCTTTTTTGGAATATGCTCTATAAATGTACGGTTATAAAGAAATTTAATTTAATACAGAAATAATACTTTTAGAGTAATCACGATTAGAACAATACTGGCTTCATTTTGGGGGGGTTTAAAAACACATATATCTCATTCTTCTTATTTTTATTATAAGGTATTAACTAACAATTCTCATAAACTAATAAAAATAGTTTAAAACATTAAATTTATCCTAAAATGTAAGTAATTTTCAATATTATCCTAATTGATTACACTAAACTCTAATATTATTTTAATTATTATTCTCTCATATCATCATTATTAAATATGGATATACATAAAAAATAATATTTAATTTTTTTTGAAAATAAACAAATATCTTATATAAAGGAATAAGAACACTTATTAATTGATGTTTTACAATAAAGAGAAAAGTGGGAGTATAATACAAGAAAGACCCTGCCAATTTACAGAGCACAATGAATGTTTTAAGGAGAAAACGCCCATTTTATGCTGCTAAGTTTGTCCTTATCTTGTCGTGCTGGTGTGAAAATATTGATGATTCCTGTTACAGGTTTCGAGTTGGCACTGGAGTAGAATAAATCAATAAACAAGACCACTTCGTTGTTAAGGGGTGTGTGTATAAATCCACGTTCAAGAATATAATAGCATAAGAAATCATGGGAAAAGATGGGAAAAGCATAATAAGGGAATATAAAGGAAAAAAGAATGGGCCAGCGAATAATGCTGTGAGTATATGCTGAGGAAGATCCTCTCCTCCCACCCCACAACCCGAAAAAGGGGAAAACCGAATAATGCCTTCTTCTTCTTTATATCTCACAAAACTCTCATTCCTTTATTCTCTTTCCATCTTCAAAATCTGGTAGTCAAGAGTGTTCAGTTTCAGTTCCATATACGAAGAAAGTGATGGCGGCCAGAGCTTGCAGCTGCGAGATCAGCGATGGCGAAAGCCAAGAAGATGAAGAAGAAGAAGAAACAGAGCATTTGATTATGGTCAACAAATGGTAATTGCAAGTCTCAGGCCTTGTTTGATCATTTGGGCAACTTAACATCCTTTGGCATTCTCTTCTTCTAGGAACAGTACGTATGAGATAACACATGATCCTACCTTATCTATATCTCTGTATTATTGCTGCAAGAGAAATTATAGGTTTCGAGTTCTAGCCTATGTTATGTATGCAGTTTCAGAATCGATTGATATATTTGAGGCAGTTAATTTTACCGTTGCTTGTTCGAGATTCATAGTTCTTGTCTTGCAGAATATGTCCTTTGTTTTGCAATTTTTGTCGCCCATTTTTCTGGCATTTTCATGTTTTATACTGTCGAGGTTTCAGAAGCTACCTAGAACCGTGCGAATACTGAAAGGTTTGGTATGTACCGATGTTTCCATATACTGCTTCTTCGGTGATAACGTCTCGCGATGACAAAATCTTTTTGTTTTTTTTTTTAATTTCGGTTACCGGACTGATTCTTCATGTATGCTTTGTTTTATAGCTCTGGATTTAATTAACGCAGGCTTATCAAGTGTGGAAAATACAAAGTAACGATTTGAAAACTGAAATCACATTGTTTATTGACATATTTTTTTATTTCTACTCTGCGCGAATTAAAATACAGTACTTGATCAGCGGGAACTTCATCAAGAAATGATGCTTAAAATGAATTTATATACTGCCCACTAACAAGGTTTTCTCATTAGTCATAGGATTCGAATTCATTGCTTTGTGTATTATGAGTCAACTTCTTACTAATAAAACCAAACTTTGTTGGTACTTTCCTTGAGTTACTCTAAATTGCGTTTCCATTACCAATTTTGAATAATCCAAATGAGATTTTAACCATGCAGGAGAATTTGTATTTTTACAAAATTATTAGAACTGCATTAACAGATTTGATCCGCAGCTGCAATGCTCTGGTGGAGAGAAACCATTTCCCTCTGAGGAACCTGAGTATGAATGCTAGTGTCTTGAAGCACTGAAGTTTAAATTCTCGCTAACGACTATACAAGCACTGAATCACTCAAATTGTTTCCTTCATAATGAAATGCACGTTTGGCATAGTTTATTTTTGGGATATAAATGTTTTTCATATAAGTCGAGACAAAACCTCACACATACACTTATCTTATATATTGTAAATTACGATTTAAAAACACTTATACATAAAAAATAACCTATCTCAAATAAACCTTAAGATGCTGGTGGATAGTTCTTCAACAAACCAAAGCGATTCTCTCACCTCATGGTCGTAAGTCTTTCCTTCCATGTTTAAAGGCATGATCGTTGGGTTAATTGAAGTTGATAAGTGAAAGGGTCCTCATTTTTGTTAGGTTGATTAGGCACACTGTGTTACGCTTATCAATATTTCATTAACTTTAAATTTGGCTTTCTTGCTGAAAAATATGAAGTTCAGTTGACAAATTCTACAATAACCTTGCGGGGAAAAAATGCAGAGCAGGTAATGGAACGATCACGTGTTGAGGAACGGCCATGCCTACAATAATGGGCTGAAATATTTCGACATCACTCACAGCATTGGGTGTGAGGCCCAAAATATCCCCAGCATATGTTAAATTGCAATCACACCCTCGCTTCCTCCATTTCAAACATAGATACGGACATACCTTACAGCCTGACGATATAAAAGTTTTTGTTTTTTTAATATAAATGGGATGTCGCAAATTTGATCATATTTATAATCTCAAGCTGTATTTAAATTTTTAAGTTTGTATGAAAAATAACGAAATTTAAGTTTGTCTCAGTAATTAGTTGGTCCCTAGAGTTCAGTTTTAGGGATATATTTGATAAATATTAAGCTTCAGAACAAAATTTTGAAAAGTTTGGATAAAACAAAAATTTCAGTAAGTGGCACTTTACTCCCCCCCCCAAATATCTGGAATCAAAATCTTGACAAAGACATTACATCAAAACCTGACTTAGGAAGCTTAACTTTCATCAATATTCGTCTCCTGAGTAAAAAGAGAAGATTGATTAAAGAAACGGAGATTTCTATCTATCCTGACAAGGTATTTTCCCAACTAATCAGTAATAGTTATGGTTTTTCTATAACTATGGGTGATCACAACTTACCAATTTTCATGAAGTAACATTCTAACATCATCATAGGGTCCTTAAAAGACTGATCCCTATCATACCCTCTTAAAATATAATTTGTAGCCTTTATAAAATCAGTGAATAAAATAATCCTCTTATAACCTTTCGGCCAACTCAATTGTAGGCTATGAATAAAGCCAATTAATTCCACAAATACAGGAGGAATATTCACTAATTTGTAGCTAAAGCCACCAAGCCACCTTTCATTTTGGTTCTGAACATATTCTCCACACCCACTTCTTCCATCCTCCAATTTAATGACATACTCTTCGTAGTGGTTCATATTAGTATAAAAAGAACTCCCTCTTATCTATAATACTTGTTCTGGGTAGGCTCTAAAGAAAATGTGATTTGCATTCAGCCCCTTATTAGAATTCACGCTATCAAAAAGCTTATTACAATAGGAGACCCATGCATCCCAACATAGATAACCCAATAGAGTTGATCATGGAACCTTAATTCTAAGTATAGTTCCTTCAAATCTCATGAGCTAGGTTCCACTTGATCCAAACTATACCCTGCAAAGAAAGGAACATAACTTTTCTTGTTTAACCACAAATTTCTAGCAATCCATGTCATTTGAGCAGTTTTGAAGCATGTGTATCAAGTCTTCTTCCATCTCGTAATCAAAAGAGTAAGACAGACGTTTTCAATCCTCTCTACATTCTCAATATCATTTTTGTCACAGTATGAGCTCTTTCATGAATAACTAATCACATGAAAGTTTTAATCTTTTCTAGAATAAACCGTTTTCTTAAGGTCTTCCATATATTATTTCCATTTATTCATGTACCTGAAAAAAGAAAATGATATACAGATTTTATAAAAAATTAACCATTAATAGATGGTTTCCAACAATATATTTCATCCTCCTCTCTCTCCTCAAAGGGTGATTCACTCGAACAATTCAATGAATGACTTGACAAGGAAACCAGTATTCTATTTCCCTTCTATTCCACCCACCGCTTTCCTATGAGATCTTCATACAGCGCCGCACTTTTCTTTTTTTGCCAGTAGCGCCACACGAATTAGGCTTTTCCATCAAAGCTAAAATAACATCAATGGGGTCTGGGGCTATCCCGGGGGTAGATAATAAAATTAGAAAAGCATCTTCGGACCACAGGACAGCCATACATGATACATGGAGTTGTACTGGCTGTATTAATAAATGCATGTTTAGTATTTGTTTGGAATAATTTATTTTTATGTAATAAGTACTTATAAATCGTGATTTACGATAACGAGGTAAGTATGTGAGAGGAGTTTTATTTCAACTTATATAATAAATATTTATTCTTAAAAAATAAGTTAATCCAAATATGCTTTTAATTCTTTTTCCTTTTTCGCCAAAAGACAAGCATAGTCTCACTTCTTTCAATGAATGGAAATATGTAATCTCACTACCTAAGTTCTACCCACTTCAACATCTCCTTTTGTGAAATTAACAGTGACAGGAAAACATAGCATGACTATGTTTTGGTTAAGGAATTAAGTTATTAATAACGTCAAAACCAAAGATTAAGTTATAAAAAATTAAACACTCAAATATATTTTCTTAAATATTGATATGATTAAATACAGCCAACCGCACGAGTTTTTTTTTTTTTTTTTTTGCCAAGGAAAAGATCCCATTCATTCCAGGAACATAAAGCATACAACAGTCCCTCTAGCCAACTAATAACGATCTGTTTGGTTTAACAAAGGTTAGGTTAAGTGAGGTTTACTTAAGTTAGGTTAGAAGAGGTTATAATATTGTTTGATTCAATGAAAGTTAGGTTAAGTGAGGTTTATTTAAATTAAGTTAGATTAGAGGAGGTTAAAATGCTATTCTATATATTTTCCTTCTTCTTTTATAATGTATTTATTAATAATAATTTATTATATAAAATTATTATTTATAAAATAATTATTCGTGTAAGCATATAAATAATTATTTATAAAATTATTATTATTTGGAAAGTTCGTTGAATCAGGAGGTCAAGTTTTAAAGGGGAGGGCAGCGTTGGAATTTTAAAAAATTGTCATGGGCAATTTAGTCACAATTGAAGACAAATATTCTCTCACCTAGGAAAAACCCCAATTTTGGAGGGTTCACAACCTAAGTTAAGTTACCACTAGAAGACAAAAAAACATCTAACACCTAACCTAACCTCCTTTCAACCAAACACCACTTTTTTACCTCTAACCTACCCCAACCTAACCTAACCTCCAACCAAACAAAATCAACCCCAACCCAACCTAACCTCCAACCAAACAAAACCTAAAGCAACAATCCAGTGTCTGAAATAATTACAGTGCCCTACGCTACTTAATAATATTACAACCAAAATATGCGCTAGTCTGATTTCCTTGCAAAGTATCTTGAGTCATTTTCCAGCAGAATCAACAACTCCAATGGCGGTCACTCAACCCAATCAGGTGGGCAAGACCCTCCCAATGCAATTCTAACAACCCAGTCGGCTATTGAATACAGCTAACCGCGCGAGTTACCCTGTTGAGTGTTGTAAATTGTAAATTTGTTATTGTCCGTTTGAGCGCGCTCTAAAAAACGAAGTCATTGGTTGGCCCACAAAAAGAATGCTATCGAGTATCAAAGACGTCATTAAAAATAATACTCCCTCCGGTCCTAATTATAGGACATATTTACCTAACTTTGGAGAAATTAAGAATAGTAGTTAAATTAGTTAATCTTATTTATTTTCCTAAAATATCCTTATTTAATACATACAAGAAATCATGTTCTATTGATGTTGATCACTTGCCTTGAAGTATCAATTGGGGTATTTTGGGAAGAAATTGACAAAAATTAAAACTTTGTCCTATAATTAGGACCAAAATTAACTCCCAAATGTTGTCCTATAATTAGGACCGGAGGGAGTATATATAAAAGAATTGTTTGCGAAAGAAAGGCGGAACTCAATCGAATGGCCCATCGACGGCCATGGCACAAGCTTTATCATCGATCCGCACTTTCAATATACGCCATCGAATCATCATGGCCGTCCATTCACTCATTCTGACAGGAAACCATTTGACGGATTGAGAAGACCCAAAGCACCGATCCGCGTGAAATACTTTCAGCCAATAAGAACCTCACGTTCTTTTATATATCTATCACTGCGCGTCCTATCTCTTCACCAAAACTTCATTCCCTTCGATCTCCCTTTTCTTGCCTAATCTCTCAAACCCTAGCTCTTCGAATTCCTAATTCCTATAATGGCACCCAAGGCCGAGAAGAAGCCCGCGGAGAAGAAACCTGCCGAAGAGAAGAAGTCGACGGTGGCCGAGAAAGCTCCTCCGGCAGAGAAGAAGCCTAAGGCCGGAAAGAAGCTTCCGAAGGAGGGTGGGGCCGCTGCCGGAGACAAGAAGAAGAAGAGGAGCAAGAAAAGCGTTGAGACCTACAAGATCTACATCTTCAAGGTCCTCAAGCAAGTCCACCCAGACATTGGGATTTCCAGCAAAGCAATGGGGATCATGAACAGCTTCATCAACGACATCTTTGAGAAACTCGCTCAAGAGTCATCGAGGCTCGCTCGTTACAACAAGAAGCCCACAATCACCTCCAGGGAAATCCAGACGGCGGTGAGGTTGGTGTTGCCCGGAGAACTTGCCAAGCATGCTGTTTCAGAAGGCACCAAGGCGGTGACCAAATTCACCAGTTCTTAGATCTTGTGGCTGATTGGATTGTGTGTTGAACTTTAAATCAAGTCTTAGATATCGATTCCCTGCAAATTTAGTTTAAGTTTAGATGTTGCTTTCCTTCTTCTTTTGGCTTAACTTCCTGTAACTGCAGCTTCTTGTGTATGGTAGATTTAGGCTTATAGATTCTTATGATGTTGGCTTGGCCTTAATGGTATATGGATTAACTGGAATCACAGTTTTTCTTGAATGTTAGATATTTTCAACGATCATTTAACATTGGGGTCTGTCAGTCTGGAAGACCATTGCCCTCTTTCGGAAATGTCCTCGTTTTTTCAAGGAAAATTCATGTTGTTTTCCCTTTGATGTCCCGGATGAGTTGGTGGGGCCCCTTGACGGTTTGCTGGGGATATTTTAATTTTTGGTGTTAGTTTTCGGCCACCCTGAAGGGGTAACTCAAGTTTTATTTTTGTTTTTATACCGGCTTTAAAAGTTGCCTTTTGTCATCAGTTTTAAGAGAAAAATTTTAGCCTCTGCTTAAATTTCAAGCTTCAATGCGAATTTGATTCAATGACTTTTTAATCTTTCTATGGGGAAAATATTCTTTGTTTTCTTGTTTATTCTTGATTTGGAAGTTATTTTATAATTATAATTTATAAGTATATAAGAGGAGTTTTGATTTGAGTGGAAAAATATTTATAATTTGATTTATGACTTTTTAATCTTCCTATTAGAAAAATATTCTTTATTTTTTTTGTTTGGAATAGTTTATTTTTAATTTATAAGTTATTTTATATTGTTATTTATAAATATGTGAGAAGAGAACATTTATAAGTTAAAAATAAAATATCCTAAACATATGCTTATTCTTTTACCTTCCAACCTTGTTCAAGGGAAAAAACAACTAAAATTTATTATAATTAATCTAAATTAAAATAGAATTTTACTTCCACCCATTTTCAATTCTCCTCAAATAAAACGAGCGAGTGGTTGTGATTGCACATCCTCTCAGTCCACGTAATCCGATTAACTGAAAATGTCCCTATCCTATCCTCATTTATCTTCCTAAATGTTGAGCTTTAAAAGCGAAGTGCTACATTGCGAAAATTATTATCCAAAAGCCATACTTGAAATTGTTCAGTAATGTATTAATGCAAAAGCTAAACTTAATCGTTCCATACTTCCATTACTAAACTGATTTAAATTTGTACAAAATTTATTCACTCGAAGAACTATTGACACACTTCATCCATAATATCATCAGTTATATTCTTTCCTCTTGTCTTCCTCTTCCAACGCACCCTTCTCAGCATTTCTACTCTTCTTAACGGCCCATTTGAGATAGTGATAGAAAATACGTTCACGTCAATCAAGATAAAACTCTTTTTATATATTTATTCCATACACTTATTGTAATTAACGTCAAAAAAGCAACTTGTATCATCAATCCAAATAAACACTTAGGACTTATTTAGTTGGAACTTGGACGGGAGTGGAGGAGACGAAAAATGAATCCCTCCCCTCATTTAATTTGAAATTTTAGAGGGGAGGGGAGTCAAAATATATCATCTAAATCCCTCCCCTCTACTCGTCATGGTTCCTCCAAAATCTTGACTAATTTGCTCAGTACCTTTTTGATATTCTCATTGATGCCCTTGGGGAAAAATAAAAACACCGACTCTAGAAACATCGCAGAAGCTCACTTTATCTTTTCATTCTTTTGCGCCTATGTACATTCCGGTGGCCATGCACTGGAGTCCATCATAGTACGATTTTTCGATTCAGCAACTTGAGAAATCCAGGAAATCAACTATGTCCTGCGATAAGGTGCTATTTTTTTTTTTCTATCTTTGGATCTTTACTGCGTCATCTTCTTCTTTCCGAATTGTAATTTTCCTCAATTTATTGGGATTTGTGTTTGTAAGTAAGTTGGTATTTCCAGTTCCGTGCGGACCCTTGTTGGTTTTGACACTTTTTGTTTTAGTTTCATCACACACCGGTGAAAATGTTGCTATTTATGTTCTGGTTGTATTTATAGATTGCGGAAACGTAGTAGAACTATTACGTGCAAGGAAATTGTGACATACACTCTTCGGTCATAAATATATAAAACATAGTTAATTTTTTTTTTTAAGAGATTAAAGAAACTAAATAAGTTATTTAATCATATTGTATGATATGTATTCTTAGATTATATATCATTTTTTTAATCAAACAAATTAGTTTGGAGAAAAATATAAAAATAAAAAATATTCTAAAATAATTTAATTGACTTTCTTAATTTTTTCAAAAAAATCAACACTCTTATATTTAAGATCGAGAGAGTACCAGAGAATATCGTTCATTCTTCTTCTTTTTTTGTCCTTGCTTTTTTGGGCCGACCAATGTTTCATGAATTGATGCTTAATTAGGAGAAGAGTTGATGTAGAGCTTTGTGTTTAGTCTGGCTCTTTATGCGTGTGCATTGTGGACCTGCCCCCCCCCCCCCCCCCCCCCCAACTTCTTTCCCAAAACTAGCTTTAAGAGAAGGATATGGCTGAAATTTTTGCTCACGAAAAAAAGATATCTAGTATTTTGATGTATTTTTTTTGGAAATATTTAATATCTTAAAATACTTTTAAGTAGCATGCAATATCTTAAAATATTTTTTGTTCTTCTAACCATTTAAATATTTTTTTTTCTTGTACCCAATGTGTTGGCAAAATGATTGCAATTTTACTCTTAAAGTATTTTTCAACTCCAAAAATTACTTAAAAATATTAGGTGTTATTAGAAAAATATTTTAGAGTTGGTGGAAATCAAGAAATCAATATCCTAAGTTTTGGGAGTTTGTTTCTATCAAGAAAAATACATTAACGATAAAATTATAGTCAATCTCCTAAGACATTGGGTACAACTGAAAAAAATATTTTAAAGGGTTAAAAACATCAAAAAATATTATAGTGAAGTAATTTTTGCATATAAAAGAATACATTAAGGATAAAATTTCAATCATTTTGCTAACATAACACATATCTACCTAATTTAAGAGACAAGTAATTTTTAGGCATTTAGCAAACTACTCTATGCTCTCTTTAATATAACACATCTACCTAATTTAATTAGATTGAAAAAACTAGTTAAATTAGTTTGTCTTATATATGTAAGACGAAAATAAGTCTGACCCAAGGGAATAATTAGCCAATTGCAAGTCTTTTGCTTGGTGTGTTTGGTTTAAGGGGAGGAGATCTCTTTCCTTCATTTGGTTTAAATTTTTAGGTAGGAGGGAAACCAAAATTTTGGCAATTATTCCCTCCTTCCCTTTACTTTGGGTTGCCTCAAATTAGGGGCTTTTTGAGGGAAGTTAAAGTTGTTTATAATTTTACACTGATGAATATTTTGAAATTTCAATAATATCCCTACTAAAAATATAAAAGAAATTGTTTTTTAAAATAGTGTTTTTAAAATATTTATTATATTAGTTATTGATAAAAATATCATTTTTATACACATATTACACTATTAATGTAATAATTTAAATTAAATCCAATTATAAATTAATTTAAATAATCTATAATTATAAAAGAATAAAGTAACATGTAATGATCAAATAGTTAATTACTTATTATCTCTCCTCCCCTCCCTTCTTAAACCAAATAAAGAATCTTCTCCCCTTTCCCTCCCCTCTAACAAATCAAACAAAATAACAGACACCCCACCCCCACCCCTCAAGTCAAACACCCAAGTTTTTATATCTTGCATGACATCTGTTACTGTCTTGCTAGGGGGTGTGGATTCTTGCTATCTGCCTTTGCAGAACCATTAGCGCCTCTCATCTTAGCTTTGGTACTATGTATGGATACTTGGATAGATTCAATTGGGTTCGAGAGGGAACCAAGCATCCATGGAAATGAAGCGTCTACCCCTTTAGATCATGGAGGCATTCCTTTATGGAATCCGTAGCATGACCAATTATTCTCCGAACCAATTTTCAAAGTTTTGGAGGATGACACTTCGTTGTCATGAGATATTCAGATCTATTAGCAGGCATAAGCGAACACAAATTTAAGAAATTTCCTTGACTCAAAAGGTTATTCCTCGTAGAAAGCTAGTTTTAGAGCTTCTGAACAATAAGTCAAGTATTCTAAAACAAAATAGATAGCCAATGGTGGCTTTTGAACAAATTGGTTTTCCTTTGCAAAGGTATCTGGAACTCCAATACGAACATTAAGACTTGGGTATAGTATCGACTTATTCTCAACAGCTGCGATAGCACGCCAACAAAAAATGAACTAAAATCGAGGTGATTCCATTCAATGAGTCAATGTGACGATTACATCACAGGGCTACAGCATATGAAATGTTGTCATAACGTTTGCTAGAGCATAAGCCTAATCGCTAATTTACATCACACAAAAAAACAAAAAGACGAATAGTCTGAAAATAGAATTATGCTTTCTTCGGGGACTTGGTGGCCTTCGATGGAGACTTGGGCTCTTTGGTGGCCCTGTCGGTCTTCTTGGGCAAAAGCACTGGGTTAATGTTGGGCAGGACACCTCCATGAGCAATAGTCACACCAGCAAGCAGCTTCCCAAGCTCCTCATCGTTCCTCACCGCGAGAAGAACATGCCTAGGGATAATCCTGTTCTTCTTGTTATCACGAGCTGCGTTTCCAGCAAGCTCCAAAACCTACACACCCAGACGTACATAGAGATTCAATATCAACGAAATTGTCCATCCTTTCCAGAGGAGTTATGATTCAATCCAAAATATAGTTACACATTTTCAGAAATTGAAATCAGGATAGCTCTGAAATAACAGAAACCAGATGCTCCACATTGAGACATCTCACATTCCCAGTGGCACCAATCTGACAACCACCAGCAGCGGAAGAAGGAATCGCACCAATCGATTAGGAAATTAAAGAGTATGATTATTACCTCCGCAGCTAAGTACTCAAGGACGGCAGCCATGTAGACTGGAGCACCAGTTCCTACACGCTGTGAATACCTTCCTTTCTTCAGATACCGACCGATTCTTCCAACGGGAAATTGAAGACCGGCTTTCACAGACCGGGACACTGGCTTCTTCTTCGGACCACCACCTTTCCTTCCTCCGGCGCCCTTCTTCACCTTCGCTGTTGAATCCATTGAATGCTACTTCGTTCGCCGATTAGATACAAGAAAGATTTTCGGGAAGAAACTAGATTTGTAGGACTGAAGCAAAGTCAGATGATAGTGGCAGGCGCGGTGCCGCTGATTTATAGCTTCGAACGCCAAAAGGGTGATTCGGAAGGATGTCCTAGCGGGCGCAACGTGAACGTTGGATTAAGAATTATCGACGGCCTAGATGTTTGGCATAGCTATCCGCGTGATTTAAATTCATCCAATGGGAAGCGATTTTAGTCCCTTATGATTTCTTAATTTTTTTTTTCTTGGCATTAACTGTTATTGTTTTAAATAGATCATGCATTGTATGAGGCTGGCTAGTCACATTATTCCTTGTTTATTGTCAATAATTTACACATTAAATAAAAATATATTTGGCATTGATGATTAATAGTTTGACAAGTTAGTGTTAGAAAAGTTTTAAAAATTGGTTGAAAAAGATTCAATTTCTTATACTTATAAAGAAATCAATTCAATAAACAGTAGTTGCATCATTATTTAATATTTAATCACCCAGCTACTATCGGTTAAAAGTTGTGATGAGTTCGAATCTTGGAGAGCAATACACGAGTTATCACAAAAATAATTATTTTATTCCATGCATTGTATTAATAATTTTCAAGAGATCTATTCATTTTTTAACAAAAAAGAAACCTGGCCAGAAAATTAAATGATACCGGGAGACGGTTTTTGGGCTGGAAAGAGGTAGAGCCTCGAGTGTGTTAGAACGGGGATATTAGTTCGTTATTTGATGAGGGGGTATCCCAATTTCAAAAACCCAACTGTACTCATGACCATGTAAGGGAATACAATTTAGGGAAAGTCACTCTCTGGTTCTAAGGATCCAAAAAAATAATAATAAAGTCCCAATGGAAATACTACACACAAAAATGTTATTGATTATTTGGTAAGTTGAAATGATAAACTTACCCTTAGGATTTAAAACACACTCTCTCTAAAAAAGTCATTGTGCTTCATTCTGCCCTACTCTCCGTGCTTGCATCCGATTAAAAAGCAATCATCACCGGTTGTTAAAAAAATAATTTGTAATTGTGAAAGTTGGAGTTTTGAAACTTGTCATTTCACTCAGGCATGAAAAAACAGTTGTAAAAATGACTCAAGATGTTATAAAAACATGCGTTAAAAGTTGTAATCTGAGCAACTTGCAGTGTTAAACTTGGAGATGTGAATAAAAGTGGTTTCATTCAAACACGAGAAATAAGTTGTAAAAATAATTCAATATGTTGTAAGAACATGCTCAATCAATTGTAAACTGAGGAATTTTCAGTGCTGAACTTTGAGATGTGTAAAAAGATAGTTTCATTCATACATGAGAAAGAAGTTGTTAAAATGACTCAACATATTGTGAAAACACACTTAACAAGTTGTAAACTACCTTTTGGTGAACAATTGTTAAAAAGGTAGTTTCATTGTGACCTAAAAAATATTGAAGAATTTGTTATCTGGCTACAGGCATCATGGAAGTGGATATCCATGATTCGATCCATACCAATGTTCATGTTTATGGATCTCATCTTGACACGCTACACTGTTGTCAAGGCGACATAGTTTGTATTTCTTCTCTACCATATCAACATTCTAGCAGCTTTACCAGTGAACACAATTGTCTCATCTTTACACACCCCTCCTGAGTGTCAAAAGCGGTTGCTCATGTGAGAGAGACAACCTCACAAGCTTGTACGGCATACTAGACATTGTATACTTTCACAGACATTTATACTAATAATGATAAGTACTTCAATTAATCATAAATGTAATAAAAGTCTGAAATTTTACATTTTACGTACACCAAGTGCCCTTACATATTTTTCAAATGTTTCCTTGGCAATTGGTTTGGTCAGGGGATCAGCGACCATACTCTTGGTCGAAATATGTTGTACAGCAATAATTTTCTGTGCTATATAATCTCATATAAAATTGTACTTAATGTCTATATGCTTAGTCTTACTATGATACTTAGGATCTTTAGTATAGGCTATGGCTGCAATGTTATCACAATGCATTAATACTGGATTGGTACTCTCATTGCCAAATCCAATATGTTCAATGAACCTCTTCAACCATAATGCCTCTTGTGCAACTACAGTGCATGCTACGAACCCGGCTTCTATAGAATGTAAAGTAATACATGTTTGCTTTTTTCTACTCCAACATATGGCGCCATTATTCAGTAAGAAAGTATAACATGAGGTCGATCTTCGCTCTTCCTCATCTCCGCCTAAATCAGCATCGGAATATCCAACCAGGCGTATATCGCTTCCTTCGTAGCATAGTGCATAGTCAAATGTGCCTTTTAAGTATCTCATGATCCTTTTTACTGCTTTCCAGTGACGCTCACATGGGTTGGACTGGAACCTACTTACCAATCCTATAGCAAAGCAGATATCTGGCCTTGTACACATCATTACGTATATTAAACTACCAACAGCACTAGCATAGGGAACTTTCATCATTTTCTTTTGATCAGACTTAGTTTTGGGACACATCTTATTGCTTAAAGTTACACCAGAAGCCACTGGGGTATCTAAGGAATTGCAGTTGTTCATGTTGAATCGTTCAAGAATCTTTTTAATGTAATTTTCTTGTGAAAGATATAGGATTCTTTTTGAACGATCTCTTTGGATCTTAACTCCAAGTATATACTCTGCTTCACCCATGTCTTTCATTTCAAAATTCGATGAAAGTCATTCTTTAATAGCTATAATTGAATTCAGATTATTTCCAGCCAATATAATATCATCTACATATAAGAATAATATAACAAAATTACCCTCAAACCGTTTGATGTAGACACAGTGGTCCTCTTCAATCATTTGGAAATCATAAGAGGTTATTGCTTTATGAAACCTCAAATACCACTGTCTGGATGATTGTTTGAGTCCATAAATAGACCTTTTAAGTTTACAAACTTTGTTCTCTTTTCCTTTTTCAATGAAACCTAATGGTTGTTCCATATAGATTTCTTCATCCAGATCACCATTTAGAAATGCAGCTTTAACATCCATTTGATGTAATTCTAACTTCAAACTGTTTACTATTGCTAGAATAATTCTTATCGAATTAAATCGTACCACAGGTGAGAAGCTATCTTCATAATCTATACCTTCTTGCTGTGTATACCCCTGCAACTAATCGTGCCTTATACTTATCAATTGACCCATCCACCTTTCTTTTAATTTTGAGAACCCACTTGTTCCCAATGGCTTTTCGCCCTTTTGGTAGGTCAACCAATTCCTAAACTTTATTC
Organism: Inga leiocalycina; assembly: GCA_963242795.1. Classification (NCBI taxonomy): domain Eukaryota; kingdom Viridiplantae; phylum Streptophyta; class Magnoliopsida; order Fabales; family Fabaceae; genus Inga; species Inga leiocalycina. The sequence continues at coordinate 63,040,669 of OY725329.1, forward strand.
TTTCTCATTGAGTTCATTTCTTCATCCATTGCCTTTTTCCATTCATCTTTAGTAGGACTGGATAAGGCCTCTAGTACCGAATGTGGTTCGTCATCCCCATCAGGAGTACCAATAAGTGCTTCACTTTCTATTTGGAAGCGTCTTTTAGGGGTACTTTCCCTGTTACTCTCTCTTGTAGGAACTTCTTGCCTTTGTCTTTTCTTTTGTCTAGGTCTTTGTGTTGACCTTTCTAAGCTCCCACTTAGATCGACATTTTGAGATGATTCAGGTATACCAACAGATTCTATACTTATTTGTTCCTGTGTCTCATAAAGAGATACAGTACGGTCAATGTCTCCCATTTTAGGGAATTCATTTTCTAGACATGTAACATCTCTAGATTCAATTTCAGTTACCGTTCCATCTTCATTTTCACCTATGAAGACATATCATTTGGATTGTTCAGAGTACCTTATAAAGATACATTTCTTTCCTCTAGGACCTAACTTGCCATACTTATGAGAATTATCATGAATGTATACAGCTGACCCCCATAGTCTAAGGATACTAAGGTCCGGCTTGCGTTTTGTCCATAACTCATAAGGTGTTGAAGTAACTGATCTTGAGGGCACACGATTAAGTATGAAGGTAGCAGTCATTAAAGCATCACTCCAATACGAAATTGGTAAATTTGCTTGTGTCATCATTGACCTAACCATGTCTAGAAGCGTTCTATTTCTTCTTTCAACAACTCCGTTCTGTTGGGGAGTGCTAGGGATAGTTAGCTGCCTAATTATCCCTTTTTCTTCACAGAGCCCTTTAAATTGATCAGACAAATATTCACGTCCTCGATCAGTATGTAATACTTTAACTTTATTGTCCATTTGATTTTTAACTTTATTTACGTATCGTCTAAAGCACTCAAGAGCCTCAGACTTATGTGTGATCAGATAGACATGACCGTATCGTGAATAGTCATCAATAAAAGTGATAAAATACCAAGCTCCATGCCTTGCCCTCACACTCATAGGACCGCAAATATCAGAATGAATTATTTGCAATGGTTGTTCTGATCTGGTTTCCTTACCAAAAGGTTTTCTAGTTGCCTTACCTGCTAAATAACTTTCACACAAGGACATTTCCATATTGGATATGGATCCTAGCAAACCTTCTTTTGCTAGTTTAATCATTTTATTTTGATTAATATGCCCTAGTCTAGCATGCCAAATAGCCATATTAATAGTTGAATCAGAAGAAGTAGCAAAGCAATCATGTATATTATAATCATCAATAATATCCATTACAAAGAACTTCTTTGAAAGGAAAGCTAAACCATAAAATACAAAATTATAAAATATGTCTGCAACTTTATCATGAAAGTTTACATTAAACCCATAGTTTACAAGACATTTTACAGAAACTAAATTCCGTAGGATGTCAGGAGCATGAAGCACATCATGTAGGATCAAAGGATTTCCACTACGCAAAGTTAATTTGCAAGTTCTAATGCCTTTAACTTCAATCTTTGCATTGTTGCCTACATAAAGCCACTTACATTTGTCAGGCAGCCGATGGTATTCTACATAGGATCCTCGATCCCTCGTCACGTGATCTGTTGAACCTGAGTCCAAAATTCAAGAAGAACATATATTCTCTGTTAGGAAAACAATGCTAGAAACACAGGAAACATGTGAATTTACATAATCCACTAGTACCTTTTCACTCTCATTTCGCTCAGTGCAATCCCGTGCGAAATGACCCATCTTTTGGCAGGCAAAGCATTTGATCTTCTTTAAGTCATTTTTCTTCTTCTTCCCGCCCTTTTTTCCTTTCTTATTGAATTCCTTTTTACCTTTTACAAATTTATTCTTGTCCTTCTTTCCATTCTTTTGGAATTTATTCCCCTTTTTGGAATCGGGTTTTATATTAGAAAGACCTGCACCCTCTGTGTAGTAGGCATGGCCAGAGGACTTGTATGCCTCCAAGCGCTCATCCTCAAGTTCCAAGTGTTTAGCCACATCATTAAAATTTTTAATACATTCATTATGGGTTAGATTAACCTTCATGTGCTCCCAACTAGATGGCAATAATCCTATCACTGCCTGAACTTGTTGTTCATCAGACACAGTATGCCCAGCTTCCTTCAATTCTCTAATCATATTTGCCATCTCTCTTAGATATTGTTTCATGGAAGTATTTGGCCTAAGCTTATACGTATCAAACTTAATAGTTAATCGTCTAAGCTTAGAGGTGGATGTACCACCAAACCTGTCTTTCAATGCTGCCCATATAGCTTGCGCTGTTTCATTTTTCTCATATTCACACATGAGGTCATCTGTCATTGTACTCAACAATGTAATTCTTGCAATGCTATTTTTCTTTTTCCAAGCCTCATAGACCTCTTGGTCTCTCTTGTGTTGGGTCGTATTCCCAGCAGCAGGCTGTGCTACAACTGTTGTTAGAGGTTCCATTGCCTCTTGTTCCTCTAAAATATATTGGAATTTTCGGTGCCAGATATCCCAATTATCACTATTTAATTTGTCCCCTTTATTTAACTCAGCGATGATGTTCTTAGTTGCCATTTTCAATTCTGTGACAAATCTATTCCACATTCCATATGTCTCTCTAAAGGAATTAAACTATTGAACATATCATTGTCAATATATATATATAGCACAACACAGTATACAATGTCATGTACTTATATTATTCTTAACTAGAAAAAATAGTAATACTACTAAATTCATAATCAAGAGTATACGTTTGTATCTCCCATCACATAAATATTAGCAACATCACTAAAATTCTATCAAGAATTATATATATGTACTTTAACAATTCTAACTTTTAGGACTAACAACTCCTAAAAGCTCCCACTTGTCAAAAACATATAATAATATAATGAATTATCAACTAAATTATGCTGCATCATAATATAAATAAGACAATATTCTCTCTATAATATATGAAAACATGTTTATACCATATTTTAAATATAACAGAAAAATATTGAAATCAATAAATGAATTTTAGAAGTTTTAAAATAATTTAAAACATTCATAAACGCATTTAGAATATCTCAAACATATATTAATAAGTGTCAAAACTGCTTAAATAGCATATCATATTAAAGATCATGAATTTAGGAATTTTTAGGAGCAAACCGGGTCCCATTTGGCTCATGCATGCGCCCCCATGGGCCGAAAGAAAACAAAAAACTAAGAAAATAAAAAAAACACAGAAACACACAGGCACACAGTGGCATGTGTATACCACGCGCCACCTTCCGGGAACAATCCGGCAACACGTGCCAGCTCATCCGCTTCCATGCACCGAGTATTGTCGGATGGTGTCCACGACGTGTCAAAATAATATGCCACGTGGCTTTTCTGCAAAAAATTTTTTTTTTTGAATTCTGGTTCAGCAGTCTGGGCCTCACTTGTTGGGCCCGGACTGAATTCAGTTTTTTTTTGTTCGAGCCTCATATATTGGACCTAAAGATTGGGCCAATTTTTTTTAAAAATTATTCGGCCTAGACACCTTTAAACAAAAAAAAAAAAATTTAAACGCCGAAACGACGTGTTTTTAGAGGCTGGAGGTTGTCTTCAACCTCTAGCTGGGTCGACCCGGACCCGGTTACAAGCGTGGGTCGGGCCCGTCGACTCGGGAACTTCTCTCCTCCGTATCTCCTTCGTCCGACGTCCGTTTTGGGTGTTCTTGGTGTCGTTTTCGATTGTTTTTTTGAGCTCTACGCAATGAAACTAATTTCTAATCCTAATTCTCTAATTTTAAAATGACCCAATACCAAAAACAATTTCGTTTTTCATGCTTCCTCTCTCTAAGTTCTTTTGTTTTATGATTCTAAATTTACATATACTATATCTTTATGCCTATACGAAGAGCATACTCTCAAACTCAGAAACACAACAGAAGCATTATACATATATTATCATGTTAATCTCAAGAACAAATATCAATAAGTCCCCCGCACACATATATATGTGACTACAGAAAATATCATATAGATTTTTGAAAATAATAACATACACATCATATTATCGTAATATGAGGATTATAATCTCATACAGGCTAAACCTGGCTCTAATCCCATGTAAGAATAATTGGGCGTACTTGGAGTGCGATCGCTTCTCTCTTATACCCACGCTAATCGTATCACAGTAGCGGAAGCAATTATGACGCACAGCAAATACACCACAAACAGGAAGAAGAAAAGAGAAATATAGTAGAGGGAATAGGGTATCAAAGAGGCAGAGTTTCTGTATGTTAATTCAAGTGTCCTACAACTGAATCCCTTTACGCCTATTTATATGGTTTTATGCACCACTTCCTCTTCTACTAACATGTCCTTCCATCAGAGAGACAATATATCCTTTCGATTGAGATTTATATTGTTTCAGTGAAACAATACCACTTGAAGAGTCATATTGCATCGGATAAAAAAAAACATGACTCAACATTTTGGAAAATATTACATATATCCACCCAAGCATTTATGTTATTTATACTTTAACTCCGATCCTATTGGGCTTAGGCCCAATCCACCAAGGGTGGACTAGACTATTTTCCAACAGGAGATGATAAAAAAATGAAAGTGAAACGATCCAAGCAACTTGAACATTGGCTGGGGCCCAAGATTTTCAATGCTCTGCTCATCTCTATTTTGATGAGGAAAACCAGGGGTAAACTCAAGAAAAGAGAGAAAATTAAAAAAAAAAAAAGTACAGGGTGGGATTTGAACAACATAAACCACACGCATGTGACCGATATGATTTTAGATCTAGAGCAAGGCAAGATGGCAATACTCTTGCTTCTTCCATTACGCCACAGGTCAGCAAAAATATAGACGGACGAAATGCTTTTACGGGTCGTCTCACACTTTTGGTTGTATTTTACCATGTTTCTAGGCTTTTTTTGTCATATGTCCAGGTCATTAAAATTATCCAGTCATCTTGCCCAGTCAGCTACCACATCAGCAACTTTAACGGTGTTTATGCCACATTAGCAAACTTAACACAATTAATGTTCTTTTCACACTTAAGGGATTAACTGCGTGAAACAGAATAAAATTAAGAAACCAAAATCATTTGTTTGAAACTTCAGAAACTAGAACTAAAAGTAAAAGGTAGTATTAACCCTACAAAAACACAAAGGTAGTTGCGGTTATCCTAGGCAACCAGGCTTTAGTGTTTATACGGGTGAGCAACTATCAAAGTTGCGAAATATGCGGCACTTGATGTTGGGCATTTGGTACGTATTGTGCGTGCACCACAGTTATATTTCCATGCCCTTTAAAATATATTATAAGAGTTGACCAATTTGTTAGACGTGCCTCCACCTTCTCCGTCTCCCCCACCCCACTCACAAACATCACATATTCCCCTCCTTCCTTCGCAATTCTTCACCATCGCTCCATCTTCATGTACTTCTTTCCCTTTCATTCGGTTTTCCGGCAACCCTCGCCGCCCTTGCTCAACGCTGCCGTCTGGACCCTTCTCTTGTTCACTACGGTGGCTCTGGCGTCTCTGGCTCCCGTAATTGCGTTTACTTTGGCCTTATCGCCCTGTGCCGGCGGTGCCGGCGTTAGTATTCCCTTGCAATTTCCTGGAGAGACGGTGTGTTTGCCAGAACACACCATGATCACTAGGTCCCACTTCGATTTCTTCTTGCCAACCTTGTTTGCTGCTTTGGTTGTCGGTGTTTCGACTTGCTTGCTCCGTTCTCTCGCCTTGTAGGAAGGCTCGTGATCCGACCTTGGCTTATATCTTTTGGGTTGATTTAGCTTGACCAGCTGAAATTTTGTACTATGTAAATCATCAGAAAAAATATACGCCTGCTTGAGGTTTAATTTCCTATATTGCATATCCTCTTTAATCTCTGTATTTCTCTGACGATTATGCCCAAATTGGTACTGGGTATTTGCCCAAGTATACTTTTCCCCACCTTGAACGCTCATTGCTCGTGAACTCATGACGTGGTTGAACGAAAGTTCGTTGATTTTGATATATTTTGTTGTTGTTGTTGTTGCGACGCTTTTCCGCCCTCTGTAGAAGCTAAAATTTCATACTTCTACGTGCAAGGGATTCGGTAGAATATTATTACCTCCTATCCTAATTATAAGGTAAAGTTGATTTTTTTTTTTGGAATAATTAAGAAAACTAAATAAGTTACTTAATCATATAATATGTTATGTACCCTTATATTATATATTAGTTTATTAGTCAAACTAATTAGTTTAGAGAAAAAAATAAAAATAAAAACACTTTAAAATAATTTAATTAGCTTCCTTAATTTCTCAAAATACGGAACATGTGATACAATTAGTTATGTAATTATTTCATCAAATTATGTATTTTTATTGCCAAATTTCCTAACTTTAACTTTTATAAATTTTTATAATTTTTAATTTAATTTCTCTCTTACCATTATCATAAAAGCTACTTATGCTTAAACCAATCCAAACAAGTGTTACTTCTGCAAAAGTTATTTATACTACCGCCAATCCAAACATAAATCATTTTACACGATCTGACTTTTATAAAAAATAACATTGCAGAAAGTTAGATTGAACAAAGCCATTTTTGCAATCACTGTTTCAAACACATACAAAAAGACATCAGAAGCAAGTTCACCCCAAGCGTTCAACTACCAAATATATATGAAGAAATCCAATGCCCTTATGACTTTGGGAAGCTTAATTGACTTGGTAATCAATGAAAAGGTTACACACCCACGCGCACACAGAAACAATACACGTTTGAACAAAACCTAGTGCATTGTGTAGGGCTCACATTGAACATGATTAGCATAATCAAGGTACAAATCTTGCATAGTAGTGCAACAAAAGCACCAAAAGAAAAAAGACTTGCATCTAAACAGGAACACATCTAATAATCAATTAGATATAGACCTATAAAGACTCAGGCTCAGACCCTTTGAGTTATGAGGACACATTTTTTAATTTTTCTATCAAGTAGTAGAACCAATATGACTAATGTACAAATGATTTACTCTGAATCACAATGAATAAGGTAATTATACTTGGATACTAAGGTTCGCCTTTATGTGAGAAGTTTTCCCTCTGCTAGGGTTTCCTTATCTCTTATAGAATGAGTATGCCGGTGAGATGCGGCCCATCACTGGTTGAGTGGCGACCGCTCTTTCTTCTTGGTAGGTTTGTCTCTTCCCTCTCGGTGGAGTTTTTCGGTAGGAACTCTCCGTTACAGCTAGAGGATACGTGGAATGGGAGTGAGTCCTGTGACGGTGAAGAGCAGGAGGATTGGGTCAATGGATACGAGGAAGCGTTCAAATCTCAGATGCCCGTGACACCATCTGATGACGACCTCAGATAGGTGCCCCTATGGCCTCTGTGGTGGGTAGGTGAATCAGTGCAATGGCTCCCTATCTCTTCTAAGCAATTGATTGAGGATTTGAGGGACAAGTGATGCGCTCCACAAGTATATGGGTCGTGCCAAGTAATAAAGTAATAAATAGAGTATCATCCCATGAGAAATGAATTAATTAATTTTTAGATAGTAAAATCCAAGGTAATTAAACCCGGACCGGTCAGTGAACCGGTCGGGGTACTGGGTCAAGGGTCAGTGGGTCAGACCGGAATCAAACCGGAGCTAAACCGGGACCAAACCGGTGAAAAATAGAATATTTTAGGCTTATAGTATGAAATTCTAAAGGAAATTTTTTTAAAAAAAAAATAAAAAAGTTGACCCGGACCGGGTCACCGAACCGGACCGGTTTAGTGCCCGGGTCACTGGTTTCCGGGCCGGTTCGGCCGGGCCGGTCCGGGTTAGAGAACATGGGTAAAATCTCAGTTTTTTTTAATTAAGTTAAACAAATCTAGTTATGAGAAAATTCAAAAGAAATTAATTAACGAAAACTATCGATGTCAAACACAACCTAGGGTTACTAATCCCTCACTAGCTCTCCAAATCTTAAATCCATTTGATTAGTTAATCTAAAATGTTAATTTTGTTAATATCGAGTACAAATAGTTATAAGTGCTCGTCTGTCCACACACAACCCTCTCTTAAGTATAGCTGTTATGTCTAACCTAATTACTCAAGAGGCAAGATAATTCAAACACACTATTCAACAATTATATGGGGCTATTAGATATATGTCTATTATAATCGCAAATTAAATCACAATCTAATCCCATATTAATTAATCTCATAGCCTAATTAAAATTCTCTTTGTCAAGGTAAATCCTAATACTTAAATTCACATTTAATGGTTGCCAATAATCAAACATACATAACAAAGCAAGATTAAGTAACCAAAATTAACATAAATCATAACTAATATATTATGAAAATAAAATCTATTTTACTAATGAGTTCATAGTTTCTCTAGGTCTAAAAGAAAATTAGCCATACGTGACTAAAATAAAATACATAATGAAACAAGAAATTCATATTCAATGAATAAAATGAAAGAAAAAAGCAAGCAAGACTATAAAAAACTCTCTCTGTTCCTCGCTATTGTCACGTGTGTAAGGAGGCCAATAAGTTGCCTGTTACTGCTTCTAATTCTCCTTTCTTTTCCTCTTGATCTTCGCTCCTCCGATCTGTGTGTTGCTCCCTCTATATATAACCTTGCGTGGCTAAAGCTGTCCCTCTCTTTATCCAATTCTTTATCTAAATATCTTTCTTTTCATTCAAAGAGATATCATGCGCAATCTGGAATCTCCTCCATAGATCACAACAATTGATGGGGTCCACGCCTTTTCCCCTTTCATTAAATTATTGTAGCCAACTCCTTTGATTATTTTTTTTGTCATTTGATTTCTTTTTATCTTTTTTCTTCATATAGTATCTTCTGCACTTAATTAAAAGATCAAAAATATATATAAGATAATTAAATAAGTATAAAATATTAATAAATTTAATCGATTATGTCCTAAAATTTGTACCTATTTAATTATAAAATATATATTTATCAACGAGAGCTAGGGTTGTCAGGTAATTAGGGGCATATCTGTGGCAGAGGTGAGGTGCTTAAGACATCAGAGCTCAAAGATCAAACAAGCTCGCGCTATGGTGTCGGAGGGCCTCTCGACCGGTGGACTCTTAGGGGAAGGTAAGATGATGAAGGATCAAGGGATGAGTGGAAGCTGTCGCTTTGTGGAAATCAAAGGCACTAGTATAAAGATGGTTAAAGGTATTATTTTTGCGACCTTTGGCTATTGAGGTCAGTGGATTGCTAAACATTAGATCCGTTCCTATTGATGTCCTATTAAGGTTGAGATTTGCTATTGGTAGGAGAGCCTCTTTAGGCGTTGGTTGTTCTTTGTTTAAATCATATGTTTATTTAGAAGAATTAATACCTGGTGTGGCTTGGTTTGTCTCCTATAATTGGGTAGTTTATTACATTTCTTCACTGGTCTATGTGGATTATAAGTCAAAATACATTACCCAAATTGTTTGCACCCTACCAGAATTGGGGTGGAAGGTTTATTAGTAGGAAAGAGATGGATTGACTATCCTAAGCCCCAGAAACAAAGTCCTTATGACACATTCAGAATTTAGCAATGTTTGGTTGAAGGTAACTATATATGGTAGAGAGATAATGATTTTTGTAGGTATTCTAGCTAAGGAACGAACAATATATAAGCAAATAAATATCAATTTTCTGGGTCTGATCTGTATGAGTAGAATTGTATGTGATGTTCATCATTGACTCATCATGTGCCTTTTCAGTATATTGATCAACACTATTCATTATAGGACTAGACATGGGCCTGTTTAGTGTGTATGGCATTACGGCTCATCTTCAGACTGGAGTTGGGTTTATTTTTTCCATTGTCTATTTGATTGTGCATTCTCCGATAATAGGTTGAATGCTATTCTCCTTGAGTACACTTTTGTGTCAGGGAATTTGGTCAGGGACCTCTCTTGCAGGTGCGTTCCTAGGGAAGCAAATTTGGTAGCCAGAAGGATTACCAGAGCTTTATTAGAAGAGTCTTGACATTGTGATTGGGCATATGGACTTTCTTCCCAGTTACATCCCTACCTTACGATCGGAGGGGATGATGTCTCATCTTTATTATTGTGTTTTGGCTGTATTAAGGAGTTCTTATTTATTAGCTTCTATAGTTGGTTAGCTAGGTTTAGGGGTTTATCTTTTCAGTCAGTGTGTTTGTTAGTTGTAACTTGTTTATTTTCTCATTCACTGTGTTGGTTTGCTGTATCTTATGGGATAATGTAACTTAGTTGATCTTAATACTATTAGATTTGTTGTTGGCAAAAAAAAAAAGGTGATTATATTCAAGTAAAATATTCACATTTCACTCTCCCCCCGTCCTCCCTTCCTCTATCTCCTTCTTCGTTGTTTTTCCCTATTTTAGCGTCTTTTCTGGTTCAATACCTAATCAGGGAAGCAGAGCAAATAATGGATTGAATTTAGGTACCATTATACTGTCGTTTTTAAGCCTAACTCCCCTTTTTGTCATCATCACCCTTCACCAATGGATACCCCAATGATACAAAAGTGCAAAGACAACAATGTGAATTTTCTTATCGTATCTCATATTCCCACTGTATGCAACACAATTCTTAAGGAACAAGCGGGCTAACTAAGCACCCTTAACTGGACTAGAAGCAAATTGGTCTCACTGTATAAGATAGAAATCGTATGTTGACTACAAAAGCCATAATATAGGACTCAATCAAACTTTCACAATCATCGAAGTGATGACGCTGCCTAATACATATTAGATGTCAAGTTGGGTGGTTAAAACATTAAACCCTAAACATGGAGAGATACATACACAATAATCATAGGAACGAACAATGGGAAAGAATCGGGGAACCCATCGAAAATTTTGCAGCATCTATGGATGATTGGCTCAATGCTGTCGATGTAGACATATCTATAAGGAAGAAGTGGCCTAAATATCCAGTGACCAACAACAAAGACAACGGACGACAACAACAGGGACCAAACACAAGCTCCAATCAGCAAGAACAGTGTGGACAACACAAGGAGTTGTCACAAGGCGGGAAGGGCCTGCAAATGCAAAAGAGGTGGAGTTTCTTTTGACCTGGGTAGAGATGAAATATAATAAAATACTATAGCTTAAATTGGTCACAAAATTTGGCTCTTTAAAAAAAAGCCCCAATTTAAAAGGGACCAAAATAAAAAGAGGGAAGAGACGGCCAAATTTTAGCTTCCTCCAAAACTTCCCATGAGAATTAATAATAGGCCCAAGAAATAACCAAAAAAGATAAAACTGGCGTCGCCCGGACTTGAACCGGAGACCTTCAGTGTGTTAGACTGACGTGATAACCAACTACACCACGACACCATGATGACAAAATTGGGCTCATATTTTAATTTACTAATAACAAACTTACGGCATGTTTCCAGTCCTGAGTCGGCGCTTCTTGGAGCGGCCAAATAAGACTGTGCTTACCATCCGCTCGCAAGAAGTCTCTTTCGGGGAACCCTAACCTTCCTCCGTCCATTTTCTCTTCGAGCTCCAACCATCCTTATCCCTTTCTGTTTGTGTGTGTTGAAGGTAAAAGCTAACAGCCATGTCTGCAGCTTTGGACATGACCCTTGATGATATCATCAAGAAAAACAAGAAATCTGGATCTGGTAACTCCAGAGGTCGTGGCCGAGGATCTGGTCCCGGTCCTGCTCGCCGCTTCCCCAATCGTGCCGCCAATCGTGCAGCACCTTATACAACTGCAAAGGTACGTTAACCTTTTTTTTTTCGGTGAACTTTAAAATCCATGCGCTCTCGATTTGACGTTTCATTTAGTGAAACGATGTTATTCTAACACCAGGTTGGATTTCTTCTTTTGTTGCGATTTAGGCACCGGAGGTGACATGGCAGCATGATATGTTTGCGGATCAGCCTCTGGCACCGCAACCAGCTCAAGGTGGTCGAGCGTCTGCCATAGAAACGGGGACTAAGCTCTACATATCTAATTTGGATTACGGTGTTTCTAACGAGGATATTAAGGTATTGTTTATTTAATAATAACAGCTCGAACATGCATCTATCTCCTAGAGATATCGGTTTTATGTTCCCTACAAACTCGCTATATAAGTTTGGATCTTAATGCTTTTGGTTTTTGATTTGGTATGACCTATACCTTTGAATTTTAGATCAGTGTAGGTGAAGAGGCTTTCGGTGGTTTTTGTTTAGCATTTTTTTTTCCTGAATTTGAACATTATATAAGATCGTTATGAATTTTAGATCAGTTTGAGTGAAGAGGCTTCATGTGGTTCTTGTTATAGTTATATATCGTCTTTTATTTGACTTTGTTTCATATGACTTTACCCACGAACTACGGTATACATTCTTGTCTTGTTATTTGATAGATAATTGAATTTGTTTCAATATTAATGCATCTATGAATGCGTTCCTGATGCGACTTCATATACTAGGCTGGGATTAGTATTCGAACCTCATAAGCATGAATCAAAAAGAGAGAAATTTAGATGAGATTTTTTAATTCCTTTTTAAAATTTCTTTACTTTGTCGAAACTAATCCAATAATTATGATTTTTTCATCTGTATAAATGTTTAGCTGATTTTTTGGTGTCTTGTTTTGTATTTAGAAATGCTTCACTGGTGTTCTGTATTTTTACCTTATTATTTTAAATTTTAGGGTAAAGATACTACTTGAAGCAATTTCATGTGTCATGTTTCAAGTGTTTATTCCATTTTTGCAGGAGTTGTTTTCTGAAGTCGGTGACCTAAAACGTTATGCAATCCATTACGACAGGAGTGGCAGATCAAAGGTATTTTGTCAAGTTGCCATATTCAGCCCTACTGATCAAATCTTTAGTGTACTGATGTATTTTTTAGAACTCTTTTCCAGGGTACAGCAGAAGTAGTCTTTTCGCGACGAGCTGATGCTGTAGCTGCTGTGAAGAGATACAACAATGTTCAACTTGATGGTAAACCGATGAAGATAGAGATTGTGGGGACAAACATTGCTACACCTGCCGCAGCACCTGCTGCAAATGGAGCTGTTGGAAATGCAAACATAGTTCCTAGAATGTATGCCCTTCACTAATGAATATTTCGTTCATGGATTAATTAATTGACTGTCTTGAATTATCTTATTCTTGAATGTTTGTTTTTTTGCATATTATTATCATCTTGCAGTTCATTGTGTGTGTGTGTATATTTTTGTTTGAATGTTTAGGGGGTTTTTTTAATTGTTTGTTTCTGATATTGTGAGTGTGTTTGGAATTTTTTGAGCTTGCTGCAAACAATGGTTGAACCATCTTCAATCCTTTCACTGTAGAAATAGGAACTATGTTTTAAAATAGAAATAGCTGTGTGGTTGGACATTTGTGCTGCCTATAACCTACTTATAGTCCTTTTATACTTGTTTGCCGTCAGCACTCAGCAGAGGTGATTTTCAACGTGTTGGTCTTTGAATGTCTGTAGCAATATCTGGTAGATAACTGGATTGCAAGGAAACTATATGATAATTCATCTGATGTTTTGCATCCTTTGTAAATTCATGTATTTTTCTGCTCCACAATTGTAAACATTGGGCTACTTAGAGCTCTGAAATTTGAATTGGGCATTGAAACAGAGTTCTTTTTACTTATACTCAAGGAATTTGAATTTGGCTTTGAAATTCATTTATTTTTCTGCTCCACACTTGTAAACTTTGGGCTACTTTGCTCTGGATTTTGATTTTGAATTGGGCATTGAAACTGAGTTCTTTACTCATACCTAAGGATTTGTTTTAGGTTAAAGGAAGAGGGTATTCTTGTGATTGTCAAGTTTTCTTTCTTGTTTGTAAGCTTATGTGTCCTTAATCTGTCTATTGAGCAGTGGACAAGGTAGAGGTGGGGCTTTTGGAAGGCCACGTGGTGGTGGTAGAGGACGTGGCTTTCAGGCGGGTCGAGGACGTGGAAGAGGTCGTGGAGAGAAGGTGTCCGCAGAAGATCTTGATGCTGAATTGGAGAAGTATCATTCAGAGGCAATGGAAACAAACTGAAGGGCATGTCATATGTTCTAGTTTTTTGCTATTATGACTGTGGTTGTCAGGTGCATGGTGACAGAACAGCACCTATTTATGTATCTTTATCACAATCCTACTTTTTAGGGGAAGGGAGAGATGCTTGAGTGGAAACTATTAGACTTGATGTATGGAGTTTGGGCTTCTATTGTCTAATATTCTTTTATCCTTGGGTATGAAATCTGGGTTGACAATCAGAGGTCAGCGTGTTATCTGCACCCATGCTTGCTTTCATTGGCTTTAATCATGTGTTTTATGCACAAGTGGGTCATGGAGGGGAAACCATGATTTCTTCTGTTCATACAAGCAAAGCACTGGCTGCAAGATGTGAGGCTGCAGAATTCACCCACAGCTGCTTTGTGAGTTGGTTAGACAGTGGAATCTTCAAATGAGGTAGATTCCCTGCTCCTTACTCCTGCATACCCCCCACCCCCAAGAAAGAATCTTGTGATATCGTTATCTTAACTTTGGCCTGTTGTAACTGCATGATTGGTAGGGATTAATAAGTGATTGGCTTTTTCATCTGAAGAAGTTTCTTATTTCACTAGAGGACATTTCGTTGACTATTTTGGTAATTTTGGCATATTTATCTTGTGAAATGGAACCTATCATCTGTTCAATTTGACTAATCCTGTTGAGTGCACGGGTCAAGGTAGGACTGGTCAGTAATGAAGATTTAGAAATCCTTCTCTCTTGGGTTGTTGCAGGAGTAGGCTTTGGTGCTATGCAGATGATTTCTGCGGCATTCATGTTCTTTGCCTGTTGAGACCTCTGAAATGTTTTTGGAAAACGTGCAGTTTTCAAACTGTCTTGTGATCTGCATTACGTGCTAGTAAATATTCAGAATATATTTGTACTATTCGGACGTTAAATTGAGAAAGGTGTGAGGAACTTTTCACATCTAGTTTAGTCATTGGCAGTTTGGATTTGGTGGGTGTGTTCAACCTAATACTCCAGTCATGCTGTGTACGCCTCACTGCTGCTTTGCTGTGGAGGGATATACTTGCTGGCTGATTACAGTAAAACTAGTGCATAGGCTATCGTTATGAGAGGTCCGTCAAACTTTGCATTTTTGTAGTTAATTGTGGGAGAGGCCATTACCCTAATAATTCTCCATCGACATGTTGCCCTGTCAAGGATGCGGCACGGCATGGTTAGATTGCAGAGTTATCTGATAGTACATATACCTACTTTTATAGTTTATACATTGTTAGGGTTGTGAAGCTCATGGCTGCTGCAGCAAATCTCTGTTGATGTATCCCATCAGCTGTTGCGGTTAAGTGGTCCAAGATTGTACAATGCCTTTCCTGGCTTTTCTTGAACGATTCAGCGCGTGATTATTTCATTAATTCAGTTCATTGTGATCCGTCTTGTCTGATGTCATCTTTTGAGAAGAATGCTAGACTTTTGCTATAATAAGGAGACTGGCGCGCGTTTTCTATTTCATTGAAATGTCGTTCATTGGTTATGTATGATGGTTAAACTGTTAGAAGATTGTGCTAAACTTCGCTAGGAGTAACAGAACCGTCGTCTATTAGATGGTGCTAAACTTGAGTAACAAGTAGATAAGTAAATTGCAACTTAGGTTCACTCCATTGTCTACCGTTCCTGATGATTTTAAATTTAAATTTAAATTTTAAATTAAATTTGATGGAGCCCCACCGGAGGGATGTCTCGTGTAAAAAAGGTGGGTGGAGCAAAAATTTGCTCTTGGCCACTCCCCCGCCCCCACCAAAAGAAGAGGAAAAAAAGAAGAAAGAAAGGCAATGGTGCGCTACCCTGATTAGAAGCATTAAGATTTAGAAATGGGGCAAACTACGAAGCTTTTGGCTTGGCGAACTTATCCCAGAAAGAAAGGATGAACATCCATAAGTACATAACTACTGCCTTAACACAAGAAACCACGAAGTTCCAACATGAGGAGGGCCAATACCATGGATATAGCAATCTGAAGACAAGACTTATGAGATGCCTTAAATATCGCCCAACCTGGATCACGTCATCAAAAATTTATATCAGCATCAACAAATCAATTGACTAGTCCGAAAACTCGGGTGTTACCCAAGAAATGATGGCTAAAGCGAATTTACAGGACGTTAATTTGGGCAAAAGATAACGTAAATGGAGCTCAAGTTTATAAATTTAATTTGGGCACGAAAGAGAAATACTAGTAAAAGGTAAAGATACTCACAGGAAAAAGCAAATCTAACGCTTCCCAGGCGGCATGACGGACAGTTCTAGTGGGATACAGTGGGCCTCCGGGAGAAGTGAAACTATACAGGCATGTTTTCAATCTGGTACTTGTAGTTAGTCTCATTTCCATCCCTGTGATAACATGACCCGAAGAATACAGGAAAAAATGGTAAGGTTGAGATAAGAGTGCCAGCCTAAATCATCTGGAGGGTAAATAATGTACCTCGAAGGACTTTAATTTCTTTAAGGTAATGTAGCAGTACTGGTTCCACTTTTAACTTCTGAAGCTGACCAACAAAAGAATTTCAACAGCTTCAGACAGGATCAGATCTTCATCTCTTCATAGTATAAATGGCCACGAATATTCAATGTACCTGATCAGTCAGTTCGGTAACGAATATGTCTGCTGGACCACCAACCAATATTGCGTTTGGGAAATCCGGGCATTGTTTCAAGAAGCTTTCCATTTGGTCCGCTGCAAGCAGAATAATGTATTATATGAGAATAGTGCAATTCCGACTGATAGGCTCAATCACCATTCCAGATGATGTTTACCTGAGTTATAAAATAGAATAAATCTTGAAAGCAAAAGATACATATCTCGCTGAGCCTGAGAATTTAGAGAAGAGTAGTGAATTTCCGAGTGCAATTGCAAGCAAGAATAAACAAAAGTGAATTTTATTTTTTGTTCAGCGGGTGAACTGACCTGCACAGGGATTTTATTCAATCGTGAGTTGTTCAATGCAACATCCTCCAGAAGGTACTGAACTCAATCAAAAACATGCAAATAAAACCAGGGGAAATACACAAATAAATTGGTAAACATTAGCATGAATTATAACATTGCTCAAAATCACACAATGGCATGTGAACATAATATTATCAATATTACTCTTACATGAAATAGGGACTGGAAACGCCTCGTGTTTGATTGAATGTCAATCCTGTCCAAGACCAACATTTCATTGCAACAATGTTTCAGGATTAAATTTATCAGAACATGGCTAGGTCCATTCTAAGAGGATATAGCTCATGCCAATTGACTCGTGAGTTTCTAACATTTTCCATTATCTTTATTTCTGCTATTTGGGTTAGATTCTTCTTGAACTGACAATGAAAAAGGACACAGAAATAGACCTCAAGGTAGAGGTAAATAATAAATTCACACAATCTCGAAATTGATACGGAGAGTTGAAAACACTTCAACCTTTTCCATTTAGAAGCTGAAAATTATGGAAGAATTTAGATGTTGAACATGATTTATGGCGTTATATCATTGTCCAAGGATGATCGTTAAAGATTCCCAAAATTCATTTACTAGTGCAATGGTTAGAAGAGAATTTAAGAGAGGAGAAGAAAGGGGTAGATTGTCCCCAATTATAGGGGAGTCGCTGAAATTGTGGGAGGATAGAAATGATAGGGTGTTTGGTAGTGCTAATGGTCAATAGTGTAAGAATCCAGGAGTCAAGAAATATGGTTTTTTGTTGGGTCGATTATATTGTGAAGGCAGATGATATATGAATGGAGAAAGCAAGTTATGATAGGTAGTGCTATCAAAGAGAGGATGGAGGGCACTAGATAAGGGTGGGTGAAATTAAATACTGACGGAGTTAGTGTGGGTGGCTCAAGGGAGCAGTTATCCATGATCAGGATTCAGGACAGAAGCTGGATTTTGGGATTTTCACTAATTTGGGGGGTGGAAAACTGGAAATGCCTTTAACTGCAGAAGGATGGGGCTTGATTATGGGGAAGGAGTTAGCATGGGAACTGTGTTTTTAGAAGAGTTGAGGTAGAATCTGATGCTCTCGTTTTAGTTAGTAGTCTACAGAAGGAAATGATTGTCATTGGATCTCTGGTACAAAAGAGTCACTGGCTAGAAAGTGAGACGTTTAAATGAAATACATACCTAGAATTGCTAATGCTTGCGTAGATAGTGTGGCTAAACATGGTTTGGCTTTGGAGATGGGTAAACATGTATGGCCGCTGTTCCTGAAATAGTGGTGTTTCGTTTCAGACCTAGAAGGGCTCATGAGCTCAAAGGGTCATCTTTGTACCCAGAATTAAAAAAAGGTGAGCTTATTGGGAGATGTATAATTTACAAGATTAGATCAGGTCCCCTGACAAGCAATTGCAAATTATCAACAACTTAGTAATGCCACTTAAAACAACTTGAATTCATACCAGAAAACATCTGTGGCGCCTTGAACCAAAGCAGATGAATAGCGAAGAAGCACTTCTGGATTATCAAGTTGAACTTCAAATAACTGCGTAAAGGTAAAAGGTACTGAGGCAGTAGTCATTTTGAAATACAACAGGAAGCCAGGGAAAAGGAGTTAGGTGGTGGTATTAAAAATTAAAAATTAATTTTATTTGAATTATATCCTGATAATAGTCTCTTCGCTTGCACTGGCTGCCCTTCTTTTTTTTAAATATTCTGTTTCCCGAAGCTTCAATAACTCGTTCATTTCTTATGAAGGCAAGCATCCAGGTGATGCATCATACCTTTTAATACTCAAACAAGGGAGTAATGAAAGATAGTGTCGAGTAAACAACAGTATGATACAGTTGAGCATCTACTTACATACCCATTTGTGGAACAGGAGAGCAAAAATATGGGAGGCAAATGACTGGCTCCACAGTTGGACAATCAAGTCAAGGATAGGCTTTCCACTTTCAGGCATCCGCACAAAATAATCAGCAAGCACATCATAGAAACATAACAGGTCATCACCATTGTTTGAGGGAGAAATTACATCTTCATCCTTGCTGAAAATTATATCTATTCATGCCAAAAGATTAATATTTGCAATCGGTAACCTGTTTTCAAAATTGAAAATAGATGCACCAAAAAAAACAGGTTTTCTTGACTCCAAGAAAACATGTAACTTTGAACCCAATAATCAATGATTTAGTTGTGAATACAACCATAGCTAAACCCAGCTCGTTTGAATGCAAATGATCTCTTGTTGCTGAGGTCTAACACTCCATGAGCACCTCATTAGACCAGATACATTAAGCAAAATGTTGGCAAAAAAAAAAAAGTTACATTACGCAAAATATATTATCTGGAAAACGCTTTCCATCAACATTTTCTTAAACAAACAAAATATAGCTGAGAATATGTTATCAAAAAGAAATATATGATCGTCAATGTAATCACATTTTCAAGCAAAGCAGCAATCTCCTAAAATATAAACATTCCAAGCATGTTAAGAGTGCAGACCCTAAAAAATCCATAAAAAATGGGGTCCCAAGCTAACTTGAACCACAATCC
The DNA here is from genome assembly GCA_963242795.1 of Inga leiocalycina. Taxonomy (NCBI): domain Eukaryota; kingdom Viridiplantae; phylum Streptophyta; class Magnoliopsida; order Fabales; family Fabaceae; genus Inga; species Inga leiocalycina. Next base: position 63,060,145 of record OY725329.1, read on the forward strand.
ATAAGACAGACATGACTTGAAGAAAGCATCTACATATGCATCAATGTGAAGTAAGCCTAGAAAATAAACTAGTTCAGCGGAAAGACATAGTGGTAATCGTGTATCTCTCATCCACCGTTTAGAACTCACCCTTAGCTCGGTTATCAACCTCTAAAGCTATGTCTGCAAATAGCTCCTGCAGCAAATTGCGCCTCTGTGACGAATTAGCCATCGCCTGCAACAATTTATCACACATAATTTTGTTTAGCCAAACAAATCGCCCCCTTCCATATTTGGCCTTCGTCAAAGCATGCTCACGCAGGTATGAATTCTCATTAATTCTTTATAAGAACGTAAAAATGGAAAAATCAACGAATATTCAAATCAAATATTGGTTGAAAGATATACAAAGGCATTTACCGAGATTTTAAGAAATAAAAATTAGTCTCAACTCAACGATCCAGAGGGGTCAACATAGAAAGAGAAGGTATTCCAAACTCGAGCACTAATTTATATCATCCAAACGGTCGGAGCAAGAGCCAATACGCAATTAGCAAATGCTACTAGCCATACCATGACGGATAACTGTTCTTAGATCCATTTCATTTTCTTAACATCCAAACACAAAGACTGGGGGAAATTCGAAGGGAGTGCAAGATAAGTAGATAACATACCCGCTGGAGCTTCTTGTGTATAGCTTGAGAGAGAGCATCGAGATATCCAGCGTGTCGAGGGGCAGATTGAGCTTCGGCAGTCATATCCGAGGAAAAAACAACTAGAAAGCAGGAGCAATCGGAACCTCAGGCACCCCAAAACCCTAGTCCTAATTCCGATACGGTCATGTCCTGGACATCTACAAAGATGTTGGCGAGAAAGCACGGCGAGAAATCAAATATTCGATTCAATCGACTCAAACAGTAAGAGGGAAGAAGTTATCAATTGCAATCTACTGTTTGAAATTAACCGACTACACCGACAAAATCACCAACAACTCCCTCCGACTCTAGAGCTGGTGTTTCCTCAACTACATCACACGTTGACACACGAATATATATTGGTAACGGCGTAATCTCGCAGTGTTGTTTATTTTATTTACTATATTTTATTGGTTTCGTGAACGGTGACAACTGTGGCGGGAAAGAGAGCGTGGCGGGAAGAGAGGCTGGCCACGGAGGAGCACAGTGCAGTGATGGAGATATGCGGAGACCAGCCACTATTTTTTCGCTTTAATGGTGGGTCAGGGGGCGCGAGGGGACACGGTGGAGTGCAATGCGGATTAGCATTTTCGCACACGTGTGTGATTTGATTGGACATGGATTTACGTCTGGATGAGTTCCGAAGGAAGGATCGGGGGAGAGATACAAGGGAGTGAGTCAGAGACTCAGAGTCTATACACGCAAAATAAGCGGACTTGTTCTCGCAGTGGCAGCGGATGGAATTCGAAGTTCGAACCGCCTCTTAAAAATGATGTTGGGATTATGTCTGTAACAAAAAAAAAATACTTATTTACATAAATTAAAATAAATCTTTTTTCCTATATTTATTTCGTATATCATAAATCATAATTAAAAAAATGTTTTTGAAAATTCCAATCGTTACTCCAAACAAACATGATTCATCGACTGCTTGCGTATGCTGTCCCAGAAAATAATGATTGCCAAAGTAGGAGTGATTTTTATCCTGATAACGAATTCAAGCTAGCTTTTGTGGCATAACAGGGAAGATTGAGGGTGTGTTTGGTTCATCTTATTAGGTAGAAATTAGCCCGTTTTTGGGCAATAAATCCAAATAAAAACGTGTTGCATTTTTGTAATGTTTGGTTCAACTTATTTTAATTGCATCACCAGTAGAATAAACTACTTATTAAATAAGCTCCTCACCAGCTTTTCTATTAAGTCAGTTATTACGTAAGTTGAGATAAAACTCCTCTCACATACTTACCTCGTATACCGTAAATCATAATTTATAAGCACTTATTGTCCAAAAATAAATCGCTCATTCAAACATAAATCACATTACAAAAACTGAATTTTCCATTAAGTAATTTTTAATAAGTCAGAATCATAATAAGTCATTTTTCCTACCTCTATCCCAAACACACACCGACGCTTGCTCCACTCTTGACCTGTTTCATAACTTTGGCCTCAGGCGCCTTCAAGCAACTGGAACCTTTCATTTTTCATTTTTTTCAACATTACTCTCACGTGTCCTTAATATAAGATATATCTGAAGAGTTGATCTTGATTCTAACTATAAGACAGTTTTCATATTTGTTAATCTTTTTCTAATTTACCCTATTGATACATCCTCAACAATAATCAAGGAGGAGGAGAAATGAGAGAATTAAAGATAATCGGGATATTTTAGAAAATACATTTCATATTAATTAAATTCCTTTATCTAATTAAATTAGATAAATATATCTTATATTAAGAATTGGAGTAAGTAATAAATAATAAGAAAATGAGCATGGACCAGTAATCAATAGGGTTGCTTTGCTTGCAGGACAAAGATGTAAAAAATATAATGTAATGTGATGATAAATTGATAACCAAATTTATTGTTTATTTATTCGCAAAGAATTTTATTGTTTATTTTTAAAATAAAAAAAAAGATTAAAAAGATTGAATTGGCGTGGATTTAGAGGAGGACAATGGCTAGGTGGTTAGTAGGAAACGGTGGAGGAAGGAGGAGAAAAGAGAACACTTTATTTGACAAGGATTACAATGATGTGGTCATCTTTAGTACTCCTTCCTTGGTTGACCAAAAATTTAATTAGACAGTTGATCTCAAACTTAAATAGTAGATCTATTTTTTAATGTTTGTCAAGTTTTTTTAAATTTTACCCACGTTTATAAGATTAAGGAAGATAATTAGAGTGTTTTAGAAAAATATATGTTATATTAATTAACTTCTTTAATCTTATCAAATCAGGTAACCAGGCCTTACATTAAATATCAATTTTAAGAAATGATACCAAGTTAATTAATCATGCAACCACGCAACTAATATTGCCTTTGAAGGTATGCATCTCAAACTGGGAAAGAAATCTTTAAAGGGAAGGGTCCAAATCACAACTCAAAATGCGCGGTTCAATCCAAACGGCTGACGCCGGACAGTGACTATTTGGAGAAGCATAGGTGTGGAACGCGTGGTAATCACTTATCCTATTATATCATGTGTTGTCCACTTTGGAAAGGTCTCCACCAGAATTCCCAAAGCTGACTCATCATTTATTCTTCAATCCGATTTGATTTAGGGAGAATTGCTAAAAAAGACTTTATTCATAATTTATTTGCTAAATAGGACTTAGGAAGATATCTTGCATATGGAGGGAAAATATCTGTACACAGAGGGAAGATTTCTGCACACGCATAGGAAAGAATTTTGCACATAGGGAAGATCATCTGCATATAAGGAAAGATATTTTGCACACGTGAAATATAATCTGCATGTGAAGGTCCCATTTGATAAATAAGTTGATAATGAAGGATTTTTTCACAATTTTCCCTTTAATTTATTAGGGAAAATTCCAAAAAACTACACTCAAAATATGCAAAGGACAAATCAGTACAACGAAATTCAAAAATTCCAAATCAGGCGGGTGTCAGAAAAATGAGCAATCTGTCATTTTGAAATTTCGGCAAAATTACAAAAATGCCCTTCATGCACACTTCAGAATAACAACATGATCATCGGAATTAACACCTTTGGATTCGGTATTAACAACTGCAATTCTTCTTTTACAATTAACAAATTTCAGGACTAATAACAACACATATCTTGCCATTAACAACTCCGGATTCGATATTAACAACTCCAATTTCTTCTTTCAACACTTAACAAGTTTCAGGGCCAATAACAACACTCACCTTGCCATTAACAACTGATGATTCGCCATTAACAACTCCTATGTTGTTATTGCGACTGAGGGCTAAGGGCATTTTCGTAATTTGGCCGAAATTTCAAAAGGACAAATTGCTCATTTTTCTGACACCCGCCTGATTTGGAATTTTTGAATTTCGTTGTACTGATTTGTCCTTTACATATTTTGAGTGTAGTTTTTTGGAATTTTCCCAATTTATTATATTATCGTAACCCCAAGACTAAAGGAAACCCGGAAAACTATAAACAACCCAAGAAATAAAATGATAATAAGATTAGCAGGAGCTACATAACCAGGAGGTTGTTGAGGTAAACGTCAGCAATCCGTGAAAAACTAATAAACTAGATGCGATAAAATTAATGAACTCCAGTTCTTAAAACTCGCATAAAAACAAATTTCAGAAAATCGTTGTCTCGCCGTTATTTTGGATTGTAATTTCGCAACAGAAGTAGTATTCTGTAACGTTTTGTTATTATCAACTTTATTACTTGCGCCATTTCTATACTTGGTTCTTGATCCGCCCACACAAGAATGGGGGAAGTCAATGTCGACTATATCTAGTATTCCTTCCTAGTCGACTTGCTTTATTTAATTGAAGCCTTTGACAAAAAAACGTCAGGCGTAAATCCATCGTATCTGTGCTGTTAATGTAATTTTAACATATTAATATCTAAATTTATTCTGATGTAGCCATGCAGGTGTGATATTCAGGAACATTGATAGCCAATTTATCCAAAGTTGAACTGAAAGAGATGCAACTAACAAGAAACGCAGCTTAAAGCGCTAAAATGATCATGCTTTTAAATTGAATAGGCCTCAAGGGTGCCTTGATGTGAAATGTAACCCAATCCAAAATAATCGTTTCAAAGACAAAATTTGGAGCAACATGGATTTAAATTCAACGAGAAATTGGACCACGGACAAATGGGATTACTCTGGACCCCTGGATTTCAGAGTCAACGCAGACTTATTCTCTACTTGCACATGGACCAGACAAAGAGGGGTAAATAAAAAGTTTAGTTCTTATCAACTCCAAGCCTGAGACGGAAATCCTCTTCCATAAGGGGAAGGCCATCCCGCAACTTGACCTTGGGTTCCCAACCAAGCAATTCCTTTGCCAGCGTTATATCAGGTTTTCTCTGTCGAGGGTCATCGGGAGTATTCTCTACCGTCTTTATTTCCACCTTTGGATTGATAAGCTGCAAAAGCCACCACGAAGCATTAATTACCAAATGTTGCACTGAGAGCTCCATCATCATATATATTTGAAAATAACTAAGAGCTTTTAACTGACCTCTTTCACCGTCTCAGCGAGTTCAGTCATTGTAAATTCACCTGAAAAAGCAAACATGTACAAGTAAGTATCCGACATGGGCGAAAGTTAAATGCAGGTAGTCTGCAGTAGAAATGTAACCTGGGTTTCCAAGATTGATTGGACCAGTGTGTTCCCCTTCCATGAGACGGATAAGGCCGTTGACCTGACAGATTTCAAACAAATATGGTCTTATTAGAGCTAGTAATAATTCAATAAAAAAAACAAATGGTACACAAAAATATTTACCAGGTCAGAAACATAACAGAAACTGCGAGTTTGTGTTCCTGGAGATTGGACCGTCAATGGTTCACCCCTACAAAAGGCAGAAGATTTTAAGAGAGAAGCCAAAGTGAACCAATAATTTGGGAATGGGAAACAAAAGCCTAGGGGGGAAATGTCATAGCTAGTCAACCAAACTTTAAATATGGAGATAGTTGAATCAATACTTGGTTTAGCAAGTGAAGAGCATGGTCATAAATTGACTCATCAAGCATAATGGTAAAAATTGGAAAATTTTACCATAAAAAATGGTGCGATGTATCTATAGTAGGCCAGAAAAAAAGCGGATGAGGAAGAAGATATAAGCAACCCATGCAGAAATAACATCATATAATATACCATAAAAAGGCCAGGTATTTACCGAAGTGCCTGTGCAATGAAGTTGCTGACAACACGGCCATCATCAATATTCATGCGTGGTCCATATGTGTTAAAGATTCTTGCAACACGTATTTCTATGGTAAAAAGGAATAAACAAATGAAGGACTCAAAGAGAAGTATTTGATACAGCTACACCCCTCTAAAAATGAGGCAATGTAAGAGAAAGAGTTCAAGAGTTTACCTATTCCATGCTGCCTATGATAATCAAACATCAAAGTTTCAGCCACACGCTTTCCCTCATCATAGCAGCTCCGAACCCCTGTTATGTACAATATATTTTTTAGTGCTTAGGCTTATATTCCTGCTTATTCACTTTGACCAATTAAGCCTGACATAAAATAGTTTTGATGACAGAGCTTTGGATCAAAAAAGTTCATCTCACTTCATGAAGCTAATGTTTGCATGTAGAATCTATCTTTTAGCTTCTCAGGTTCACAACAAAGAGTCCTCTTTATCATAAAAGAAAAGTTTGATGGATAGCAACTTTGAAGAATACAAATTAAACAGAGAACAGATCTTTGTGGGTTATATACATCAGAAACATGTCTACTGAACCAGTGCGTAGATAATCACAGCCAGCAAATAGCAATGCTTCCACTTAAGAAAGCTACAACACAAGATGAGTAAGAGATAAACATGTACCTATGGGATTAACATTGCCCCAATAGGTTTCAGGCTGTGGGTGCACAAGAGGGTCTCCATATACTTCTGATGTTGATGTAAGCAAAATCCTGTCAACAAATAAACAGATAATTGAGACCAATTGATGGTAAGAGTTGAAAACATTAATTCTTTTTCTTTTCAAGAAAAAATAAATAACATTTGTCCCAACCTTGCACCAACTCGTTTTGCAAGCCCCAGCATGTTCAGCGTACCAATCACATTTGTCTTTATTGTCTGTAAAAATATAATTTCTCCACACTTCAGATAGTCTCCAAGTATTATCAGACAGTAAATTGTCAATCGGTAACGCATGGCACAAGCTAGACCAAAATATATTGACAGTATATGACATGCATGGAAATCGAGATCAAACTATGTTAAACCTTTTACCTGAAAAGTGAGTCAAGGGATAAGATAGGAATTAGCAGAATAATTATAGCAGAGTGGGGTGAGGGACATAGCGGGATAGTTCTCATGAGGGGGCAGGGTTAGTTCCCAGACAATTACAACATTAATAAAGGATCCCTGACCTAAGTAGAGGGGAGGGAAGGAATTGGCGGTATGCTAGCAGACTTGAATTTATCCACTTGGCATGGTCAGGGTAAATGATAGAGAAACAACGAAGACTCAAGCAGGTCACCTCCAAAAAGAAAAATAAAAAAGAAAAAGAATCAGTCATACCTTCACAGGATTGTATTTGTAGAAGATAGGAGAAGCGGGACATGCAAGATGGTAAATCTGATCAACTTCAACCAACAAAGGCTCTGTGACATCTACAAAGGGGTAGAAGAATGTAAAAGCAGATCAGTATCATTGATTCACAGATGGATTTAAAGGTAAAAAGGATGACAATCTACCAAGCCAACAAAGTAGCATTGCTGTTCATTTTCTCTGAGCACAATATCTTGCGCTGATCAAAGTAGTGTTTGATCAAGTAACAGTTAACTATTGGTTGTTTTTATTTTGCAGTGTAATAACTGTGAAGCTTGAGCTAGTTGCATGAACCTTCACAGCATTTTATTTAAAAGAAATCAATTTCATCTTGATTTAAGAGTTCAAAGTTCAAACATAGACCATCAAATCAGAACAAAAGGGGAAATCATCTCCAGTGTATCATCTTGTATGTGACAAATTTGAGGGCGTGACTTGTATAGAGATGAAAAAATGGGGCAATACCATGACGCTTGAGCTCGAATCTTGGATGGCCAATCCATTTTTTGAGATTGTCTTTGGATCCAGTGAAGTAGTTATCAACAACTATTACCTGATCAAGGCACAAAACCATAACTTACTCTATATGCTGTTCATATTTCATCACTTACATGATGATAAAGATAAATAGATAATTACTCTTAATAGGATCAGTGAAATCAAAAATAAATATAATGACTATATAAGGAGAAAGATCACACGTGCTTACCTCATTTTTTTCATTTTCCATCAATCTGTCCACCAGGTGAGAGCCAATAAATCCAGCTCCTCCAGTAACCAAAATTCTCATATTCGACTGTTGACAAGAATGAGAAAAATATTGGTGAAACAAAACATCAAGACAGAAAAGTGATATAAGATGCAATTTACGTGAAAAAAAAAAAAAGAGAATACTTTTGAATACTAGGTATGCATAAGCGAAGGTAAATGGGATTTGTATTCTTTGAAGTGAGGATTCTCCATTCTCTGAAGTTTCTGTTGTTAGTACTTTCAAGAAAAAATATATATCTTTACATATACGTGATCCATATTTGCTGTGTGATTTCATATCAAACTTATACATAACAACCAGTTATTCGTTGTATAATTATGATCATGTTAAAAACGTGGGCAAGTCTAAAACTAAAGACAAATATGCAAAGCTTTATATAGATAAGCATATTAAATAATCCAGGCGTTATGGCCAACAGGAAGAGAACAATTTTCCCTACTCTCAAATCATGATCGAATGTGACTTATCAATAATAAAAATTTGTATCAACCGAAAGGCAAAAATAGGACAACTATCAACTAAATAAACATAAATTTGCAAAACGTGATCCTAAGAACAAATTACCACTAACGAGAATGACAATGTGGCAAGAAAAAGGCTAATTATTTTAACAGAGGCAAGAGTTCAACCTGAAAGAATTTGGAAAAACGCAGTGGAGATGGCAAAGGCGGTGACTTTGCCGGTGTTTGGTGATCCCCATTGGAAGAATTGGCCGCCATTGCTCGGATCCTTGAAATTTCCTGCACAAATTTCTATCAGGTATATATATTTCACTCTTATACACATATATTAGATGGGTTTATCAATTTTATAATTAAAAAAGCCATTTGGCTACATTTAGATTATTAACTAGAAGGCCAATTGGCGAGCTTCTTGAAAAAGGAGAAACAGAAAAAAGAACAGGCTCAATAGAAAGCAGATTAAGAAATCGAGGCGGTAAACAGAGGACCTGATCGCGAGCTTCAAGGAGAACCAAACCAAAACCCTAAATTTCCCTTCTGATTTCTGATTTGAAGACTCTTTAATGAGATACCATTTATATAGACGAAGTGATGCACGTTTGAAGAAATCACTAAAGGCTTAGAATATTTTTTCAGAAAAGCTAAAATAAAATAAAAAGTCGCAACAAACCAAATCAATTTCAAAGCCTTCAAACACACGGAAAGTTGAAGGCAATCATGAAAGCTCCTGGGCAACGACAGTTATCGAAATCATACCAAACTGTTCTCGTCACGATGAAGTAAAGAAGCGAAAATCAAGCATTAAAGTTTCTATCAGGACGGAGTGACTTATTACCTCGATCAAGAGAACTCTGAAATTTGAATGGGGTCTAAACAAAAAGCGTTTAATAAGAGATTTAGAAATGGAATCAGCGGCAGATGTTATAATCAGAGGATGCGATTCGAGGTTGAAGAGTAGATCAGTGATTGACAATTACTCCCTCCAACACTAAATATAAAGCAGATTGGTTTTTTACAAATTAAACAAGATACTTAATGTTCTATGCTATATTATTATATATCAATTTATATGTTAATTAAAATAATTTTAAAAAAATAATAAATATAAATATTTTAAGATTATTTAATTAACTTTCATAATATTATAAAAAAAATTAATTTTTTGTTATATTTGGGGGATATTAATTAAGGAAGTTATTATGGCCAACAAAAACACAAAAAATAAATTAAGCTATCAAATAAAGTTCATATATTTCCCCCAAAATGTGATCTAAAGGACAGCGAATATGCCGTGCCTGTGAGAGTGCATTAGTTGTCAGCGAAAGACTACGGGTATGTTTGGTTGAGCGATTCGATTGCTTATAAGTTGCTTTTTAATAGTGATTTACGGTATACGAAGTAAGTATGTGAGAGGAGTTGTATCTCGATTTACGTAAAAAGCAACTTATAAGTTTTTTTAAGTTGAAACAAACATGCTTTACATCGTGCTGACCTGCCACATGTGATGGCCCACATTGGTTGGACTTGGGAGAAATAGGTAAATGGGGACAAAGACCTACCGATCTATCATCCATCAGAGCAACACGCTGGCAGCTGGCCAGTTTGTCCGAGGCTGTCTTTTCGTTCAATAAAAAATAGGCCAAAAATTAACCATTTCGATTATTGTTTATATTACTCCCTCGATCTTAATTATAAAATAAAATTGATATTTTTAGAGAAATTAAGGAAGCTAATTAAATCACTTTAGAATATTTATATTTATATTTTTTTTCTTTAAACTAAGTAATTTGATTAATAAACTAATATATAATCCAAATATACTAAAAATATAAATATTCTAAAGTGATTTAATTGACTTTCTTAATTTTTTTAAAAAAGTCAACTTTATCTTATAATTAGGATCGAAGGGAGTATATTAGAATAGAATTATAATTAGAATAACATGACTATAATCTAGTTTTATAACTCAAAATAAAATTTTTATGCATTCATTTTTTAACACTTCTATCCTAGCTCACCGTATAAAGTCAATCCAGTCTTATTTTTAATATAAAAGGGAGTATCATCTAAATAGAAAAAAGTAAGATAAATATATGTATTTTTAAATTAAAATAATTATTTAATGGTTCAAATCTTCTTTTTTGTTTGGTTCACTTTGTATATAACAATAATTTTTTTATAGGGAAAATCCCTATAAAATACCTTCGAAATATGCAAATCCCTAATCAGTACATTGAAATCAAAAATTCTGGATCAGTCACGCGTCAGTACGGATGAACAGTGCAGGAGGCGTCAAAAGACAATTTTGCCCTTCAGCCCTCATTCTCGCCACTCCAAAAATAACAACACGGGGTTCTTAATTAACAACTCCTAATTCTTGATTAACAACTTCGTATTCTTGTTTCACAACTTGCTAATTTAAGTTTCAAGGCAAATAACAACGACTCTTTTTTTATTAACAACACGCTCTCTTAATTAACAATTCCGGATTCTTGATTAACAACTCCGTATTCTTGATTAACAACTCCATTTCATCATTTTACTTTCACAATAACAACACCGGTGTTATTATTAACAATACCCTATTCTACATTAATAACTCCCATTTCTTATTTCAAAACTTCGTAATTTAAGTTTTAGGTCTAATAATAACACCGTATTTTACATTAACAACACTATATTTTTGAGATGCGAATATGTGGAAGAATAAAGAGGAGTTGTTAATCAAGAATTCGGAGTTGCTAATAACAAGATTGGTGTTGTTATTGTGAAAGAAAAAAGATGAAACTGGAGTTGTTAATCAAGAATACAGAGTTGTTAATTAAGAATCCGGAGTTGTTAATTAAGAACCCCGTGTTGTTATTTTTGAAATGGCGAGAATGAGGGCTGAAGGGCAAAATCGTCTTTTGGCACCGCCTGCACTGTTCATCCGTACTGACGCGTGACTGATCCGGAATTTTTGATTTCAATGTACTGATTAGGGATTTGTATAATTCAAGGGTAGTTTATAGGGATTTTCCCTTTTTTATATTCGTTATGTGAAATTCTCTAATTACTCATGGTCATAAAAAACTTGATCTAAATATTTTTTTAAAAGAAAATCTCAACTGCATAGTTAATTGTTAAACTTGAAAGTTACTGTTTTTCAATTTTTGGTTTTATTTCTATCTTATTGTTGAACCCATGGTTTATTTTTTCATATTTTTTATTAGTTGAGTATTGAAAGACGGATCAAAATGAATGATGATATATTCGCAAATTGACTAGCTGAAATATATACTCAGCACATATAAGCGTACAAAAATTTTAAATTTTAAGAAAAAATTGTTGTAAGAAAAAATGTCATAAATATTCATTATAATACATAAGCTATTGCTCCCGTTTGCAAGGAGTACCACCTGATTAGCTAAATATTCGTATATAAAAAAGGTATAAATATCTACATCAACCGGTTTAACTATTTTTTTTTTTTTATATGGGTTAAGGTGCAAAAATACCCATGAACTTTTGTCAAAAGTGCGCCCAACACCATAAACTTTTTTTAGGTGCAAAAATACCCATGGACTTGTCAAAATGGGGCAAAAATGCCCACACCATTAATTGTCACAAACATCCGTTTTGTGGGACCCAATTATTATTTTTTGAGGTGCGAAAAATACCCATGAACTTTTCTCAAAAGTGTGCCCAACACCATAAACTTTTGAAAAGTTCATGGGTACTTTTGCACCCAGAAAAAAGTTTATGGTGTTAGGTGCACTTTTGAAGAAATTTCATGGATATTTTTGCACTTCAAAAAATAATAAGTGGGTCCCACAAAACGGATATTTGTGCCAATTAACGGTGTGGGCATTTTTGCCCCATTTTGACAAGTTCATGGGTATTTTTGCACCTAAAAAAAGTTTATGGTGTTGGGCGCATTTTTGACAAAAGTTCATAGGTATTTTTGCACCTTAACCCTTTTTATATTATCATTTGTTATCTGGTTAAGGGTTCATGGTTGTTACTCCCAACATAAGTATCTCTTTTGGGATCTTACACCATTAGGCTAACTCTATGATAGTTTTTACCTATCAATTTTATTTCAATTAGTCTTTTTCTTTTCCCTAAGCACATGTATCTCATACCAAGTCAACTGTCAACAATAAATGTAAAGATAATACTCTCACTTTCTATTATCCTGATATAAAATATATTTATCTAATTTAATTATGTCATGAAAGTTAATTCAGTTAATTAATATGATATATTTTCAAAAATGCCTCAATTACCTCCCTTAATTCTCTCATTCTCTTCCCTCTTTAATTATTATTAAGGGAGAATCAATAAAAGGTAGATTAGGAAAATAATGATAAATATGAAAACAAAAATATATCTTATACCTAGTATTAAGATCAACTCCCACATGGACCTTATATTAAGAACAGAAGGAAGTAGTTGTTATCTTTATCAAATAAAAAAATAACGTAGAGATAGTACTCATTATCTCATATAGTACTTGTTTGGAATAGCTTATTTTTAGGTAATAAGTACTTATAAATCATGATTCACGGTATACGAGGTAAGTATATGAGAGAAGTTTTATCTCGGTTTGCGTAATAAGGACTTATTCTCAAAAAATAAGTGATACCAAACACATGCATAGACAATAAACTCAGCGCTTAAAGGCGCCGGTTTAACGAGAAAGTTGAATCCAATACATTTCCAATTGAAAATTTTTCATTTTAGCCAGCGATCTATTCCTTTGATCTTTGTATACAATTACATTGTAGCTGGCAAACGCATGTCCCCGAAAAGAGAAGGGAAAAGGGTACAGAACAAGGAGAATAAGTTTATACTTAACTCTAATAAATTGAGGTAACTACCAAATTATATCTTTCATATGGCTGTTGGAATTTTGGCTTTAAATCTTCATTTCAACCCCAAGCCTAAGACGGAAATCTTCCTCCATGAGAGGAAGGCCATATCGCAACTTGACGTTGGGTGCCCAACCCAACAATTCCTTTGCTTTTGTTATGTCTGGTTTTCTCTATCGAGGGTCATCAGGAGTGTTCTCCACCATCTTTATTTCCACTGCTGGATTTATAAGCTGCAAAACCACCCACAAAACATTTTAGCCACAAGCATTTCACCAGCTCCTACATTATTGGTATTTTGTTGACTGATACTAAAGAAACACAATCTCGTATTTGAAGAACTTTAAGCAGACTACCACATAAGTAAAATGGTCTATAACTCACCTCTTTCACCGTCTCAGCAAGCTCAATCATTGTAAATTCACCTGAAAAGTAAACAAAAGACTCTTTAAGTAAAAGAGGTGGGCAAAAGATAACAAAGGTCATGTCATAAAAAATTAACCTGGGTTTCCAAGGTTGATTGGACCAGTGTCTTCCCCTTCCATGAGACGGATGAGACCATCAACCTTGTAGATTTCAAACATTGTACTATAGTCAGATCGTCACAAGTAACCCAAGATAACAAAAAATACAATGAAAAATATGTCATATTTCATACATACCATATCAGAGACATAGCAGAAACTGCGAGTTTGTGTTCCTGGATGTTGGACCGTCAATGGTTCTCCACTATAAGACATACAAGATCATATGTGAAGTGAAAGCAAAGACACAACATGCCTATCAAACACATTATTCATACTTTTGTAGAGCCTTAAATTATCAACCGTTACTGTCAGAAAACAATTATTGACTGTGTAGCAGCACATTGGTGTTTTCTTGAAATATAAGCAAGCCACGGAACAACATTGATAGTGGATCCAACCTCACTGAGACATCATAAAAGCACTTACCGAAGTGCTGGAGCAATAAAGTTGCTGACGACACGACCATCATCAATGTTCATGCGTGGTCCATGTGTTAAAGATTCTAGCAATGCGTATTTCTGTGATATGATGCAAGTTAACATATCAAGAAGTTAGGAACAAAGGAACACTTGAAGCGGAATCACCCTGAACATAGAAAAGATACTTAAAAAGTTAAGAAAAAGAACAAGACATACCTATTCCATGCTGCCTATGATAATCAAACATCAAAGTTTCTGCAACACGCTTCCCCTCATCATAGCAACTCCGAACTTCTATGGGAGAAATACTTTTGAGTTGGACAATACCCTTACGAGGTTGACAAAACATTCCCTTACCCTCGAACAATATTAGATACATTATCATGCTAAGCATGTAAGTCAGGTTCACCTCACACCATAAAGCCGAAATCTAATTGGGGAAAAAAGTTTTTCTAGCATTTTTATTTTGATACGTTGGGAAAGGCCAAAGCATACAGGGAACATGTATTCAAATGATTTAATCATACATTGATTAGTGAATTCCATGTTTGTCCGTTTGAATTTCAGTTTTGATGATTAACCGCTTTAAAGTAGATAGATGCAAGTTTATTGATATAAGCACTTACCAATAGGGTTAACATTAACCCAATAGCCTTCTGGTTGTGGGTGCACAAGAGGATCCCCATATACTTCTGAGATAGAAGTAAGCAAAATACTGCCCAATAAAATAACAAACTTGTTGAGACAAATAAATGGTATCAATTAAGACACTCAAATGAATGATAGAGAATAAGATCTTCCTACCGTGCTCCCACTCGCTTTGCAAGGCCAAGCATGTTCAATGTTCCAATAACATTTGTCTTTATTGTCTGTAACGTTTTCTTAGCTGTTAGATTTTCTCGAAGTAAACTAGACAGATAGAACTTAAATCAATGATATTGGTACAAACAAGAGTGCCAAGGCGAAGATGCATAATAGATACGGTTGACAATAAATTCTTTACACAATAAGCTCATGGTAATTGATAAGATATATGTTCGCTGCCGTAAGTGCACGGATCACTTAAAGTAATAAGTAAAGATCATTTCCACGAGGACTATGATGAAAGAGAGCTAATTAATGTAACAATATGTATAATTAGGTTGAATAAAATCATTTAAAATTGATCAAGGTGAACCAAAACATGTGGGTTGAGGTGAGAGAAATTTAAAACTATCTTTAGACTAAAAATTTATAAAAGCAAATGATTCTTTAAATTCAAGTATTAGATGAAACTTAGGAATGTTTATCCCTCTTGTATTTCAAAATGCACTCACTCAAATCTCCCCAATATATGCTACTTAATGAAGGATTATACTAGCCAAGGATACTAAAGTATCTATAAGTGCTCTCTCAAGTCTCCAAATAGGTGTTTAGTTCAATTAATTTATTAATCTCTTAATTAACTAACTAAACCCTGATTTTCATTGCAAATCTTATTTGGCTATGTGAGATTAATGAGTATATCTCTACCTCATTCACAAAACTATCCATTCAATTCACAAATTTCAAGTTATCACATGATTAAACTCAAGTTCTATACTTAATCTAGCCCTCTCAAGCATCAATCAAGTGAACCCAACAATCTCATTGTTGGCCAATCAATAAGAAGCATTAAGCAAAGAGTAAAATCAGCATAATCTGATCATTAATCACAAATATAAAGGGGAAATGAATACTTAATCCATACAAGGAATCAAAACAATCCTAAAAGAAGAGATACTTAGCTACTCATGTCCAAATGTACAAAAAAACTAAGCATAACAACTGAATAAACCATAGAAAAAGGGAAAAGAGAAGAAAAGAAATGAAACCAAGGTAGAAGTCACAAAGTCCCTCTTGCAACCACCACCCAAGTTCAAAAACTCTCTAAAATTCCCTCTCCAAGGTGTCTCCTTTTGTGCTTAAGCTTCCCAGGGTGTAGAATGTGTGTTTTCGACGCTCTTCCCTAGGTTAAGTAGTGTTTTTTCGCTTCTAACATCAAAACGCACAGCTGCACTTTTTCAGGACTTGCTACGGCAAGTCTGTCAACTAATCGTAGCCAGTTACACAGAGAGTCAATTTTCCTTCAAATTCTTGACTTGCTATAGCAAGTTTGTCAACTTGCTGTGGCCAGTTACACAGAGAGCATACGAAAAGCACTTGCCACGGCCAGTTTGCCAACTTTCTGTAGTCAGTTACACAGAGAGTAAACTTCTTGAGAATGTTTACTTGCCATGGTCAGTTGGTCAACTTGTTGAGGCAAGTTGCAGAAATTCCTTATATCTTTGTACTGCTTCACCTCCTTTGCACTTTCCTTGATTCTTGGTTCTTATAGGGCCTTAACACTTGTCTTCATCCTCCTACAAAAGAGGGAGGATTTATAAATTCTCAATTGAATCACAAATACAATAAGAATTTCTTTGATTTTTTATTGATACTTTGATATGAACATTTTCTTCTATACACTTCTTTCAATGCACATTTTGAACTCAAAAGTAGGTAAAAAGAGAAGAAAATGTGTTGGAATGTTATGAATTTCTAAAAGTCAACAATATACTAAATAAACTCTAAAGGCTCGCCTTCACAAGATTGTATTTGTAGAAAATTGGAAAAGCAGGACAGGCAAGATGGTAGATCTAATCAACCTCAATCAATAATTGCTCAGTCACATCTACACGGGAGGCAAAATAAGAACCACATGTCAACATCCACAATTCATAACAATGGCAAGTACAGAAAACTCAGCATCAATTTGGTAAGCTTGAAAGGCTCAAACGCATTTTATGAAATGCCCTAATCATTTTTCTAAATATCATGAAATAAATCAAAAGCTTTAAAGAATTCCAAAGGTTATTCTGGAATTAAAAATTTGAAACAAAAGTATATAACTCAAATTGCTATAAAGCCCTTCAACAAGAACATCCAAAATAAAGCACCTCCAATAGTATTTTTTTTTTAATTAAAAATTCCCGGATAACATGATTCATCACTACAATGCATTCATCTACGCACATTAAACAAAATTTTCTATTAAAAATAAAAGAGTGAACGGTAATTTATATCATTGGATCATCCAAACAACCTTGACATATAACCTAATAATTCAATTCATTTTTAACATTCTTCACAAACAAACATTTAAGCATGAGAAATCCCAAACATTTCAAAAATTTTCTTTCAAAATTTTCACTGTGCACTTATCAACGTCTCAAAATTCCAAACATTTTCAAAATTTCAGCAAACTCTCACCCCTAAACTTACAACTGACAATGACATCATTGTCAACTAAAAGGGAGGGAAATAAAAGCACTAGCACCTGTATAGACTCGCATCCACAGCAATAACAAAGAAAATAAGGCACATAGTGGCTTGAGCAAAACCTGTACATACTTTCACCTGTAACCGTCAATATCCCATAGAAATATTATCATGGAAGAAAGTGATCTGTACAACCTGTCAAGAATCAATGTAGCACACATGATTTTGTCAAAGTATTTACAGCCAAAATATGAATCATCCCACAAACGAGCCATCAGAAGCTACCAAAAACATGGTTAAACATGTAGTCATCAAAAAATGTCCCAAAAGGCATGTAGTCATGGTATCATTCAGATCAAAACGATCATGTTAGTGAACCCCTAAGTCTCTAAGCGAAACAAATCCTTACTAATCACAATGACTATCACAATCACCGCACACATGGTTATGCAACAATGGTTGACCAGCCATCAGTAGTTGATCGAAAAACACGCCGATCATGCACAGCGCTATACAACAGAAGTCCTAATGTAAACAGAGAAATCATATATCAAGAAGGCTAAAATAACACTAAAATATGAGATAAGCCAGACAAAACATCAGAATAGCCTCTAAAAACAATAGCATCAATCATCATCAACAGAAAGCTCATAGTCTGAGTCTGAATGCTCCATATGTGCCTTTCTTGAACTAGATCCCGTCTCCCCCATCTCCTCATCGTCACTGCTACTAACCTCAGCATCTGTGCTCCAGATTTCATCACTGTCACTATCATCTTGCTGGTTACCATCCTCATTTTCTATCCCATCCCTACGGCAATGCTCCTGAGCATTGTCTTTTTTAGCCTCAGCAGCAGGGGGCTCATGCACATCAGTACTCGAGAGTGGAAGAACATCCATAGGCAAGTCCTGATGATAAGCTAGGTGAGTAACAAGTGAAGTGAGTTTTCCAATAGCGGTGTACAGAGTGTTCTCCAACTTATCAATTTGATCAATAATGGCCTCAAATTGTAATGCAAGCTTCAAGCGAGGTCTTTCATGCCGAGCCCTTGTTTTCTCTCTTAGTTCAGGGTGTTTCTGTGACCCCAGATTGGTATAAGTAAATGAGAAGGTAGGCTCAATGAGGGGATCATTAGGCAATTGCTTAACATTAGCTTCAAGGAAAAATGAGGTAATGAAGTGAGGGAAACTAAAGCTTTTGTAATGTTTTTCCCGACACTTGTATAGGGTGTCATACATAATGTTCCCAATATTGACCGGCTGGCTGGTTTTCAAAAGGAAGATGAGGAGGGCTAATTTGCTAGAAATATATGTTAGATGGTGGGCTTGATGTTATTAGCTACCAAATGCAGCCAACATTTAGCTTATGGTGTTAAATCACATCTAGTAAGATATTTCTTTTGACTGAATCTCACAAACCATGCATCCTCACCGTTAATGACCAGCTCTTTTGCTATGGCTTCATATGGAAATTCATCCTTGTTGGCAGTGAATTTTTGATATATACATTTATCATCTAAAACCTTGGGCAACTTGTAGAAGCGGTTGATGGTGTCAGCGTTGATGAGTAGCTTCTGCCCACGCAAGTCAACACGCCCATAATAAATTATGTGTTGAATGTAGTACTGCCTTACAAACTCAACATTCACACTCTGTGCTTTACTTCCATGAATTTCCCTAGCTTTTGGCCAATGGCTTGTTTACAGAAGACATATTTGATTGTCTTTTTGAACTCCCGTTCTTGGTGCAACTTTCTGCCAGTGATCTTGTTTTTAACATCTTCTGAGGGGTCAGAAAGGGGCACACGGGATATAGGTTGGTGCTTCTTTCCGGTCACAACTTATTCTTAACATTGTATCACCTCTAGAAGCTTCTTTCACATGAAAAATGTTTTCCAAACTTTTCTAATTTGCCTTCATGTGTTAGCTAGTTGGAAATTCCTCCTTTACTAGAACTTAGGACTGAATTGCGAACTGCATTTGAGGAGTAGAGAATCACAATTGCTGATAATAGCTTGCTAAAATAGGTTCTGAAATTGCTGGTGAAAGTTTTTACATTTTCCATATTGTGTTAAACTAGATTTGTTAATTTAATACTACCTGCTGCTGATGTGGGTTTCAAAAAGGTGCACAGAAATTTGTGAAACATTAAAATAATCCTTTACATACTGAAGTGTAAATGTAAGTGCATCATTGTGTTTTTTAACCTATCTTTCATTGTGGCCATTTGTCTTCATGTCTTTGATGCTTTGAACATTCTTATTTGAATTTGTTCTAATAAGTTTGATAGCTCTAAGTTCTGAAGTTTGCAATGGTGCACATTCACTTCTATCTTGAGGCAATGGAATCTACACTAAGGCAAAACTTTTTGTTTTCTTAAATAAATTTATTTTAGGTACTTTTAGTGATTTTAATTCTAAGTTTTCTTTGCTGATCACCTTTTTGCATAAAAACACACATGATTTTGCACTTTCACTTTATATGCATTAGTTGATTTTCAAATGTATCATGCTAGAAGTCAATGTACTCTTTCGAAGGGCCACCATGAAATGGGTTACTCAGCCCTTCACTGTCTGCAATTTTCATTGTGATTAGCTCCGGTTGAATTTTGAAGGTAGTGAGGTTAGGCGTAGGCTTGGAATACTAATTGAAAAGCTATAGAATTAGATAGATCCTAAGTTTGGGGTTTCTTTTCTTCTCTTTTCTTTTAGGGTTAGGATGGGCTAAATTAGTTTCTTTTGCTTTTGTTTTCTGTGTTGTTGAATGTGGTTGTTGCTTTGGTTTGTTTGCCCTTCTGTAGTGTGCAGATCATGAAGAAGGCTGGAAGAAGCACCAACCTAGATCCCGTGTGCCCCCTTCTGACCCCTCAGAAGATGTTAAAAACAAGATTACTGGCAGAAAGTTGCACTAAGAACGGGAGTTCAAGAAGACAATCAAATATGTCTTCTATAAACAAGCCATTAGCCAAAAGCTAGGGAAACTCATGGAAGCAAAGCATAGAGTGTGAATGTTGAGTTTGTAAGTCAGTACTACATTCAGCACATCATTTATCACGGGCATGTTGACTTGCATGGGCAGAAGCTACTCATCAACGCTGACGCCATCAACCGCTTCTACAAGTTGCCCAAGGTTTCAGATGATAAATGTATGTATCAAAAATTCACTGCCAACAAGGATGAATTTCCATATGAAGCTATAGCAAAAGAGCTAGTCATTAACAGTGAGGATGCATGGTTTGTGAGATTCAGTCAAAAGAAATATCTTGCTAGATGTGATTTAACACCATAAGCTAAATGTTGGCTGCATTTGGTAGCTAATAACATCAAGCCCACCACCCATCTAACATATATTTCTAGCAAATTAGCCCTCCTCATCTTCCTTTTGAAAACCAGCCAGCCGGTCAATATTGGTAACATTATGTATAACACCCTATACAAGTGTCGGGAAAAACATTACAAAAGCCTTATTTTCCCTCACTTCATTACCTTATTTTTCCTTGAAGCCAATGTTAAGCAATTGCCTGATGATCCCCTCATTGAGCCTACCCTCCCATTCACTTATACCAATATGAGGTCACAGAAACACCCTAAACTTAGAGAGAAAACAAGGGCTCGGCATGACGGACCTCGCTCGAAGCTTGCATTACAGTTTGAGGCCATTACTGATCGGATTGATAAGTTGGAGAACACATTGTGCACTGCCATTGGAAAACTCACTTCACTTGTTACTCACCTAGCTTATCATCCGGGCTTACCTATGGATATCCTTCCACTCTCGAGTACTGATGTGCATGAGCCCCCTGTTGCTGAGGCTAAAAAAGACAATGCTCAGGAGCATTGCTGTAAGGATGGGATAGAAAATGAGGATGGTGACCAGCAAGATGATAGTGACAGTGATGAAATCCAGAGCATAGATGCTGAGGTTAGTAGCAGTGATGATGAGGAAATGGGGGAGACGGGATCTAGTTCAAGAAAGGCGCACATGGAGCATTCAGACTCAGACTATGAGCCTTCTGATGATGTTGATTGATGCTATTGTTTTTAGAGGCTATTCTGATGTTTTGTCTGGCTTATCTCATATTTTGGTGTTATTTTAGCCTTCTTGATGTAGGATTTCTCTGTTTACATTAGGGCTTTTGTTGTATAGCGTTGTGCATGATCGGCGTGTTTTTCGATCAACTACTGATGGCTGGTCAACCATTGTTGCATGACTATATGTGCGGTGATTGTGATAGTCATTGTGATAAGTAAGGATTTGTTCCACTTAGAGACTTAGGGGTTCACTAACATGATTGTTTTGATCTGAATGATAACATGACTACATGCCTTTTGGGACATTTTCTGATGACTACATGTTTAGCCATGTTTTTGGTAGCCTTTGATGGCTCGTTTGTAGGATGATTCATATTTTGGCTATGAATATTTTGACAAAAATCATGTATGCCACATTGATCCTTGACAGGTTGTACAGATCACTTTCTTCCATGATAATATTTTTGTTGGATATTGACGGTTACAAGTGAAAGCATGTACAGGTTTTACTCAAGCCACTGTGTGCCTTATTTTCTGTTATTGCTGTGGATGTGAGTGTATACATGTGCTAGCGCTTTTATTTCCCTCCCTTTTAGTTGACAATAAGGTCATTGCCAGTTGTAAGTTTGGGGGTGAGAGTTTGCTAAAATTTTAAAAATATTTGGAATTTTGGGACTTTGATAAGTGTACGGTGAAAATTTTGAAAAATTTTTGGAATGTTTGGGATTTCTCATGCTTAAATGTTTGTTTGTGAAGAACGTTAAAAATGAACTGAATTGCTAGGTTATATGTTAAGGTTGTTTGAATGATCCAATGATATAAATTACTGCTCAATCTTTTATATTTAATAGGAAATTTTGTTTAATGTGTGTAGATGAATGCATTGTAGTGATGAATCATGTTATTCAAGAATTTTTAAGCAAAAAAAAACAGCATTATTAGAGTTGACTTTATTTTAGATGTTCTTGTTGAAGGGCTTTGTAGCAATTCGATTTATATACCTTTGTTTCAAATTTTTAATTCCAGAGTAATCTTTGAAATTCTTTAAAGCTTTTGATTTATTTCATGATATTTAGAAACATGATTAGGACATTTCATAAAATGCATTTGAACCTTTCAAGCTTACCAAATTGATGTTATTCCCGTTTTGAACCCTTATTTTGTGTCTAATTGAAAAACCAATTAGTGATTCTTTTTGAAAAACCTAACATCTACCTACCTTAGCCAATGTAAAAAAAACCATGATTCCCTTGCTTTGAAATAGATGATAATTGATTGGGTTGTGGAATGTGATGTGTATAGTTTTAAATGATTGGAAAAAGGAGTGTAGAAAGTAAAAAGGTACATACTGTATAGAAATCAAGTAAAAAATGAGCTTAAAAAAAAGAAAGAAAGAAATGAAATGAAATGATAAAAAAAAAAAGGGAAAAGTACAAAAAGGCTGATATAGAAAAGATCAATTTAATTCAAGTTTGGGGGAATATGTTTAATGAGAAAAGGAAGAAACCCCTTGA
Source organism: Inga leiocalycina (assembly GCA_963242795.1). Lineage (NCBI taxonomy): Eukaryota > Viridiplantae > Streptophyta > Magnoliopsida > Fabales > Fabaceae > Inga > Inga leiocalycina. The sequence continues at coordinate 63,083,213 of OY725329.1, forward strand.
ATGATTGTCATCTATCTTGAGGTATTTGTTGACTATCCTTTACCTTTTCTTTTAAGAACCTAAACCCCCGGCCCCATTACAAGTTGAAAAGTCCCTTTGATTTCTAAGTCAAGTGGAGTGAATTAAAAGAAAGAGGAAGGAATTAGAGAATGATGAAATTGATTGTTTGAATATGGGTATATGACTTGCAGTGTTGCTTTTAACTTTAGCAAGTGCAATAAGAATACATGTTAACTCCATTCACACACACACACACTTAGAAATTCTTGAAAAGCATGTTTTAAATTTATGAAGTGTTCATCTCTGCATGTTTTCTTGGTTTCCTGTTTGATATAACTTTTTGAGCAGCTAACAAGGACAAATTTATTTATGCATCAATGACTAATACTTTAGAAATTTTGTGAAGATACAAGTTTTTACTTGAGGACAAGTAAATGTTTAAGTTTGGGGGTATGTTGACTCTTAGAAATTCATAACATTCCAACACATTTTCTTCTCTTTTTACCTACTTTTGAGTTCAAAATGTGCATTGAAAGAAGTGTATAGAAGAAAATGTTAATATCAAAGTATCAATAAAAAATCAAAGAAATTCTTGTTGTATTTGTGATTCAATTGAGAATTTATAAATCCTCCCTTTTTTGTAGGAGGATGAAGACAAGTGTTGAAGCCTTATAAGAACCAAGAATCAAGGAAAGAGCAAAGGAGGTGAAGCAATGCAAAGATATAAGGAACTTCTGCAACTTGCCTTAGCAAATTGACCAACTGGCCGTGGCAAGTAAACATTCTCAAGAAGTTTACTCTCTGTGTAACTGGCTACAGCAAGTTAGCAAATTGGCCGTGGCAAGTGCTCTCCGTATGCTCTCTGTGTAACTGGCTACAACAAGTTGATAAACTTGCTGTAGCAAGTCAAAAATCTGAAGGAAAATTAACTCTCTGTGTAATTTGCTCTTTCCTTGATTCTTGGTTCTTATAGGGCTTCAACACTTGTCTTCATCTTCCTACAAAAGAGGGAGGATTTATAAATTCTCAATTGAATCACAATTACAGCAAGAATTTCTTTGATTTTTGATTGATACTTTGATATGAATATTTGCTTCTATACATTTCTTTCAATGCACATTTTGAACTCAAAAGTAGGTAAAAAGAGAAGAAAATGTGTTGAAATGTTATGAATTTCTAAGAGTCAACAATATACTAAATAAAACTCTAAAGACTCGCCTTCACAGGATTGTATTTGTAGAAAATTGGAGAAGCAGGACAGGCAAGATGGTAGATCTGATCAACCTCAATCAATAATTGCTCAGTCACATCTACACGGGAGGCAAAATAAGAAACGCATGTCAACATCCACAATTCATAACAATGTTTCAAGACAATGGCAAGTACAGAAAACTCAGCACATATAACAGTGTTATCATCCTTGTATGTATGGTATGATAGAGCCAGCTAATTTATAACAATTGACTTATTGAGACTCAAATCATTTTAACATCGAGTTTAATAGCCAACAGACTTCTGTTGCATGGCCCATCACAGGCTAGATCCAACAGATTACAATGTGGACGGACTAGAATGTGATCTTCAACAATGTCAACTTGTAGAGATTGGTATAAAGAATAGAGATGACAACATACCATGACGGATTAGCTCAAATCTTGGGTGACCAATCCATTTTCTAAGGTTGTCCTTTGATCCAGTGAAGAAGTTATCGACAACAATTACCTGATAAGCCAAAAATAAGAAACCAAGATTTTATTGCACCCGGAAAACTTAGCATGTCATTTTGCTTGAAAATTTATCAGATCATCAACAAACTTGATGACTGTGTCCAGAAAAATATTGGACATGCTAACCTCATTTTTTTCACTTTCCATCAATCTATCAACTAGGTGAGAACCAATAAATCCAGCTCCTCCAGTGACTAGGATTCTCATGTTGGACTATTGTCAATAACAAAAGAAATATTGGTTAAACAAGAAATCATGACAACGTAGAAAAGCCAAGCATATAAAACAGATAATCCTAGCAAAAGCACCTTTCTGACAATCACAGTCATATTTTCAATTACCCGATGGAATATGATATCATGTGCACAAAACGCATACATCAAACCATAGTTTTGCAAGACAATACGAAAAGGCAAATATAGTTATGGAAACGGAAGATTCTTTACTTTATCAACATAGCAGGATCAGCAAAAATCTAAAGTCCCCCCACTCTCGGCAAAGTCCAACAGACCTATTCCTGATCCCCCCGCCCCAATCAGCAGAACAAATCGCAGGCCGGAAACTTAAATGTTGAGAAGAGAGTGCCTGCTTTAGTTTATAATAGACAAAAAAATTCAATGCATATAATGTCAGGAATAAGGAGTCATTAAGGCATAGAAAAGTCCAATTCTTGAGAGGTCTATAACGAAAGTTGAGAGCTACTAGAAGAGAAAAGCGTGTCCACAACCAGATCGAGTTGATTTGAAATTCTCATAACACAAAATGGCATGTGATACTTCACCTGAAAGAACTTTGAAAAACGCAAGGGGGGATGGCTGGGGAGGTGATTTTGTTGCTTTTTGTTGGTCTCCATTTGAAGAGTTCGCTGCCATTGTCCAAACCTCTAAAATTAAATTCCTGCACGAGTTAGCTAACAGTCGATTCCTTACCGTCGTTTTATCTGAGTACTTCGACACATAAGCATGAAATGGATCGTGAAAATTTTATAAGTCAGTCAACTGACTTAAAAGTCAAAACAATTTGACGCAGAGTCAATGGCTCAGGGATAGTGAAGAGCCACTTCGGTGAAAAGCAGAACAAGAGCCGGTGATCGACCTGATCTGAGATTTAAACAAAGGTCAGCCAAATCCCCCAACCACAGCTCTGATCCAAACTACCCATGATCAGAGATCCATTCTACAGTATCCAGAAAAATAAATGCCTCCCAACAAATCCTAAATTAATTTGAAAAAGCAACCCTTTAGAATAAAGAATTTACTTGATTTGATTTCGGAGGCTTCAAATTCACGGCAAGGACATAAAGCAAAAACAGGAATGAGACGTAACTTCAACAAATGATAACGGCGGTTACTCTAGTGATTCTACTTCTACATATAAAGGGTAAATTAATTATTACAATTCCAAGTTAAATCAAGTGACTTCAAACAACTAGATGTAGGGTCAATAATGGGAAAGGGATAATGAAGAACAACTTAAGCAACAAGCAGAAGAAACTTCAAACCACCATTAAACCATACTTGCGACAAGTCTTTGATCGCCTCGGGAATAGTTTACTACCTATTCGATGGATCCAGGAGATGGGTGCTGGGTGCAGGGTTTTGGAAGAATAATTTAAGGAGAAACAATATCGAGGATTGAGATCTGGAGAAGGGCAGATTGAGAAGCAATAACAGGCTCAATGACTGACTAAATTTAAGGATGACAGAGAAAAGAAGATGTTTCTGCGGGAGGGATGAATATCTAACTTTATATAGAGTTTTAATTTGCTCTTGATTTTGCGAAAAAACTTTTTCATCTTTTAGCCTTAGAAACAAAAAGAGAGAAATATTATTATTATCCAAAAAAAAAGAGAGAGAAATATTATAATATATTGAAAATGAGCTAAGTGCAAAAACAAAAGGTAAGAAACAGTGCCCTAATGCTAATGGAAAAATAATAAATACAGAGATAAATACAAATCAAATTATATCTATGAAGATATGAAATCATACCAACAAAACATATCAAATATCAAACAGAACATTATTATTAAATAATATTTTTTATAAATATTATTTTAAAAATTAAATTTAATACGACAATATTTAAAAATATTCTGTCAATATTTAAAATTTTAACCTCTCACACCTTTTTTCAGTTAAATGGAAGATAGCCCGCAGCCCTTATAATATAGCGTTTTGTTGATTATGTGGCTAGTTCGAACTCGTGTTTTGAGAAATGAAAGCAGAACACTTTCACGGTTTCACCATCAAGCAGATCTATTTGAATAACTAGTAACATAGCATATTTAAATTTAGATTATAAGTTAATTTAATGCATAAAAATAATTACACTGTTTGATGACAAGTTTGTGCTGAGCAGTCAGTAACGTGAAGTTTTATGGCATCCAGAGCCAGTAAATTGAAAGTTTAACGTGAAGAAACACTTTCCTAAAATTGAAAGTACGCAATGATATTGCAATTATGTTCCTGAACTTGTCATTTGGGTACAGCATGAATTTTACAAGATATGTGATACAGATTAATCTCCCTTGAAGGATTCTCCCACTGGACTAACTCTTTTATAGCCTCTTCAATCTCCACTGTCTTTCGCATATATGCACTTAAACAGAACCCCAAAGCGCTCAAACTCAGACCAACTTCACTCTTCAACTCCCTCTCGCCTTCTTCACTCCCATATATAGTGTCAACAACATTCCTCGAGTTCTGGAGATATGAACCTATGGCTCTTTCCATGTCATCTTCGCTCAAACCAGAAACCAATCGGATTTTAGATGTTGGTGACTTCCCCGATTCGAGATCACAGTTTATGTTATTCTTCTCAAGCTCCTCCTCAAGAAATCTGAGCGATTTGATCTCACAGATTTCCTCAAAACTTTTCACAGACGAACAAATCACTTCCCTTATGTTTCCAATGTCGCGTTCTAGCGTCGCCTCTACAGCCTCTTTCCAACAAGTTTCATTTCTCTGGAATTCTTGCCGAAGGATATTCAATGCGTGAGCTTCGAAATGCAAGAGATCCGTCAATTCTGATAGCAACTTCACAAGCTTGTTGTAGCAAGAACTGTGAAAAGGCCTGAACCATAAGTTAGGCTCTTGGTTAGCTTCTGCAACGAATTTCTTCAATTCGTTAACCTGTTTTCTCAACTTCTTTACGTTATCCTCCAAGCTTGTTTTCCCCACCACAAGGCTCAGCGATCCAAAGGAATCATGAAGCGAGGCTAGACTTCGAGCGAGTTCAATTTTGGCGCACGAAGAAGCTCGTTCGGGGACGAAGATAAGATCCACCAGAATAGAACAACATAGCCCGATGAAGGTTTCCATAATTCGGGCCGAAGCAAATTCACTTGGCTGCCCATAATTTTTCCGGCCCAGTACAAGTACAGCACCAATGACTGCGGTAATCCCACCAGCTTTTCCGTACATTCGGCTTCCTTGAAGGAAGCTCGTGAAAATGAACCAAGGGAGAAGAGAGAGGAATCTTATTGGCAAGAATCTCTCGAACACGAAGCAGGCTAATACTCCGTACACGGTTCCCATCACGGTACCTTGGGCTTTAACATTTGCCACTGCTAGTGTTGGTTCTCTGCATGACACGAAGCTTAAGGCCACTGGGAGACCAGCCCATATTCCATTCTCTTTGCTATATATTAGGCCTAATAATACTGCTAGGCCCAAAGAGAGAGAACTTTTAAATGCTGGGATAAGCTTTGGGATTGTTGACGTCATGGACCAATTAGCCCACTGGTTTTTAGACACGGAGGGATTTTCATCTTTCTGTTTTTCTTCAATTGAAGTTGGAGATTTGGCCATTGATTTTTTGTGAAGAAGTTTGACGCAAAATAAGAAGAAAAAGCTGGGCAAGTCTTGGTGGGCTATTGGGATGGTTTGAAGGGATTGGAGAAAGTGTGTTGTGCTTTTTGTGCTAGGTTCAGGAACGGTCGGTGAACATCCATTTATGTCGTGTAGAGCATTTTTTATTGTTAAGCCAACATGATCCTCGAGTCTGGTAAGGTTGTGTTGAAGATCCTTATCAAGAATTGTAACGGGGAATGAATTAATGGTTCTTAAAGCCATTTCCATCCCTCTCAAGGTTGTATCCACCTCTTCTAGCCTCTCTCTCGAGCTCATGTTAAGGGATCTCGAAAAGGGAGGCCTCTCCCATTTCACACCCTCCTGTTAATTAAAGAGAAATAACAATTAGAAAAATTGGAATAATAAATTTTTAATATTACCTTCACTCCTTAATATAGGATTTAGTCCTTAATATAGGATTTAGTCTGTAGTGTAGCGAAGAGAGAAGTGCACCTGGCAATGCTCAATATTACGAAGGAGCTCGGTCCGGCCAGTTGCCAGAGCCTTGGCACGAGACACTGACGCAACAGCAGTAGTCTTGTCCTCTTCACATATTGCCTTGACAAGAAGTTTCAGTCTCTCAATGGTATTCTGAGCCAGCAGCTTGTTGTTCTGGTTCACCTGCCACCAGATAACGATATACAAGTTCATTAACGTCAGAATGTGAATTATGATGTAAGGAATGAAAACGAACCACTTTATGTAGTTTTGCCACACTGTACTCGACAGTTAATAAGGCTGGGGTACAAATTAAAGCACACGTAGCATTTATTCTATGGACTATATATGGAGCTAGCATATATTCTCCAAAGTGGTGATGGTGCGCGCGAATTATGACCATGGTGCTTTTGGCATACACACAAAAATTTGATGGTACGGTGCAGGAAGCTACAGTTCTCTTTTATGCGTCCCAACTTACAGAGTTAGACATTCAATCTTCTAAATATGAAAAAACACTAAAAACAAATAGAAGAAAGCTGATTATTTACCTCACGACAAGCAAGACGTGGGAAGGGTATGAGCAATGCAAGAACACAGGCCAAGACTCCAATGGCGCAACTAGCTGCAAGGCGGAGAGGGTGCATAATAGGATCGGAGTGGACGCCATCAACATAAGCCATGACGTACACGATCACTATCTCACCCAGTGCTATGCGTGTAGCAATCAGATGAGTCCACTCAGCCGGCAGAGCCACCACCACGAATGAGGCCAGTGCCACCGCCAATGAAGTGGTTCCGGTCGTCAGCCGGCTCGGCCCTATAAGCCACAAGCTCAATATAGCCGGACCTATGCTTTGGGCAGTGGCGTAAAGCGCGAGCCAGCAGCCACGTAAGGTGTCACCCAAGACGGCGTCGTTCACGATGAGAATAACGGTGACGTAGGAGAATGCAGGGAAGGTGATCATGCGCTGAACAGAGGAAGGACCGAACAGAGTGATGCAACCGACGATGGTGCAGCCTAAGGCGGTTCGAGACGCCGACGTCAGGCATCGCCGCCATAAAGCTTTGGAACCACCAATGGCAGGCATGCTTAAATCAAGAACAAGAAGCTTAACTAACTAACTAACTAGCCGAACGGTGGTGGGTTTGTTAATGGTTATAGTAGTGTTTTTGGGTTAGGAGTTAAGAGTGCTCAAAATTGGAAGCGAGGTTGGGTTTTATAGGGAAGGTTGAGAAGACAAGTGATAATTGGGACCGCCAGACAGTGCGCGCGCCATTAATGTATTCACAGCAACCAGTGCTGACTAACTTGCTCCGAATATTTTGGCATGTTAAAATAATGATATAATTAAGCTCTCAATTACATCGAAATTCATTTTTTCATACCAGAGAGAAAATTATAGTAAGCAAAAAATGTTTTACATATTGCATATAAAAAAAGAAAGAAGGTTTAATGGTAAGTTAATTTGCTGCCTCCCCAAACTCTTATCTGATGAAGTTTTTTACATCAAAAAAGTTAAAACCATATAACAAATAGTAATACTTTAATTTCTCAGTCCTTATTAGATATGTCTAATCAACAAAACATGATTAATAATATAAATTGCATTTGGTTAACCAGATTCTTAGATTGAGATAATTTTGAAAAGAATATAATTAATACTCTACTTGATAACTTGTAGTAAGAAACATCTTTGTTTTTTCTAATCCATGCCTTATAATTAATAAGAACAAACGAGAGCATTGCTTTTCTTAGAATGGACAGTGAATAAATGGCCATGTTTTGCTTTATTTTGAAGGACATGTGATACATTAAATAGCTTATCTCAGACAGGATATCAAAGCTGTGTGCGTATAATAATATTATCATAGTTCCGCTGCCTTCAACCTACCGTCTGCATAAGACGACCATTTTCTTTTGTCCGAATCTGGACTTCAATTAAGTCGTACTCAAGTTGTAATTTTTTTTATTAATTTTGAAAAAGAAGGATGAGTGGATGACATATATATCCGTGCTTTATTCTATCTTCTCTTCTTATTTCAAGTTTAATAATACTGTTTAGGACAGCCTTGCTATTAAGTCTGACCTAATTAATTGATAGGGTCTGCTCATGGAGAATGAGAGGATTCTACCATTCTTTTTTTTAAGACACTTTCATGATTTTCTTATTTCAAAATTATGGAAGAAGGGAGAGGAGAGGGCTAATTATAATAATATTTTTGCCAGTAATCTTGTCTTTTTTCTATAAAAAAGAAAAATAATTCTGTTACAATTCATGTTTTTTGGTTTACTAATATCAAATCTTTAACCCTAATTACCTTATACAGCGGGTAACTCACGCATTCATTACATTCACAGATCCAGCTCCCGTCCTTTTCTTCAAAAGAAAATGATGGTCCTTTTTTTCATCGGGGCTGTCGGATTAAGATATCAACGATCCAGATTTAATATATTATTAATATTATATTAAATCTGGATCGTTGATATCTTAATCCGACAACCCCGATAAAAAAAAGGACCATTATTTTCTTTTGAAGAAAAGGACGATAGCCAATTCCTTACATTCACATGGGGCTTGAGATGGTGCGATTATTTTTTAATACCTTCAGCTATATACAAAATCTTCCATTTTATATATAGTTAAAAATATGTTAAGCATGATTAAAGAAAAATTACACCGGTTAAAAATAAGTTGTGATTGGATAATTAAACAAATTTCAGATACCTCTTAGCAACAAAATTTACAATGAGACACTCTTCTAGCAGGGCAGAGAAATTATGTGTTTTTATTATCCTTTTTATAAGTTTTTAACGTACTTTTTTTCTTAATTAAACAAATTAAATAAAACATCAATTTCTGCCCTAGCATGCATATATGGAAATGGAGGGGGTGAGTGGTGAGACGTGGGTGAATGGAAGGACCAACCATTGATGACGAATAAAGCAATAATAATAAGTTATGGAGAGAGAATGTGGGATTAAAGTGGGAATTCTCTAGATTTCCACTTACTAATTTCCGTTCAGAATCGTACTGAGCCCTTGAGAATGAGGAAAGGTCAAGTGAGGACAACCCCTTTGCCTTGCTTGCTCAGTGCGCTAATCCCATTTATTTAGTGTGTGTTTGTGTGAACGTTTTGTACAGGAAAAACGTACTTATTACACAAGTCGAAAAAAAACTCCTCTCACATACTTGCCTCGTATATCGTGAATCACGAATTATAAGCATGTTTTGGATAAAAATAAGTCATTCCAAACGCACACTTATAGTCCATCTAGTTCGTTAAAGCAGAGGCCCAACGTCTTCCATATCTCACCCCAATTTTATATTCAAAGCCTTGAAGTAAGTGGCGTGCCCTTAGCTCATTTCATTTTCACTCTGTTTATTCCCACTTGCGATTCGTTCTTGCAAGATTTCTTCCTAAAGGAATGATAATTTATAGTATTCATACATAGTCTTTATATATCATATCCTCTTTACAATTCCTAGAGCTGTCAATTATATAAATACTACTCCCTCTTGCATACAATATAATATAAGATGCTTCTAGAATAATAACTTGATCTAAAATATAAGTCACTTAATTAATATTCATTTTTCAATTTTGTCTATTTAATTGATTTTCATTTCTAATTTACTCACTCATTAAATTTTCAGACACATTTTTCAATAAGGGTAAAAGTGGATTTTTTTTAAAGGTTAAGGTGTAAAAATACACATATGATTTACCTCAAAGTGCACCCAACACCAAATGCTTTTTTTAGGTGCAGAAGTGACTATGTGGTTTCAAAATAGGTGTAAAAATACCCTTTGACCGTTAGTTTGACTTTTTTATCCTGAAAATGATGACGTGTATGATGATATGGATATTGGAGTGATATTCTGGAAAAAAAACTTACTGACTGTTGAAGCTTTGCAATTAATATTGCCCACATTTCACTATTTCAGTATCACTTTCACTGAAGTAGATTCAAATCTGAATGCAAAATGCTTAACTTACTCAGCAGAGCTGCTGCCCTAAAAAACATTCTGATTGCTCAATTTTTTCCAACCCTAGATTCCCAATATTATTAAATAAAAATCATTATAATACACATATTATATTACTATTTTTTATTAAATTATATGATTTATTAGGAAAATTTGATTTTCATTGTCCAGTCAACAAGTTTTTTTTCTAGAATGTCACTCTAGCGTCCATGTTATCATACAAGTTATCACTTTCAGGATAAAAAAGTCAAACTAACGGTCAAACAATCAAACTAATGGTCAAAAGGTAGTTTCGCACCTATTTTAAAACCACACAGTCACTTTTGCACCTAAAAAAAACATTTGGTGTTGGGTGCACTTTGAGAAAAATCACATGCATATTTTTGCACCTTAACCCTTTTTTTAATTTAGAATATGTTTAATAAGTAATTGCCACTTTTTGTTCTTATGAATTAGTTAAAGTACTCTATATTATGGACCAGAGGGACTATTTTCTAAAATATCTTGGTCATTTTTCTTAACTTCCTTATTCTCTCTCCTCATTCTTTATTGCCGATGGGACATCAATAGGGGTAAATTAGGAAATAACTGATAAATATGAAAACTATGTCTTATATTTAATATCAAGATGAACTTATCAAATATATCTTATATTAAGGATTTGAGAGAGTAATTAATAACTACCTCTGGTAGAGCTAAATATTGAGTTTGTTTTAATCCTAAATATAAGATTCAATGCATTTTGTCTTTGAAATTTATCATCTTTTTCAAAATATAAGTATTGATTACATATGTAGGGTAAAAAAGTTTTCATTAATGCTAGTTTCAATAATGCATATGACTGGAGAAATTATTTTAAGTAAAACAGTATATAATGGTTATGAATAATTAATCTAACTAATTTTCTCAATATTATATTATTTAGCTATTATATAAAAAAAAAACCAGGAATACATGGTGACAAAAGACTATAGGAAGTGTCTCTATTGATTCCCTTTTTCATTTATTTTTTATTGAGTATATTTATCATTAGATCAATTTTTAATGGTTGAGATTTAATAATATGTAAATAATATCATTATAATAAAAATCTACCATGATAAATTTCAATCATTAAAAATTGATATAATGATAGATACATTTAATAAAGATGTAAATTGATCTAATGGTAGAGGGGGAGGCTGACGTTGACGATAATTTATTTAGTTCGAGAAAGGTTTATAGAGTTGAATAAAGTACAAGACAAGTTCTTTCTGTAACCGTACTACATGGTGGAATCCTATGAAAGGATGCGGTGAAGTTTGTCACCTGCCTCAAAAAGCACTTCTCAACAACCTAGTGCGTTCACGTCTTTACAGTTTATACATTGCCCTCTCTACTTTCTGTTTTTTATTTCCTTCGTGAAAAATCTAGGTCGTCCTTTTTTTGATTTTTTTTGGTAGAGAGGTGGTCCTTTTATGCATCCAATAGGATAAAGAGTGTATATATATATATATATATAAAGCTAAGAAATCACCAATCCCCCCAGCTGTAATATTTATTATATTTTATTGTATTTTCATATATCTATATATATAATACTTATTTCAATCCTAGAAATATAAGAGCTATATAGTTGATAAGTTGGTTATAAATTATTAACATAACTAATTTTTTTAGTCTTTATAAATTAATTATATATCTCTTATGTGTAAGGAATTTTTGGTTGCCTTCTCTTTTCAATAGTTTCATTGGGACATGGTAACGCTCCGTAATAGCTTACAGCCTACAGAGTTGAAATTCAGGATAAACGTAAAACTGATTAGATAATATTATTCTGCGTATATTGAGATAATTTTTTCAATTCTATGATATGAAACTCTCCGAGAAAAAATATCTGGTTTTTGGATATGGTTTCTATATTTGGAATTGCTTCAACTCTATAACCTAAGGGAGAAGAGGAAGAGACATGATGAACACGTACGTTCCTTACAGTCTCAACACGCTCAAGATATTATCTAATAAATCGACTGTTTAGGCATACAAAATACTATTAACAAAGATCTAAGGTCGATCAGTGGCAGACCTGTATGGATTTGGGAGTGGACAAATGCCCCCAGCATTGCAAGAATTGAATATTTGCCTTGCCCCCACTGAGCTTATAAGTAATTTTGAATCCCTTGACCCATTTCTTTTTTTTTTGCAATTTTTACAATTTATATAATTGAGGTCCTCACTAGCCCATAATCCTGTGTCCACCAGCGTTAGCTTAAGAGTCCATACAAATGGTGCAGGGGAAGCATCTTTTTTCCTTTACAAAAAAGTTTATTTAGACGGAGCATGCGCTAATAACTTAAAGTTATACTCGAAATTGAACTCGCGACTTCCCATTTTAGAGAAGAGATTTCATGTCAGATGTCCCTAGGCTACATGACCATTAGTAAAGAGAAGTTATTCTAAAATGATCAATCATGTGTTTATGATTGTTGGTATGGATATATTGTACGTGGCCTACAACCTATTCGTTCACTGCGTCTGACGTTTCCCATGTCGCACGCGCACAAACTGATTTTCAATGGCAACCTGAAGTGCATGCTGACCTATGCAGGTGGCTTTGATATGCCAACACTCATCAATTACATGGCTTTATGAGATTACACCAAATCTCCCCGTACAAAATACCACGGTTTAGTCATTTTTATTTTTCAGTAAAAGGGAAAATTTCATCAATGAAAATGAACTATGTATTCACAGAGACTACTGATAACATAACCTGACTTTACAATAGAGAATTGAACCTAGAGTAACTATTAAGAGTATGAATGACTATGGACTTTATCTGAGCCACTATTCCATCTGCTGTGAAGGATTCATCGTTGAAGATTCTTCTATTCCTTACTTCCCATGGTTTCCAGCAAGTAATGCAAACACGAACTTTCCAGGATGTATCTAACCTTGGGTTTCTAATAATCGATTCTATCCAACTTCCAAGGTGTAATCTGAAAAAAGCCGTGCACATGTTAGTTGGAAATATCTTTCTCCAAACCGTTGCAGCTAGTGAGCATCCTTTGAAGACATGGTTAATGTTCTCTTCAAATCCTTTGCATAGTGTGCAGCTGTTATCATCAGACATGCCTCTTCTGTGTCGTTCAACATTGGTGAGGAGTTTGCCTTTGAGTAATACTCAACAGAACGTTCTAACTCGCTGAGCCATTGGGAGCTTCCATAGCCGAGTCCATATAGCTTCAGATGTATCCCAGTTCAAGGATTCCAGGAGACAATAAGCTGACTCAGTAGTAAATGTTCCTGCCTCTGTTAAGTTCCAGAAGCAGATGAGCGCCTTCGGTGCTGGTTCCACAGTGATAGATGATATTGCGGCTATTATACCACGGTTTAGTTATTTGTTAGCTTGTCCGTTATTTGAAAGTTCTAAATTTTCTTTTTTGCACCCAGTAAAAGAATACCAGTTTTCTGATATGGCTTCAGCTGATCTATCTAGCTCCATGTCTCAAAGCCCCCTTTTCCCTGTTTACGAAAGGATTCGTTAACACTCTTGGTTGTTGAAGTATACAATTGTTAAAGCAACGGACAACCATTCAACCAATGATAAAATATACTACTAGTATGTACGTAATGCACTACTACACTTTTCTTTATAATTGAGACCGTGCAGAAGAACTTGTTAGGTAAAGAAACTCCAGTTGAGATTTGGATGTTTTTCATTTATTTTGTTTATAAGGAAGCGAGAATGTGTCAACAATTTTGACCAAGTCCTCAAACTCCCCCCACTGGCACGAGGTGGTTGATGACAACAGAGCAGGTCTGAGTTCCGTAAGACATGTAACCTAGTTCAAGGTTTCTCTTCGCAAGTTATATCCATATGTTCATACATATATATATATTTATATATATATATATTAAAAATAAAAATTTCTCATCATAGTATACCAGTTGGTTACGTTCCCTTGCTTGAGACGTCAAGAAAAAGGCTCTACCCTAACGTGGTTAAAGTGGAATTTCGCGAATAGCAAGGTTTGCAAGGTAATTAAAGAAGTACTAAAAGAGCAGACAGGACAATCTCTCGAGACCACACTATCCTTTGTTACCGCGCGGTGAGGCCATCCCCACTATACCACTTGCTGGAAAGAAAATAAGATTACAAGTGAGGAAAATATACAGTTTTTTAATCGCCACACCACAGTTTGAGATGAAAAACGGGAAGATGGTGGCAAGTCACAGAATCACAATGTCCAGCAAAAGACAAAACTTGGTGGCCCCTAAACTCAATTTAAGAATAAGGTTATGGAAATGAACAAAGTAATCTTGCAATAAACTAGTCACCCCAAACACCAGCTAAAACACTTTCAATACATTTGTTTTTTTTTCCCAAGTCATGACAAGTGGCCGTGTAGAGAAAAAAACAAAACGGAACTGAAGAAAGATGTGTGTTGACAACTTCCAATGGCATTCTACACGGATCAACCGCAGTAACAGGTGAACCAATCCATTACACATAGTCATATGTCCTCCAGTTTGTTCACAATAGGCAGGATCAGACGCCAGTAATGAATCACAACATTTCCTGTGATTTCCTCACACAGCGGCTAACCTTCTTCTTGAAATCGTCTCTCCTGTCTCTCCACTCCTTCTGCAACAATAAAATGCAATATAGGTCTCAGAGCAACCACAAAAGAACATTTTGGCACTCGAGATTAAAGCAACAAGCAATTACAATGTCATATATTAGCATATATATCACATCCTTTTAGGCAAGATATTGAGAGAGCCAACCACATCATAAGAAAGTAGAAGTACACATTTTTTGAAGTGGAATTACCATCTGATAAATTTTTCCAAGTGGATTTGATATTTCATCAGACTGTCCCAGACATGGCACATAAACATATGCATGGCGTGTCATAAAATCAGATCAGCATAGCACTAAGCTTCACTAAGAGCAGGACAAGTTAGGTGATGGATATCCTGGCATTGTTACCTGTGGCTAGTGCAATTTATGCATTAAGAAAGGACATGGCATTCATTGCATGTGACTCGCAGAATATGTCCATAATAATTAAATTGGGATGTTTGTTTCTCATATATTCTGAGAGCTCTCAATCGCTTGGCAGATATTATGTCTAAGTTAGGATCTAGTCTTTGTCCTAATGTCGTGTATTTAGAGGACAAGCCTGAGTGTATTAGCCCCTCTGTTGATAGCTTTGTACGTGTACCTGGGACCTGTGTCTCCCTCATGTTGACAAAATGAATCTTGGACCACCCCCCCGGGGCACCCTGTGCAAAGTTTTTCCAAGCGTTTGGAACCGACTATGGTGTTGGCATACTTCTGAGGACTCATTGTAAATAAAAACTTGCTTATGAATTAAGTGCCTGGGCTTGAAGAAATAACTACGAAATAAATTGAACATACACAACCAAACCTATCCGGGCGCTAGAATTGTCAAGTCCATAAGATAGCAATAGGCAATCCACTTTATTGCTAAGCTGCAAAAACTTTGCAGCTTCACAGAAAAAATTTTAGTTTGTTCATGTCCCTCTAGGGTACATAGAGAACAAAACAACGTAAAATATATCTAGGCTGCAAAACGTGGCAGTAGAAAGTCGCTGAAACACAACCATGTAAGAACAAAATACAAAACAAAAATATGGAAAAAACTTACAGCAGCTTCAACATTAGCCGGAGATTCATCATTAGGACTGGAAAGCATAGAAATGATACTCAAAACTATACTCTCCACCTGCAAGATAATATGCACAATATTACCAGTTAACTTTTGTTTGGCAAAAAAGGACAAGGTTGTAAATAGCTCTACAAGCAACATGTACTAGAGAATCAACACTAGAAGTGGATATGAAGAGGCATACCATTTCCACAGATATCCAGCAAAGTTAGCAAATAGCAAATCAACCTCGAAATTTAACACTCCCAATTAGTTTTGAGGCATTAAACTTTTATAGTCTACATTAGCATTTTAGCTAATCTATTAAGTAAATAGTGCGGAAAAGATCACACTTCAACCTTGGAATTTTATCTTAAAGGTCTTTTTTCTTTTCTTTTTTTGGGGTAGAAGTCTTAAACAATCACAAATCACAAAATATACAGGTGTGTGTAACTCATACAAGTCATGTGACGTTCAGTATGAATATACTTAAGAGACTAGCTACGAAGAAAAGTGCAAAAATTTCCAGCCAGATGAGTGATGACAAATGCAGCTCATAATATCTATTCTACTAATAGTGCCATACATACTTCTCTAAAGAGCTCCAACCTGACATGACCTACCATCAGATGTGATGCTAATCATATAGGAAAACTTTCATGCAAACTTCTTCTATATTATAATAAAATACAAGGCACAAAGTTTTGAATGTTAAAATACAGCACCACATTAACCGGTACTATAGTACTTCCATGCACTATCTCCAATGATCAAGTGTTTTTGGGTAATTAATTTAAAGCACTGGAATCTTCTGTCACTTGGGATTGGCATATCAAGTAAAGGAAATATGCATATTAACAATAGGCTCACAACTCTCTAACTTGGCATCATATGCAATGCTAGTACTGCATGAGAACATTGGCAAGCAAACCTCATCCACACATCATATCTGATTTGCATGACAAACCAGACAATTGATACCAGTAAAATAATTACAACATATAGTGAGTTTCTAGTACATATCCAGAAATTACATTGTTGAAGCTTAGTTATTTTACAAGAGCATACATACGTTCAACTGTAGTTATGCTGGTCTCAAATCTACTACCTAGTGCCAGTTTGATTTAGTCAGCAAAAACAAAGCTAGGCCACAAGATTAATAATGAAAGGAAAATTCTCATTCCTTTTTTTAGGTTTTATATTATCACTTACTGTATGAACAGGTGTCCAGCGCTCACTCGCAAGTTCATATCCATTTGGATCCTCACCAGGAGGATGAAGAATTGATATGCAAACCCGTCCATCAGGATATACTACAAATGGAACAGCAATATAAGTTAATTATGTGTCGTTTAAACCAGACCAGGAGAATTGAGTCCCCCCAAAAAAATCTCAAAAACCAACCATTTGGATGCCATATCTCTGAAGTGAATTTCACTGTGGGAGGGCTGTTCGGGTAATTTGATGGAAAACTCATTATAGCATTGAAGAACCCCCCCTCACTGTAAAACAATGAAGCAGGAGTCAGCAACTTTTAAATGACAAAAGGAAAATGGAAGGTGCACAAATAACAATCAGCAGAACTCAACCAACAAGAGGCAAGCGGAGTGATGAATTAGAAGCATTTTCTAAGATTCACGACGAAAAGATAAAACATACACATTAAGACAATCTGATGGATGCAAATGAATCTAAATATCAATCTTGAGAGTTTGAAAGATAGCAAGCAGTTTGATGAACTGTAACCCTTTTGCAACACAGGAGATAAATATCAATCTTGAGAGTTCGAAAGATAGCGCGCAGTTTGATGAAGTGTAACCCTTTTGCAACACATGAGATACAGTTAAGCAATTTCGTCTAAATTACTTTCATCACGTTTCCCCTTATCATTCTCGAAAATTATCCCTTTCCTCTAATCATCAATTAAGGGCCAATACGATATTGAAACTCCGGTACTCCAACCGCTACCCCCGGCCCTTTTGGCTCTTCCCTACAACCTCTTAAATTAAAACGACCAGCAAGAACAAGGGATTCGTCAATTACTCTCTTGATGAAGCCATGATGACAAGGGTACACAAGAAGGAATCTTGCAAATTTTAAAGCCATAAAGAATCCCCAAGACTAAAGCACTACAACCCAATCTTGAAAGTATTATCTTTCGGAACCAATAAAAAATTGTGACTGGATATACAAGGGAAATATAAAACTCCAATTCACGATAGAAAATCATATTTATTTTAGTTAGGAGACGAAAGAAAAATGTAACGAGCGCTTACTAAAGAGTATCGGGAGGTCCAATTATCGTGACACTCCATTCGAATATGTTGTTTTCATCTAATAAACCAGCGGAGAAGCCGTCGACTGGGTTTTTGCAAAGATCTGAAACCAGCAGAAGTTGAATTAGAACACCGCGGAAAATCCACGCGAAACCCTTCGCGCCAATCGACAGATTAATAATAGGAGCACACAAGCAAAGACAGGAATTCTGTCATCGCTAACCTTTTAGCTGCTTTTGAAGGAGAAGGCTAGCTTGCGATGCCATCAACCGACGGAGGTAGATAGAAATAGCTCCAACGAGAGGGAATAGAGAGGGAGCTCCTAGATTGTGAAGAAACTGGGAAATTCGAAAGTCGACACTTGGATTATTTATAGATAGAGAGATGCTTCCTCAATGCGGGATCTTCCGTCCCTGTTGCCTATGCGCCCGGGTGGTGCAATTGGGAGCTTCGATCCTATGCGTAAACAGCTGTTTTGATTGACGTCACTTTCTATTTTTCTCACCGTTTAATATTTCAGCAATTAGATTAATCTTTAATACTAAAAATTTAATAATAAATTTTATAATTATTTAAAATTATAATAACATTTTTATATTTATCATTAAATCTCAATTATTAAAAATTAATTTAATGATTAAAATATTAAATAAAAAATAAACGAAAAAAAAGGTCCATAGAAACACAGTTCTCCCAATCCTATGCGGCCTCCTTGTTGTCTGTATTCTATAACGCCTAAACAAAGGCTGCCACGTAAGGAGTTGCTGAGATTGTAGACGCCGAAAATAGATTCGACTGCGCTCTCGAGTATCTTTATCGTGTATGTTTAGGAATATTTATTTTTTGGATATAAATGTTTATTATATAAGTTGAGATAAAATTTCTCTCACATACTTACCTCATATACCGTGAATCACGATTTATAAGTACTTATTAGGCATGTTTGGGATCACGATTTCTTAAAAAATAAGTCCTTATTACGCAAGCCGAGATAAAACTCCTCTCACATACTTACCTCGTATACTGTGAATCACGATTTATAAGCACTTATTGCCCAAAAATAAGCTATTCCAAACAAGCACATTATCAAAAATTAAGTTATTCCAAACGAGTCCATGCCTATAAACCACCGTTTGATTTAATCCTGTGGAGTATCCTCTCAGGGCAATTTTTATCTCATTAATTAATCATTATTGTTGCATTGTCTGGTTTCTCATCACGATTAAATTACCTATCGTGTGTTTTACAAAAAAAAAAAGAGGAAGGAAAGAAAGAAAATTCACCGGTCGTGGTTTTTATAGAAAGTTTTCCTTTTCTGACCGGGATGGAAATTTACTTTAGTTAGTTGTAGGAGTATCGAAAAAAAGAAAAGGACTTTACTTTAGTGGGAAAAAATGGGTGAGGGGTGCTCTTCATTTACTTTTCATTAAGTGTATCTATCATTAGATCAACGTTTAATGGTTGAGATTTATGATGAAAGATTTTTATTATAATAATATTCTATACATATTATTAAATCTCAATCCTTAAAAGGTAATTTAATAATAGATATACTTAATAAAAAATAAATAAATAAGAAAATCAATAAAGAAACCCTCTCTAAAAAGAACACCTTACTGAACCTTATTAATTTAGTAGACTACAACCTCATTTTGTTTTGGTACACGAGACTACAATTTCATTTGTTTATTCATTGATGCATTTTTAAATTCAATCCTTCAAAATTTGTTTGATTAATCTGGTAATTCACACATGGAATGTTTTAAAATATTGTTTTCCTCAAATTATCTCTTCAAATTTTTATTTATTTTGCTTCTGATGTCTCCTACTCTCCTATGGAATCTTCCTTTTTTACTTCCCCGGGGCGGCGCCAGCTTCGAGCATCTCTCGGTTAAGTACATTTTATATCAATAAATGCACCCTATTTTTTCGATAGAAGTTAAATTAAATATATCCTTTATTTATCATTGGTTATTGTTTTCTAATCTGCGTGTGTTTTGAAGTGGATTGCAATAGATAACAACCAAAACAAAAATTATACTCCTACTGGCTAGTATGCCCATTGAAAGATTTTAAGAGTCATGTTTATTTTTTTATTTTTTGGTAATATTTAAGAGTCATGTTTAGATGGTGCCATAAGGAAAAACAGGCGTCTCTGGTGATAAGGACAAGGAAGAGAAAATAACAGAAAAATATCATTTAAATTATAAAGATCTCAAAATGTCTAATAAACTAGCAAAATAAAATAAAATAAAAACAAGTAAGTGATCTAGTAATAATATGGGAGTTTAAAGTTTGGGTGTTGACAACTTAAACATATGCAATAATAATTTAAGATAGCAATTAACGACTTGAACATACATAATAAAAATACGGGGACCTTAAGTTGTTTCTGTATCCATATTATCATTGAAATGTTATTTTTTAATCACTTTTTTTTTAAAAAAAATACTAATGCCATTGAAAAGAGAAGGCTACCAGACAAAAGACATTTGGTTTGATTAAAGGAGGCGTGAAAAGGAAGGATTGCAACAAACAGAAAATCTTAGCCAATGAGTAGAGAAATTACTTTCTGTCATGAACATTGTATTGTAGGCCAAGAAACTTTGATGCCATGATTGATGCACTTGATTCTTTCAATCCCTAATTGAGAATGCTGATTTTAAAAAAAATCAGTCATGCGACCATAAGTAAGCTATACACTTAGATTAATATTAAAAAATAGATTAATATAACGCAGACACCCGGGTTTATTAAAATGATACACTCCATCCGTTTTTAAATATAAGATTAATTTAGGTGTTTACCATTTATTTTGATTATAAACATAGAACATTAATATGTCTCTCTCATTTAACATTTTTTCCTTAATTTTTCCTAATTAGTTTTATGGTTTTTCTGATTATATTTGTTTCTTATATTTAATATCCTGATTAGAAGAAATATTTTTGAGAAAAGTACCACGCAGTTTTTCACACAACAACAACAACAATAATAATTAATTTAACAATTTATTTTTATTTAATTGATTGACTAAATCTTACTCCCTCCGGTCCTTTTTATAAGCAATTTTTATTCTTATTGAGTAAAACGAATTAACGGTTAAAATCAATTAAAAATAATAAATGTGTCAAAAAATATCATGTTTCTTCTAAATATGCCCCTATTTATAAAAATAGCATATGGGAAAGAATGAGTAACAAATATGAGAGAACATGAATATAAAATAGGGAGAATCACTCATAGGTCTCAAGGAAGAAAGATATTATCAGAAAGGTCCCTAGTTACAACTTCAAAGCGTGTATTAACAACCTGTTGAGTGTGTTTTACAACCTCGAGGGACCTTTCTGATAATATCTTTCTTCCTTGGGACCTAGGAGTGATTTTCCCTATAAAATATGGAAGAGAATGTATAATAAATGAGTAAATGAAAGAAGATTAGTTGTGAACGGGGATAATTAATATAAAAATACGTATTTAATAAAGATAAAAAAGAAAAAAATAGCTTAAATTTTGAGAAACAAAAAGAAAATTGTTTATAAATATGACAAATCCTAAAAGAAAAAAAAAATACTTATAAAAATATCGGAGAAGGGAGTATATTAGATGGAGTAATGTTTTGTGAAGCCCGCACCGCGGCGCAAGTAGGCTATACTGATGAGCAAAAGATCAAAACAACATTGAATGGTAGGCAAGGCAGCTATGGTGATATTCAAAACACCAATTATTTCATCTGGAAATTATAATCTGGAACGTAGACTTCGAAATTTGAATAGACATTGAGTGTAAACTTGTGATGTAAGCGCTGGCAAGGTATCCCCTATTTTTTATAGGGGATTTTAATCGTATTTATTAAAGCCTAGTGTTATATAAATTTGCACTTTAACAAACAATCGTGTGGATGATATGTGGAGCTCAGTGATGGCAAAAAAAAAAAAAGATATGTGGAGTTCAGCATATTTAATCAATTAACAATTAAAATTAATTGGGATAACGGTCAGGACAAAATTACTCTTTTTTTAATATTTTTGGGATAAAATTGCTTTAAAAAAAACTTCCGAAGTAAAATTCACCCTCAACCCTATTTAGGAAAAAAAGGTTTGGAAACAAAAGAAGGAAACAAGAAACTTCTACACGTCTCCATTAATTCAACAGCAATACGGTGGAGAGGGCGGTGCCCTGATCATGAGGTCATTTTAATAAATATTGGCACCACTACAACGAGCACTTGTGACATGGAACCAATCAAAAATTTGAAGTTCAGACAACTAGGCCAAGTGCCATTTGAAATGAGAAGGTTAAGTTTTTAGAGAGAAGACATCAAATTCATTACTGCACTTGGTTTACATTCTTTTTTTTTAGCCAATATCAAAGGTAATATGATGTTCTTACGTTACTCTCCACTCTATTCACTTCAATCAATGTGTATTTTTAGCTAGGTGGATTTGATTAAATTTAACATAAAACTAGTAGTTTGATTATAACTCAAAGTATAGAATTTAAATATCACCACCTGTGTGAGAATCTTCTTAGGAGATAATTTTCAAGTATGTTTGTGAGTACTTTTTAAACTTGGAGGTATATTTACTTAGCCTTATGAACCCGGAGACTCAAATCACATTTTATATTTATATATATATATATTTATATATATATATATATATATATATATATATGTATTTGAGTAAAAGTAGACCTTGAGTTTCAAATATTGTTGGGGTATTGGAAATAAAACCATGTTTGGGAGCCTTAAGGCACCTGGTATGATTATGTTAATGGTTTAAGCGCAACTTTTCCTGTGAATGGACCTTGACCAGTTAAACATAAAATCTCGAATTTGAGTATGTATGAATGTTACAAAAATTATGTTTGAAGGAGTTATCCTCAACTCAGCTTGACAATGTTCAAATAGACTTAAGTTAGGTAATCATGACAAAAGAAATAACCACTTTTTTTTTCCCCCAGAGGACGCATGTCTTAGAAAACTATACAAGTGAGCTAAAACAATGTGAGTGGCAGTTCTGTCAGGTGCTACGTGATGATCATTTAGGAATTTGCATTGCTTCTCCTCCGATGAGGAAGAAGTGTTGACATGGTAAAATAAGGAAATAGTAACGATCAAAGATCAAGAAACAAATTCACCAATTAAGAAAGCGACGAGCTCATTCAACAATATCACAATAAACTCTGTTAGAGTATAGGACACTAATGAACCCATGTGTAGATCCAAATCTGATTGGGTTCCAGCCCAGAATCTCATGTGAACTCACTCCTTACTGAGAACTCGCTCGAGCAGCTTTGGCCATAAAAAAACACCTTTCATCCTCTCCATATATAAAAATCTCATAGGGTGATGTTCAGGTAATTAAACTCCTACTTGCTCTGATCTGATGTAGTCCCAATGACCCCAGTCATTGATTAATTCACCCACCTTTGACCAAGTAAATGCAGAATGTTCCCTCAATTTTAGATATTTTGAACTTTGTCAATCTTGCACTCTGTAACATAATTGGATCGAGCTCGGAATGCTTGTCTGGGCCCTGTGAAACTCACGGACAAAGTGTTCTTATAGGTTAGGTTTAGGACTTCAACTATGAGATAATTTGCGCCGGCCTATTTAACAACTAAACTATCTAGTGCATTTTGAATATTTGAATGATGTGTGGTATAGCTGTGAAAGGTCTGATTAGATCACTCTGGGCTTTAAGTTTTAGTCCCAGACAAAATACTTGTATTAGGAGGGAGAAGCCATGAACTCCAAACCGAATACCAGATGATAATATTAAAAAAAATTTAAAAGTAAAAATATTAATCAAATCAATCTACCCCATCCAATCCATACTATTTGACACTTCAACTAATTTATTAGAATTAGGAAATAATCGTTAACTCATTAAATATGTTATAAAATGAAAATTTCTTCTAACTTTTCTCATATTAAATGAAGTTTCAAATGAGAGGCAACATACAAAAGTCACATTTAAGTATTAACTATATGAATAAAATTGATAAATAAGTATTATTATTTTTTAAATAACTTAAATTATGGATCAAAACATGCTTTTAAAAGTTACTTATAGGATTATGAAACAGAAAAAGTGCCTAAACTTAAGCGAAAATGAATGGCAAGGAATGAAGAAACATGCTTTTGCTGTTCGTATTTATCATAACGTGATCTCCAAGACCAGAGGGGCCAAGGCGTACAAAGCATTTCGTTCCTTTCTCGCTTTTCATCTCCTCCATGTTTAGAGCATGATTGGTTCAATCTATTATATGACTATAATGATAATTATAATTGTATTATTAAGAGAATAATATTTGGTTACTCTTTAATATGGTGATAAAGTTTACCCTGGTAATGATGATTACTAAAAAATTGGTAATCCATATACATACCTCCTCCCTCTATGAATTCTCATTACTATCCAATTGCATGGTTAAAAAAATTTAATTTATCCTCTAGTTCAATATGTCTTGGTTTCATTTATCTCATTTCACTTGTCACAACCACCACCCCAACTATCTCCTCCACGGCCTCCATCGACCGCCCCCGCCTCCCCCACCACCCCCTCGACCCGCCGCCGCCTCCTCCTCCTCTTCCACCGTTGCAGACTCCAACCACCGCCATCTCCTCCTCATCCACTGTCGTAGCCTCCACCAGCCGCAGCTGCCATCACCCTCACTATGGCCTCCACCACTACTCTTCCACCGTCCCTGCCACCCCCACCATTATTGTAGCCACTACCTCTTCCCCCCCCCAGCCGCCACTACCTCCACTCGCCGCCGCCGCCGCCTCCACCATCCCTATTGTTGCCTCCACCTTCCCCGCCATCCCCACCGTTACTGTTGCCACTACCTCTTCCTCCTCCGTCGTCGTTGCCATCACCGCCACGACCTCCTCCTCCTCTGCCAAATCCTATTGTCGCCACCTTTACCATTGCCGCCTCTCGCCACTAGTACCTTCTTCTCCACCGTCATATTAAGGGTAAAATAGATTTTATGTGATATATTAATTTTAAATAATTGTTAAAATAATAGCTCATTGCACCTTACTTAAAAATCAAACCAAACACTAGTCCTGTAATTAATATTACATTGCATTACCATTACATCACATTACACTACATTAAAGGGTGTAATGGATTCGAACCAAACGGACCCTTAGTGTGTATTTGGATACTTGGAAAAAAAAATGTTTCTTGGGTCAAACCATGGTTTTGTGAAAAAAATCTCAAACACTCCATTTTTGTGATAACCCCTTTTGGAACCAAAACCATTGTTTTAGCATAATTTATTTTTTTCCTATTTCATGATGTGGGCCCCACACCATTCTCTTCCTCATCTTTTTTTTTTTTGAATTTCGATATATTTTCTCTTCTGTTTTCTTTTTTTTTTAGAATTTTAAAATTTTAATACTCCCTCATATCATAAATATAAAACATATTTATCTAATTTGAGTATATTAGAAAAATTAGTTAAGTTAATTAATATTACATATAGATAAATTTATTTTATTTTTGTATTAATTATGAAATTTAATGTTAAATAGTGGGTTAAAATACATCATTGTTAATACCGTTAGGGGTTTTCTTCTTTTATAATTTAACGTTGTTAGGTCAAATTTAACGGCTTTGTTAAATTACATCCTTTTTAATTGTTCATTGTTATTTTTGCAGCTTCCATAACTTATTTGTATCGGATGCCCCTCAGAAATAACTTAGCTGTTAAATTTGGACCTTAACCCTTAAATAATACATAAAATGTAATATTATTCTTTACATATAATTATCACAAAAGTCAATATCTTTTTTAGTAATTTGACCATGAAAAAAAACTAATCTGATCACAATATTCAAACACTCTCATTTTATCAAAATCATTTTTTCCTCATAATTTATTCTACTCATAATATATTCTTTAAAAGTTATTCTCTACTTTTTTTCAAGAATCTATTCTCCAAAAGCTAATCAAAACGCACTTAATGCTACTATGGTTTGTTTTGAGATAATCCCTAATCAGAGATTCGCAATTTCGAGATAAGAGCCAACGAAGCTGACTGGGTTTTGTTCGGATATATCTGAAAAGGCTTAACACTTGTTTGGATAAAAAAAAAGTTCTTGAAAAGAGTACCAGTCATTTACTTTCCCCCACAACAAAGCCTGATTAATTTCCGATTTCTGCAACTTGCAACATAATTATACATTGCCAACTTTATTTTCACTGACAACTTCATCAAGAAAATAATGAAAATAAAAGCCACTAGTACTGCATAGCACAGCTTTTTCCGTCCTCGTCAATCAAGGTTTGAAAAGAACAAGAAAAAAAGGTAACAAAGGGGATGCAAGCACGTGACATGCACAAAAACCCACATAATCACTAATCAGAGATTCGCAATTTATCTCAAAAGGCTTAACACTTGTTTGGATCTAGTTTGGAGCCAAAAATATTATATTTATTTATATACTAACCTCCGTTTTTATTTATAAATAATTTTTTTTAATTATTAAAAACGAATTAGTAATCAAACAATTTTTTTTAATTGTTAAAAATGAATTAGTAATTAAAAATAATAAGTGTGTCAAAAATATCATATTATTTTTATATATACCCCTATTCATGAAAAGAATTTAGAATCATTATTGGTTTAATATAACTTTTGGTCCCTGAAGTTTGATTCAATTTTGGTTTTGGTCTCTGAAGTTTCACTCGATTTTGGTTTTGGTCTCTGAAGTTTGAAATCAGTGATTTTGGTCCCTGAAGTTTCACCCTATTTTGGTTTTGGTCCTTTAAGTTTGAAAATGACTTGGTTTTTTTTCCGGGTCGGGTTGGGTTTTTTAATTGGGTCGCCAAGTCTTTTTCAAATTTGAGGGATCAAAACCAAAATTCTTTTTTAATTGTTAAAAATGAATTAGTAATTAAAAATAATAAGTGTGTCAAAAATATCATATTATTTTTATATATACCCCTATTCATGAAAAGAATTTAGAATCATTATTGGTTTAATATAACTTTTGGTCCCTGAAGTTTGATTCAATTTTGGTTTTGGTCTCTGAAGTTTCACTCGATTTTGGTTTTGGTCTCTGAAGTTTGAAATCAGTGATTTTGGTCCCTGAAGTTTCACCCTATTTTGGTTTTGGTCCTTTAAGTTTGAAAATGACTTGGTTTTTTTTCCGGGTCGGGTTGGGTTTTTTAATTGGGTCGCCAAGTCTTTTTCAAATTTGAGGGATCAAAACCAAAATCGGGTGAAACTTCAGGGACCAAAACCATCGATTTCAAACTTCAGGGACCAAAACCAAAATCGGGTGAAATTTCAGGACCAAAATCACATATTTCAAACTTCAGGGACCAAAACCAAAATTGGATCAAACTTCAGGGACCAAAAATTATATTAACCCATAATAAATACTCACTTAATACTCTGTTGAAAAATGACCACCTTCAAACCATTTACAAATCTTGCCATCAATATATTAAAATAAGCGAACTTTGAGCGTGTTTTGGGCGGTTGAAACCCCAAACGCTAAATTGAACTTATAAGCTCAATACACAATTTGAAACAAGAAACTTGAGTGTTTGTTTGTTTTTTTTTTTTTTTTTTTGCCATCTTTAAGTGTTTGTTTCTCAAAATAAATAATCGAACTTAATTCTATTTTTAATAATTTTTATCATAAACTCTATTTTTTAGCTTTTATTGATTTAACTTTTGGGGAGAGTGAAAATGGTTAAAATATTTTTTCAGTTGTGTTTAGTATACTATCAGACTTATTACAATTTTATCCTTAATGTACTTTTTTTTGCTACAAAAATTAATATCAACTATTATTTGGTGTTTTTAACCCTGATTATAATTTTATCTTTAATGTATTTTTTCAGTTCCAAAAATTATTTTAAACTATTTTTTTGGTGCTTTTAACCTTTTAAAATATTTTTTCACCCACTTTCTCTTACTATTAGCATAAAAATCACTTGTACATAAATCAATCCAAACAAGTTTTACTTTTATAAAAGTCATTTATACAATCGTTGTTCCAAACATAAATCACATTACACAATCGGACTTTCACCAAAAATAAAATTAACAAATGTTAAATTGAGAAACTCCATTTTTCCTATCGCTGTTCCAAACATACTCTTTAACTGCAAATAGAATTAAAATTCATAAACTCTAAATTAAATTTCATGTCCTCCCTTAATCCTTTCCCTGTGGGTCCATGGCATACCGCACACTCTGCCAACCCCACCTCTATTATCAGTCTATCCTGCAGCTGCAGGTACCCCTACAGATATTCCCGCCTTTTTCCCCTTCTTAATTTCTTCCTTATCTGTCCACATCATTCGAGGGACTGAGGGAGTCATAATTTCACTCATATTAATTAATCAATAATTAATTTTTACATCCATCATTCGCATGGATGACTCATCACATCAATGTTAATTAAAATCGCCTCCTAATGCAAAATTCCTTAGCCGAGAGTTAATCTGAGAACAAAACACAAAAACACAGTAACAGGACCACAAAGGACTTGAACGCAGCTGTTCAAAGACAGGGATTACATTCATTAGAGCATGAATTAAGTTTAACCCAAGATTACAAACACGCTTACATTTCTTATTCAAACGAACCCAGATGATGAGGATGTTACCAGTACAACCATGTTCACACTCTAATGGCAGAATATGACCTTGAGCTCCCTTGGGGAAGAACACTCGTGCGTTAGAGAAGGGGTGTCATGAGCATAAGTGAAGGTCGCAGGACACGCATGCTTGAAGAAATCTGAGTAGAGCGAAGGCTTACACGTTTGTGGGCTATTGAAATGGTTCCTGCAGCACAGCTCGTCCGTCCTAAAAGCCTCGCACCCACTCTTACACGCCATCACCGGACCGTGACCCTGCGGTACACGGTGCTGCAACGCCGGAGGACACGTGGCAAGCAGATCCACACGACAACCCACCACCGGACACACGCCTTTACCCTCGTGTGGGGTCACCGTCATGGGGATGTTGAAGCCGTCCACAAGGCTCACGCCGTAGGAGGAGTAGTCGTTCGCGCCATGGTGGACGCTAAACTGAGCCAGAGACGCCGGAGTTGCGCCGCCTGCGCCGTTGCACTCCACGCGACCACCGCAGTCTCCGGTGGCGCAGAAGAATTGGTTACCGGAGTAGCCACAGCCTGTTCTGGCCCAGACCCGACCCGACCAGTGTTGGTCCGGTAGGGGAATGGAGATGTGAGTGAGGGAATAGAGAACAAAACCGCCGCGAGCGAGGACGGGGTGACCGGCGTTGGGTTGGATGGCGGGCCAGACGGTGAACTTGCAGTTGTTGACAAGGGTAAGGATGGTGGCGTCAGTGAGAGTGGCGAGGAAGAGGAAGGAAGCTACGGCCTGTAAGAGGGAGAGTGTTGAGGAAGAAGAAGCCATGGCTGGGGTTTGTGGGGCTATCGCAGTTAAGAGACGAGGGTTTGGTGCGATTTATATAGAGAGAAGAGCCGAATTTGATTCGCGTGTTTGCTGGTTGGTTCTGTACTGCTGCGGAGGCAGAGGCCTGTTTTGGGGATTTCGCGGGGGTGGGATGTCATATGACGGAATTGCCCTCGCTGTTTCAATTTTAGAAAAGTGGTCAGAAACCTGCGGAACAACTGTGATTCTGAGACTGCAAAACAAACAAATAGTGGGGCCTTTGAGAATCCTTGGTGTTTTGTGCGCGGGAAATATAAACAAGCAAGTATCTTGAGGCTTCCATGCTGTTATATAATAATACCGACTCCTATTGAGCAAACTAATTAGGCATGCAAATTTAAAATTTAAATTATCTCCTGGCTTAAGAGTCTCATACCATACGGCTGCATGAGCCTGCTTTCAAATAAGAAAATAAATTAAACCATATTTTAATTCTTGAAACATCCTTTTCAGAAACTGGCCCGTTATGAGTTCAATTATAGGTGAAAGTGGTGGCGAAGAAAAGGGGGAGCAGACGGATAAGAAGCTCGGTTCACGATACAATTGTCGGCCTATCACTTTTCTCTTTTTCTTCTGCCCACCCCACAGCTCGCAGAAACTTTGAGCTGCAAACCATTGCCGAAATTATTTTCACCCAAAACACACCACTCCGATATGGGAAATCACAGCCCAGTGGTGGTATAAAAGCTAGCTCTTCTAAAATGCCGTTTGATCTCCTACCTGCTCTTTTAATTGGAAAAAAAAACAGTTGAAAGCATGGAAAACAATCGTCTCGGTTAAGAAGACAACGTGAGAAACAAAGGGCAAATGCAAATCAGGTACACAAATATGCTTAGATTCAAGACTTCATATTTAAGTGATTATAACGTCTTTCATTAACATAACGTCGGTTAGTTTAAAAATGGTTTTCACCATACATAGGTGTACACAAACAAATATGCTTAAGAATTACATGTTCTGCATGCCATACCGGAACAAACTTTTAGTATTGGAGACTTGTAGTGAAGCGTCCGTTCATGGCAAAACTCCACGCGGAACATCAAGCCCACTAAATTAGAAATGACCCGGGATGGCATTTAGTTCTGGACCTCGACTAATGGGCCAGGTCTTTTTTCCACCATAACTAGTGGGCCTGGTCCAGCCCGTTGCTATCAGAGCATTTTATAAGCTATAATTATTCCCTGAAAACAAGTCACAATCTGCCCCCACCCTCATTCGGCTGAACTTCGGAAGCCATGATT
Source organism: Inga leiocalycina (assembly GCA_963242795.1). Taxonomy (NCBI): domain Eukaryota; kingdom Viridiplantae; phylum Streptophyta; class Magnoliopsida; order Fabales; family Fabaceae; genus Inga; species Inga leiocalycina. The sequence continues at coordinate 63,113,854 of OY725329.1, forward strand.
GGTTCAAAGAGGATAAAGTTTAAATTATGAAGCAAATCAGGGTAATTAAGCTAATCATGGTGCTCCTAATTTCATGGGGATTCGCAATTTTTTGGTTCTCTTCTCTGCGTGGAACATTTTGGAGACGTGTGCATATACTATTCAGTTTCGGTGATTGTCCTGATTCAATTCTAACTTAGGCAATCATAACAACATTTGACTTTATAACTAAAAATCTTCATCATGTCTCTCATAAAAGCCCATATTGTCTATCATGCTATAGCAAGAGCACTCTGTCAGCTCTTTTTAAATTTTTAAAAATGCACAAAAAGCAAAACTAGTGTATTATGCCTTCAACTACAAGATAATTCTACTTTACGCCAAAGTGCGATGAATAAGGATGCCAAACTTGCACTCCAACTCTTAGACGCATATCTCATGTTTGAGAATGAGCAGAACGACATGGTAAAAGATTTTTCGCCTTTAAGTGATTATACTCTAAAATTTGTAGGCAATGACTGGACTAAAATGTGCTGCTCAAAACTTGATTCGGAAAATTAGTATAAAGAATACGGAATTGGGAGGGTGTGAGGACAGCAAGGCTAAGCACTCGAGAGAAAAATGATAGCAAGGTACTTACTTGTAAAATTGTGTTTTTATTTTGTTGTTATCATGGAAGCAATGATAACTGAGAAATGATAGCTGCTAAGAAGTCAATCCACAATGAGGATGAATCCAGATTCTCAATCTTATCAAATATCAAATCAGAATGCAAATATTGGCATTGGATTCCCTGGCATCTTTTTAACAAACATTCTCCCATCAGAATTCAAGTTTGGTTATCATTATATATACCAAAAGACGCAGCACATAAGAACTGCTCCTTCTCTCACTCTTAACACCATAATTCTGCTACTCTCCACTTCAAGCAATATAATGCCAAAAATGACAACACAAGTCTTCCTCCGTCTTCTCCTACTGTGTTTTCTACTTGCAGCTTCCCCGCTCAATTATTTCACTGCCAATGCTCAGGCCATTCCATCAGGTATATGCCTCTTTCTAGAGTCTTTAACTTCCGATTATTTTTGCTTATGCAGAAAAATACTGACGGTTTTTTGCTAGCATTGTTGCTGCTACGACTAACTTCCACTCATTTCTCTGTTAATTTTCACCAGTTCATGTCAAGCTCAGAACCTTACGATCCAGCTCGACGCCACGTTCTGGGCATGTCATACCTTCATGGGTTAGTACCAAGACAGGGTTTTATCATCTTCATTATGTGATATTAGTTCAAGATTTTCTCCTCATTAAGAAGTTCAAGTAAAACTTTCTCAATATTTTAATAGTGAAGAGTTTGTCACGGAAGAAGTTTACTTCTCAGCTATTCGACTGCTATTCAATTTTTATGTAGTTATTTCAAACTTGTAATGTTACTACTACGTTGGAGTATGATTGCTGAAATCGCCATCTATATGTTTTACCATTTTCCTCAGTAAGCACATGAAGCTTTGTAAAGAATCACCCATTCATGCCACTTGCTTAAATATTTATACGACATAAATCTGATGCATGTTATTGTCTGGGAATTACAGGACGAAGATAAAAGGACCCATAAAAGCCCGTCAGGGCCGAATCCGGTAGGGAATCACCGACCGCCATCTAAAACATAAAGCCACGATAAGATGAACTCAGCCATTCGACGTCAACGGAGACATGAGTCACAGTTTCTCAGGAGTCTTGGGAGATCCCGGTTTCGTGGTGGTTGTACAAAATGGGGGTTTAATACCTGAATATTGTACTTTAAGTTGTTATATTAGCTATCATTAAGTATTTTCTGCATTCAGTAGAATCCCAATATCGTTCCTATTTCTTTTTCTACTTCCTAGTAAATCACCGTGTTTTTTTGCATTGATTCGAATTCTTTAACCTTCACACTTTATCTGGGCCATCCTTTCCTTTACCAAATCACATGTCACAACGTCATGCAATCAGCTCGATATTTTGTTCATGAAACATGGTCCTCCGCTCCAATAAGCGCAGTCATGGCTTCTTTTGCTTCAAAAGCTGTCCACATTTCTTTATACTCATTCACTTTTAATAAAAGACATATTTATCTAATTTAATTAAATTAAAAAAATTAGTTAATATAATATATATTTTCTAAAACATCATAAATCATCTTTTTTAATTCTTTCATTCCTTCTCCTCCTTGAATATTGTTGAGGCTTGAGGGAACATTAATAGAGTTAACTTGAGAAAATATTGACAGATATAAAAAAAATGTGTCTTATATTTAAGAACAAGATTAACTCCCAAATATCTCTTTTTATCATTAAGAACAGGAGGGAGTATATTCTAAGTTAATAAATTTGTTATGATTCCCTGTTTTTAGCAGAGAATTAATCGTTGAAAGACAGAAAATTTACCCACAAGGCAAATTTCTTCAGCTACTATGTATAATATTACTTATCGAGAACTGATATTTGCAAGATTAAATTACATATTCAATTTGAATAAGCCAGTCCAAAAATGGCACAGGAGGCTAAGATACAATCTATTGCTGATATGCAAGTCTCCTTCCTGCAAACTACAAACAACCTCATCTTTATACAGCCCGCTTCCGCTTTGAGCGCTTGCTTCTTCTTCTTTCCTTCAAGTTTGGAACCTCCTTGTTCACTGTCGAAGCATATGCTTCTTCTGCAACTTCGTCACCCTATAAATGCAGGCAAGATGAACTTAGTTAGACCCAGCAATTTCTTTGTTATTATTACCTAATTAATCAAAAATATAAAAAAAAAATGGAGGGTTTTCTTGCCAAGTCCACTGATGCAAATGCAAGGTTTCTCATTTTCTTCATTCTTTAAATAAAAACAAAAAACTGAATTCATGATAAACTGGGAGCTCAAATGGCATAACACTTCAATCAACACTACACAAGTTTTGACTATTCACCTTGTCATCACTCTCTTCATCTGAACCGCCATCAGAATCAGAAACAGAAGCCGGAGGTTGAGCCTCTTCTTGAGGCAGTGCCTTGTTTAACTTCTTTTTCTCCGTCTCCTTTAATTGTTTAAACCTATAGAATACCAATTCTTAATAAGAAAACTCCAGAAGGACCTGAAAAGGTAAGTCTACATTATGTACCATACAACACTGACCTCTCACCGGTTCTTTCAGGCTGAGAAACTGATCGCTTAGCACGTCCTGCTGTAATAATTCCACTTGCATTTTCATTCACAACAGGCTTTGCACCTCCTAATTTGCGCAACCATACTTGTTGTGCTGTGCTTAAAACATTGTTTGTGAACCTAGGACAACAAAATAAGATGATTTTGGATTAGCTGACAACATGACATTATTTGCTTGAGAAACATGGTACCCTTTGTCCAAACAAGTACTGAAGTTCTCATACATATTTCTTTCTGCATTGAGCAGGCATGTTTAGGGATAAAACAAAAAGCGTTTGAAAACGGGTAGAAATAGAGATTATGGTACAAGAGATCTATAATTAGAATATTGCTATCCAGAAAGGGTTAAAAAAATGCAGGTAGTTGAGGCAATAGAATCAAAAAGTGGCTAATATTGAAAACATAGTTCTGAAACACTAACCAGTAAATTGATAGCCCTGAAGGGACAGACAGCGCGAAGTAACCAATCATGACTGGAAGAAACTTGAAAACAAGAAGTGTATTTTTTTGAGCCGGATCATCAGTCTGTTAAGATAAGTCATTGAAGACTCAGGACTCTCGTCTAAAAGGATTTGAACAGAAGGACAAGTCGTAGTTTACCTGGGGGGGTTTCATTATCTCCATAGAAACATATTGAGAAACAACAAGAAGGACGGGTAAAACAAGATATGCTGCAGTGTCGTACCAGCCCAATGGTGGATGACCATCCTACATAACAGTTTGTTTGTTAAGACGCTATATATCAGTGAAAGCTATAGAGTATAGACAGAGAATAGGGCATTTATTCCCACTCAAAAGATGACTGCAACAAGTGAACAAATGAAATACAGATCAATCTCATAAAAGCAATACTTCATATGGGACAAGTAAGGCTATGAATGTGGTAACAGAAAATTTAATACAGGTTGCTGTGGGATGTTAAAGAAAAAACTGAATAAACAGTAAGAGTGACTACGGATAGATAAATTGACAAGGGAAAATAGCAAGTATTCGGAAGAAACCGCAAAACAGACCAATTATATGCAAAACTCTTTGCAAGCTTGCAATGAAAATGTCAACCACCAAATTTGCAGGATGCCGTATCCAATTTGAAGTTATATGATTTTACAAACCACATCAAAAAAATCGACCAAAGGAGTCATAAAGGGTAAAAGGTGTAATGTGAGAAAACCACAACTTTCTTTCTTCGTTCTTTTTTCCATCAAACAAAAATCATAACAAGGGCTATACAAGCAAAAAGTACCAGGAATAAATTACAGTTTCACCAACGAAGGGGAAGGATATTCCTCTTACCACAAATGGAAAAAGCCAAGAAATTCCAGATCCAGTTTGTCTAGCAGCAATGGTAGTAGGACCACCCAAAGAGGGGATCCAAAAAAATCCTTCAGTCAAAAGTCCCTTCAAGTAACAGGTTTCCCAGAATGAGAAAAAATCAGATCCAATATCTGAGGATAATTTATCCCTAAAAATATGCACTCAATTGATAAAGATTTTATAGTATCAATTACTTCATTTGCCACATTTGATAAGGCTTGGTAGAGACCTATCCAGACAGGAATTGTAGCCAAAGTCGGCAAACAACCTATACATGCAAACAAAACAAAAGATAACTGAGGAAGTACATATGAAGAACACAAAACAGCGTAAAATAGTCAAATACACCAGTTCTAACTGAGGGGGGTTGATATAACAATTACTGCTTGCAGACCATCTTATACGTTATTAACAAATGTCCGCCACCAATTTCTGATTCTATGAGTGGTCAACCTCATATGACAAAATGCTTATTGAAACGTGGCGCCAAGAAGAATAAAAAGAGAACAGGAACAGGACAAAGATCAAGAGAACCGCAGTGATGAGATAGAACGTACCAGCCAATGGATTGACACCAGCTTGCCTGTATAGCCTTGATGTCTCGAGTTGTATTCTTTCCTTAAAAGAAGACAACCCAATGACTTGTTTAGAGAGAACCATGCTACAGTTTCAATAAATAAAACAATATTTACTCAAATCAGAATGAACGACTTTTTCATGCTACACAACCACCAACATCACTCACCTGGTTGCCAGCGTATCTTTCTTGGATGGCCTTAATTTTTGGTTGAAGATTTTGCATAGCAAGTGTTGATTCAACCTACATATTTATTACAATCAGCACTTAAACACAATGTTGTCAAGCAAATCATATAATTGCCATGTGATTTCAGTTGTACGGCATTGGTGCTTTAATCATAGTGGTTTGGATAAGAAGTATCTCAGGCTTATGGGGCAAATTCCTGTTACTTCTGCCGGGGGGGGAAGCATCTAATAATTTGGAGCGAACAATTCGGTGAAAATGAAAAATTTTGCACCTTAAAACTGGCTCTTTCAAGCTGCTGAATTTGCACTAACCTGTTGCTTTGTCAAGGGAAGTGTAGCAACTTTAACAATAACAGTGAGCAATATTATAGCAAATCCATATGCGTAAGGAACATGCACAGCACTCAGGCCATCTTTTAACACCTGAAAACAGAAAACATCGTTTAAGATACAGTTATACGGGGGAAATACATTTCCATTTATTGGTTTGCATATAACATACATGTCATAACTGACATTGACTAAGATTTTGGTATACATCCTGTGTCAAATAGGGCAATTTATGATTTCTCGAACAAATTGCAACTCAGCAATTGCCAAGGATACAGAGTGTCTAGTCAACCCCGTATGCATGACTGTTTTCTATATACATTCAGTAAACACATCACAAAATCTAACGTTTCGCTTCTTTCAGAACCAGTGTCCTCCCAGCACAATTTAGTTATAGAAATCGTTTTCAGTCATAAGCTGATTGCATAACCTGGATAACAAATTTCGTTATTTTTTACCGCCTAGTGCAGTCACTTAACTAGGACAATTAGTCGCCTAGTTAGTATTAAAATTGCATAGTTAGCACAATATACATATAAATATATATAATTCTAATTCTTTTTTCCTAACAATTATGCATCTTCGTCTGATATATATGTTGCCGCAGAATAGCTTAGAGTTTTCCATAATCTAAAACGGTTACCTTAAGAACAAATTCCATGGATTCAGAAATAAAACCGAACCAGCCTCCGTTCTTCTGTGCAGCAGCATCTGTGGAGGTCGATGCCGCAGCACCAGCACCTGAATCGGCGGAAACCGCAGCATCAGCAAGCGTATAAAGAAGCGCTTCAGCTCTAGTAACGATTTGACTGAAGTTAAATGAATCAGTGAGGGAGTGCATAGGGGGAATTTGCTGGAGGCTGAATCTAACTCTGGTGCTGACCAGCTTACGATGAGGGGGAGGGAAGGAGTGTAGACCAAGGCGAGAGACAGAAGGAAGAGGCGTGCCGATAAACGAAGGAGAGGAAATTAATGTCTTCGCCATGGAAGAGAAGCTTACGGAGGAGGATGAGACAAATACAGTTCAGCTTCTCATTGACAGAAGGAGGTGGGGGAAGAGGGATGAGGAAGCTTTGGCAGTGGAAGTTGATGTAAAATTGTAAATAGATATTCTTCATTTATCCGTATATTTTGCGAGCCAGATTGGATGATGATGCCACCCTTTCTCAGCCAATCCCTCCGTGACGCGTCATAACGGTAGAAAAACGTACTCTTGTTCCATTAACTACTAGTATTAATAATATTAATTAAAAAATATATTGAAATAAACAAATAATTTAGATTTTAGTACATGGTTTATATAACGATAAAAGAATGATTTTATTACGTGACATCCAACTCATATAAAGAATACCCTAATAAGAATAGCACAAGTTTAAGTTCTTGAAAAAAGCACTTAATGAAAGAGACAAATTATTTAACTCTGAAACGCGAAATTATTTTGGAAATACTTTTAATCAAATAAAAAAACTCAGAAAATCCAACACACGACCTCGCCTTCGTAAAAACATTAAACTAGTTGTCAGGAATTTTTTTTTTGGGGATAAAATAGCAATTATGCATTTACGAAATAAAGGTAAAACTTGCAATAGTTTATATGAGTAATATTTTACACATTCTGTAATAGATAGGAAAGATTTATAATTAACGGAACTATCATAGTTTTAGTTATAATCTTAATGTGATTTCTTTGCAAGTTGACAAACTTAAGGGAAGGTTTGTGGCTGATGAATGCACTGCCGTCGGAAGATGAAACTCATTGCATTTCTTAGAGCCATCAGCTGTAATTGTAGAGCTCCCGATTTGATTGGAGGAGCAATGATTTGTTCATAAAAATTAGCCTAATTGAAGCATATTCAGATGCAAATGCTGCGCCTTACAAGATCAGACTTTTCAACATTGAAGAACAAATTCCAATGATACATGTAGCACTCTGCCTTATGTGATGGGGCAATTAAAATAAATTGTGATGGGGCCTACTGCAGAAGTAGTGGGAGTGCAGGAATTGGAATTGTTTGTAGGGACTCAGAAGGACGCCTCCAACGGGGTTGGGCTGAAAAGGTAAATGCAATTTCACCCTTCTTTGCTGAACTATTGGCTGCAGAACGCGCTATAAAGATTGCTGGAGAATGGAGTAATATTCCTATTATTATTGACACTGATTGCAAGGAGCTGCACTCTGCCTTATCTTCAAAAAAATTGGAATATTGCCCATGGCAAGCTCATGGAATACTGACAGATATCTTTAACATTTTAGCTGAACGAAGTTTGATCTCTTTCTCTTGCATTTCCCGGACGGGGAATGCTGCAGCGGATTGCTTGGCCGCTTTAGCTTCAAGGAAGATGGAACCTAACGGTTGGATTTTAGAATCACCATCTCTTCTAGCCACCATAATCGCTCGTGAAGCTGATGTTGAAGATTTCTCTTGTGTTGACCAGCGAAGTCCAGTAGCAGCCGACAGAGAAGGAATTGGCTAATTAATCTATGCTATTATGTCCTTTCTGTTTTATCTTTTGTAGTGCTCTGCACTTTCTATTTTGGCTTGTTGCTAAGACCTTTATTAGCCTCCGTGGCTTGAATGAAAGTATTCATTTGCTGGTAAAAAAAAAATGATACATGTAGCACTAGTGAAAGGATTGCTTAGCATAGGACCTGGTCCCTCGTCATGCCCAACAATAGTGGGTTATGACTGTTGTTGGGCTTGAGTAGTATTAGCAATTGTCCGTGCATGGGCCATTGCCATTCGTATAACTTGTTGAGGAGTGAATCGCGTCTTTGCAGAACACATGCTATTTCGTGCAAATCACAAAGACTCTTAACATTTGAAACAGCAAGCATGTAAATTACCAGAATTATTACGAGCTTCCATCCTCGTGACTTTCCGTTGAATCAAAGTCTTTGAAGGAGTACCATCAATCCTAATTCGCAAATTATTACCAGAGACCGGCTCTAGAAGATGGGCAATAAAGAGACAAATACTCTCAACATTCGTTATCCATAACACAAAAATAACATCCCTTTAAAGTTGTTAGATGCCCAAGTTTTAGCATTTATGGACTGTTTGAGTTAATGGTGGAAAAGCACGTTTACGTAAGTCGAAATACAACTTCTCTCACAAACTTACCTTATGTACGGTAAATCACGTTGGAAAAGCAGCTTATACCGTTAATCCAAATAGGCACTAAAAAGTCAGTAAGATATCTTGGACAATCTTCCACATCAATAGCCTCAATCTCAATGGAAGCAATGACTTCTAAATCATTTCTCATACTTTATCAAATCAGTAGACTCACCAATTGTAGATTATAACATCTGATGTCCATCTCACACAGTATATGTTCATGACTAATTACCATAACATTTAATTGTAGCATAAGCTTCAACTCGGTGAAACATGCAAGTGGGTTATATTTTTTTAAGACTGATATAATAAACACTATGAAAATTTTAAACTAGTCTCTCAAAATAACTTAATTTCTACAAATTTTGTATAGAAATTTTATAATTAATTTTTTTATAAAATGCCTAATTGTTTTCATGAAAAATAGAATTCAGCCGACATCCTAAGAAGGAATTTAACCCACCACCTTTTAAACTTCCAAAAAGTTATATTTTCTCTAATTCTAAATGTACGGCCTAATTTATAATGTAAATTTTAAAAATTAAGTTCTATTACTTTCACAAAAACTTAAGACTTCGACATATGTAAGAAAAATTTCATCAATTCTCAACAAGTTTAGTGTTCTCCCCCTAGGCAAGAAGTCATTGTAAACAACATTTTTATCATCTTGTTATCAAGGGCTATTTAAAAAGCATATAAGGGGTCATCTAGGACTAACAAATTCTCCATGAGAAGCGTGCACTACCAATTAACACACTTAATGCTCGTTTGGAATAGCTTATTTTTGAACAATAAGTGCTTATAAATCGTGATTCACGATATACGAGATAAGTATGTGAGAGGAGTTTTATCTCGGCTTGCTTAATAAGAACTTATTTACCCCCAAAACGTGTTTCCAAACACAGCCTTACTTTCCTACAAACGTGTTTCCCCTTAACAATTGAATCACGTATGAAAACAGATTACCTTCTAATCCAATCATTAATCAATGATACCAACCAGATTAATATCAACTTCCGAGTAGAACAAAGTGTATCTTCTCACAGTTAACTTCCAGAAAGCTCTGTTGTGTACTTGCTTGTTTTTTTTCCTTGCACGTGAAAAATACTAAGCATAAGTATTGTAGGGCTTAATAAATTTCAAATGGATTCAGTAATTTTTGTAGGTTTTTTTTTTTGATAAAAGACAAATTAATATTAAGTCAACCAAAGTTTATAAGTTACATACTCATAAAATGCAGAACCTAGATCTTAGGAAGTTATAAAATACAGACTTTAAAACACCCTTAGTACTAAAAATAGAAGAAGAAGAAAATAAGAGGGCCTAGATTTCCTGGCTGGTAATATCATGATTTATTTGGTTCTGAACCATTGGGAATTCGGATCATACCAAACAATAAGATATACAATATCTATTACACTACTTTTATATTTTTAAGTAACAAAAGTGGGTCATAAATAGATATACAGAATTTAAAATAATTCATGTGGTTCATGACTGATAAACAATATATTTTTTACATTTTTATGCCACCGGTGATTGTGAATTAATTTATCATTTTCAATATTTATATATAAAGTACTTTTCATTTATTCTACGTCACATCTCATCAGGTTTATGTATTTTGAAAGGATGAGTTGCATTTGTTCTGTATCTAAGAAAATAGCCTAGTTACTTCTTTTCAAGCTTCGGCTTACCTTTGTATTAAAAAAAAAAACAGAGTTACAATTACAACTGCAAATTACTACATGTATTTATTACTAAAAATAATAAAATCCTAATTCACACGTCATAAGTGCCAGACCAGTTGAAGGGTGAAACGGAAAAAAAAAGGCGGGAGACTGTATGCTTTCACCCGCACAATCAAATTTGATTTGTTTGGTTTATCGTTTTTTTAAAAAATAAATTTTTATTACTTAAATCGAGATAAAACTCTGCTTATATATTTATCCCGTATACTGTGAATCATGATTTATAAATACTTATTATCTAAAAATAAATTATTTCAAACGAGCACTAATAAAAAGATAAACGCAGTTCCCATTCCGGTTAACCACACTGCTAACAACAACAAAAAAGCAATTAACCCCAACGACCTCAATAGTCATTCGAGCCACAGCGCGGGAGAAACGCAAATCCTACAAGGCCAAAACCTCTCATCAACGGTCGCGATTTCTCCCACCGCGCGGGCCATTGGCCCCACGCACACGCAATCAGAAATTTCTCGAATCAACTACAGACTTCGAGTAACAAACCAACTGAGTTTATTCAGAGAATTTGTAGCCCTCTGCTTTTAGGCAAACATTTTAAGTCGTTCTAATTCTTGATCCGACGGCTCACATCTCACTGACGGAACCTTCCAGAATACCAACGTTATTCCTTTATAACACCTGCCTTCTCTCCAAGCTACACAATTCACCTTGAGAAAACTGCTTTGCTTATAATCGTTGCGTTCAAAACTTGAAAGAGTATGGCTGGGAAAGGCGAGGGTCCGGCGATTGGAATCGATTTGGGGACGACATATTCTTGTGTTGGCGTTTGGCAGCATGACCGTGTAGAAATCATAGCCAATGATCAGGGTAACAGGACGACGCCATCGTATGTCGCTTTCACGGACACCGAACGGTTGATTGGAGACGCCGCTAAGAACCAGGTCGCGATGAATCCAACCAACACTGTTTTCGGTATGAACCTCTGATCATTTTATTTATTTATTTTTCTTTGGATAGTTAACATAGGAATTGTTGCCTGTTTTAATTTTTCCCGGTGATTTTGCTTTGCTTTGTTGTTGTGAGAATTGCTAAGAAATTGCTTTACTGAGATTTTAATTTGGTTGACAACTGACCTCTGTCTACTGGGATTTTGCATGTATTAGCCTGTGATTTTGCCTGAATTATTTCGATTTGCAACGGTTCATTAAGTGGCAGCATTTTAGTCTCTGGGGATTTTTTATTTTTCTCAAAACAGGGGAGCTTGGCTAATCTGAAACTATAGATATTGTTCTGGACTAGTATATGTATTGTGCTCTGGTCGTCAATAACTCTCCAGATTGCCCAGCAGTGGTTCATATTTTCCCTATTTCCTGTTCTCGTAATTGCTTAATTGTTTTTGGTACTTTGATCTTTCTGGTTCTGGTATTTCTTGCTAATAACTCCGTAGAGACAAGATATTTCATTGGTGAATAGAAACAGAGGATTTATGGCTCTGTTCTTTTTTTGTTTTGTTTTTTTTTTTTGGGTATTTCTCAATGATGCAATCTAAAGTCAGAATGTGGCTTTTTTTTTCCCCATTTTTTCTGTTTAGCAAGTAAATACAGTCACACACTATGTAGTTGGGAAGGACGGCGAACGAGGCTTACTTTGCTCCTTTTTTGGATCTCAGGGAATGATGATTCTTATTTCTGATTTTATACGTTTTATATGTCATTCCTGCAGACGCCAAGCGTTTGATTGGTAGGCGTTTAAGCGATTCTTCGGTGCAAAGCGACCTCAAATTATGGCCGTTTAAGGTGATTGCTGGTCCTGGTGACAAACCTATGATTGTGGTCAATTACAAGGGAGAGGAGAAGCAATTTTCGGCCGAAGAGATCTCTTCAATGGTTCTCATGAAGATGAAGGAGATCGCCGAGGCCTATCTTGGTTCTGCTGTGAAGAACGCTGTTGTTACTGTGCCCGCATACTTCAATGATTCCCAGCGTCAAGCTACAAAGGATGCTGGTGTTATCTCTGGGCTAAATGTGATGCGTATTATTAATGAACCTACTGCTGCCGCCATCGCTTATGGGCTTGACAAAAAAGCTAGCAGTGCTGGTGAGAAGAATGTTCTTATTTTTGATCTTGGTGGTGGGACTTTCGATGTTTCCCTTCTCACCATTGAAGAAGGTATTTTTGAAGTGAAGGCTACTGCTGGTGATACCCACTTGGGTGGTGAGGATTTTGATAACAGAATGGTGAACCATTTTGTTCAGGAGTTTAAGAGAAAGAACAAAAAAGATATTAGTGGGAACCCCAGAGCTTTGAGGAGGTTGAGAACAGCGTGCGAGAGGGCGAAAAGGACTCTCTCATCCACCGCGCAAACAACCATCGAGATTGACTCATTATATGAAGGCATTGACTTTTACACAACCATTACTCGGGCCAGGTTCGAAGAGCTCAACATGGATCTCTTCAGAAAGTGTATGGAGCCCGTGGAGAAGTGTTTGAGGGATGCAAAGATGGATAAAAATAGCGTCCACGATGTCGTTCTTGTGGGTGGATCCACTAGAATTCCGAAGGTTCAACAGCTGTTGCAAGACTTTTTCAATGGAAAGGAGCTCTGCAAGAGCATTAACCCCGACGAGGCTGTGGCCTATGGTGCTGCCGTTCAGGCTGCAATTCTCACTGGAGAAGGCAATCAAAAAGTGCAGGACCTTCTGTTGCTGGACGTCACTCCTTTGTCCCTGGGTTTGGAAACTGCCGGAGGAGTCATGACTGTGTTGATTCCCAGGAACACTACAATTCCCACCAAGAAGGAGCAAGTGTTCTCAACCTACTCTGATAATCAGCCCGGCGTGTTGATTCAGGTGTATGAGGGTGAACGTACTAGGACCCGTGACAACAACTTGCTTGGCAAGTTTGAGTTGTCTGGCATTCCTCCTGCTCCAAGGGGAGTCCCACAAATCAATGTTTGCTTCGACATCGATGCCAATGGGATATTGAATGTATCTGCGGAGGACAAGACGACAGGGCAGAGGAATAAGATCACGATCACCAACGACAAAGGAAGGCTTTCAAAGGAGGAGATTGAGAAGATGGTGCAGGAGGCTGAGAAGTACAAGGCGGAGGACGAGGAGCATAAGAAGAAAGTGGAGGCTAAAAATGCGCTCGAGAACTACGCATACAACATGAGGAACACCATAAAGGATGAGAAGATAGCTTCGAAGCTGCCTGAAGATGATAAGAAAAAGATTGAAGATGCGATTGAGGAGACCATCAGATGGCTTGACGCGAACCAGCTTGCCGAGGTGGACGAATTAGAGGACAAGTTGAAGGAGTTGGAGGGCATTTGCAACCCCAGAATTGCCAAGATATATCAAGGCGCTGGGGGAGACGCCGGGGGAGCCATGGATGAGGATGCTCCTTCGGCTGCCGGATCTGGTGCTGGCCCCAAGATCGAGGAAGTGGACTAAGCCAACAATTACAGTTGTGTCGCGGCTGGCGTTTCCCTTTTGTGTGCTTTTGGCTGTTTGTAGGAACTTCGTAAACTACAGAATATCAAGTCCTAAAGTATGTTTTTGGTTTTCAGTCTCGAGTTTTCAAGGTTCGTGAGCAATTGGAGAATCAACCAAAATATATAAAAATACATATCCAATATGATCAAATGTCAGCCGAATCTGGTTCGAATCAACTGGTTGCTGGATTAAAAACTAACGATCAAAATAATTCTTGTGTTTAGCCGTTTGACGGTTTTAGCCCCTTCTCTGCTATATAAACATAATACTTGAGGGGCCGGCCCCAGAGAAGGAACCTCCTCGCATGTGGGTTGCTGGCCCGATTGGCCCTCACGAAGGATGTGTGAACGTCCCTAGTTTTGGCCCAGGACATCCGGAGATACTCTACAAAGGAATCTATCCAAATAGGATTACGAATAATGCGATTCAATGCTTTATCTAATTGCCGACCCACAAATTTACCGGTACAGAATTTCTCCATTTAATAATCTCTCCACTGCCTCTCAATTTTTGCTAATAAGACAAGATCTGGGCCGTTGGACGTCATAGATCAGTTCTCCACCACCTCTCCGCTGCGCCTGAAATGAAAAACATTGCCTCAGCCCCACCCCTGTCCATGCTTCGTCACCCCCGCCACAAGTTTGGTGTGCCCACGTTCATTCCCCAAGTCTCGTCTTTTGCCTTAGTTGTGCCCCCCTCTCCCTCTCTTCCATGTCTCATACAATTTCTCTTAATCTATATAACGCTCAACTATGTTTTGTTTGGAAATGTGAAGGAGAACTACTAATGTTTCTTTGCATATGTTAGAAGACTCGAGTTTGAGGAGCGGTGAGTGCTTTAGCTTGGCTGTTGGGCCCATCACGCTTTATTCATTTTTTTGGGTTGTTTGTGTCATAATTCGTGAATACGTCGTAACATTTTTTGGGTAAGTAAACATGTGGTTCGGGTTCCAGCGCCTCAAGTCGAGGCTAACAATCAAGTTTCTTGCCCACATCCATCACTCATCTCCGTTATACATTTATACTAATACTCCTACCCTCAGTTAACGTAAAATATATTTAAAGTGATCTTGAATATGAGGTAAAATTTTTATATTTGTCAATTTTTTTTTAATTTATCTCTATTAATACTCTCTCAATAATAATTAAGGAGAAGAGGGAATATGGGAATTAAAATAGGTGAATAGTATGTTTTAAAAAATACCTATTATATTAACTAATTTAACCAATTTTCTTAATCTAATTAAATTAAATAAATATATCTTATATTAAAGACTGAAAGAGTCATATATAGAGAAGGAATATTATGAAAATGGGGTTGTATGGGTAAGGAATAGCATTGTTTTTTTTTTTTTTTGCCATCAAGGAATAGCATTGTTACCCGCAGACCGCTGCAATTTTTTATTAATAAGGTTCACATGGGTTTGCGTACCTTAATTTTTTTTAAAAAAAAGGTTATGTATTTTAATAAACTTCGAGAAACATACTAACGTAGTCTAGTGGTTTAGTATAATATCACGTGAACCTTATTTTTATTCTTTTAATATTTCTCTACATATTTAAACGTTGGAAATATGCTTATAGCTTATAAAAGGGATAATTAATCTATAGGTTCTTATAGTTTCAACTAATTTTTAATTAGGTCCTTATAGTTTTTCTCTCTCTTTTTTATCTGGTCTTTATACTTTCATCATTTGTTTTTAATCAAGTCCTTAAAGTGTTTTTTCTCTTTATCTGGTCCTTGTAGTTTCATTTATTTTTTAATTAGGTCCCTATAACTTTTTCTTCTTTAATCTATAAATTCCAATAATATTATTATATAAATATAAAATTTAATATTATTAATTATAGTATTTTTAAATATTATTGTATAAATAATAATACTCTATAAATAGTAAGTTATTATAGTAATTTTCTTAATAATATTTAAAATTTGTCATCAAACATATATTTATAATATTTATTTTAAAGTTCTTATTTTTATTTATTTTATAATTATAAAGCTGGAAACATAGTAATATAATTTTATGAAAATATCATTTCATACGAATTCACTATATTAATTATTTTTTGATAATTATGTAATTATTAAATTAAATTTATTATTTATATTTATATTTTAATGTTATTTTTTATTTAATTTTAAATTAAATTGATAAATAAAAAATTATAGGGATCAGGTTAAAAATCATGTGGAACTATAAGGGCATAATAAAAAGAAAAAAATTACAGAGACCTGATTAAAAATAAGTGAAAGTATAAGTGGCTAATAAAAAAGAAAAAAACTATAGGAACTCAATTAAAAATGGGTTAAAACTATAAAAATTTGCAGATTAATTAAAAACCGTAAAGATCTACAGATTAATTAACGCTTTATTAAAAGTTCATCGTAGGTGGAAAATATATAGATCTGGCCATGTATGAACCGTGGTAAAAAATGTTGCGTGGAAAACATAATCAACGACGCGACTTTGAAAAATCTATGGTAATATTCTAATTTTGTCATCCTATTGTTGCTAGATTTATAACCTTATCCAACCTTGAATTAACAGTAGGCGAGGATTCACAATTCTAATCCTGTTGATCAAGATCTAGCGTAAATAATGTTTCCATTTTATAGTAGTTTCTACAAATTTCTTAATTTATTTTAGCCACATACTGAGACGCCTCAATACCCTCCTGACGTACGTCTTAATACAATGACATGAATAAATCAGTATTGAAATTTTAATTTAATTGCTGAGATTATATGGCTAAACAAAGGTGTATGTGCAAGCAAGGCATTGTCGTATTGGAACAAGCAGTGGTAAAAAGCAAAATCCAAGTTGGAGGGCTCATCGAGATATACAGATAGATGAGCATGCATGGGGTAGATCTTGTGTCGTATCGTAAACAATAAAAGGAGTATTTTTTGTTCAGTCTCTCTGTGGGACTTTGGTTGAAAACGAAGGAGAGGGAGGGAGCGAGCATGCATGGTTTCACCAATCTGCATCGAATTCTGAGATGGAAAAAGTGGCAGAAGAGAACGAAGGGATTGGTGCATCTTTTTCACTCCTCCGTTTCACGAGGTGTTGGCTCTGAGAATCATAAGTGGCGGCACCTCAATAGTCCTTTTTTGTGCAATTCCGCAACACGACGACCTCGTAGCCCTGCAACCAACTTCCCCATTATCATTTATCCACCCAACCCCATTTTACTTCGACTATTGAGCCCTTCCCAATTGCACTCATTATTATTATTATTATTATTCACATCTTCTGATCATTCAACCCCAAAAAGTCCCAATATCTCGCATGAATATAATACTACCCATCATATCACTCACTCACACCTATCACTGCATGCTTTTACTATCTTAGTTTCTCTGATCTATTTCTGTCACTTTGTCTGGCATGCACTTACTTTATATAATATCCCATTTATGGCCCCTAACTCCGACTCCAACTGGCTGTTTCATACTGGTATTTGAGTTTTTCCCCTGGACTCTGACCACGCATCTTTCTACATCACATGCACACTACATATTGCTTTGGCAATTTCTTTGTCTTGTTTGGTGTAGCTTATTCTTCAGCCTTGACCCGTGTATTTTTGCATGGTCTCAAGCCTAAAGTTTCAAGCTTTGCCCGGGTATTTCTAGGTTTCTTCTGCTTTTTTTGTGCCTTGGGTTGATTTGCTGTATCTTTAGTTACCATTTTCACTGACTCACGCTGTGAGGCTTCTGCTGCACCCTTGCTTCTTGTCCATTTTGCTTTCCTTCTTTTAAGGATGGATTCGCTTTTGATTTTTTTTTTATTTCGTATAAAAAAAAAACTATTGTGAAATATGTAAAATCAAATCTCACACAAGTCATGTTCGGCTGTCACTACCCATATTATGAAGACTAGAAGAAGATATGAGATGTCGAGATGATACATCGATGTGAATAAAAAGAACCTTAATTTCAATCATGTGACATTCAGCATTATATTTGATTAATTTATGCTCAAACAGTAGACTTATACTTGGACCCAAAAGAAAAAACAGTAGAGTTATACATAAACGCTCTTGTTGGCAAACACACACACACGCAAACTCTCTCAATATAATTTATTTAACATATAAAATTCAAATGTATTTTATTTAAAAGATATTGAACCATTTCACTTCCATTGAAAAACTTATACTTTTCCAACTAAATATTCCAAATACTACAATAATAATATTTGTTGTTTTTAAGGCATGAACGATATATTTTTCTCACTGTTATTAAAACATGTATGTAAGTTTTGTCCAATTTTGTTCTTATATACATTTAGATTGAGATTATGTTAATAACATATACTCTCTCTGGTCTTATTTATAAGTAAATTTTCTCTTAATTATGTAAAACAAATTGGTAGTTAAAAACAATAAGTGTTTCAAAAATGCTATATTTTTTTTTTCATATATGCCCCTATTTATGAAAAGAGTATAGAAGAGAGAATAGATAAAAAGTATGAGAGATAAAGAGTATAAGATATGAGAGAAAATAAACATTTCATAAAAATAAAATAGAA
This sequence comes from Inga leiocalycina, assembly GCA_963242795.1. Classification (NCBI taxonomy): domain Eukaryota; kingdom Viridiplantae; phylum Streptophyta; class Magnoliopsida; order Fabales; family Fabaceae; genus Inga; species Inga leiocalycina. The sequence continues at coordinate 63,132,295 of OY725329.1, forward strand.
AAAAAAATAAAACTTACATTTTTAAATAAAAAATGAAAATTATTTATAAAAAAGATCAACATGAGAGAAAAAATTGCATATAAATAGACCAATGAGGATGAAAGTGCGAGGGAAAAAAGTCAAAAGGAAAATCAAATGCGGAGAGATAACGCTTGTATAAGCCAGACAAGCTATTACGCTTCAAAAACGAATCTCTCTCTTCTCTGAGCCTATCTGCCCTCACTTCATTTCCCAAAACCCTACTCCCCACCCAACACCTTTCAACCCCAACCCTCTCTCTTTTATATGTGTTTGGAAGAGCTTAAATTTAAAAAATAAGTTTTTATTACGCAAGTCGAGAAAAAAATCTTCTCACATACTTACCTTGTATACCGTGAATCACGAATTATAAGCACTTATTACCTAAAAATAAGCTCTTCCAAACAAACACTTTACTCTTTTGCCCTCTCTTTCCTTCACTGGCGTGGTAACCTTCGTTCCTCTCTCTCTATCTGTCTCTGTCATTCCCGAGACACACAACACATTATGAGCTTGGTACAACCAAGAGAGAGAGACTCCCACACCCTCATCCACCTTCGTTCCTTACTGGCCATTTCAGCAATTATTGTCTTCTCGTAAATATTCTTCAAACCAAGACGACGAAACCGCTCTCTCTCTCTGTCCATTCATATCTCCCCAGCCGCTACGCGCCATGTTTTCAGAGATGTTATGTGCACCAAAAACCATACGCATGTTAATCCTCCCTCTGGCAATTTCATTTGACCCCTCCTTTCTCCTTTTCACCACTCTATAAAATAGTAGTACTTCTACTCACATACACTCCAAAACCCGAGAGCCATACGTGATTACTACTACTTCTACTATAGAGCAAGACAATTGGAGGAGCTTGTGACCAGGAGGGTAATGCGATGATGGAGGGGAGTGAGACTAATGGATCGAGTGGTGGGAGGAATAACAATAATAATAATGGAGTAGGGGGATCGAGATGGAACCCAACAAAGGAGCAAGTAAGTATGTTGGAGAATCTGTACAAGCAAGGGGTAAGGACGCCCAATACTGAGGAGATACAGCAGATAACAGCCAGGCTAAGGGCTTTTGGGCACATAGAAGGCAAGAATGTGTTCTATTGGTTTCAGAATCACAAAGCCAGGCAGCGTCAGAAGCAGAAGCAAGAATCCTTTGCTTACTTCAATCGCTTCCTTCATTCCCCTCCTCCTCTCTTCTCTCCCCCACCGCTCTGCCCTAATGGTTCCCTCTCTTTCTTTTTCATCTTCACTAACCCATTACGTATTCCTATGTCTTTTATTTTCTCCATGCAAATTCATAATAAGTTTTTTTTTTAAAAAAAAAAACTGTAGCGCCTTTCTCTTTTGCTTGGCCAATTCATGATAAGCAGATTTTAGAGACTGCATTGTGTGTGTGTGTTTTTTTTTTTAAAAAAAAATCCAGATGAATATAGTTCATGCTTTAAAAAAAACATTAGTTTTCTTATTATAGTGTCCAGAGCATATATAAAAATTGTGGTCATTAGAAATAATGTGAGGGGAATTATATGTATTAAAGTGCTTCTTTTCCAGCTGTTACTACTTTTTCTCTGTTACGTTTTTTATTCTTTTGAGTTTTGTTGATTTCAGTGATATGTAGGCCATATTATGTGCCACATAGTGAAATGGGGTATGTTCCTCATCATCAACAACCCAAAGTGCTTCTGCCAGCAGGGACAGGCATTAGGAGGATGCCCAGAAACTGTGAGGCATACCCACAGATCCATCAGGACACAGTAATGTCGGATGACCGTATCCATGGGCACTTGAAGAACAAAGAAACGCTTGCGCTTTTCCCTCTGCAGCCAACTGGCTTTCTGGATGACAAATCTAATTCATTTTCTGTTGATGCCACTCCAGCTCATCATTACAATGATGAAGAAGATAATGGCCCGCAAGGAAAGCAGCCCTTCTTTGATTTCCTTTCTTCTTCAGGCCAAGATTGTCTGCATCGAAAGTAATTGAAGGCCAGTGCCAAAAACTTGTTCGCATGCATCTTTTTTGGAGTGCGTCTTAATTGTTTCATATTCTGAGAGGTAATCACTGTGGTAATATGTACAATTTGGCAGTGTTTTTGTTGGATATATAATTTATTGGGGCGTTTTCATCTCATATTGTGAAATGCCACTGCCAATGCCATATATAGACGCTCCGTTTTTCCGTGATAATATATAATGATGCATGTAGTCATTTAAAATGTTATTCCTCTTGCACCTCTTCAAAACGGAAGCAATATTGATCATAACATTTCGTGCTAACTCTCTTGCCTTGTTGGAAAAGAACAGCAATAAAATTAATAAGACACATTATACTATATATATAGTATGTGCTCCCACATATTTTTAGCTAGGTTATTGCGAGATCAAAATGTCTACTCGTATTATTTCAAACTGTTAATCAAAACCCTCGTATTATTTTCACTATCCTATTTATGTTTGTGGAGTGCTTGATTAGATTATTGTTGGAATGGCACGTCTCTTTATGTTATATATAAGAGAGGAACGAGGGGGTTGAGGATTTCTTTTTTTATATCTTCATGGTTTTTTTATGCATAATCACAAGAAAATTGCAAGTCTCCCACAAATAAACAAGATATTCAATCGTTGTGATGAAACAAGGATTTCATTGATGAATAATTTGTAGGTAGTTTTGTAAGTGTCATTTGAGACTTAAAGTCTGTCCTTACATATTATCAACATGTGTAAACATCTTGATTTTTACTGTTTATTCCTTAAAATGCATTCAAAGAAAAGTCTCATGCTCCCAGAAAGAAAATTGAATAAAGGTCAACAAACGGAAAAAAAATTGAATAACATTCAAATTATTTTGGCAAGCAAGTAAAAGGATTGATATGTTCATAAACATGGCATACTGGCATTTTTTTGGGCAAAAATCTTTATTATTTTGCCATTATTTAGAAAGATCTTAATTATTTATTTGAATGCACCTTCAAAACTAGCGCTCTTGCTTTGGATCAATCAAATACCACTTTGGTCCTATTTATAAGTCATATTTTTTTATCAAAAAATTTGGTCCTATTTATAAGTCCAGTTTCAACATAGTAAATGAGATTGTGATAATCTTACTCCTATTTATTGTGTCAATGAAAAAGTAATTTAAAGATAAATAGAGAAGAAAGAGTTAAATTGTACCCATTCATAAATGAGGGTATATATAGTTGAAAATTTGTTCCATAATTATTGAGTTAATTATCTCTCCTTGATATGTGATATTCAGTTAAAAGTGACTTATAAATAGGACTAGAGGTAACGTTTTATGAGATACTCCCTTCGGTCCTAATTATAAGATAACATTTGGGAGTTGATATTGATTATAATTATAGGACAAAGTTCTAATTTTTGTCAATTTTTTCCCAAAATATCCCCTATTGATACTTTCTCAATAATAATTAAACACAATAATAATTTAAGAATACACTTATGTATTCTATAAAGTGAGTAATACTTGCAACTCATCAATGCCACATACACCTTGATTCTATTGTTTTTTTAAAATTTAAATTTTAAATAAAGGCATTTTAGGAAAATAAATATAATTATCTGATTTAACCACTATCTTTAATTTCTTCAAAATTAGGTAAATATGTTCTATAATTAGGACCGAAGGGAGTAAAATATTTGTTTGGTAGGATTTATGTGATAAGATATCGAAAAAGCAGCGTTTTGCTATACAGTCGGTTATTTCACAATCTATTCGAACCATTCGCACTCGGAGAAATGTTCGAGTCTTCAAGACATCCTCCTTTACTTCAGCTGGTGCATTTTTCTTGGAGGATGTAAGTCTTTTTTTTTTTTTTAAGTCTTCGAAGTTATATAAAAAGAGGAGAAAAATATACTGCCTTTTTAAAATCAAAGGAGGTTTCTAAAGTTTTAAAATGTTGAATTTTTTAGGAGTTTAATTGACAAGAATTCGACTCATCATGTCTTACAGAGCTATAGGTTCATTTATAATTTGAGATTAAGCCTAATTTTATTTAGTTTTTGAACAGCAGGTGGCTGGAGTTTATAAATTTGAGAAATGAAACTGTCTCAAAAAATAATTTTACATGCTTTGCTTTTACTCCCTCCGGTCCTAATTATAGGACATATTTACCTAACTTTGGAAAAATTAAGGATAGTAGTTAAATTAGTTAATCATATTTATTTTCCTAAAATGCCCTTATTTAAAACTTAAAATTTAAAAGAACAGTAAAATTAAGGTGTATGTAGCATTAATGAGTTGCAAGCATTACTCAATTTATATAATACATAGATGTATTCTTAAATTATTATTGTGTTTAATTATTATTGAGAAAGTATCAATAGGGGGTATTTTGAGAAAAAATTGACAAAAATTAGAAATTTGTCTTATAATTAGGACCAACATCAACTCCTAAATATTATCCTATAATTAAGACCGGAGAGAGTATTAAATATCAAGTTTATGTTTTGCTCTCTAATCATTCATACTGGGGTGGGGTTACATATCATGATAGTTATATGCCGTGAAGTGGGCCCAATTCCTCTAACAGATGGGCTTATTCTTCTTAGCCCACCAGTAGTTATCGGTTGGCAAGATCTTTAAGGAAAAATATTCTAAAAAGTCCTTTTTAAGATTTTTTTTTTAAGTTAGTCCTGCAACTATCACTGGACACATCATGAAAAGCTCATGGGACCTTTATGTACCGGATGTCTGTTACCATAGCTTCATGTCCCCTTCTCCACACAATTGCAAATGTGGTTTTTTATAATTTTTATTACCTAGCTTGTTAATTACTTGCTTAATCAGATCCAAGTTGTCCACATAATCCACGCCTTAGCTACACCTGTTCTCTCTGACGAGAATTTCAACAACGGTCATTCTAATGATCTTGCCAAGCTAAGAAGATATGGTTAGAAAATAATAGAATGATGTAAAAATAATATAGTTGTTTTTTAATTATAGAACGTTTTGATAAGGACAGTTTTTAAAATCAATTAATATTCCTGTTGGGAATTGGGTTTAGTCCACCCTTAGTGGATTAGGCCTAAACCCTTTAAAGTTTAAGTTTTTGGGGTCAAAATAAAATATCAAAAAGAATGTGAGATATTTATAAGTAATTTTTTCAAAGGTTTGAAATTAAAACCTGGTGGAACAATTTCCCTGTATGTTTTGGGGGAAACAGTTAATTTTGGCTGCGTATGTGTAAATAACAGAAACACATGAAAAAAGACTTAGATAGAAAAAAAGGTTTTCTCTACAGAACCTCTTCTCCTTCTCTTTCCTTCCTATGCATTTGCTGTGTATTATAATCGAAATCCTAATGATTCAACTCACGTGAGTACTGAAAGAACTCAAAACGACACTTCAAGTATGCCCGAATTCCGACAATTCCACTTCTTTGCAAAATGAATATATATATTGCTGTCAGTTTATTCCGAAAGATGATTGCTATATCAGATCAGGAAGTACATTATAAGCAGTACAAATGTTGTAAATATATAGCACTCTCAAAGTAGCTTACAATTTTATAAACAGTAGGGCGTAATAATGAGTTGTATTGACGTCGATGTGATGACGTGGGTATTCCGGTATTGATATATTGATGAGGACTCAGTAGGCTTCTGCGCCTACACATGAGAGTTTTATGATAAAATAAAGGGACAATTACAATGAAGTCCTATATAAAAGAAAAAATGAAAAAATGGTTCTTGAAATTGTTAATGACAAGTCGAGGGGAGTCCATTAACAAGTCGAGAAGTTTACACTGACAACTTCAAGGACCATTTCTTCATTTTTTCTCTTGTATGAGATTTCATTGTAATTACCCCTAAAATAAATCTAGTGTTGTGTGTTAAGGTGGATTCTGAAAATTACTCCTATATATAAGATTATAGAAACATATGGAGCTGTCATATCATTTCACGACTTACTTAGTATTAAATGTGTGTGTGTGAAGAAATAAGTCAGACAACTGATATAAATGGTTGAAAAAGGGTCACCGGCCAGCGTTGTGGAGTTGGCAAGAACCTAATCTATTCGCGCACCGAATAAAGAAGTGGGGAAAACGACTTGAGTGTATTAGCTAAACAGTCTTAAACAGTTTTGTCAAGTTATTTAGTTTCTTACGGTTACTGAGTCAGATAATGAGAACTATAAATTATGAGGTGTGAACCCAATATCAGATATAATAAAGATTCAGATTTATCCCATATTATTCTCTCTGATTTTGGCAGAGCGCACCCAAAAATGTCAGACTAAAAAAGAAAGAGGAAGTCAGAAGATTCGGTATTATAGAAGAAGAATGTCATTTTTTTGCTCAAACTTTTTATATATTGACAATGGTAATTATTACGGCACAGGGTAATGGTATAAAGCGCAGCCAAAATTTTCATGGCTGTCTCACGGTTGTATTTTTTGGTTCTGTCGTCTAGCCGCGTCATCATTACATGCAATCCTCCGCGTGGCCGATATGCAATTATCTTAAATATCTTAATTATGATTCCTTTTTTCCCCAACATCTTAATTATCATTCCTATAATTATTTTCATCACAATCGATATCGGATTCAGCTTCTCTTCCTTGCTGTTCTCATCCTTTGCCTCTCTATTTGCCCAAAATTACACCCTTTTCAGCAATATTTAGTATATGACAAGTTGCATCTTAAAGAATTTTTTTAGTAATATTTAGCATCTTAAATTAATTTTTAGTGTATTTATTGTCCTAAATTATTTTTTCAATAACACCCAGTATCTTAAAATAATTGCTAGTGTATTTAATATCTTGAAATAATTTTTATTAACACTCAGTATCCTAAGTTTCGAGGTGCCTGTTGAAATTAGAAAAACATTTTTAGAGTGCTGAATGTATAAAAAATTAGTTTAGGATATTGATTGTTAGTAGTTTGCCAAAAACTAGGTGCACCGTTAGAAAAAATAATTTATGGTATAGAATGCAAAAAAAAATATTTTGGAATACACTATTGCCAAGAAAAATACTTTAAAGTTAGGGTTTGATGCTAGTCATCATGATTTATTGAGATAATTAATAAAAATTCACAGAAGATGTGTTAGCCCTCTCACAATATGAATTAATGTTCAAATTTCTATTTGAAGAGAGACCAACATTTAATGTTGGAAAGTGTTTTGAATCGGTTGTTTCCAATTGGAAAATAATTGTGCCTAGAAAAATTTAACATAGGACCAGCTTAAAACCTATACCATTAAAAAGATAGTTCCATATGAATTAAGTTAAAAAACTACGAGAGTGGACTTTAAATGTCCTTTGGCAAGCAGGATGATTAAGGCAGAATAAGGCCCATGTGAGGGAAGATGCCCTGTAACCACACAAATAGACCTGTTAGCCACAATCCTCCAAAGACTTGGCTGCCCCATGCGTACGCAGTGTCCCCACGCGCCCAAGCCTCTAACCCTTATCACACTCCTCTCCACGTCCCAACCCCTATCTTTTTAGCTCCAATTCACAGGTTTTTTCACCCCAAAATATAAGAAATCTGACTCTGTTTCCCTTCCGTAGTGGCATCCTTTATAAGCTAAGCTTTAAGCTTTCATTGGCTCTCCACAATCTTTCTCTGCTTCTGGGTTTCCGCGTTGTTCGTATCTTTAGCGTACAAGGTATGTATATGGTCCTTTAATTTCCTCTTTCCTCTTGTCCCCGAGAAATTACCATTCCCACTAATACCCCACTCCTAGGCGTGTCTTTCTGGCAATATATTTCTGTCTTTCACAACGTGACTCCCATAAATGAAAAAGATTTGCCATTAATGGAAGGTCTCCCTTCATCACTTCACTGTCTCACGCCACACTTTCCTTGAAATCCCCAGAAGTTTTGGTATCCTCTCGTCAATTCTGTGACTTAGCTGTTCTGCAAATCTGGGAGAACATAGTTTTCGTCTAAAATACGGCGCCTTCTTTTTTGGTGGTTGTTATGAAGATGTGAAGTATCTGGCAACCCAAGACGATGTCGTTCAGTGGGATAGGTGTTGGTCTGAGTGTGGTGTTTAGCTTTCTTTTCTTGGCTCTTATTGCTCAGCTTTACTATTTGTTATGGCGGAAAAGAAGAAGAACACACGCAGAGATCGGCAACGATGAGAGCAGTTATAAGAAGCGAATGCTCTACGGGGCGTGCTGGAAGTGGAAGACTCTATCTTCATTGAAAATTACCACCAGAGGCCCAGAAACGAAGATTCTAGCAACTGACGTTGAGTTGGGTGTTGCTGCTGCTACTAACAAGGATGTAGTATTGAAGAACTTAGGAGAAGATAGTGTAGAATCAGAGCTTATGAGGCTGCACAATCTCGCTGGCCCACCCAGATTTCTCTTCACAATTAAGGAGGAGACTAAGGAGGATTTGGAATCTGAGGATGGGAAATCAAGAAAAGGGTCAAGAACTAGGAGCTTGAGTGATCTTATGGCTGTAATTGATGCTCCATTTCTCACTCCTCTGCCTTCTTCGCCGTTGAAATCCCCTTTGAACCACCCTCTTGATTCTTACAAGCACCAAGGATTCAACCCTCTTTTTGAATCATTGTCAGAACCAGAAATTAACAGATTTAGATCTTCGCCTCCTCCTAAGTTTAAGTTCCTGAGAGATGCAGAGGAGAAACTGTACCGAAGAATGATTGAAGAAGCTCACAGAAGGGCACAGAGCAATCAAGGGACTGTTTCAGAATCTGGGGTTAAAGATTCTCCAAATCCAACAACGGTGATTGATGAGAGAGATGGGTCGTTTCTTAGACTTATCAAGAACAGAGAGAGGGATCAGAGAGAGGTTCAGCAACATCAGGTTCTTCCTTTGCTAACGTCTCCTACAACATTCAAACCTCTAGAGAAGGAATCGATGGTAGAGAAGGAATCGATGGTTCGCTAGATTTTCCAACGTCTCCTCTGTTCTTTTTTTCTTCCTCCATATGCAGATTAATTCATCTAAATGACTTGTGTACTAATTTCATGTTTTACTACAATTTACATAGCAATATGATGATTTTTCTAGTCTGCGTTTGTTTTTTTGTGCGCCTGATTAGCGCATGTTTAGCGAACCAGCAATGAAAGAACTTGGTGGGGGCATTACGTTCTTTCTCTAATCCTCCTATGTTTGCTGTGACCTTAACCAGTTAATCATTCATGTGAATGATGGCTGTTTGCTACCAAATTTCTTTCTTTAATAGATTGAATCATTCACTTGTTTTTTTCTTTTTGAAAAAAAAAAAATCCAAGAACCATTTCATTAGCTAGCATATGCATAGGCTGGTCCTACGTGCCTCTCTGCCTTTGCTTTTGTTGTTTTTCTTAGACGAAACGTGCAACCCTCATTTGTGGTGTTTTTATAAAATGAGTAGAGCTTGAAATGGAGATTTAATTTCAGATGAACTCTGAGAAGTTCGTCATTGTACCAAGATCTAAAAGGTCAAATGTAAACATGAGAGCAGGTTATTGTTTTGACTTGGTGGAAGTGTAACGTTGAATCTGCAATGAAAACGCATAGATCAGAGTGGTGTCCAGGTAAGAATTGCTGGGAGGTCGAGGGTGTTGAAAAATCGTATTTGTCCCTAGACTTTCTCGAAAAGAATTGCACTTTTTTTTCAAAAAAAAAAAAAACTTTACCCTCTTCTTCGTAACGATGAAGCTTTTTGTCCTGATCGATTCATTTCCAAATACTTTATTGCAGTAAAGTGGGCTTTCAAAATCAAACGTTCAAAATTTAGTAGATTGTGTGGGGAGAGAAGAGTAGCAAGCAGCCTCCATTGGGAAGTGAATTAGGACCTAATCTAAACCAAAACATGATTTGATTCAATGGGAGGCTCCAGGGGGGTGAAAACGACAACGTTGAAAACGGTGGGTTGAACTCCAATCGAAAATGGAGACTATATGAATACGATGAACTATTACCTAAACAACAAGAAATGTCGCTGTTGTCACGCGACTCGGCCGAAAGTTACCCCAAACCCAACCCACAAAGTATAGGTTAGGCTCTCTTGCTTTTCAAATTTAAATTTTTTAAGTGCAAAATACCAACCCAAACAATCTACCATCCATCGAGAGTTGTTATGTTTATAATTATATGTTCAAATTTTGAATGATTAGAAACAAGATATCATTGAGTTCTGGAATAAGAATGGTTGCGTAATATCTGGGAAATTGGGAATCGAGCAGGATTGTTTCTTGCATTTGAAATCAGGGCAGTCTCAGAAACGGTCCTGATATTAAGAGTCTATTTGTCGGTCCCACTCGACTCTAACCTGTCTAGAATTTAAATTGTTCACTTGGTTTGAATCAGAAACAAAAACGGCATCAAAATTTAAGAAATGTTAGGCATTTATTGTTCTTGTTTTAATAAATCATGTCGCCGCCTCTTCTCCGGTCACTTGTGAGTTGGAAGACGGTGACTCATTCCACTAAATTAAAGCCCCCACAGACACACAAGAATATTTTATTGACAGTATAGCATTATTTCTTGATGGCTTCAAGTCCGTTCTATTAAAACTGTTTTGTTATGGGTTAAGTCTTAAGTCAGGCTTTATTTTTAAATCAAGAGGGATCGATGCTTCTTTAGTCTATTATTCGGAGTGTTGTTTAATGGTTTTCATGTCATCAAACGTAGAATCGAACAATACATGAGATTTGATTTTAATAATTGAAGGGAGAGTGAGAATATGCTATTGAACTTGACAAAGGCTTATTGGCAAAAAAAAAGAACTTGACAAAGGCTGGCCAGCTCACTATCTCTGTCTCAGTCTCTTTCTCTTGCTTTGATTTGAGGTGAAGCGATACTTGCACTATGTTATCTTCAAGTTCAAGGACACGGATTTAAAATTGAGCACGGCTAAACATATACAATGCATGTGTATGAAGATAAGTAGGGAATGCCGTTGATTGTGAATTCTTTTGATTTCATTTCTCATCTGTTTCGATCTTATCTCCGTAAACACATCAGTTTGACATAGGGCCCCACCGTGGTTCAGAGAAAGTGACCCAAAAAACGGACACTGTCAAGACCATTAAAGGTGGGTTTGGATCAACTGAGGAATAATTTCTGAAAAAATAGTGAAAAAAGTAATGTTTTGAAATTCTGACCGGATTGGATCGGTTCAGTTTTTTTTTTAAAAAAAATTGATTTTGATATATTTTTTTTTAGAATTTCATATTAATAAATCTAAAATATTTAATTTTTTATTCGTTTGGTCCCGGGTTAGCTCCGATTTAACTTCGGTCTGATCTATTGATCCTTGACCTAGTATCCTAACCGATCCTGTAACCGGTACGAGTTTCAGAATTTTGAAAAAAGGTAATTTTTAAAAATATATTTTGGAGAATAATTTATTAAAAGGTAAAAAATAATAACTTACAGAAAAACTATAGTTTTCCACTTCAAACTATGATTTTCTAACAAAAAATAGATTTTGGAGAAAATCAAAATGTTTAGCTAGCTTACAATAAAAATACAGTTTTGATAGAAAAATTGATTATGAGAAATACATGTTTAGATTGTTTTTCTGAAACCATGATTTTAGAAACAAAACACCGTAAGAGTTGCTCAAACTCACACTGAGATCGAGAAAGGTTTTGTCTTTTATTTGTCTGCTTCCTTTTTTAACTAATCCGGTAAACTGGAAAGCAATTAATTTTGTTAATTTTCTTTGTCGGATCATGACTTTTGCCCCTTCACCGAATCCTATTGGGAAATCTTCGATGAAATAACCAAGCTGCGTAAAAATACGTTAAATAATACATTTAAAATTAATATGCTCATGCCTTTCAAAATTATTGCTCGTGCACTCTAAAAGTGTACATCATATTTTTTCCCCCGTAACATAAAAAAATTTCGTTATAGATTTAAAGAATACCGCTCATGATTTTTTAAAAAATAGATTTGAAACAAAATATTTCGTACCATTTTATCTTAAAGCTAGTTTTTCTAGTCCTTTAATCATATCACTCTTCTGCTCGTTCCATGTGGTTGTTTCTGCTTTATTTGCGAGGGGCCACTCCAGAACGAGGCTTTAATTTCGGTGGCCTGTAAAAGCCCATGAGTCATTTCAAGAAGAAGAGCTTTATGTTTTTGCTTTTGTTAAAGGAAGAGCTTTATCTATTCGGCCCTAATCACGATGGGCCAAGTCCATATGGATTTGGCCCGGAGCTTCTTCATACGCAATCTTTCATGTAGGACTTCAAACCGACGACAGGTTATTATATTGTTATTTAAAACCAATGAATGCAGGATGCATGGGGTGTATAAAAATGGTGAGATCAAAATATTATTTTTGTTAATGCATGTTAAGGAGAAGTTTTAGGTTGTTGAACATGATTGAAAATTTGTGAGTCTTGGTCAACAGTCAACACCATCAAAGCAACGGGAGAATAAATTTGTCAAGAAAGTTGGAAGAACTCGTTTTCCACGAAGAATTTAAATAGTCAGCGAATAAATATCAGTGCTGCATGAATGATAAGGTAAGTAATTGATGAGGGAGGAAGGTCTGGGGGCAAGTGGGGCGCCGAGAATATATGGTGCCCACACACATTTATATAAAAGATTTTGGAGGCAAAGTTGGTGCTGCTTTTGATCTTTTCATGGATTATGAGGTATATATATATACTATAGATAACGTGAGTGAAACTTTAGAACGGAATATGCTTTGGCCGAAGCTGCAGAGAAAGAGATGAGAAAGGAGCGAGGCAATAACCAGTGATATGATATATATATATATATATATATGACCACGTCAGATGCATGCATGTGCAGTACTGTGATTGACACAAGTTCCCCTGGAAGAGAATTGATGAACACAGATGAACTTTACATAAATGCGTGAAATAAGTTGTTTTTTTTTTGCAGATAAAATCAATAAAGACAAGTAAATAAGATCAGTAAGTGGATGATGAATAGCTTTAGTTAGCATATAGATCGGTCTGGTTTGGTGTGTGTTGGGAATCAATCAGTCTCATACTTTTTTGAGTGGGACCCGCCCTCCATCTGTAATCCTCATGCACGTGCATGGCTCTCTCTCGCTGTGTGTGTGTGCGTGAGAGAGAGAGAAGGCTGCAACTGCAAATATTGGATGCCTTTTTGCGAACTAAAAAACAATGACAACAAGAAATAACGAAGAGATGGAAGTGCTGGGTGATATTCTCGTTTCAATTCATAATATTAGTCATTTTAACTATATCACTAAAAATAAAAATGATAGTTAAGCCATTTAATATGTCTCAAAATATAACTTTTTTTCATTTTTACCCTTCCTAAGAAATGTGTTTAATTGTATTAGAAGTGTTATTTTAGGAAGAGGAAATAATGAGTGGGATAAAGTTGGAAAGTGAGTATTAATTATAATGATAAAACAGGAAAAAGAGTATTAATTAAATAGAATGTGACTTATATTCTGAATCATGTCTTTCTCGAAAAAGTACCTTATATAGTGGATTAGAATGAGTACATGAGATATGGGAGAGGTTTATTTGAGAGGGAGAAAAAAATGTAAGATACTGCATAGTGGTGGGGTGCTAGTTGTCCAAAACAGTGATAGAGGCATGCAAGGGAATCAGATTCCAACACCAACATCACCTTCCTCTCTTTTCCTTCCCAATCTCTGGTCCCTTTAACAGTTCCTAAAAGTTGCAATCATCCCCCCCCCCCACTCTCTCTTACATGTCTATAAATCTATATATCATCACTCTCAATATATATTCTGTATTCTTTGAACAAAAAAAATATATATATTCTGTATTCTTCTACCTTACAAATGTCCACAAACGTACTCATCAAATTCAGAGGATACCACCTCAACTTCCAAGTGCGCTTAAATGAACGTTAATTATCTTCTTCTTCTTTTTTTGATCCGTGCACCGTTCCTGGCTTGTAATGAATAGAAAGCGGCTAATTCTATGAATTGAGGATATTACTGATGATGTCTTGGGTTTTGGTGCTTGGTAACGAACTGGGATGGAGACGAATCTTGATCAATATCACGTACACTTCTCATTATATATGGACGGTCAACGTATCCCTTGTCACTGCTTTGCATAATGGAATGACAAATTGCTGTCACTTCAAAGGGATATCATCCCAGCCCACATCTTTACTAAAGACACTTGTTTGATGCTTTACGTCTGCTTGACATTTCATTATTTCCACTCCTTTATACATATCATCTATATTCATTCAAGTTGGATCATTGCAAGTTTATGATATTATTCCTTGTGCCTAATTAATTAATTTGTTCCTATATTCCTGTTTGTTTTCAATGAAATACTGTACTGTCGCAAGGTCTAGATATTTTGCAATGTATGTCGAATTTATGATTGTCGTCCGGTACCAAATATATTTAGATACACGGTTATAATTTATTTATCATTTTCACAATCAATTGATACTCTTTTTTTGGCACTTTAAAACTCAATATATACTAAGGTACTGAAAATCGGACCGGATACTGAATTGGTTGGAGTACTGGGTTAAGGATCAGTGGGTCAGATAGGAGTCAAATCGAAGCTAGACCGGTGAGGAAGTAAATATTTCAGGTTTATTTATATGAAATTATGTGTAAAATTAATAAAAAACAATTTTTAAAAAATTAAAAACGGGTGAACCGATTGGTACGGTTCACCCATAGGACCGGACCAGTTGGACCGCTGGTTCACGGGCTAAACCAGCCGGTCCAGTCTGATTTTACAAACCTTGATATATACACTACGATGATTCAATGAACTAGCTAGTTCCTTGCTAAGAATATTTTTTAGCATGGAGAGCTAAGCATATCTGGACCATTCAGATCTAATCCAGACTTTTAGATTTGATTTATTTTAGATTCTATATCCATTAAAATGAGTTTTTTTTAAAAAAAAAAGACTTTTTTAAAAAATAAATATGGACCATCCAAATTAAATCTAAATAATCCATATATGCTTAGCTCTCCCTGCTTAAAAAAAAAAAAAAAGCAGAAACCGTTTCCATACTACAATTGTATGACCAAGTCCTGCTTTGCTGTGGCTTCTTATGATGCATCCCTATTTAACTCTTGCCTGGAGGGAGTCTAATAAGAAGGAATGTTCCTTTTTATTGCTAGTATGATGTATTGCACTTTCAAACGTTAATACATTATATATTTTCCGGGCAAAGAAAAAATTCTTACACACCGGCCTAACTTATAGGAACTAATAATCCTAGTTTCAGAAAATTTATGAGGGGTCAGGGGTAGATCAAACTTATTTAAAAAGCCAGATGGCCAATGCATATCCGAAAACATATATGTCCGTTCTCTCTTACTGGAAAAATTTATATCTATCCTCACATGACCAATGCATTGAGTTTCATTATATTAAAATTCTTCATGCATTTTCTTCCGTGAAGAGAAAGGATGTCTTCCAGATTTCTTCTTATTTGAGGGGCATATCGTATCTTCCACACTTTAAATAGCCAAACTTCATGTAGGGAGGAAGTCGTTGACGCGCTAGATTCCCAGACAAAAATCCAAAATTCAAAATATAATCACGGAAACTAGCTAATTAATTAATAAAAGGTTGTTGTGTGTGCCCAACTAATGATCCATTTGCCACCGGTCTACAACAATTCTAAACAAACACGGATACAACAAGGAACTTGTCCTCTGCGTTTTCCTTTCTTTCCAGAAATGGACAACGACTCTAATTTAACTAGTTTACAATTAAATTACATCTGATCCAGATATGTATTACTGGTTGAATAATTCTTTTTTTGGTTTTCAACAAAATACTTCTCGATCTCCCTAGTTATAGCTATACTTCTGATCGAGAACCGCCATCGATCCTATATGCTAATCAAGGAACATTCAACCTTTTTATTTTTTCCAATTTTTTTTTGAGGTTTGACAGGACAGAAAAAATGAAAGAACAAACTTCGTATCTGCGTGCTGCGAATTAAATGATAGGAGAGTTGATAAGAAGATCATGTAGAGAAGATTAGGAAGATGCATAAATGATAATAAATTAAAGAAGCTGTGAAGGCGATGGATATATATATATATATATAAGGGTTTGCCAGTTTTGGGAAACAGTGAGCAAAGAGGTGGAGCAAGAGAATACATAAGTATGAAGAAAGTTGATGGAAGCGGCCGGCAAGAGGGCCAAAAAGATGGCGTGGAAGCAAGGATTGCCGACCACACCATTGGAAACAAAAAATGATGATTGGCACTTGTTTTTGTGTGTGGCTTAACAGATAGATTGCTCTATAATTACATATATTATGGAATATCACACGGAAAACCTTTGGCCCCACCATTATATTCCCCTTCCTCTCTTTCTACATCTCGTTATAATCTCCACATTTGTACAACCCTCGTTTTTTTCTTTTTTATAGTAGACTGCATTTTAAATTTATTTTAATCTTTGCTTCCATCGTAATCGCATGCATACTTTAATGATTCTTCATCGAAAGAAAAACAAAAGTCGGCTATTATTTTTCGTTTGTTTTTTTCCCTAAGAGCGACAAAACATATCGGAAATTGGAAGCAATAATGGGGGGATGAAAATGGCTGTGACCATACAAGTGATGGTCGTTATGAAAAGTAAAGGAGAAAGATCGGTACATTAAATTCGTGGTTGATGTTGTGAGCCAGAAAATTCACTTCAAAAGAAGTGAGTGGTTGGATCACATATGCTCACGATCCTATATGAAAGTTTAAGCTGATCGAGTGACCAGCAGGAAACTAATTAAATCTTGCACCGTCCAAAGCAATGGAGAGATGCATACAAGTCTCTTATTTCTACTAATTTATAGTGATTTTGCATCATAGGAAATGAATATATGATAGAAGTTTTGACAGTACAATAGCACTTATTTTAAGTGCTCCCAAACAAGCAATAAGCAATGAAGTATCCAACATATTTCTTTGGGTGATTATAATGTTTGTTCCTTATAAAGACTAATGTTTTATCTAAAAAGGATAGATTTTCGTCCGGAAAAGGATAAAATGATTCAATTTTTATTAAAATATAAAGACTAATGTTTTATCTAAAAAGAAATTTGAAGGACTAAAACCTATGGTTTGAAACTATAGTGATCAAAATCAAAATGAATGTAAATTATAAGGACCAGACGTTATATTAACTTTATGTCTTTTAATTAAGTTTCTTTGTTTGTATAGTTGAGACCTAAACCCGGCCATATTTTCTTAACGGATGATAGCTTTTGCATTCACACTTGTCTAAGTTGATAATTAAATGGTTGATTTTTAATACATGCTTTTTTGGATAACTTGTTAAAACATACTTAAGAATTAAGATGGCATACTCATTACAGTATGGCCAATATTATTTTTTTTAAGCCGTATTGTCGCGATTGCTAATTTTTTTTATTTGGACTTCTTGCAGTAATAAAAGATAGCTAGTCTACCAGACGCTGTAGGTGATGATGATTTGTGCACCCAAATCACTTTAACATAAATTAATATATTAGCACCCGACGTAGAGATCAGCTAGCCACTTTTTATTATTTCAGTCAAACTGACCAAAAACCTTTCCATATGAAAGTCAACATTTTTGACGAACAAGTGCACCATAACACTGCCATGTCGTGCCAAAAGAGCAATAAGAATTAATAAAACCTATCATTATGAGAGACATCTAAATTTCTTATGGCCGAAGAAACAACATAAATGGAGGATGATAAGTTTCTGCTTCATCACTTTCCTTTGTCCCTTACTCATGCACACACCAATAAGGGTCCGAATCTGAGAGTGACTCTCGCCACTCACGAAAAGAATGTTATTTTTTTTTCCACCACATCAGGGGGCTCTGCACCGGAAAAAAAGGGGGCTTAACAGCAAAAAGCAAAGCAAAAATAGACAAAAGACACGAGCTAATGAATTAAAAGTCCTTAAATTTTGAATGTATTATAATAATTGAAGCAATTCTAAAGTTAAAGGGCAATTATACATGGATAGAGTGTCTACAGAGAGCCACTTAAAGCGGAAAAATAAACAGATATTGATGATATAAACATTAGGATAAACTTTACATTCTATTTAAGCACTTGATGTCATTATTGTTGGTTCTGTGCTCAAAAGAAGGATCCCTACAACTTTTATTAAGCTGTGAATTTAACCGTGTTAGGTATGCATACAAAAAGTAAAGCCATTATTCCGATGAAGACAAGCCCTAATTACATGGATATATATACCGCTTTAATCATGTTGCAAAAACTTTTTCCGCTTATGTTCATGTTTTCTTTCTGAATTAAACTGTCCATCTTTTCATTAATTAGTCCACTCGAAGCGTCTTTTAATTTGCATATTATTGTATAGTTAAAATCCACTATATGTCGTATTACCAATCCAGAACTGGCTAGAGGGAAAATGTGTGTGTGAAGCTACACACACACACACACACACACACCTCAAAATTATTTGATCACAGCGTTATTAATTTGGTTGGTGGGAGGGTCAATGGTAAATGTGAGCTTAGGTATAAACAAAATATCACTTGTATGTGTTTTAATTATGGGTGCGCTAGATAATTAAGTTTATGTTAGCATCTTTAGTTTCTTGGCTACTTTTCTTTCTTTGTTTTTTTTTTTTTTTGGTTGGCCAAATCAAAAACACAAATCTCCAGAGAATAAGTTATCTATTAATACTTTTTTTGGAGTTTGAATTTGACAATTCTTACACTAAATATGATTCTATATATGACCATCGTTGACAGAACATCATCATCATAATCATTATTAATTTGCTGCGGGTTCAAACGCCTAAATCTCATGAAAAACACACATACATATAGCCCTTAATTATTATAAATATAGTACGATAAAGACTGGAAGAACACTACTGACTGCATCAGTTGGAGGCGCTGATTAAATTCCATTTTGCTTACCTGCATTATACACCAGAGCCAGTGTTTTTTTTTTCACCCGCTTACAAATTAAGACACTGCCTTTATGGTAGGTAGAACCGGGTAATTAATTTCATGTACACACACACACACACACATATATTTACACCTTGAACGCTTTACGGAGGGTTTTGAGCTCAACAGATTTCTTTCTTTCTTTTAAAGCCCCCATTTTGCACGTTGAATTAATTAATTAATGAACAATGAATAAAAGTAGCTATATGCATATATGAAGCAAGTAGTGCATGTGTCAGGTCCATGGATAAGCTAAAATTGTTTGATTACGTGAGGTGATCCCACCATTACTAGTATAGAATAGACAGTGATAATTAACTTTTCTTTATACGGTGTCGTCAGCCACTATCCTCTTTCATGAACATATGTATTTACTGTTGTACTGACCACCCCATCAATAAAGAAGGCTTATAGGTTAAGAAACTTCCTCCACTTAAAACCCTAAAAAAAATATAATAGAACAAAAAGAGATAGAGAACATAGGAGAGAATAATAATATAAGAGCAAATTAAAGTAAACAAAAGCAAAGCACTCTCTCTCTCTGCCCCTTTGCTTTGCTTTAATTTCTAGTTCTCTCCCTCCCTCTCCTCCCTCTTCTTTAATTCTCCTTTTCCCTTTCCTTCTTTCTCTGCTCTGGTATTCCCTCAGTTTGATTCTCCACCATCTCTCTAAAGACCCATCAAACTTTAGAAAAAGAAAAAAACCATAAAAAGATCATCACACCACATACATACACCATGGTTTTCTCTTCTATTCCAGTCTATTTAGATCCTCCCAATTGGCAGCTGGTAAGGTTTTCCAATTTCCCTCTAATTTATTTCAGCCACATACATCCTCCGAACCCTAAAAAGCTAATTTATTTCCCCAAAGATTATTATTCCTATTCCTTGTAATATCTTCTTGAATATACCAGATTTTGTGTTTTCATATCATACTACTTCATCCTGAATCTTTTCTTTTCTTTTATTTTTATGTGTTTTGAGGTTTTCTCTGTTTTGATTTGCAGCAACAAAGTCATCTGCAATCGAATGGAACTGAAAGCACTCAGCTTCTTCCTCATACTGGAGGAGATTGCGGTGCAGGTTCAGTCCGGCCCGGTTCAATGGCTGACCGGGCCCGGCAAGCAAAGCTACCACCGCCGGAGGCAGCCCTAAAGTGTCCCCGTTGCGAATCCAGCAACACCAAATTTTGCTACTTCAACAATTACAGCCTGTCTCAACCTCGTCACTTCTGCAAGACATGTCGGCGATACTGGACAAGAGGCGGCGCTCTCAGGAACGTTCCAGTCGGAGGCGGATGCCGGAGAAACAAGAAAAGCAAAAGGAGCCGCTCCAAGTCTCCGGCAGCCGCCACACCCACCACCGCTGACAACAAGCAGACCGTTCTCCCCACCGCCGCCACCAGTGCAATCCCCTCTGACGCGGCCTCCGCCGCCACCGAGCTGATCGGTCAGTTGCAGCCGCCTTCCAACTTGCCATTCATGTCTTCTTTACAAAACCTGGGCGGCCGTCACGGCTTAGGGAACATGGGCCTGAGCTTGCGAGACATTTTAGCCCAGAATGAGCCCATGGGCTTTCAAATCGGCGGAGGAGATCACAGCCAGTGGCGCTCACAGCAATTCCCTAATTTCTTGAGTGGGTTCGAGTCAAATAATTCAGTTGACTCTTCTTACCACCACCAGTTTCAAGGTGAAGGCATGGCACTAGTACAAAATGGAATGATCGGAGATTCAAGTTCTAGGGTTACAACTCAGCTGCCATCTGTTAAATTGGAAGAGAATGGAGCCCTTAATTTTTCAAGGCCACCAATAGGTAATAATCAGTACTATTCATGGACTGATTTATCGGGTCTTGCATCTTCTTCCACTGGCCACATCTTATAAGTTAACATGATCTTGACCATTACATTATGGTCAAAAACAAAAGCCATGATGGCAATTGAAGCACTCGATCGACTCAGTTCAAAATTAGTATTTCAGAAAACATGTTAACGCAGACAATGGTAGAATTTGGATCTTATTATTATCTTGGTGTTGTTCTTGTTTAATTAAATATTTTTATGTTGCTGCTTGTAACTGATATTTCTTTACGTTTGTTTTTTGCATGGGAGTCTCTTTTGTACTATATGGGTTGGTTTGTATAACTGCGTTCGTGTAATGGTGCATCTTTCCTGTGGGATTTTTCTATAATCAGATCTTGTGTTTTCTTTTTATATTTATGGCCTGCTTCGATCTAGGTCACGCTATAGAGAGCACCAGTCTTCGCCCACATATGAGCACGATAAAGCGCAAAGAAGAAAAGCGAAACAGTATTACTGAACAATGTGCCACTCCACGTTAGCTTTTGCTGAGATGCTGTGTTTTCTCTTTAGTTAGAATTTCAAGTTGAACACTTTTTCCTCTTTCGCTGCCTCTTGACAAGCTTATTGCATCTTTGGAAAAACACACTTAGTGCAAAGCCAACATTGGCTTGGTTTGGATATAGGTATTCTTTGTCATGGTACTGGAGCATATATATATATATATATATAGTTTTCTGGAATTAAACAAAGTGCCAAGTCTTTAATTCCTATAGGAATTTTTTAATAAATGTGAGATTTGAAAAACATTAAAAGAAAAGGCATGTTGTTATTCTTTTTATGTTTTTATGATCAGTGGCATTAAAAAAGTTAGCATCTATATATGGGTATATGGTAATTATAAGGCAAAAGACTTTATTACACTTACTTCACACGGAGTCGCTTTTAAATTCTATCTGTGGCTCGATCAATCAAACTATGTAGCTCTCTGATTTTATGGAATGGGTAGTTCAGTCAGGCGTTGGCAGAAGTAGTTATAACTTATGATAATATAAGTGGCAATTTCTGCAAACTGATTGAGGAGTACTCTTCCATGCATGGTGGTGAAATTCTCGGAATCATAAGTGGCAGATTTTAAACTCATAGGAAGCCGCGGTAGCCTCGTACTTTTTTTTTTATCAGTCAAGTGTCAAGAGTTGTTATGATGTAATAATGCTTGGTGTGATAGATCCACAAAATAATGTGACGTACGTGGTTGTTGGATTCGCTTGAGGTTTGAAAGCTGAAGCACTTATTAGTATCTATGTGAGAGGAGAAGAAGAAGCCAAAATGCCACTCAAAACCATGCAATTCCATATTCTACCACACTGAAGCAAAGGAGTATTCTAGAACTCCTTTCTCCACAATGATGAAAGATTCTAAACGCTATCATGAAATTGCTTTTGGGGTTATATGTATGTATGCATGCATTTCAAATTTCAAAGGTACGTAAAAGAAAAAGTGGGGGTTACGGTCAAAAAAATAAGAGTGAGACTGAGCTTTCCAACAAAAGTACTGTGCTATGATAGTGATAATAAATGGCATTCAAATTAAGAGGGGGGTGATCTTGTATACTAATAATGACAACCTTTATTGCAACCTCACCGGAAATTAATGAAAGAGGTTGAAAAAGCTAAGGCATCAATATGTGAGGGGGGGGGGGAGCGGACACAGTGTAACTTTTGAGAGGACCAATGCTGAGAGGGAAGAACGAATAAAGGGAAAAAACGAAGACAGACAAAAGCTACGTAACTCTGGGGGTGTCTGTGAAATGGGACGGAGGCAATAAATGGGAAACCCTGATAGCAAAAATGTGGGTGAACATGATGAAGGTGTAGTATGTATGTGAAGGCACAGAGACAGAGATAAAGGAAAAGGAAGCAGAGAGGTGTGGGCTAAACCTGCAATTATAGGGTACGATCCACAGAAGGGTTCGGAAACTCATGCACGCTTCGTCTCCCTCCAACCCGCTCTTTCCTTTTTCACCCTCTCTCCCCCCTCTTCTTCTCTCTCCTCTCCTTCAGAGTTTCCTCGTTATACTATTATCACTATGGTGCTATTTATAAATTTAACTTACCTAGTTCTCAATAAATATGGATTTAATTGATAGATTTTTCAAATTTTTGTGTCATTCATGAATAAGTATGTTTTATATCTTTCTTCTCTATAGCGAAATTTATTATAATTAATCGAGATAAAATTATAACAGTTTTATTTATTATTCTGAAAGTAGGTTTAGGGACCAATTTTTTTTTTAAATTAGACTTATAAATAAGACTAAAGTGATACATTGTATTTCAATTTAATATTTAAATTTGATCTGAATAGTAGGAAAAATGAGCTAAAAGATGTGATATATACTCTATTTTTTCAATTAAAGGGACAACCACTTATAGTCTGAAGCAAGTGGGATCTATGCTATGACCTCTCACTTGCATGGAAAGTTTCATGCTGCTAAATTGTTTGCTGATAGTGTAACCTCTCCTTTTTTATTCTCATCCATTTTTCTAACTATCAAATCAACATTTAAATTATTATCAAAATATTAAATTATAAAAAAATATTATTTAAATATAAATGGATAAATTTTAATATGAATAATGTAATTCTACAATAAAAAAAACAACAAAAATATTGTGTATGAAACTAAATCTAAATCATTTAAATATTAATGTTATAATTAAGAAATGAAAGAGGAGGGAAGATGATAAAAAGCCCAAATGGAGATGTTGCCAGCTAGAGATGTGTCAACAGTGCTTTTATGAGATGCCCCTCAGTTTTTTAAATCTTGCGGCAAAGGGCCCGGGCAATATTTTTTGTAGTATTGATTAATTGGCAGCGTGGTCCTTGTGGTTCTTATGCCTCGTTTGATACTTTGACATGGTGGAAAAGTTTTTAATGAAATTGGAAGTGAAAATGGAAGTAGAAATAGAAATGAAAGTAGAGGTGGAAGTGTGTTTTAAAGTATGTTTGGTATATTGATGAAAGTGAGATATAAATTTTAATTAAAATATGTATTAATAATAGAAAAATACCAAAATACCCTCAATCCAGAAAAAAATCTCCCCAGCTGAAAACCAGCAAACCAACAGCCATTGATCACAAAAATGCATCCACAGCCACAACCAACATTCGTCGGAATTGTCCATCATTGTTGCCAGAGAAATCAAATCCAAACTCAACCATAAATCAAATCACAGTTCCACTTCCTTTTCAAATCAAGAACTAGATTAGCAATGGAAATCACACCAAATTTTTTTTCTGAACAGAAATCAAAATCAACAGATGCTAGAAGGAAATTGAAACCTTGGATGAACAAAGTCGACATGGTGGAGGGCCGTCAAAGTCGCGTTTGCTGTCTAAGGAAGATGTCGACAAAGTTGCGTTTGTTGCTGTGGGGGACGACGGCGAAGTCACGTTTGCTGCCAGAGAGAGACAATGATGGAAATGTGTTCACTGGTGGAGGGTCTTCGCTGGTTGAAGGTCGTATATTAAAGTGGGGGTGAAGGTTAAAGATGACGGAGGAATGTCGCTGGTAGAGGTTGGTCACTACTGTAGTTAGGGGAGGTCCGTGTCTGCTATCACTGGTGGAGGTCTATCGCTGTTGTCACTGGTGGAGGACTTTTGCTGCGGATGGAGGATCTAGTTGCCGGTTGAGTGCCGGTGACTGTGATGGTGATGGGTGTCGAAATGGTGACCACGAAACCAATGATGGGAGGAGGGGGTTAATGGGTAAAATGGTCAGGGAGCCATTTTTTCAGGGGGGGAAGTAGGGCTGGAAGTGACTTCCTTGGGTATTGGGTAGGAAGTCACTTCCACCGTTTTTGGTTGAACCGGGTTCTTTAGGGAAGTGAGATCAGTTATACCAAACAGCCTTATTTTTCAATTCCACTTCCACTTCCATTTCTCTCATCCCAATTCCATCCTACTAAACATGGCATTAGTTCTTATAAAATATCATTTTGATCTTATTTATAAATCTTCTTTGATAAAAAATTTAGTCCTATTTATAAGTCTAATTTCAGGATAGTAAATACATTTTGTACTTTTTGATCCCTATTAATTACAATAAACAAAAAAAATTTATTCATGTTGATTTTCGGAACTAATTATAAATAAGAGTGAAATTGAAAATTTAGCCCATAATTAATGAGTTAACTAAATCT
Source organism: Inga leiocalycina (assembly GCA_963242795.1). Classification (NCBI taxonomy): domain Eukaryota; kingdom Viridiplantae; phylum Streptophyta; class Magnoliopsida; order Fabales; family Fabaceae; genus Inga; species Inga leiocalycina. The sequence goes on from OY725329.1 coordinate 63,157,213, forward strand.
TTTTGATATATAATAATTAATTAAAAAGAACTTATAAATTAGATTGGAGTGGTAAGCTCACGATTCCGAGTCTCAAGGTAGCATCAAAACATAAACAGGGATTAAACGGACACAAATGAAATGAAATACTACCAAGATTGCATATACGATGCATGAATATCAGTATTTGCGCAAACGTTTTCCACAGCAGAATTACCTAAAATTTTACTTAATTCCTTTCCTTTCCATTTCATAATCATATACTGTAAACCACTACTAAACCGGACCCGTTTGTAGGGATATACGATGAAATGAAATATCAGTATACGATGCATGAATATCAGTATTTGCCCAAACGTTTTCCACAGCAGAATTACCTAAAATTTTACTTAATTCCTTTCCTTTCCATTTCATAATCATATATTGTAAACCACTACTAGACCGGACTTGTTTACAGGGATAGCTCCTTCTATCTAGGCCGTTCAGATGGGATCTGAATAATCCAGATTTAATTTTTTAAACTGCTGATTTTTAAATAAAAAACCCATCTTTTAAAATAATATTTGTTAAGAGATTATTTTTATTTTAGATACTGTATTCATTAAAATAATTTTTTTAAAAAAAAAGTAAAAATAATTAAATCTAAACAATCCAGATCCCATCTAGATGATGAGGAGCTGTCCCTGCTCATCCAAATGGTTCCCAATACACCATCATTATTACATTTCTGTTTGGTTTTCTCCTGCGTGCTTCTAACTCTGTCATACTTTCTCTTTTTGGGTACCTTTCCAGTTATCAGCGGTGGAGGCTACATGGCGACACTGTGTAACCAAATATTGTATCTTGCACGTAGAACATAATTCCCTCCTAATAAAACCGACGCTCTTGCGTTATTGGAATCCTATCTTGTAGGCTGTCTGTGTGAATGAAAGGATAACACTTCTCTGTCAGAAGTGTTTTCTTTTTTTCCTTCTGATTAGTCCTTAGCGAAGACGCGCTCATATTTAATGTTTAAACTTTAAACTCTATCTGGAACATATTATTTCTAGTAAGAGGATACACGCTATAAAAAAACCAATTAGGAGAACTAGATACCTAGAATTTTTAAGCTATGAGCGAATTTTAAATCAGTTACCCAAAAAAAGGAAAAAGAAATGAAATTTACACAATCAACAATCGCAGATATATCCAGGTGGAAAAGCACAGATCGTTTTGCACAATGCGTTCTCTCCATGCTAATATTGCCAATTAAAGACGGTGGTGAGAGCTAGCATGTCTTCGACATTGAGAGCAAGCCATTGCCGTTATATCACCGCAGAATTTTACACGTGATATATATGAGAAGTTGAAGACGATGGTTGCTAGAGAACCACGTACAATATCTATACCTGTGTTCAAGTGAGAAAGAGATGACGAGGGATTTCAAGTAAGTGAGAAATTAAAGAAGTGTGTGTGTGTGTGTGTGTAAATTTGCACCATCAGATACAGCCCATCTGATTCTAATTAAAGGGTATGTATGTAATAGCACTTTTTTCAAAAATACACTCTCAAGTGAAAATTTCCTAACGGAGAAGTTTTATAAGACATATTCTTTTTATAGCGCTTTTCTTTTCAGAAGCATGTTATATGTCAGATTCTATTATAAAATCTCTTTTAAGATGCAGTATTAAGAAAAATGAATGTTATCTTATGGATTTTATTAAATACGATTTGTGCCGGGTGATGTCGAATTTCTTGGAAAAGTGACAATTAAAGTCAACATATAGTGATTATCCTCGACTACCATTTACCAAATTGATATACTAGTATACCAACTTTTAATGCCTCCAATGGGAAAACAATTGCATGAATAATACTCGTAGTATGACAACAATGATACATATACAAGTTACTCGTACCAACTAGTTAACGGGAAGAAAGATGGCTATTTGACTAACAAATAGTTTGTCCAGTAGTATAAAGCTACGCTAGATTCATCTGAGTCTCGAGTTCAAATCTCAGAGAAAACACTTGTGATGGAAGGATTAGTCACGAACCCTAAACTGGATACTGAATTATAATCTCAAAACAAAGAAAGAAAGAAAGCTACATGGCCCAAAAAAAAACAAAGAAAGAAAGACGGCTAGAAATTCAAGATATCACTTTTATTGTATTTACTCATGAGTCTATAATTTGATTACTAGTTTTTATTTATACTGTCAAGGATGAATTTCGACATTATTATTCGTTTATCCTTTTCCATTTGACATTTAAAAGTTTTAAAGAATTCAAATTCTCTCCGGTTCATTTATGTTGTAAACCAGAGACGCTGGCAGATGTTGACACATCCACGACAGAGAAATATTAAAAAAAACAAGAAGAAGAAGAAGAAGAAGAAGGAGAAATTGTAGTTGCGTAGTATGTTGATACGAAAAACTTTCCAAATATAAAGGGAAAAAAATTAGATCATTGACTAGTAGTACTTCTTAATCCCTGTAACATGTGGAGTAGGCCACTTGAAAACGAGCAGTGTTGAATTGTTGACCATACTATTTAATATTGGGAATATGTCTGAGAGAATCACCAGGTTGAAAAGGCCGCCATAGCTGATGACAAAGTTGTGGACTGAGAAACAATCAAAACCCGAAAGGGAAGGCCCAAAAGAGACTTCAACGGATAAAGAAAGTGGGCAAGACATCATCAAGGCATGGGGCATTAAAGGAAGGAAAATTCTGGAAAAATACATTCGAATTAGGGAAATCCTTAATCAGTGTTGTGAATTTTAAAATTTCGGATTAATACGCTGTCAGTATGGATGAATAGTGCGGGGCACCAAAAGACGATTTTGCCCTTCAATCCTCATTTTCACCAATTCAGAATAACAACACGCTGCTCTTAATTAACAACTCTGATTTTTTGATTAACAACTCCCATTTCTTATTTCACAACTTCGTAATTTAAGTTTCAGAGTCAATAAACAACACCTCTTTCTTTATTAACAACATGCGGTTGTTAATCAAGAATCCAGAGTTGTTAATAACAAGACCGGTGTTGTTATTGTGAAAGTAAAATGAAACGGGAGTTGTTAATCAAGAATACGGAGTTGTTAATTAAGAGCAGTGTGTTGTTATTCTGAAGTGGCGAGAATGAGGACTGAAGAGCAAAATCGTCTTTTGGTGCCCCCGCACCGTTCATCCGTACTGATAGCGGACTGATCCGGAATTTTGGAATTCGCAGCACTGATTAGGAATTTTCCTATTTCGCATGTATTTTTCTGAAATTTTCCCATTAAAGAAAGCCGCTTCATGTTCTTTTTTTTAAAAAAATTGAGGCGTCTCAATCAATCAGCCTTCTTTCTTCATGTTCTTTTTTTTAAAAAAAAAAAATCACAAGTTGAGAACCGCAAAATCAAGATGAAACTATAAACAGGTTAGTGTTGATGGGAAATGGTGTCTCAACAATTAAAAATCAGTCTAATGGTGGAGATAGTAAATGGAGTGAAGTGGATAAAGAGCTTAGTGGAAATACTTTTTTCTTCTGTCCGATAATACCTTAAATAGGATTATCTTTATTAGGAAAATACATGTGTTTGATAAAAAAAAAAAAATTAAACAGGAATTTCAGCCGGAAACTCTGCTGCACCACTTAACAATGACCATCACCTGGACTAAAGTTCAATCCACTTGACTGATTGTGTATGTGTGTTATGGCCATCGACTGGGTTGTTGTTTTTATTAAATAATTTAAACACACTCTTTGTTGACTATTTTTTCTTGAGTTCTTCCATTGAATTATGATAGGCAACCTGTAAAGTACTGTTCAACACGAAACATTGATTTATAGCCAGGGTAGAAAAAGTGCTCACACAATAAACAGTACATGTAAATTTTGTCCTTTTCCTCCTTGCAGTTAATAATCTGCATCGCAAAATCATACTTCCTCCATGTCCAAATATAGGAAAACCCATTTTTTTCAGTACCAAAGAAAAATTAATTATATTGGTTAAATGCTTTAATATGTTACCTTGGTAATAATATAAAGGGTCAACAGGAGAAGGTGCATTAATGACACCACTAACTTCCTTCAATTCTCTTATATTTCAGGACAAAAAAACACAGTCCGAAAGTTCTCGTACAAAGGGAGATGGAGGGAGTACACCACATGTTTCCGTTCAAGTACATGAAACATCTCTTCATTAAAATTTGAGGATGATAGCAGTAATACACGTTACAATTATACATTTTCAGATAAGATGCATCCCACCTTTTTCTTTGATTTCTCTCCCCCATTTTAATGTCTTTGTATTCTATCTCTGTATCCCACACAAACAAATGAATAACTTAATGGAGTGGACAGGTGATCTTCCACCCTTCCCTCCAAAGAAGGCCTCTTTCAGTACTTAAAATACAAGCAAGAAACAAAGTGAACAAAAAACTCAACTATCAATAAGGTTAGTAATAGAAGGGGGCTGTATATCATCATTCTGAAATTCCACTTCAGTCTGTGTTTGAACTTCCTCCTGCTGCTGCTGCTCAAGGAATCTGCTCATTCGCTCGATCAATTGTGCAGCCTTTCTTTTGCCTCTGTCTGTACCATTTTGAGCAAGATCCGCCAATGGAGCCATCACCCCGAGATCTTGAGCTTGCGCGAGATATTGCTGATCTCCGGAACAAAGGTGTACTAAAACGGCAGCTGCATTCTCTTTGTTTCTTGGGGATCCATTCCCAATGACCCCTACCAAAACTGGTACAGCCTCCGCAGCACCAATTGCAATCTTCCCTTCTGGATGACTAGCCAATATTGCCAATATGGCCAACGCTTCATCAACCATTCCCCCACCGGGTTCTGTCAGCAGTCGCATTAGTGTAGGAACAACACCTGCCCTCACCGCTTTTCCCTTATTGCCCTGGTATATGCACAAATTGAAGAGTGCCGTTGCAGCATCTTTTTTACCCCTTTGGGTGCCCTCACTCAGCAGTGTCACTAGGGGTGGGATGGCTCCTGAGGATCCAATAGTAACCTTATTTTCATCTACGACTGAGAGGCTGAAAAGCGTGGCTGCTGCATTTTCTCGAGCTTCCATGCTCCCCTTCCTCAGCACATGAACTATGCCAGGAACTGCCCCACAAGATATGATACTTCCTTTGTTATTCTCACAAATGGAAAGATTTAAAAGAGCTGTTACAGCGTGCTCTTGAGTTCGGGAGTCAGGAATAGAGAGGAGGTCAACAAGGAGTGGTATTGCACCAGCTTCAGCAATGGCTACGCGGTTATCTGCATTGCGTTTTGCTAACAGACGGATCTCACATGCTGCCGATCTCTGGTCTTCAGGATTACCAGATGTAAGCTTACAGAGAAGATTTTCAATCTTACTACGCTCAGCTGGTGAGCAGGAAGATGCTGACTTACTAGGCCGGGAACTGCTGGGTCGTTTTGGAGGCTCCATGCCATTGGCTTCACACCATTGTGCTATGAGGCTTCTTAAGACATAATTCGGTGTGAGAACAGTGCTAGCAAGTGTCTGCTGTGTTTTCGGACAGGTGCCATGCCCTGCTTCCAACCACTTCTCAATACAAGAACGCTCATAAGTCTGCAGTCAAGAGAACACAATACATTTCAGTGGTCATTTGACACACATGCATGCTGATTCTGCAGTGGGGTTAAGAATCAACAAGTATGAACTAGAAACATTTGGCAGCAGTTGTAAACTACATATGGTTAAGAATCAACAAGTATGAACTAGAAACATTTGGCAGCAGTTGTATACTACATATATATCAGTATCACATTAGTGAAAGCCTCCAATATTTCCAATTCCTAGAAAGCTTCCCTGAGACTTTTCAATATAAAAAGCAACTGCACGTATCAAAGCTTCTCATGAATTAGATTCGTAAAAACTTTTGCTTAACAGCATGACTCATTTTGCTGAAACTTTACATTCAAGTGGATTAAGTAAAGTTCTGAACTTTTGCTTGGAAGCGACAAAAAGGATGGTGGCTAAGTATACAGCATCGGAACTTTTCTATCTGAGAGTGTCTCAGAATTCACATACCTGTCCTGTTGAAACAATAACAGGATCCTTCATCAATTCCAGGGAAATTGGACATCGAAAATCTTCGGGGATAATAGGGGTTTGATGACCCTTTTCACTCATCCCATGGCTGCTACTGCAAGAAGAAAGGCCTTTTCCACCTTCAGTATCATCCATGACTAGATTCTCTGTTTGTACATAATCCTTTATTTTTTTCAACAACATAGACATCTTCTCAATACTCGCCCCCGGATCTCCAGCACTTGCTGACACCATCTCATGCAAAGCTAATGACTCTTGTGTAAGATCAGATATTCCCATCAAATGCAATTTTTCAGCTAATCTCCTTAGAACAGCTGGATCTGTTGGTGCATCACTGCTCTTATCATAAAGTGACAAGATATCCTCATACAATTCATCATCAGGCGCATCAACCCTTCCTTTGGCTCTTCTGAATTGTGCAAGAACAAGCTCAACCTAGAAACACATTTTTTTAAGTGAATGAAACAGTTTTAAAAAAAGACAACATCATTCACACGAAACAGGAAAACATTACCTGCTCTTTAACTTCATCTGATATGTCAAGTTTATCATATGAAATTCCACTCAAGGCTTGTTCTAATTGAGCTGTCACCTCAAGGTATTGTTTCATAAGTTGCTCCCTCTCTATGACCTGTAATCAAAATAGTAAAGGTTAAAAGACTAAGAAGAAGATGACGAGAACATAATACAGAGTCATTTTGTTTTGATGACAGAAGGTATTAGCTAGGAGTTTTAGCAGGCAATGTAACATCTAAGACATCTAAAGTAATGCAACAGAAAGCATTGTTTTAAAAAATGCCTTCAACCACGGTATGCACATTACCACAACAAAACTTGTCCCCCTAAAGGGAGGTAGCTACATGGATCAGATGATGCCACTTATACAAATTAAAATGACACATATCAATTAAATGACATTATTTGGATTTCAAATGGTACTGATACAAAATGACCTACTTGATTCACCTGGGACCTAAAATAGTTTGATAATAGTAAAAGAGCTACGACGATTAAAATTCTTAAGAAGTTCATGCATATCTTTAAGTCTTCCCCAGCATATATCTGAGGAATGGAACATGATTCGGTTTTAATGTCCAAAGCTGGGAATAGAATATGCTCCAAAATTCCAAAGTAAAGGTTGAGAACCAGCGGTGCGCTGGATTAATATTCAGGTAAAGTCAAAGCTTATGAAACCTAGTAGCCACATATAATATTTCATTACACCGCTGACATTATTAAAATGATTTCTGTCAACCTCTCTCGTCTGGAACTTTCCCATCCTGCTAGAATCATTGATTGAGAGAATATAGGTCTGGAATCTTCGACATACTTGGACAACATAACAGATAGATACATTTGTTCCTTTTTAAGATTTCATCTTCTTTCCTGTTAAATGGAAGACTCCATAAACTATTTAACTGCAAAGGTTATAGTTAACCCGCTTATATGGGAACACAGAACTAGTGTAGACAAAATAAATCGCAAGGATGGATACAGGTGTCCTAAACAATCTGCAATAGAAAGAGGCCTCCTTAACAAATATGAAAACGAATATGTTCTATTGACACAGCTAATTAATATATCTATATATATATAGGATGCAAAACATGGCATAACATTCCACATCGAATTGCAGCAAATTTATGGGTAGAAAACGGACAAAAACTGAAATTTGAGGTCATAACTATAAACTGTATATGATAATATGATTACAGATGAGATATTAGAAAAAGAAAATTGAAGAGCAGAAAATTTCTTACGAAAAGCCATATGGATCTGAAAATTGAAAGTTTGTGCCAATTCTTTCCGAAAATTAATTTGCATCCTCGTACTCATAGCCAACAAAATTTACTGTCCATCACTGAACAATATTACGGTTAAAAAACACTGCTTTGGAAAAGAAAACCACTTCTAATCCATCAGTTTTCAGCCCTATTCTATCTGAATATATGCGATAGAAAGCAAATCAAGTTTCTGGGTTAGCATTATTGATCGCAACCCAGGAACGACCGCACAAGAACATCGCTCCTCCCTCGCATATATGAATGAGCAAGAAATTACTTTGTGCTCAATTGACTGCGTTTTGAAATTTTACGGGAAAGCCTGAAACAAAATCAATTCAGGGTGGCGTATAAATTAATAGAGCAAGGGAGCCCGCAGTTGCTTTCTCAATAGCTCTTACAAACAGCATCACCAAAAGATCAATATATCCAAAAATCAAACCACTTATGATGAAATCGCATGGAAGAACAATATACCAAGCAAGGAATTGAAAAGGGGGAAGAAAAAAACGCAAAGACCATTAAGACGAATCGAATAATACTAACACACCATATAAATCCTGCTGCCTTCGCTCCCGAATCTGAGAAGTTGTTTGGCCGATTCTAAAGCTCCCTTGAAGGAAATCAAAGCTTTCATGGTCTCTTCAGGTGACGCCTCTTTGCTGTCCCTTATCTCTTCGAACATTGGAATCAACAATTTCAACCTTCTTGCCAGATTGCAGTAGTGCTTCTTGACTGTGGTCCTGTAGTCCGAGATCGCAGCTATCTCATTCATCAAGTCAATTGAGCTCTGCACTATAGCTGCTTTGTCTTCCTCCATGGCAGCTTCAAGCATCAGATCTCACTATACCGAGCGTTTCAGCTTCCCGAAACCAAGTAATCAGCAGCAATAAACAGATAACGCTGCTCCAAAATCTCTGAACTTGCCGCTAAAATTCGCGGAAATCAGGATGACTGGTCATACCAGTCGTCAATGAGAGGGGATTTTCAGAAAGAGCGGTTTTAGAGTTGAGACAGGGAGGGAGATTGCAAAAGAGGGAATGTGAGGAACACGCGCAAAGACTTTGCCTTTTTTCTTCCCTGCCGTGGCGCGGCTGACGCCAAGTGAGCTAACCAAGGTTGGGTTAGGAGTAAACCGGGGTTAGTATAACCGTATAAGATCAATATCATATGACTATAATAATATAATATAGCAACTGCTGAGCTGAATGCTGATTGCAAACTTGCCCTCAAGGCACTTCGGCTTGGGTAAGGCGGCTTCGGCTAATGCGGCGGCGGAGGTAAGGGTCGGTTAATTCGGTTGAAAACGTTGGTAAAAGAACCGCAATTAATGCGTCTCAACTCTGAGCGACTGACCAAGGAGCATTCATCTGGGCGACTGTCAATTTCTTTATCTTTTTTTACCACGGAAGTGAATCCCTGTGCTTCCATCGATATCACCGATTGCTGGGCCCTGCGCTACCTACGGACGCCTGGAAATTGTGACTAACAAATAAAAAACAGGTGGTAATTTATATTCTTGAAAATAAGATAAATAACGGAATAGCAAATATATTTATAATTATTTTTTTAAATTTTGGGGTGATGATTTGGTTTAGAATTTATATTTAATTTTAAATTTAAAATATTATTCTTTTATTATTCCTATAGTTCTATGAATAAAGTTGGAATTTTTCCCATGTGTTCAATTTTAATTGATTAAATAAGAAAATCATATTTTCTTGTCCTCTTTCTCCCACCTCCTCTCATCTTTGGCATGGATAACACGAAATTAACAAGGGAGTCCCTGAAAATCATGTTTAGGATTTTTTTTAGTTAGAATGATGCTTTCATCTATAATAATTTCCGACAGAACCTGTTACAAATTCTGATGGAATTCTTTTTGACGGAAATTTTTGTCACAAATTTGCCAACGAAATTTTAGACTAAATTTTTTTGAGGCAAATTCCGACGGATTTTTGAAGGAAATTTTCGTCGCAAAGTTTTCTGACTAAATTTTTTTCGTGGCAAATTCTGACAGAAATTTCCATTTTAAATTTTTCCTGAGGAAATTTCTGTCCGAAAAATTAAAATTTATTAATTTTTTAAAAAATAATATTTATAAAATTAAAATATTAATTATTAAATAATTCTATTTAATATTAATTATTAAAATTATATTATTATTTATTAATATATATTTTATTAACATTGTATTTATAATTTTATATTAAAAATAATATTTTCTAATATTAAATTATTATTTATAAATAAATTTAACACAAAATATTTAATTTAAATATATAAAAAATTAATATTTATTAAATTTTTCATTATTTTTAATAATATTCTATGTAATTAATAATTAATTATATGTATGTATGTTTATATATATATATATATATATATAATAATATGTAATAATATGACATAGGTCCATTTCGGCGCAACTGGCAAAAACTCAAGCCTGAAGGCGTCAGCAGCCTAAGGTCGCAGGTTCAAATAGGAGGAGAGGCACTTAGAGAAATTATGAGATGTTGCTACGTGGTAGCCGAGGGAGGGGGACACGTGGCGCTCTGAGGAACAAACACATGGCATTTGTAAATTAAAAAAAATCAATTTTTTAAAAATAAATTTTGATTTTTTTAAAATTTGTGATGGAAACGAATTCTGTCGAAAATTTTCGACGGAATTGGTTTCAGTCGGAATTTGCGAATTGAAAATTCCGTCGGAACTTCTGACGGAATGGATTTCGTAGGAAATTTCCAATAGAATTTCAATTCCGTCACAAATTTGTTTGCAACACATCTATTAGTGACGGAACAAATTCCATGGGAAACACTGATTCTGCCTCAAATTTCGTCGGAAATCGAGTGTTTTTTTTTGTAGTGTTACAACTTTAGTCTTTATTATAAGTTTATTTTGAATTAAATTCTTAGTCTTGGATATAAGTTGACTCAAGGGTTATTAATGAATGTTTTCTAATTTTACCTTTATTGAATTCTTGATTGGGAAAAAAAACGGAAGAGGAGAGAGAGGTAAGAGTGATTTTATGTACGGAGATACAATATTTAATAAGGAAAAGTTTAAAAAAGTTTATCAATTTAGGATATGTTTAATAACTTAACTTTCATTCATTGATAAGTGATAATTAGTTGAAACACACCTATAGTTGGGAAAAAGAAAAAAAGAAATACACTTATAATGAGGACCATATATATTGGTAGTATTTGTTTTTTTCTTGCAGTTAATACTTCAATGTGGGTCATTCGTATTTTTTCCCTGGATCTCATTCAAGACCTTATTAATAAGAATTAAGTTAAAAAATTTCATTAATTTAATCCATATTTAATAAATTAATTGTTATTCCTTAGCTGGTGTCCATTATAAAAGACTGGCTAGTGGTGATTTGGACGGGGTGGCGCTTGCATGCATGAGGCAGAGGGAAATGCCCAGGGGAAATCAACGACCTGACAAAAAGAAAGAGAAAGGTCAAGAGGGATACAATTAGGGGATATACGGTCCATAACGCAACAAAATTGCGGGCAAGAACAAGTGCCCTGTGCATGTGGGGCACCTGTCTTATCAGTGACCATGGCATTATTTTGCAAGCTTATCATCATTCAAACAACCTGACGCGCCTACCATTAATACTGTCATGCACATAACACCAAACAATTAGTGATTGCGATAATCTCGTGATCTTCAAGTTTTCTCGTACCACTTGGTTTTTTCCGAAATCCACACATCAAATTAATTTTGCAGTGTGGGCACGAGTTATCCGATCCCCCATTATCAAAAGATAGTCCAGATAGTAATTTTCGTGATTTCGATACGCATTTTTGGCATTGAAGGTAGATACAACAACCCAAATATATATAGGCCATCATTCACTCCAAGCATCACTTAAGTGGAACACTTTATAAATTAATTTCAGGGGGAGTTTTATCTTCTGAAATGGATGGTTTCATGATTTGTTCATTTTGTTGAATATTTTATCATTTTTAGTTAAATAATGAGATACACGCGTTGGTCGTGGGTCACTTGACTGAGATAAATACGAGGGCTTTTAACTAATCGACAAATTTTTATTTATAATTAAATCTATTATTGATGATGGTAAATAGGTAATTGATTTTGACAACTGACATATTTTGCTCTCTGGAATTTCCTAACCAGTGACAAATTCTTCTTAAGCTCCACCATTAGTGTGAAGAAGACTTTTCACGTTTTACTTTCTTCTAATCCCTTGCATGATTCCAGGTGTCTTTGATTTTTTGATAGATGGTGATTAAGTGGGATACAGCATCATATTATATTTTTTTACCATGAAGCACCATATTATATGATGAGAGGTATTTTAATTCTTTCGCTGTTGTAATTTTTGTGCCCGTGGAACTAAAAGATAAACTGTTATCAGAAAATTACCGTGTCAAAGATATGCGGACAGATCACTGCGGCCTCGCCTAATAATTTAGTTTTGAAACTTGCTTTTATATAACGACAAAAAGAGCTCTGATAAATGGTAATCGGATATCAAGAGATTGACAAAATACCTATTCTTTTTTTTTATATATGAATATACGTATTCTCTCTGTATTATTAATGTTAATTAAACCATGCTTATTAAATAGTAAATAGTAAATTAAAAACAAATTGTAGAGATAAATGGTTTCGATGGACTGAAAAAAGAGCACGACCAAAACCATACGCCAAGTGAGGCTCAAGGAAGCCTTCAGAGGGAAGAAATACTTACGTACTCCTAGAGCGCCACATCACCTAAACTCTGTCCAATTAAAATATGACATCTTCATTGATTTTAATCTTATGTGGCAGATGAGTCACTAGCAGTAATTCATAATTTATATTTTCTAAAAAATTAGCTTCTTAATTTAAAACGAAAAACAAAAACTCAACAATACATCCCGCCCAAAATTCCAGTGCTAAATTGAAAAGAAAAACAAAAGCTTGATGAACATATCGCAAAATTCCAGAGCCAAATTGGAAAGAAAAAAAAAAACAAAACCTCATAAACACATCCCAAAATTCTAGACAAAACCTCATAAACACATCCCAAAATTCTAGACAAAACCTCATAAATTAACACATCCCAAAATTCCAACGCAAAATTGATGGAATAACCCTAAACCAGCCAAATTTTCAAGAACTTCTCATTTTTTGGTTTCGCATTCGGCACCCATTGAATTAGGCGGCATCAACCAGTACTTCTCTTTTTTTAGGTTTCGCAGCTTGTGCCTATTCAACAGCAAAGCACTATATTTTATGCTGTAAATTTAATACCAGAGGTAAGAACTACATCCACTAATCGTGTTACTTTTATATTTCCTATCTTTAATTATATAATCAATTAAATTAAGAAACTCACATCATATATCTACACGTTGCCTTTGTCTCTGCGCACCAATGAGATGGCAATGAGTTTTTGTTCTTTTAGGTTATAAGGTTGCCTTTAATCAGTTTTAATTCATCATTTGCAATTTGCTTTTAATCTGATTTTGGTCCGTGATTGTGATTCTTTGTCTTTGTTCTTTTATTATTTAGTTTATAAACTGTTATTGAAGATTTGTTTTATGTGTGTTTTTAATTAGTTTTAATATTGAGCAGGATGGACATAGCAAATGAATCAGAGTTAGAAATTTACTTGGGTCAAGTTGTAAACAATGAAGAAGAGGCTTATGATTTATATACAAAGTATGCACATCATATGGGTTTTTCTGTAAGAAAATGGAAACAAACCTATATTTCTTGAACTAAAAATATTCGTTCAAGGGAGTATGTTTGTTCAAAAGAAGGGTCTAAATATTTAGAAGAAGGTTTTTTTCTTTGAAAATATTGGCTTTCTTGTTTCAGTCCATAGGCAAAAGTTAAAATTGATAAGAGGTGAACTAGACTTTTTCCATCCCCAACTTCAATTCTATCAATTTTAACTTTTGCCTATGGACTGAAACAAGAAAGCCAATATTTTCAAAGAAAAAAACCTTCTTCTAAATATTTAGACCCTTCTTTTGAACAAACATACTCCCTTGAACGAATATTTTTAGTTCCATAAATATAGGTTTGTTTCCATTTTCTTACAGAAAAACCCATATGATGTGCATACTTTGTATATAAATCATAAGCCTCTTCTTCATTGTTTACAACTTGACCCAAGTAAATTTCTAACTCTGATTCATTTGCTACGTCCATTATGTTCAATATTAAAACTAATTAAAAACACACCTAAAACAAATCTTCAATAATAGTTTATAAACTAAATAATAAAAAAACAAAGACAAAGAATCACAATCACGATCCAAAATCAAATTAAAAGCAAATTGCAAATGATGAATTAAAACTGATTAAAAGCAACCTTATAACCTAAAAGAACAAAAACTCATTGCCATCTCATTGGTGCACATAAACAAAGGCAACGTGTAGATATATGATGTGAGTTTCTTAATTTAATTGATTATAATTAAAGACAGGAAATATAAAAGTAACACGATTAGTGGATGTAGTTCTTACCTTTGGTATTAAATTCACAGCATAAAATATAGTGCTTTGCTGTTGAATAGGCACCGACAGCGAAACCTAAAAAGAGAGAAGTACTGGTTGATGCCGCCTAATTCAATGAATGCCGGATGCGAAACCAAAAAATGAGAAGTTCTTGAAAATTTGGCTGGGTTAGGGTTATTCCATCAATTTTGCGCTGGAATTTTGGAATGTGTTCATGAGGTTTTGTTTTTTTGTTTTTCAATCTGGCACTGGAATTTTGCAATGTGTTCATCAAGCTTTTGTTTTTCTTTTCAATTTGGTGCTGGAATTTTGGGCGGGATGTATTGTTGAGTTTTTTTTTTTTTTTTTAAACTAAGAAGCTAATTTTTTTAGAAAATATGAATTGTGAATTACTGCTAGTGACTCATCTGCCACATAAGATTAAAATCAATGAAGGTGTCATATTTTAATTGGGAAGAGTTTAGGTGACGTGGCGCTCTGGGAGTGCGTAAGTATTTCTCGTGAGTGGGGCTGTGGGCAAGCAAAGGTTCCAGGTGTCAATAGATGGTTGGGCTGACACACGTAATTTCCTAACGGCCAACGTGTGTATGGGCCATTCTCGGCGTGTCCCTTGTGTCCTGAGCACCAAAAGTCAAACAGATTGGCGAGACCGTTTCAAGATTTTGTGGAATCCTCACCGCACGTAATCAAGTTACGCGTTTTTCACACCGTCAGATAGAAACCAGCCTGGCTTCGGTGCTTGCGGGTCTGAAATGGTGGGCCCGCCCTCCCGGGCAAGCACGATAGGCGTGCCTGGAGGCGGTTAAGTGGTAGGCCCAGAAGTGGTCTCCGGCTCTCCGCCACTCGGCTTCGGCTCACCTCCACTCGGCTTCGAGGCTTGGAGCGAGTACGTTCAAAGTTGCCAGGATATAGCTTACTATATAAAATATTCTCGGATACAAATATGCCTTTCTATTTTTACCAAGGTTATGAAAACCGGACCGGACCGGCCGGTCCGGCCCGGAAACCGGCGAACCGGCCGGTTGGCCGGTCCGGTTCCCGGTCCGGTTTTCAATTTTTAAAAAAAAAATTTTTTTTTTTTTAAAATTTTTCCTTTAGAATTTCATACTATAAGTCTAAAATTTTCAATTTCTCACCGGTTTGGTCCCGGTTTAGCTCCGGTTTGGCCCCGGTCTGACCCACTGACCCTTAACCCAGTACCCCGACCGGTTCAGTACCCGGTCCGGGTTTTAATACCTTGATTTTTACCAAGGTTATGAAAACCGGACCGGACCGGCCGGTCCGGCCCGGAAACCGGCGAACCGGCCGGTTGGCCGGTCCGGTTCCCGGTCCGGTTTTCAATTTTTAAAAAAAAAAATTTTTTTTTTTTTTAAATTTTTCCTTTAGAATTTCATACTATAAGTCTAAAATTTTCAATTTCTCACCGGTTTGGTCCCGGTTTAGCTCCGGTTTGGCCCCGGTCTGACCCACTGACCCTTAACCCAGTACCCCGACCGGTTCAGTACCCGGTCCGGGTTTTAATACCTTGATTTTTACTCCCTTAATTCCTGTTTGAGTAATAATCACACTTACTTTATATTTTGTTTATAAAAAAAATCTAAATATTAGATTTACGTCATTACTGGAACATATGTGATCGCGGAACAAACTTGTTCCCCATGTCACGTCAGTAGAGGTGATCTTTGATTATCTTTTTAAATATTTTTTATATTTGGTAGAATTACAAATAACTGTTAAATTTTATATTTTTTAAATTTGATAGTTGTTTCAGATCATTTATTCCAGGCTGAGTGCACCCATATTTTCTATATTACCATCTGGTGCGTATTAATTAATTGGAATTAGTTTCAGTTGATTCAGGTAGGTGATATTGAACATTTTTATTTTTATTTTTTGAAATTTTTATCTGTGCATAAGACTTGTTCGAGAGCTTACATAATTTTTTTAAAAGAAAAAAAAAAGGCAAGAATAAGAAGAAGCGCTGTTGAATCGTTGAAATAATTTGTTAGGTTAAATGAGCCAAATTCATGGGTATATTGATTGACTATTTCATCGTTGAAAGTATCAAGGAAAGTACTGCGTAATACCGTAATTCTGATTAATTAACTGGAGAAGCTTGAAAATTAAAGTTCAGCATGGAAAATTATTCTACATGTAACGATTCTAACATGAAAGTTAACTATCCTTTTAGTAAGAATTTTGAAGAGTTGGACCATAAGTTGAACAAGAAGATGCCAATGAGAGCTGGGTTTAATAATTGTATCAATAGTAAATCCTAACTTCCCAAGCAAACATTAACTTATACAAATTAGTACTCGTAGTAATTAAAATGCAGGAGTGATACGTAGCTGTGAAACATATGAACATACATATATACACAGTCCTTTGACGATGTTTGCCTGGATGTAAAGAGATTGATGATGAGATGGACAAATAGGACTTCTTATGTCCCCTACTGATTCGTTTGGTTTTTGTATGATCGGTCTACGTTAATCATTCATTAGAAGAAGAAGAAGAAGAAGAAGGACACGGGCTCATTGCAAGGTTTGTATGGCACTGACGAGAACGAGAAAAAATGAAGAGAAGGGACCCACATATAGAATCTGCAGCACATGGCGGAGGGTGGAGGCAATGATGGAGGCGACCCGTCACAAAGCCTCCAGGCGTTCTACACTGGGGGGAATCAAAGCCGTCCACTTTGGATCAGAGGGTCACCTGCGCGTGGGACCCCGCCATTGGAGCTCCCCGGCGAGGCGGCGCGGGTGCATGTGATCTTCATTCCCCTATAAGGACAGCTCATACCTCAAAGCCTTTTTTTTTTTTTGCCGATTCATAGCTCATAGTCATATCCCCCTCTAAACCCCACTTTTGTGCTTCCCTCCAACCAAACTATACTGCTCAAAATGAATTGCCTCGCTTGGCAACTCAGTCTCTTCTTCTTTGGTGTAACTTGCACTGTATTCTAACAAGTTGATTTTAGCTGGCCAACCTAAGTTATCCAACAAAAATAAGCATTATTTTAAAATTGATTTTTACACATTACTTAATTTTATAATAACATCCCACCGGTTAATTGAGGATGATTTGCTCAGTTTAACTTCTCTCTTGATTCGTTCTGTCCCTTTTTTCTCAAAAAAAAAAAATACTACTAGGCACCAAACACAAACGAGACACGACAAAATTATTATAATAAGAGGAAGATAACATGAGGCAAATGGAGGGGGAAATATCTGCAACAGGAAAAAAAAAATATCGTATTCGAATGGATAATAACTTGAAGGGGGAGACGGGTAAATACTGTGGATGCATGTTTAGTACAGCTGGACTTTTGTGGAGAAGAAGGGAAAAGGACAGGTAGAGGTTAACGTCTTTAGAATTTAGAATTTAAACGGAACATGATGGGGCGGCAGGACCCAACATTATAGGCTGTGTCCCTTTCCGTTGTCCGAGTTTCCGTTATCTTGTTTGGTTGTGGGCGGAGGACGAGGGCCGGGTCTGATACTGGAATGGCACGACCTGACCCATGGGCTCTACAACGTAGGCCTCGATACATCATAAGAATCAGGGCTTCATGGGAGACTTGTTATGAAAATGGACTTTTATTCACTCAAATCATTGATCCTAAGTGAATTTTGGGGGCCTTCAACCAACAGCCCCATGCTAATTACAAAGAAAGTGAACAGCCTGGGCCTGCTTGCCTTCCCAATTCTTCATCCATACTTACCCCTAAACTGGCCTTTGGCAGGTCCGGCTTCTTGGTCATTCCAGTACTTTAATTTTATTTGCTTTTCAATTCAACAAACCACATAAATGGAGAGGTTCGGAATTAAGAGTGTGTTTGATTTGAGTGGAGCGGGAGAAAAAGAGGGTTAAATTACCTTTTTAGGTTGAAAGTATTTAAATTTTGGACGAGAATCCAAAATTTAAAAGAATTGAGAGGGTAAATTTTGGACGAGAATCTAAAATTTAAAAGAATGAGAGAGTAAATTTTTTGTTTCTTAAACCTAAAATTATAATTTCCATCCCCTCCCTTCCCCTCCTCTCCCCACCCTCCACTCTTCTCAAACCAAACACACCCTAAGAATGATTTGGCAATACTATGGTGCATTGTCAGATGAAAGATAGGTAGCTGCACCAAGCGTCCCTACACTTAACCAATTATAGAAACAAAATAATTATTTTTTGTTGATTGCTATATATGTGATTTGCGAGTGTCACACCAGATTCTGTGTTTCAGAACATCAAGGGGCTTTCTCAATTTTGCCGAAATATGCAATTTAGAGTATATTCGATCATTGTCATTTTTTTTTTAAAATGACGAATTAGTTGCCCGTATATCTACTTGCATATTCAACACACGCATTTTTTTCAATATCCAATTTGAAGCTCCGCATTAAGGAGCATCACTCTGAGATGTTATTGCTTTTCAGATTTAAAATTTTGATATTAAAAAAAAAAAATCAAATTTGAACTGTTATGTATAGGTATGCGCATGGACGAATTGTTATAAGAAGTAAATTGAATGACGAGGTATATTGGAAATGAGAGAAATAGGTAGTCTGATGAGTATTGCGACGTTCCATGTATATGTATACAGATCAATATATAAGTAGTACTATTAAGTACTCGTTTGGGATAGTTTATTTTTTACTTATAAGTATTTATAAATCGTGATTTACGATATATGAGGTAAGTATGTGAGAGGAGTTTTATCTCGACTTACGTAATAAGCACTTATTACCTAAAAATAAGCTATCCCAAACTCCCTTTTATAAACTAATAGAGTGACGCAGTCGTAAAAGCGTGATACGGCATTATGCTACGGAGCACATAGAAATGAAGGGGAGCGACAACATATATATTGTAATATTGAAGATAGGGATGGGAGCATGATAATGATATAGAGGTTAGGGGTACAGACAGGTGGCAAATCATAATTAAATTGTGTCTAGAGAATAAAAAACACCACCACCTGATGCTTGGTTTATTAAATCAGGCGTGAAAACGACGGCAGGGAGGCAATGAAACGACATATATGCCCGCCTTCTTCTGTTGATCCTCCGCCACCAATAACTGAAAGGCATAATGCATTTATGCAAAACGACATGCTTTTTGTTGGAGGAAGAGGAGGGGTTGGATGACTTGTCAATGTACTTTTTTTTCCACAGAGGGAGGGAGAATGAATGAAGAGGAAGAAGGGGGAACATATTGTAATTTCTTGAAGCAATGGATCTCTCTTCATAGAAGAAAACACTCAACGAATAAAGTAGTTGTAGAGTTCTCATGACTACTTTCCCGTAATTATTAAGTATTATTATTTTAATATATATATATATATATATATATGCATTTGAACCACGTTAGAAATGAGTGGGGTTTCAGGATCTTCTTTACGCTTCCCCACCAAATCATCAAATTGGGATGGGCGACAAGCAAAGCATACTGGCGTCAGGGGCATGATAGTTTGGTAAGTGTAACCATGCAGGGAAGATCAACAAGAAGATACGAGTAATCCATCCTTTTACGCGCGCGCCCATATATACATACATATATATATATATATATGAATTCATGAATACAAACGGAATCTGTTTCGGTGTCTATTTTTATTTGGATAGGCACCGAAAGCTTGTTTTATTTGGATATTTCATATGGGATTTAAATGATTCATATTTGATTATTTAAAATTGATTATTTTTTAATTAAAAAATCATTTTGTAAGAAAATATCAACTAAAGGATTATCTTTATTTTAGATTTTGTATCTATTAAAATATTTTTTTTTAAAAAAAATAAAATCTGAATTTTTGGATTCTGTATTATTAAAATATTTTTTTAAAAAAATAAAATCTTAATCATTCAGATTTGAATGACCTATGGGACAAACCCCCCCGGCTTGTCCTAGTGTGTGTTTGGGAACTTCCAAAACCATGGTTTGCGCAATCCGAGACAAAACTCCTCTCACACACTTACTTCGTAAGTCGTAAAAGCTATTAGAAAAAGCAGATTATGTAAAATTTATTTTGTTTCAGACCCTATATCCCCACTTAATTAGGGATGGAAATAGGTCAGGCTCCTAACAGGGGCCTACGGCCTAGCCTACATAAAGCCTAGCCTAGCTAATTTAGTAAATAGGCCAGGCTCAGGCTCAGGCTCAGGCATATTGTTAGGCCTATTTTTATAAGGCATAGCCTATAAGCCTACAGGCCTGGCCTATTTAATTATTTTTAAAATTATACTATTATATAAGTATATATAATATCATCTAAATAATTTTATAAATTAGTTATAAATTTACCAACTTAATCTTAATTCTAAGTTTCATATTTCATCGTTATTATACTCAACCCTTGTTTTCGTATAAATCATTCACTCTCACCTCTCTTTTCTTTGACCGCTCGAGATGGCAACAGTAACTCACTTTCTCTCCCCTAATATGTGCCCTCCACTAAAATATAATAATTGTTATGAGTTTATTTTAGTGTCAAATAAAATGTTATAATTTTAATAAGAGGAGTTGGTCCCAATTTACGTGGGAAGAGTAAAAGAAGTAAAAGTCTAGTTTTACATGTTATTTGTTATGCTTAGTCGATTTTAAAAAATATATCTCATTAGTCAATAGACAATTCGTTTTCTTATTCTTATTTGTTCGGACAAGTGTTGTCACTAGACATTATTTTATTTTTCTTACTAAGCCTTAATATTACGACAAGA
The DNA here is from genome assembly GCA_963242795.1 of Inga leiocalycina. Taxonomy (NCBI): domain Eukaryota; kingdom Viridiplantae; phylum Streptophyta; class Magnoliopsida; order Fabales; family Fabaceae; genus Inga; species Inga leiocalycina. Next base: position 63,178,233 of record OY725329.1, read on the forward strand.
ATAGATGTTAGGCTTTTAAAACATAATGTAGGATTATATATCACTACTACAAACAGATTGAAAGGTGGCGCATATTTTGTGGCACTTCTTTAAAGAAGTGCCACAGCTGCCCCTTTTTTTTTATTTAATTTTTTTTTAATTTTTGGGACCAGCTGTGGCGCCTGGTGGACCAGGCGCCACAGTTGGTGGGGACAATTGTGGCGCCTGACAAGGCAGGCGCCACAATTGGCCTGCTGTGGCGCCTGGTGGACCAGGCGCCACAGCTGGTCATACCCAAGGGTGGCGCCTGCCTTGCCAGGCGCCACAATTGGGTCCTAAAAAAAAAAATTAAATAGAAAAAAAAAGGGGCAGCTGTGGCACTTCTTTAAAGAAGTGCCACAATTGGCTGAATATGAATTTTCAACTCTCCCGCCAATCAGATTTCCCTCCTTTAACTTTACTTTTTATCTTTTCCCTCCCTTTTTCCTTTTTATTCCCTCTTCCTTAGCTCATGTTGACGCCTCTCCCCTGTAAAAGATATCACTTTCTCTTGCACAACAAAAACACACACTCGTCTTCTTCATTAAATTCTCTTGTCCCTTTTTCCATTTTGTTTCATCTGTCCCCACTTTTGTTCCTAGTTGTTCCCTTTTCTTCATACTCTCTGTCTCTCTTCCTCTTTTGAACCCCACTCCAGTTGATCCCTACTGCATTCCACAGCTCACATTTGCTCATCCTCGTCACTCAAGCTAGCGTCACCAACGTAAGAAGAAGATTGTTTCATTCTAGCTTGCTTTGTTTAAATTTTTTTAGTAATCTTTTAATTTACTTAATCAGTTGTTGATGTACTGTGTTCACATATCAAATTCTTGTATTGTGATATTTTTTATGTTAGCTTTGGAGAGTATTAATGTAAGAACATTATTGTTGAGGAAATGACAATAAATATATTGTTGTGTAAGAAAATTATTGTTGGGGAACTTGAATTTTAAATGTGAAAATTATATATATATATATATAATAGGTTGAAATATAAAATAGAAAGATTGAAAATTTGAGAGATGATAAACATGAAAGCAACTCATTATAAAATAAAGCTTCACAATCAGGAAGCAAAAAAAAGGGCCACAGGAAAGAAAAGAAAAAGAAAATGCAAAAAAAAAAAAAAAGAGGCCTCCTGTGGCGCCTGGCTGGCCAGGCGCCACAGCAAGTAAGCTTTCTGTGGCGCCTGGCCGGCCAGGCGCCACAGAAAGTCAGCTTCCTGTGGCCAGGCGCCACAGCAAGTCAGCTTCCTGTGGCGCCTGGCCGGCCAGGCGCCACAGCAAGTCAGCTTCCTGTGGCGCCTGGCAGGCCAGGCGCCACAGAAAGTGAGATTCTTGTGGCGCCTGGCCACAGGAAGTCATTTTAAAAAAAAAAAAAATTTAAAATCTGTGGCGCTTCTAAGCGCCACAGCTTTTTTTAGTAGCGTTAAGATAGGTGGCATTTCGCAAGCGCCACAGCTAATGTAATTATAAGCGCCACAGATTTGGTTTTTTGTAGTAGTGTATAAGCATGAAGAGTTATATATGAATTTGGCGATATAGGCTTTAAAGGCTATTTAAAGTCCTACATTTTTAGTAGGCCTTTAAACAGGCTTCAGGCTTTATCAGGTCTTCTGAAGACCCAGGCTCAAACATAAAAAAAGCTTAAATATAGGCTCAGGTTTTGAATTTCTGTTATAGGCCTAGACCTATTTAGACAAAATCTAGTCTATTTCCCCCCTACACCTGACCCAATCAACGTGTCATCTATGTTCAAATCCAAACAATTAACTACATTGTACGTGCGTGCGTGTGATTGGGTGGGTTTAGGTAACAAGCTTGTGGAGGCGTAAATGTTACGGATTCAATGAAAGTCCGAACATTCTCCTTGAAATCATGTCACCACTTGCTCCAAACAAACCATGGCGGCTTAACTAGGCTGGAGCAAGTCACACGAAAAATGTCATCCCGGGTAATTTGTTGCCCCCAATAAAAAAATTTTTTTTTTTAATACCACTGAAGATATCGCGCCAGCAAAATGGGAAAACACCACCCACCCACACACACACGTTATAAGTGATACGAATATAATTATGTGCGCGCGGGCAAAAACTCAAATAATTTATGATGAAAATTTTGAAATTTTAGAATATTAAGACACCTCTTGATGGAGAGAAAAATAAAGCAAAGCAAATTTGCATAAGAAAAAGGGACCCAAAAATAAAACTTTACGTCATCTAGTTCTAATTACATAGTAAAATTAACTAATTTAACACACAAGGTAAATCCTTAACCCCTCCATCTCTTACTAAGACTACATAATGCTCTTGTAAGATAATACATGGACTTCCGATATAAATTTATACTTTAATAAAAATGATGTGGACAATATACGGACTGTCAACTCAGCATATTTGGTTACTTAATAGTCAAAATTAATTGGGATAATGACAAATGCAAAATTACTCCCTTTTTTATACTTCCATAGTAAAATTGTCTTTCGGTAAAAACCTGCGAGACAAAATTACCCCTTAACCCTATATTTAATACCAAACTTTTCTCCTGCAGAGCCCTGCGACAAGCACTAGAGTGGTATTTAGGACTAAGCAGAGTCTTGAATATTTGTCCTATATATAATTAGTACAAGAGGGGTTATATATGGTCTAAAAATGTCAGTTTCAATATTAGGTTTTAGGAACATGAGAATAAGAGGAGTCTTGGAAAGATTGTTTCGTTTGACCGGAATATTAAGGTTGCGTTGATCTGCATGTAATGTTGAATATTGAAGAAATAAAGATAACAAGAGCCAACGGGCTCCATTCATTTTAAATTCTGGGGGGACGCGAAAGGCGACTTTGAAGTCCGAACTTTATGTGGATTTGATCCTTTTGACTTGCTTACTCTTCCATATAATACGCTTCACTACGATACAATTATTGCCCTTTTCACACATACTTAGTTTAATAATCCGATTCCGTTTCATTATTTAACTTGGACCTTTCAACTAATTAATAAGTGAATGACACATGATTTGGCGTGTGCAATTGTTCTTCTGCAAGAAATAGATAAGTGACACACGGTTTTCACATCTCAAACATACACTGCATATAAAATATCCTTTCTAACAAAATATCTTATCCGAGTGCATCACTGTTATTATTATTTCCTCTTCACATCTTCACTTCTCATGCATGTGTCAGTTATAATTTAATTTGTTCTTCCAACTTTATAACACAGGGTTGATTAATTCAATCTTGCTGGGATCTTTGATGTTAATTATTTGCGGTGTGTATCGCTGCGTGAGACTTTTCTTTATTTATTCATGAATAAGTAATTTATCAGTATTTAATTTTCCTCATTTTGAATTTAATAATTTAAATTTGCTGCATCCGTGACATAAATAAACCACAAGTGTTATGATACCATGATAGATCAACCTGTCTCAGTTTACTATTTAATTTTATTTCTTGATTTCATCTAAATGTAATTCAATAACATTAATTTGTTATGTAGTTTTAAAAAGTGCGCTCGTCTGGGCAAAAAAAAGAAAAACGAAAATGGATAAATCAAAGACATGGGGGATGGGACCAATGGACCATACATAAACACAATTATTCTTACAAAAACATGACAATCTCAACCGTTGATATTCAAGGCCAGGTAGATTGGTCCAACAACTCAGAATAAGCCTTAGCTAGGTTTTTGGGCAGTGGATCCTGGATCGTAGCCCGACGAGGAATCTGACCGCTGCCCGACGTCAGTCTTCGTAGTCGCTCATCACTGACACGGTCAGCTAGCACTCTCTCTCATTTTCGTGCAGGTCCAGGGGCTTGTCCTTTCTCTCTCTAGATGTTCTCTCTCTACTTCCCATTGCCACACATCTCCAACTTAAATGTGAACTTTATTTATAACATTGAGCAATCGAGGCCACCTTCTCTGGGGGAGGTGGCACTGGCTTGAGGCGTGGCACCTCTCTGCAGGAGAAGATATACCAAAGAGGGAAAGGGATGGGTCAGAGTCTGAGCTGCGCAGGGAGCCATGAACATGGCCTCTTCACTGCGGTACAGCATGGAGATATCTCCACCGTCAGAAATCTGTTACAGAGAGAACCAGCTATTGTGCAGCACACTACCGTCTACGATCGCCATTCTGCTCTTCATATTGCCGCTGCTAATGGCCAGATCGAGGTGGGTTTCCTCTTCTTACTTGCTAACCAATTCAATTTTTGGAGGCATTTGGTCATTAAGTGGATGTCATTCTGGGATTTTCGTTCATAGGCCTATTACAAGTGTTAATCGTTAACATTTTCTTGGTGTTGATTTGATGGGCTTCGTGCCTTTTGGGCGAGTTGCAGATTCTGTCTATGCTGTTAGATGGATCTGTGAATCCAGACGTCTTGAATCGTCAAAAGCAGGTAATTCCGCGCCTATTGCTCCCATTTTACCTCATCTTTTCAGAATGTATGTGATTCCTTTTCATTCAAATTTTGCCGCGCGTATCCTTAATTTCGCTTTAAACTCTCCAGACTCCGCTCATGTTGGCTGCAATGAACGGAAAGATCGCCTGTGTGAAAAAACTCCTTGAGGTTGGAGCTAATGTAGGTGAATTTGCCCATGATTCCATCCCCTGATTTATTAAGAATGATTATATGAATCAGTCTCGTCTGCGTGTATTTTCTCACTCGTTAATTTCTCAGGTATTGATGTTTGATTCGCTTTACGGTAGAACCTGCCTGCACTATGCTGCCTACTATGGTCATTCTTCTTGCCTTGAAGCAATTCTTTCTGCGGCACAGTCTAGTCCAGTGGCTGCTTCTTGGTCGGTGATTTCGGTTTAAGTATCAACATGTCCCTGCATTCGTTCTGGTTGTTAGTTTCTAATTGTGTCTTATATTGGATCCATTGCAGGGGATTTGCTCGGTTTGTGAATATTAGGGACGGTAGAGGAGCGACGCCATTGCACCTAGCTGCCCGTCAGAGACGGCCTCAATGTGTGCATATCCTATTAGATAATGGAGCTCTTGTCTGTGCTTCAACGGGCGGATATGGGTAATGATCCTCAAAATTGTTTATGATAATTTTGATTTTGAATTTCAATCTGATAAGGTTTGCGAATTAATGAATCACTACTTGCAGCTGTCCAGGGAGCACTCCTCTGCATCTAGCTGGCAGAGGGGGATCTCTGGATTGCATCCGTGAACTGTTGGCATGGGGTGCAGATCGTCTTCAACGGGATGCTTCAGGGTATAGTATAGTTTCTTAATACTGATTTTCATTGTTTATAGAAGTAAATCTCTGTGCGTGAGACTTATTGGCATATTTATACTTCATACTCGTGTGGACTAATTTTATGTAGCTTGTTGGATCATTTATTGTCATGGTAATATTGTCATGATAATAATAATGATTGAATTGCAAGTCTTTTTAGGAAAATCTAATAAAGGTAATTTCATTTCTTATTTAGATGGGCCCTCTGAGTCCTCTGGTGGTTTTATTTCACGTTTTCCCAATTTAGAATTTTAGGAGTAACTACGATTATTTATCGAACTACCATCCCTAAGCAGAATAGATTTATATCATTCCACAAGTCATCTACTTCCAACTTTAGTTCTTAGATCCCTGGACCTGCCGTCATGTTGAATGGTGTATTTATGCAGGCGGATACCATATGTAGTTGCTCTGAAGCACAAGCATGGAGCATGTGCAGCATTGTTAAATCCTACATCTGCTGAACCTCTTGTCTGGCCCTCACCTTTGAAGTTCATCAGTGAACTCAATCCAGATGCCAAAGCATTATTAGAACGGGCCTTGATGGACGCAAACAGGGAAAGGGAAAAAAATATATTGAAAGGAAGCGCTTACTCTGTTCCATCTCCATCACATTCTGATAATGGGATAGATGACAATATCTCCGAGGTAATTTAACACTCTCTCCATTTAGACAAACTTCCTGATATTTCTTATGTATGCTATTGAATTTTATCAGAACATGCCTATGATCAAAATATATTTCTTAATTAGGCCATGCATGCTTGAACGCGTTAATTTTCTTTCTCTTTTATATTGGCCGATGTTCTGGATTGCGAGCAATCTATTAGAGCTTATCCTTAGCGATGGCCTTTGTACTTTTACATGTTCATCTTCAGCAGGATGTTTATTCAAATCCAGTGCAAGAAGGGGCCTGTTCATAGTTTAAGGATTGAATAATAAATCACGATTTTGGCTTGAATTGTTATTCATTCATTGTGTTAATGCAGGCCAGTGAGCCAGAACTGTGCTGCATCTGCTTTGAGCAGGTGTGCACAATTGAAGTCCAGGACTGTGGCCACCAGATGTGTGCACAATGCACTTTAGCCCTCTGTTGCCACAACAAGCCTAATCCTGCTACAGCTTGCCTTACTCCTCCAGTTTGTCCATTTTGCCGAAGCACCATAGCTAGACTGGTGGTTGTGAAGATAGAGTGTCACGAGGACACAGATGTAGAAGCTGGGGATGTCAGTTCTTCGAAGTTAAGCAAGTCAAAGAAAGCCCGAAACTTGAATGAAGGCAGCAGCAACAGCTTCAAGGGACTATCATTCGGAAAGATGAGTGGACGCAGCTCTGGAAGGATTGCTGCGGACAATGAGTGGGTGGATAAAGAGTGAGCGATGCCTCCTTCTGCTTGCGGCCGGTGGTTAGTAATTTCATAAGGACAAGGTAAAGTAACCTGCTTAAGAGGCAAGCCTAAAAGAAGGTTGAAGGAGAATTAATGGAGAAGCAAAGCGCATCTAAAATCCATCTATTAAGTAGTTTTGGGGAATAAGCAAAGTGAGTTAAAGTTGCATCAGCATGTTAGGTACTATGTGTGGTTGTGGGGGCCGTGTCATGTAATATTATTACTTGAGAATGAAGAAGCATCGTGTGCCCCGGATGATTCAGGGCGTCTATAATATATACGTAAATTGTGTAGAGTGAGAAATTCTGTTTCTCGAAAGTAGAAAATGAAGACTATTTTGGTGTCGGCTTCATTTTGAGGATGTTAGAGCAGTCTTCTCGGGGAAGAGTCAGGGTCACCTGGGTAAATAGGGCACAGTGTGATCTTCTTTCCCCACCGAATATTTTTATATATATGCATGAAGGATAGAATAATCACCCTTCTGAGATGTATAATTAAGTTGCTTTTTTTAATTTATCATTTGTACCAGAATATGGAATAAAATACGGTAGAGATGAAGGGCCTGACTTGCTGTTGCTGGGCATGTGATCATGTCCCCTTTGGTTGAATAGTTTTTGATCTTTCCCATAAGATTTTTGTAACACAAAATCAGACTCAGTCACAGGGATCCAGACAAAGTCAGACGATCTGATGAATGTTGACACGTTAAAATGAAATATCAAAAGGTTGATAGATGTACGTGGCCTTAGTGTTAATTGCTAAAACTCAAGTCTCGTGTTTGATGTACCAATCTGTACCAACTAGGGTTGGGTGGGAGGGGTTTTTAAATAGGTGCAAGGGCTTGAAAGGGACAGTCAAGCGCAGCAGTTTTCCAAATATATATTGTTAATGCGAAAGAAAAAGATAAAAGGAAAAGTAAGAATAAAGATATTTGTAAACATGTGATGATGAGAGTGATAGGCTTATGTGCGTATTGAAAATGGAAGGCCAAGTGGAAGATTGGGTCGGGCAGGAGTAGAGACGAGTTAGCGTTTGACTTGTTCACTGAGGGCTACGTCTCAACCATATCTATTCAATTACATTTGGAGGTCTCTGTGTAAAAGTTTCCCATTTTCGTTCACTCACGGGTGCCCTCATCATGATCCTATCACTCTAATCTTTTAAGGCTCACGTAACTCATCAATCAACAATCATCGATCACGTCTATTTCCCATTTCAATTATTCTTTTATAAATTACATATTAAAACAATTTTTAGACATAAAAGGCAAGCAATTTATGAAAATTAACATAGCAATTTTTTTATTATGTTTTTAATGGGAAATTTAGAAAGAAGAAAGCACTCATGAATAATATGTAGGTATGAATTATAAAACAAATTTAAGAAATGTTAATTGGCAAATGGAGTGGATTAGAATGAAGGTGCCTGCCGACAAGTTGGGGTGGAAAATATATGTTTGGGGTAGAGAGAAGAGGGAAGAGAGTGAGTCAGAGGGATGCGGAGAGTGATTGCTGTGTATAATACGCAAAGTCCAACATTATTGGTATTCTTGTAACCCTCCCTATCAAAGTCCCTCTATCTCAAGAAACGCCTCAATTAACTCATCTTTTTTTTTAAAAAAAAATTCAACAACGCCCTCTCCCATCAATGTGAAATGTTAAATTTAGTTCTAAATATAAAATCCTAATCCATTTTTATGTATGAATTACTTAGAATATTTTCAAATCACCGCGGGCTTGGGATTAATCCCTTTTGACGCTTAGAACATATTTTTACTATGTGAACTTATGTTCTTCTTTCTAGAAGATGCAACTATAAGTCTGTGGCCTAAATCCGTTTTTCATTCAGCAATATTAAGCTACTCCTGCCATTTTCAACCTTTTTATATATTGTAATTTTATGGCTAACAGATCAGTTATTTATAATCCATAAATTATAATAAAAATGTAAAAAAGAATCGCACTTTATTCATAAGTTAAAAATAATTGAGTACAAGTATAACTTATTTCTAACTTTGCATAACGCATAAGTTCATTGTTATCTTTCATGAGTTATTCCAAACGCAAAGTATCTACAAGTGCTGATGTTTTGGTTACGTTAGCTTTGGGCGTGTCTGTAAAATTTTAGTCCTTTAATTTAATCACAAGCCACCTTTGCTGTTACAAAGATGATGGCTACGATAACTCAAAGTCAGAATAATAAGGTTTATGCAACTGCTTAGCTTGTATCATGAAAAGGAAATGCATGAAGAGATGTCATCTATTTTAAATGGATAAAAACAACAAACACTAGATATCTTTAAAATTATTGGCAACAAAAATAAAAAAATATCTTTACAATTACTGTAGTACATATAGTCACACACACACACACACACATATATATATATATATATATTTAACGACCATACAATTGACCCATTTGGCTATTTCCGATTATCAAGTTACAGTTTCGCAAGCGGACAGCATAAACTAATCCATCAGGGTCAGTGTCAGTTGAGGAAATATGTCTGTTTCTTTGAGGGCAAAAAAAAAAAAAAAAGGAATCATGTCATCTCTGATTCGGGGAACAATCACCTTAATTACATCCCTCCCTTCAATACATATATACATTGCATAAAGCAAAACCCACTTTTTCCCACTTTTTTTTCTCCCTTCCCGATTATGTCTCCAATTTTTTATAATTTCCTTAAAAAAAGAAAAACAAAAAGACATGTCTCGAGTCTCGACGCAAGTTTTGTGATCGGACATCATTTTCGAAAAATCATAAGATTCTGAAAAGCTCCGGCGATCTGCCTATCATCGTTTTCAATTCCCTCAAAAAATTGCCCCGCCCTCCACTGTTGAAAATATCTCTTTTTCGTGATTTGCTTTCTTCTTCTAAATCCATATAACATGCTTTTCACTGTTAAAATTTCAAAAATCCCTTCTCAAATGTATAGTTTTAATTTGTATCACTTGACGTTTTCGTTCAAAATTGTGGTTTTAGTGTTTATTTAGGATAACTTATTTTTGGATAATAAGGTGTTCGTTTGGATGAGCGATTGAAATGCTTAAAAATAACTTTTCAATCATAACTTACGGTATACGAGGTAAGTATGTGAGAGGAGTTATGTCTCGATTTATGTGAAAAGCAACTTATAAGCAATCTGATCTCTAAAACAAATATGTCTAAGTACTTATAAATCATAATTTATGGTATATGAGGTAAGTATGTGAGAGAAGTTTTATCTCTACTTACGTAATAAGTGCTTATTAACCCCCAAAAAATAATACCAAACATACACTTATTTGAATAAATAAATAATGAAAGGAGGGATTTTTGTCATGCTTATGTAAAAAAATAAGAAACCAAAAAACCCCTGCTTGTTGTCTTGGATGACAGATTCAATGTAACCTTTATTCAAGTAACCTACTGTATAAAGTACTGTAAAAGTCTTGAATCCTTTTTTTAAAAAAAATTAGGAATAGGGATTATATTAAAAAATAATTGAAGGGTGTGTGATCAACTTTATGGATTAAATTATTATACAGGTGGTTGGGGAGAGTGTTTAGATGAGAGGAGAAAAAGAAAGAAGTGAGAGTGACAAGTGATATGGCATCTACAGTGATAAAGTGAGATTCCAAGGACACTTAGTTACGAATATTAGATACCAAAAACAGGACACATGCATGCACATATATAGGCTTCTGCAACTTCAACTCCTCTCTTCTCTTTCTGTGATACATCCATAATGTACTGATGGAGCCCTTCACGGATACTCAATCTCACTCATACGCTAAGGCCCATCAACACGGCAGCAACCCTGTTTCCTTAATTAATTAATTGGTCTCTTCTGTTATATAATTTCATTTAGCAGCATTATTAAATTATTATTTCATCTTCACCAGAATACCACGTGATGTATGGTCAGGCTCGTCCATGCACCACCCAGAAATTCATTATGACATTTCTGCTCCAAAACATCGTGGAAACTTAAATGGTGTTTTTTGGGCCAGCAAAATGAAATGAGTTTCTTGGAGCTGACACTGATATATTATTAAATGCCGGTATATGTAACATAACCATATGGAATTAGCTAAAAAAGACAATCTCCAGCTGACGAAAATGGTGGTATATTCTGTAGAGGCGTCAGAATTTCACATGACCTTCCTCAGTATTTGCAAATTGCTTCACAGAGCCCACATTAACAGGCAAATAATTGCGTCCTTTGATGGAGGGTACGGGAATTTTCAGAGGCAGAGGGGGGAAATTTTTTTTACCTCAAACGCCTGTTCATCAGTAGTTGTTACTTCTCTACATATGTTTACGGACTTCTGAGTCGGTATCTGACGATGATGCTGGAGAATCACTAGTGTGAGTGAAGCTGTTGATGTTGACCCTCCAATAATTGGGGTCTTTTGCAAACCCAGTCCTAGAATTCAGTGGGTGATGACTGTAAACTCTAATAAAAACCACCAGAGGCTAGCCTTGAGCCTATCTGGTCAAATCAATGGCAGAGAGAATCGAAAAATGGTTCAATTCCTTGTGAAAGATCCAAGGTCGTAGAAGACAGAGAGGAGCAAGGAAAGGAAATAAGAAATACTCTAACGTCTTTAATAGGGTGTTTAAATCCTGGGTCGGGGTCAGATCCTTCACTCCCAGTCTTGGTTTTGGTTTTTGATCGGGATGTAAATTGTATCTGGGTATCGATCCTGATAATTCTGGGTGGGATCGGGATCAAATCGGGGAATCCCGGTTTTTTTAAAAAAATTAAATTTAAAATATATTATTATATTAGCTAAATTTTCTATAATCTAATGTTTAAAGTAATTATTTAACACCTAATAAGGCCACAATAATCACATAAATTGATCTAGAATTGAAGAATAACATATTATTATTATAATCATCATCATCATCACCTTCATCATTTTTGTTATTATTTTTATACATTATATAGTAGAATTAGTATAACAATATATACAGTTTAACTCCAACTAAATATGTGATATACATTTTATCAAATGATAACTTAAATTATGGAATAAAAAATAATAAAATAAAATAATAACTTAGTTTTTAAGAAAAAAATTTAAAAAGGAATAAAAAAACCGGGATCGAGATCACAAGGTGTGTGACCAGTCCCGGCTCCAATAGATCCCGATTCCAGTCCTGACCGGGACGGGAAATTCCCAGGATCAAAATGTCTGAGACTGGGATCGGACAACCGGGACCGGGACACTTTGAACACCTCTAGTCTTTAATATAATACATATTTAGGGAGTTGATCTAAATTCTAAATGTAAGACATATATTTTATATTTATGAATATTTTTCTAATTTATTTTCTATTGATGTTCTCTTAACAATGATCAATAAAGAGAGAGAATGAGAGAATTAAAGAATATAATTAGGATATATAAATATATATCCTATTAACTAATTAATTAGATTTCTTTAACCTAATCAAAATAGATAAATATATCTTATATTAATAAAAAAAAAAAGGTTAAAGATGGGATCAAATGTAGACCCACACAGAGAGTGGAGGAATTAAAAATAAAAGAAATGAAGGAAAGGGTAAAGTCAAGAGAATAACTGTGGGAGGACAATGATGAGGGGTGGGATGGTTACGTTGAAATGTTTAGGGCAGAAGGCTACCTCATGTGTCAGATACCACTCAAGGAAGGGTCATTTCCTTCGACGTCAACTCTCTGCACTGGTAATCAAGTCTGATGGATCATTATTCATTGGAATGGGCGGTGAATTTAGCCATCACCGGCTTCCATCCTTTTACTGTTTGCCCATTTCTTAAATTTGTACAAAATATATCTCTATCACTTGTTCATTACTGTATGTCCTTGTCTTGCCAACAATGACCTTGAGGTCCAGAGTTATGCATGATAACTGGGAAGTCGTAGGTTTATTTCCCCTTATAAGCATAAGTAGTTAGTGGTTACCCCTTCAATTTAAGAAAACAAGTCTATCTTTCTCTGGATATATATAATGGCAACTTTCTTCTCACAGATTCGCCTGCGCCGAGTTAATTACGGCGTCTTTATGCTAGACATTCATAGATGCGCACTGGAATGCCCTTGTTCCAACGTGGAGCATGTTCGAGTGAGGACGATACAGTTCATTAATTATTATCCAATAAATTATAAGACGGCATATAATATATATATTTGAAGTTAATATACGGAAAGACATGTCAGACATGTTTGTTACAGCTATCATTTGTTGTTATCAACAGGGGATTGTACATATATGCATGAGGCATGTATAAGAAAGAAGGAGGATCCTAAGAGAAGTCCCAAAAACGGAAATAGATCGATGTGGGCTTACAAGAAGCACAGGTGTTCAAGAGATCCAAAATCAGTTTCACTTCCAAAAGTAGCTTCGCTGATGCTCACCTTCCATGGCATGTTTAGTCTTTAGGACTTGAGATGTGTTTTGGGTTCCTGTTTTTTTTTAACTTTTTCATACAGTCAGTTTCACATGCAGAACTAGCAGAAAGTCATTCCTGAGCCCATACCCATGGGCTAGGCCCGCTATTCTGGTCACATGGACAGCATCGAGCCACAGAGGCCAGGAAAAAGATCGGATCAACATGATGGGCTTAATGAACAAAATCATATACCTGGGCCTGCCCCAATGGGATTGGGCATCGCACCCAGCTTCAATGGGGGTAGGCAATACACGTGTCCAAGACACTTGCTGTCAACGGGCGAGTTTGTCGTTAATTTGACGTAGTTGCGTGCCAAGTCTTACTAAAAGGAAAGCTGTCTAAATAATTATTTTAGCAACGGATAATAAATAGAAAAAATTGCCCATAAGTCACATGTAAGAAAATTAAATACAGATAAGTTCTACAAAATTCATATTTACAAGGAGTCAAATGTACATTTACAAGTCAAACTTGTAAAAAAAGTGAACGCAATGAGGCATTTCTGTATTTAATTTATTACATTATATAAAACATACATAGTGTTAATATAAGTTTCGTTGTTTGCCAAGAGAAAATAAAATAAAGCATAGAGATAATATAGTTGTTTTCCCTCATAAAGTAGGCGGTTTAAGTATATTAAGTTTCTGACCCGTGAAATTACCGGAGTTCCATGTTTTAATTACCTTGTTTCCAAACTTCAGATGTGCATGATTCAGCAATCTTTACAAAATCTTAAATTATTATGATGTTACCATATTAACTAAGCAAGACATGTATTTAGGAATACATATGAGAGTGTATTATATTCCATATGCCCAAAACCACACGGGGTCCAAATTAATAAGGAAACATGGTGTGGAACACGGACAAACTAGCTAGGAGGGCAATATATAACATGCGTATATGGTAATATTATTGAATGAATAGGAAGTAAAGAATACGGGGAAGGTAAGTAAGGACAGCCTAGAAGTGAGAGTGATATGTATGTATAATATAGTACTATAATAGAGGAATATTTTAAACCGAGGCGAGGGTGTTTGTAGTGAGTGTCAATCATGCAAAGGGAATATATCGCAGCATGAGTTTTCGCACTCCTCATTTACCAGGAGGCCCCCCATGAGAGAGAGAGAGAGACACACACACACACACAAACTCATTCATATGTTCCTGCTGCAAAGTCAAAGTGCACATCATTTTTCTTTTCTACCCTCAAAGTCAATGCCAAACACAACACCTCTCCTCAGAATCCTATGCATCTCATTTTCTTCACTCTCATCTAATACTACATCACATCATAGTACTTTAATTTCCAAAATACATCCATCCATTCTAGCTTATGATGTTTCAGATCTCGCTATGTCGTCTATTCTCCCAGGTAGAAAATACATGAATTAACAAGAACTGACAACAAGGGGAAAAAGTATATATTATAATTATATAACCATGATAGACCAGCTTGATGAATTTCGCAGCTGCATAAGATATGGCAATCTAAATTAAAAATGGGACTCTCTACAAATCCATCCGGGACAACTACCACCTGCACTGGGCACCAGTGTATCCTATATAATCTGGAAGATTCCACAACACTCATTTCTTGAACTTCTTTATCTGGCCACCAACATCAACCACAAAGGGTGTGGGGAACCAAGAATGGACCTCTGTGGGCAGATCCAGCAGAAGCAGCGGACGAGAGGCTGATCGTTTCTTGGACGGCAGTGATTTGGGCTTTCTCGGTGCGGGCGGACAATGCAGAATCTCCGATATTCTGTGAATCGCAGACGTCGGAGTCTTCAGGCCCTCATCATCGTGTTTGTCCTCAAACGACGTCGGAATTGTGATCTTTAAAGGCGGACGGCGTCGTTTATCCCCACGGTCTTCGCGATCATCGTCTCTCCCTTGCAGGGGATCTTCGTTGAGATCTTTGTCGGAGAGAAAAGCTTGGGAATTGGGGACGGCCATGAGGTAGGAGGATGGGAATTGAGTTGACATAAGAGCGGCGGAGAAGAAAGAAAGCTCAGTATATGGAATTAATTAATCAACAGTGAAGGAGAAGAGAGAGCGAGAGAGAAGAGATATTGGGAGGGAAGGGGTATTTGGAATTAAGCAAGAAGAGAGGCAAACGAAGTTCATGTGTGGGATGCCTCATGACTTACAACACAGCCTTTTTGATTTGAAACCCCCAATTCGGCGAAGGATCCGATGCAACCCACTCTCAAATATTCTCAAACACTCCACACACGCTCTCTCTCTCCCCCTCCCTATAAAAATAGCAACTCTGAAAGGGAATGGGTCCATTAAACTAACATTTTATTATACTCCCTTTCTTGTTTTCTTTGGGTTTCTTGAGATTCTCAATTTCTCATGCATCTATGCACGTGCTTCACTATACTTCACAGCACAATTGACGTGCCCGCTGTTCATTTTCTTCTCCTCCTTATTTAGATAGTAATTCTTTTGCCAAAAAAAAAAAAAAATTCGGTTCTTCAATCTCATAAATTTTCTGATTTATTGATATTTTTAACATATCATTAAATTTTTAGGTGAGATTGCTTACCATCTCAACCAACAATTTGTCGATAACAAACCATTTCTTTCTTTCTTTCTTTTTAGTTTGTGTGTTAATTTTACTTGATGAAGAAATAAATTAATTTTGTCTTAAATTTAAAATGTACCATCATGCATGTTAATTTGTATCTTAAATGTTAAATTGGGTTGATGTTTGACATGATTTCATATGGATATATATCCTATACGTACTAATATTTTCTCATATGGAATATATCTTAATTAGATTGGATTATATTCTATTGTTAGCCACTTACCCTATTGGCTTATTGTTTGCCTATAAAAAAGACTATTTGAACTCTCATTTATATAATGATTAGTACTACCTCCCGTCCTAAATATAAAATAAAGTTTGTAGTATAATTTACACTACAAACTTTGTCTTATATTTAGGACCGGAGGGAGTAATATTCCGATCGATGCTCTAATTTTCCCTCCATTTCAGTAACTTACACACAAATTCAATCGTGAAGTCTATATATATAATAGTTAATATCAAAATAACATCAGACAGAGCGATAACATAAATGGTGTAGATTTTCAGTTATTTCCCTTAAGGTTTTTTGTCCAAGCCAACATCTGCAAGAGAGAAACAGGTGGAACCGTGTCAAGGAAAAGAAAATGAGAGAGGAAGAATCGATTTTTCAAATGATTTCGATACGTCCAGGTTAGTGGTCACACGCACTCATAAATATTGTTATAGAAAAATAATAAAATGAAAGGAATAATTTATAATTAATTAATTACTCATCACAGTCGTTTTGTTTCCGACGGTAAAAAATATAAACAGGTACGGCTCCTTTCAACGGCGAGAAAATGGAAACCTTATTAATACCTTCGAATGATCAGTCTCTAAAAGGCACTCACAGGTTTCCTCATATCCAAATCCAAATGTTTCCCTTTATATTCACATGGATGTCATTTGTGCCTCATCCAAATTTAAATTAATCCGGGTGTGGCTGCTTTAACCCTCTTACCACAGAAAACGAAATCCTCTTTTTCGAACAACATCATTACTTACCTATTCACAGCGATTTGATTTTGTTTTGGAGGATGATCATTATTCAATACTGTTTACCTGACTATTATTAGCTCTGAACGTAAATCCAGATTCTTTCAATAATGATAATATATATGCATTTGGTTTAATTTGAAGATATATGCCCGTGTGTGTGTGTGGCATTTGGACAGATGGAAACGTCCAAGATGTGCTTAACAAGTTGACATGGGGCATAGATAATACATATAAATCCAGTTTACATATGATAAAAACAGTGTCAGGTCTTTAGTCCTCCCTATATTTTATCCTCTTATCTTTAAGTATAATAACAAAACCAAATAGTAAAGTGTCACGAAAGTGTAATCCCCCGGCGTTCGAAGCCAATACCTGCTTTGGAATACAGTAGCCTCGTGACTGTTTTTATTTGAACCTTGAAAACTACACATCAACGCTGGCTATTTCATTTCTGACGATGTACGTGGTATGATTGAGTTCATACATGATTTGTGGTTGTAAACAAAACAGTGGTCACTGAAACGAAACTAGCGGAAACGGATATGACGCTCGTTTTTGGGATAATTACTGTGCAATCCCACGTAAACGATATGATCATTAAAAAATCTCATAACAAATATATATAGTGGTAAGATCTAGGGTAAAACATGACAACAGGCAATGATATATTACTCCCTCCGGTTCTAATTATAAGATAAAGTTAACTTTTTTGAAAAAATTAAGGAAGCCAATTAAATTATTTTAGAGTATTTATATTTATATTTTTTTCTCCAAACTAATTAATTTGACTAATAAACTAATATATAATCTAAGAATGCTAAAAATATAAACACTCTAAAGTAATTTAATTGGCTTCCTTAATTTCTCCAAAAAAAATGAACTTTATCTTATAATTAGGACCGGAAGGAGTAATTGACAACTCAAAAGACTTGAGTGTGTAGTAATTCTTTTTTTTTTAAGGACTTAGCAAACGTAACTAGGGAATTGGAGTTGAACAAAATAGTATGAAGGGAAGGGGGAAGTCAATTAATACTTTAAAATAATTTAATTAATTCTTTTGATCTCTCTTAAAAAAATCAATTAAATTTTATATTTAAAATAATATAGAAGGAAACACACAGTTAGTACCGAGTGCGATATGGGATGGGACATAATTGCCCCCCGCAATGCATGCTCATGCTTCATCATTCTGCTTCCTCTCCTCCTCCATCATCGTGTCCCCCGCTTCCCTATCCATCATCTCATCCCTCCCTCCCATTGCATTTTTGCTGCTTGCTAATCACATTAGGCCCAATATAAGGCCTATGGCCCATGTTTTTATTGGGCCCATTCACTTGGATTCCCCAGTTATCTCTCTACATATTAGGACATTACACCCGACCTGACCAACCTATTCCCTCCTCGATTCTTTTGGAATTTACTTTATATCCATATATACAGCTATGGTAAAATGACGTTAATGAACTTTGTTTGCAGGAGCTTCATTTATTTATTATAAAAAAAATTAACATATGCTGCCAGAACCAAAAGTATTAGGAACCACGCCCTTATTATTGTCTCCCTCCGCAAAATTCAAACTTTAAATTTGGTAATTGTTGCCCTGACCCCAAAATTAGGAAACACATAAACTTCCTTAAATGGACAAACGGTGGCTTTTGTTTTTTCCCCTTAAATTTGAGACGCTTGTTTGGGGGAAGAGGGTGGAAGAAGTGACTGAAATAGAAGTTTGACCGCATGGATGGAAAGGACAAGCGTCAGGAGGAACGTGGATATCGTTTCAATGATTGAGCCTCGCTGACACGATTCAACAATGTGGTGGACGTGAACGTTATTTATAAGCTCAAACACGTTGAAGGCTAGCTTTCATTTGGGCACGCGTGTTTTGCGTCTCATTTTCAACCCACATTATAACATCCCACCTTGATTCCTCTCTCTCTAGCCATCTCTCTCTACGGGATCCAATCTTCAGGTGAATTTCTCTCCCACAACATTCGTCGTTCTTTTTCCCTTCTCAAACTTGAATCTCCTCCGTTACATTCAATGTCAATTGATTATTACTATTCATCGCTGCATTACAATCCCGAAAAATATTATTATTGTTGTCCATTAATCATAATGCAATTGCGGCGTTCTGATATAGATAAATCAGAAGACCACAATGATACTCTGGTTTACGATGTCAATAGCAAGGATTTTACTATCGGTAGAGCCAATTGATGCTCGTTTCCTCCTTTCCTACAAAGCCTTTTTGTTTTCCTTGTTCCTTGTATAAAACTTAGAAGGACCGAGAATCAATTTTTCAAATGCCTAGGAGTGTTCTTGATATTGCTATACCCATTGAACAGAACAAGCTATGATACAATATTACAAGGATATATTATGGTTTATTTCATAATTAAGGCTTGTAGAAATATTAAGATAATTGGATGGAGCAAGGGCGAGTTTCTGATGTCAAGTTTGCGACACACATGCCATGAGATCCCCGAAAATGGAGCAAGCTAAGTCATACTACTCATGAACGATCTAAGCCGATTTCAAACAGTCCAACTATATATTTCAATTCTATTTTCTCTTGGATAATGTGTCAATATTTTTCCTCATGTGAGTGGCCACAATTTTCTAATTGAAATCGCATACGTGGTCTAGCAGGAGATATTAAATGGCGGACGCTGAGGATATTCAACCACTCGTCTGTGATAATGGGACGGGAATGGTTAAGGTACGATAGATATTCGAAATTCGATAGTGATTACTATATATCAGTGAATGATGTGAGTGGATAAATTAAAGTAACGCAAACTTAAACTGTATGTGTCAGGCTGGATTCGCCGGAGATGATGCTCCAAGGGCGGTGTTCCCGAGCATTGTGGGGCGTCCACGTCACACTGGGGTCATGGTTGGGATGGGCCAGAAAGATGCATACGTTGGGGATGAAGCTCAGTCCAAGAGAGGTATATTGACTCTGAAATATCCCATCGAGCATGGTATTGTGAGTAACTGGGACGACATGGAGAAGATCTGGCACCACACTTTTTACAACGAACTCCGTGTGGCACCAGAGGAGCACCCAGTTTTGCTGACAGAGGCACCCCTCAACCCCAAGGCCAACAGAGAAAAAATGACCCAAATCATGTTCGAGACCTTTAACACCCCCGCCATGTACGTCGCAATCCAGGCCGTCCTCTCCTTGTACGCCAGTGGCCGTACAACTGGTTAGTCATCCTTCTCTATTCTCATTTCCTCAACATCAAAAGTCTTTGAGGCTATCTTATTGTTTTTCGTTGATTTGTGAAGGTATTGTTTTGGACTCTGGAGACGGTGTGAGCCATACAGTGCCCATATACGAGGGGTATGCACTGCCACATGCAATTCTGCGTCTTGACTTGGCAGGGCGTGACCTCACCGATGCCTTAATGAAGATTCTGACGGAGCGTGGCTATTCCTTCACCACCACCGCTGAGCGTGAAATTGTGAGGGATGTGAAGGAAAAGCTGGCTTATATTGCCCTTGACTATGAACAAGAGCTTGAAACTGCCAAGACCAGCTCTACTGTTGAGAAGAGCTATGAGTTACCGGATGGACAGGTCATCACCATCGGAGCTGAGCGTTTCCGATGCCCTGAAGTCCTGTTCCAGCCGTCCATGATCGGAATGGAAGCTGCGGGCATTCACGAGACCACGTATAATTCTATCATGAAGTGCGATGTTGATATCAGGAAGGACTTGTATGGAAACATTGTGCTTAGCGGTGGATCCACCATGTTCACCGGAATTGCTGACAGAATGAGCAAGGAAATCACTGCTTTGGCCCCCAGCAGTATGAAGATCAAGGTGGTTGCTCCCCCGGAGAGAAAGTATAGTGTCTGGATTGGTGGCTCCATCTTGGCTTCTCTCAGCACTTTCCAACAGGTGCCTCTTCTAATTATATACTACCATTCATTGTGGTGGCTTCATGATAACATATAATCCCTCCTATCCATGACATAATATCTCGTTTGTAGTATAAATTACACATTTACACAGTTAACGAAATCTTATATTAAGAACATATTGTATTAATTATAGAGGGAACTAATTGTGTTTGAAATGAATGCAGATGTGGATTGCCAAGGCAGAGTACGATGAGTCTGGGCCTTCAATTGTGCACAGGAAATGCTTTTAAGTTTTAAGTGGTACTGCTGGAGCTTGCTGCAAATATATGTGGCCTTCTCCTATTTGGCAGTTCATGCAATTGCACCTTTCAGGGATTGCCAGTTTCTCCTCAATTTTCTTCTTTTTACCGTGTGTTCTTCAGGAGAAGGTGGAGTTTGTTTGAGGTCGGATTAAATTATTTCCTAATTCTTGTAACAAAAAATTATTTCCTAATTCTTTTATTTTTACCATTGCAATGCCAACAAGTCGATGCCATGCTTTAACGACCTTTTGCCCATCCGGCCCATTTACTAATTACATTTAATTCTTAGCGCCATCCAGGCCCATCAGGATAATCAATGCCCAACTAAATAAATAATACCATGCAGCATGCGCTTTAGGCATTTTTTTTAGAAAAATTGTTCAAAAATGCTTCATTAAAAATTTATTTATTAAATAATATTTTTGGATGCGAACAATCTTCTTCATGTGCAAAAAATCTTAATTTATATTCAAATAATCTTACCCCATATGCATTATATCTTTCCTATGTGACATTCCTTTGTTTTTGCACAAACTTCCCTTATGTACAGAAGATCTTTTCTTGAGTTCCATTTATCAAATAAATTTCTAATGAAGTCTTAGTGTGCAATTTTCCTTTTTTTATTTTTGTAAAAGACAAAATAATATTAAAAGAAGTAAAACGTAATAATTAAAATAACAATTAAAAATAAAAGCTGAAATAACTTTAACTGATTGAAGAGTGAAATTCTTCAGCAGGCTCTACGCATTTCTCAACAGCAACTTTGTTCGTGTCAAAAAAAAAAAAAAATAGAAACAAAAACTGCAACTTCATAATTTTTCTTTACGTTTAATTATGCTAATGCGAATATTTTGTCATTTTCATTTTATTTGACATATTTATTTTTTTATTTAATTTCATTTTATTTTGTATTTATTTGAAATATTTATTTTTTTATTTAATTTCATTCTATTTTGTAAGTTTTGTTCTTTAATTTCATTCCGATTTTTTAAGATTTTTTAGTTTGATCAATAGTTTTTGGAGATAAATTAATTTTTTGAGATGCTCGTCAAGTTAAGAAAATACAAATGAAATATCAACAACAAATATTTTTCAAATTAAGTTTGAAATTAAATATAAGAAGAAATTAATATTAAGATGAAATAATATAATTGAAAATAAATATACTTTTAAAACCAGACAGAAAAAATTAAAGGATGATAAAAAAACACTCTGGTCACATCGTAAACAATTTGGTGGCTTGTTTGGACGATGAGTGATCCAGAAATACAATAATTACTAATTTTTTTTTTGTCATAATACAGTAATTAGCAATTACTAAAAGGAAGGGTGACAAGATGAGCGCACCGTATTATCCACGTGCCCCGGTTTTGGTTTTGGAGGATTGTGGTGGGTGACTGGGACCAGCCCACCCTGAATATTACTATAAATTTACCTTCATACCCTCTCAGTCAAAATGGATGGGCTGCGTCGTTTAGTTTGGTATGATGCTGATGGGTTGGAGGGGAGCAGTTACAAAACGGAAAATGTTAGAGAAGACCTTAGTAAGGAAAAACAAAACAAAAACCAATAAACTGAAAGATCATTGATATATGATGATATTATTGAAAAAAGAATAAGATTAAAAAAAAAAAGTATGAGCATAATTAAAATTCTGTGATGTGAGCGGCAACACAACTTCTACCTTTTCAGAAAATTACAAAAATATGTCTATTGCCCTACTTTATAATTTTTCATTCTTTGGTCAACAAGACTTCATAATTTTTTGTTCCTTAAAACATTGTCATCCCTTTTGAATGCGAGTTATTCTCGTCATACTATATACTCATCACCAACATCACTTCTGTTACGAAAGTTAAAATATCATGTCTAAATTCCTTGAATAATTGGAATCCTTTTTTTTTTTGGTAAACGTATTTCATTCAGCTTCGTTTACTACATGCCTACACACAAATTAGTTATTTAATTTTAAATTGTACAAATATATGATTTAATGTAATTACTTGAGCTGGGAATAAGGTGATTTTTTATCAATTGATATCTCCTGTCCCAGACATAAGAACTAGTTGGTAATGACTACATATGTTAAAAGAATTTGCATCAATGGTTAATTTCAATGCAAGTGACTCAAAAAGATAATCTAAAAGAATTAATGAATATCTTGAATAAGTAATTAATTTTTAATAACTAACTAATTTAACTGTTTTTTTTTAATATACTTAAGTTATTTAAATAAATTTCATATCAACCACGGCAGGGAGGTAGTATATTTATGGATGATAGACTGATACAAACTTTTCTAAAGGGTTCAACGAATGTAAGTTGGCAACCGGCAAAGCCAAAAATTGTAAGAACCAATGAAGTGATTTTCAATTCCGCCGTATCACAAGGGAACGCAACACCGGCACACGGCCACGCGTTGGAGTCAGCGCAAAAGTCAAGCTAGCTTTCCAGTTTGGAAGGAGAGAAATCAAAGAAGCAGCTTCCCAAAATGCTTTCTCTCCCCTTCCTCACCTCGCTTATCCTCTCATGGAGCTCTTGAACCCTTCTCATCCTCCTCACCACCAGCCGTCTGTGGTTACCGGAGACCTCTTCCATGGCTTCTCGCCACCCCTCACTCTGACTTCGCCCTTCGCCTTCCACGGAGCCGCCACCTCTCAGCCACCCCTTCCCATGGCAGTATGTACTGAATCCGTCCACGTTGCTGTCGGAAAGTCGATGGACAAAGCTGCCCATTTGCTTCAATGGACTTTTGGCCGCTTTAGCAACTCAGAAATTTGCATTCTCCATGTTCATCAACCTTCCTCTATGATCCCCACTCTTTGTAAGTCTGAGCATCCACCCTTTTGTGTCATTTCGTCTCCCTTTGGCACTGTATTGACTTGTAGCCTATAATTGGGAACCGCCAAGTGTTATCTATAGCAATTTAGCTCATCTCTGCTCAATTCTGTTTTGGAAATTCTTAGGTTTAGTCTTTCGTTCTAGCCAAATTTCAACCCTAAACTGTAAATTAATTTCGATTTATTGAGCAGTGGGAAAATTGCCTGCAACCCAAGCAAATCCTGAAGTCGTTTCTGATTTTAGAAGAGAGGAAAGAGAACAGACCATGAGGCTTTTGGAATATTACCTGAGCATTTGCCGTGCAGCTAAGGTATCCATGTCTTCGCCTATCTATATTCACTGATTAAGAAAGTTAATATTTTTTTCCTCCTTGCTTTATTCTTGGTTTATAAATTTCTACCATATTGGGTTGGAATTGTAGAGTTTAATTTTCCTTGATCAAGTACATCCGATCTTTTTGGTGTAAAATAATGAGTAATCCCCGAGGTAATCCCTTTTTGTTAATTTGTATTACCGAGTTCTATCTCAGCTGTTTGCATATCGTGAGAATTAAGGCTCTGTTTCTGTATTAAAAAATTGTGTGCCGGTTATTTATCTAGAAAAATTAGTTATCTTAATGCAAAGATTTCCATTTACCTTCCGGTGAATACACTCTTATAGGAGTATATTCTTATCTACTAATTGTGTGTTAGGGAATCACATGCAATCAGATTCATAGTTCTTTTTTTTAAAAAAAAAAAAAATTCTGACGTTGCTGAGAGCAGCATGGAGGGAACAAATTTGATTCTTGGGAAGAGCACTAAATGCATCCCCAACCAACTTTGAAAGTTTATTTTGTGAGGGAAAAGAACCAAACTTTGCATTTTGCGAGACATTTTAAAATCCTTTTCTTTATTGTGCTTTCAAAATATTGACAACAGTACAGTTGAAATTTGTTTATATTTCCTTTTTAGAGAAAATACAATATGGGTAATAAATCTGCTATTAATGGATTTCTTTAAAAGTAACTTCTTCCAGGTTAAGGCAACCAGTGTGATAGGTGAAGCTGAGCAAGTGCACAAAGGAATTGTTGATTTAATTATCAAGCATGGTGTTAGGAAGCTTGTTATAGGAGCGGTGCCCGAGAAGTAAGTAATGCTTTGATTGTATACTGATTCTTCACTGAAAATTACATTGCTAAGTATGAAAAAATCAATCAAGACTTCTGATTATCATAAAAATGATTGGATAAAATGTAGTCGCATGAAGGTGAAAAGGAATTCCAAGAAAGCAAATTATGCTGCCAAGAATGCTCCCCCATTCTGTGAGATATGGTTTATCCACAAAGGTAAACTCTTATGGACAAGGGAAGCTTCTGAAAATCCTTGTTCCTTGTCTTCACAATTTCAACCTGAGGTTGCTGCCTCAGACAGATTGATAACTAGATCATTACAATATGGCGAGAGTGAATTATTCCATAGATCAAGTTCTGCAAGAACTGCAATCTGTACTGGAACTGGTGGTTGGTCTCAGGCTGAAATCTTAGAAACAGATGCAACTTCATCATCCAAATCATCTACTTGTACCAGTCAGTTTTCTCCCCAAAATTCTAGTGGGGATTATTTAGAGACTTCTTCTGATGTTGAGGAAGATAGACTTCTTACTCTGCTTGCTGAATCCAAAATAGAAGTCGAGGCTGCACAAGATAAGGGTTTAGTGGAGCTTTTAAAATGCAAAAGACTTGAAGCAGAAGCTATGGAGGCCGTAAAGAAGGTAAGTATAACCATTATCACAGAAGCCCGTGGTCTTTCTTTTTACTAAAGGGAAACTGGACAATTGAATTGTTGCCTTACCGGGAAGCATCAAGTTTAACCTTTTCATTTTTTTATGTTTTAAAGAAACTCTGACAAAGTAGTTCAATGAAAAGAGAGAAGCTATCAACATAATATTGGGTTCCTTTGGGCTGTTTAGTAAACTGGTCTTGGTCGAAATATTAGAACGGACCTGGAAAAAAAAATATAATTAGTGATAAATGACGATATTAATTTTTCAGCATGATTATATTCTGAGCCTCATGACTTTTGTTCCAACCTTGTGAATTATTTCTATTTCAGATCATGATAAAAATGTTTGATTCTTCACAACAGTTTAAACTTTTGAGTTGAATTTGTCTTTGATGCTCGCTTTCATCCAGGTCAATATGCTTGAATCGGCTTATACATATGAAGTAAAGCTAAGAAAGGAGGCAGAGAGTGCACTGCAAGCCACAGTAGAGGAGCAACAAAAGATCTTGGATGAGAGTGAAGAACTTGCTACTGTGCTACAGAGGACCATGAGAAATATTGCCCTTCTGGATAGTCGTGCACAGGAAGCAAACCGCAGGCATGATGAAGCTGCGGATGAGTTATTATTAATTCAAGGATCCATCTCAACCCTGTGGCAAGAAAAGCAGCAGATCAGGAGGCAAAAAATGGAAGCCCTCTGCTGGCTTGAGCGATGGAAAAGTCGGGGACATATTGGAGCTGCACACTGTCATGGGGTCATTGGATTTGCTGAAAAATTACCAGAGTTAGCAGAATTTTCACTTTCAGATCTTCAAAATGCTACTTGCAATTTTTCTGAGAGCTTCAAAATTGCACAGGGAGGATATGGTTGTATTTATAAGGGGGAAATGCTGGGGAGAACAGTTGCTATAAGGAAGTTCCATCCACATAACACGCAAGGACCGACTGAGTTTCATCAAGAGGTTAATTGCCCATAACTTTTTTTTTTTGGTTTTGAAATTATTTATCTTGAATGCTTGAGTCCTAGAGAGGACCAGAGGCAGAAATGGAGAGATCTCAAGGTATGTACTATTGTCCATAAATGGTTAACTGGTTTACGTAACGGGGACAGCTGCTTCTCAGAACCTGCGGAACCTTTTGAAGCCAATCCAATCAGGCTAGACATGTTAGCTTGTCCTAAAAGTGCTTAAAGCACTGTTAGATGCAATTTACAAATGTATGTTCAAAGAGTAACTTTGGATGCTTTTAGACCTTAAAGCCTTAAATTCCTTCAGCTGGTTTTAAAATGTTTTGAAACACTTTAGAATGAATGAGTCCTTGAAATAGAAGTTAAAATGCTGAGATGTGATGCCTCCCCGTCCTGCATCATGTGTTAGGCGCTGCTACAGATGCCAGTCCATCATATCTACTAAATTCTTCCCTGTATTTGCCATGTGTTGCTGCTGTTTCCATTCCACTTTTCCCATTCTCTGTAATGATCTCCCCCACATTTTTTTGGGGCCACAAGACTCTTCCAAGTTCTTACGATGTATCTTCCAAAAATATGTGATAATTGGTCTTTTATTACTTGCTGATGTTGTTAGTTTGAGATGTTGATCTCCTTCTTTCCATTTCCTGGGATGCTTAGCATGTGTTTTGTTTCTTTGGTCCAACTAACGTCTACCCGTGTGTTCCAGGTTCAAGTTCTTGGTAGTCTCCAGCATCCTCATCTATTGACTTTGCTTGGTGTTTGCCCTGAAGCCTGGTCACTAGTGTATGAGTACTTACCCAATGGGAGTCTTCAAGACCTCCTATTCCGGAAAAACAAAAATTCCCCTCTGACATGGAATAACCGAGCACGTATGATTGCTGAAATTGCCAGCGCTCTTTGCTTTTTACACACTTCCAAACCTAAAACTATTGTCCATGGTGATCTAAAGCCTGAAACGATACTTCTTGACTCTGAGCTTAGTTGCAAGATATGCGAATTTGGGTTCTGCAGACTGTTGACCGAGGAGTCACTCTATCGTCCTAGTTTCAGATTCAGTGGTGAGCTAAAGAGAACTTCTACATATACGGATCCAGAGTTTGAGAGGACTGGAATACTAACACCAAAGTCTGATATCTATTCCTTTGGACTTATCATTTTGCAACTTCTCACCGGCAGGACTATTCCAGTTGGGTTAGCAGGTGAGGTACGCAAGGCGGTATCGTGTGGAAAATTGTCATCAATTTTGGATTCTTCAGCGGGAGAATGGCCTCCAGCTGTGGCTACACAATTGGTTGAACTGGGACTGCAATGCTGTCAGCAACAAGGCAGAGAAAGACCAGAGCTAACACCCACTTTGGTGAGGGAATTGGAGCAATTGCATGTTTCAGAAGACCGGCCAGTGCCATCATTTTTCTTGTGTCCGATCCGTCAGGTGATTGATGCCTTTGGGTATTCTAAAACTAAGCAAAATTATAGAACCCCATTTAGTTTGTTGGACAAGATGCATTTATTTGTGGTATTTAACATGGCTCAAATTCTTTGGGTTCCTTTTTCAGGAAATAATGCATGATCCCCAGGTTGCGGCTGACGGATTCACTTACGAAGGGGAAGCCATACGTGAATGGCTAGAAAATGGTCATGAGACTTCTCCCATGACTAATTTAATATTGAATCACCTGCATCTGACGACCAATCATGCACTTCGTCTTGCAATTCAAGACTGGCTTTGCAAATCCTGAAGTTCGTATTGATTCATTTATATTTGTTGCAAATATTTGTAAATGTCAGTTTTGCATTCCTTTGGTTTATTGCGACCCCAGCTTTATCATTGGAGCTCATTTAATGGTAGAGTTAGTTCATTACTGGTCTTTCTGTTTTACAGAATAAGTCATATACGATCAATCTGACATATTGCGCATACAGAGTTGCCATTAAAGATTTCTCTAGGTTGGTGAACTATTTACGGAACTGGATTGACACTTTTGCTACTTTAAGCGTATTGATTATAATCAAGTCTCTTAACCTTAAGGACATAGTGGTAACTAAGCTGTCATCAACTGAAGCAAGAAATGAATAAGCCTAGGTAAAAGAGCAGGATCGTTTTACTGTGCTTCTCTAACGTTACTGGACGGTGGCCAGTGAAGTGAAGATCGAATGTCTGCTTCAATTAAAAAGTAGATACATGGCTATATTAATTGCTCTGTAGATGATGGCTAAGTTCAAATACGAACGGAGTAATTAAGCATTCGGCGTACCCACATACACTAATAGTGTCGTAGACCTTCGTTTGGTTTTCTACTGGGAACGATCGAAATTATAAAGCGACTTGTAGCTCCATAAAGATGTCTATGTTGCTTCAACAACCCTGTAGTATTCCATCTCTGCCAGAAAGCAGAGAAACAGAGGCATGCTTCTCTGTTGCATGGAAGGGGTGATCATCTTCCCCTTTGAAGATACCAAGCCTGGAATCTTCGTTGCCACGATCCAGAAGTGGATTTGATTCCCCTTTCAAGTTCCATAGATGCAACTCGTCCCTGTTAGGAACCACGTTTTCGTTTATACTTGTTTCAGGCTTCTGTAACATCTGATTTTGAGCCGCATCGTTCTGGCCTCCGTTTGAGTCAGAGTTTTGGTCTTCATGGCTGCTGAAATCGGAAATACTTCTGAGAAATGATGCTGATGACGATGATGATTGTTCAAATGAGCGTTGGCTGAAACTTCCAAACCCTTGAATGCCTCTAGATAGCTTTCGAGCTCGATATCTCTCTTCTTTAAGAACATGTCCTTCTTCTAGCAGTTTCAATATTCTATCTGCTTTCTTTCTGACGTTTAGACCCCAATTGAATCTGCACAACACAATTCATGAGCGAGGAACTTGGAATTCCGATAGCCTCATTCCGTTTTTAGGCAAAATTCATGGAGAACTTATGGAGTTTTGGTTGAATCTTTTTTGGTATACTAATGAAACCAACCGAAAGATCAAGAAACGTACCCTGATTCATCGACATACTGAAAGCCGATCATCTGACTGATGACATCTTTGTCATCCTGGAATTCTTGCGCAACACTTTCGGGTCCGTGGGTCAACAGGTGCTCGATCACGATCAGAGAGTTATAAGAGGCCCTCCAGTTCTTCTTTTCAAATCTAACAAGTCTGATTCAACATTATCCCACTCAATCATCCATTATCACTTTTCAATGTAAATAATTCACATATAGATAGAGAACATGCCGAGGGGGAAAAAACGAAAAAGAGAGAAAGGGCGAGAAACCTTCTGTGCAGAATCTCCACAATCCTCCAATAATCATCAACTTCAAAAGCAGCCTTTGAAATTGATCTGAGTGTTGGGGAATCTGGAGTCCACGGATTTCCATTTGTAGCCTCCTCTGTCATCCTGCGAGTGTAAAAAAAACATCAAACAGAAACAAAACCAGCGATCTATAAGACCATAACCAGAACTATAAGAAGTGATCAATAATAGAAAAATTAATTGGAAGAAGAAGGGGAATAATCATACAGTTGAGCAGGGGTAACGTCAGTGAGAGCTAATCTAGCAGTCTTGATTTTCTCCTTGAGGAAGAAAGAAGCCTGTTTCTTGAATTCGTGGAATATGGGCGTGCCCATTTTGCTATTGGAGTTAATTTCTCAACAGGGCGGACATATCTAAACTTGATCCAGCAACCAAGTTTTATGAAACAAATGAGGTGGGGCTTCATCCATTATAAAAATGGAGAAAAGAAAATAGAAAATGGGGGTTGACGATGTAAGGGAGGAGAAGAAATCAAAGGAGAATTTTGTATTAATAGAAGTTTGATATTTTCAAATGATGTTTTATCCAAATGTGATTTCTTTTGAAAATTATTTTCAGTGTTCGAAAGAATAAATCCATGAAAGCTCTTGGGTGTATAAAAGTCAAGAAATCTAACTGAAGAATGAGTGGGGACGGTGGGGTTTGAATTGTGAACCAGTTTAATTGCCGTTTTCCAAAAGGAGTTTTAATTTACAAGAGGGAGGCCTAACAGGCCGTATATGAAAAGCTCAAATGGAACGTAGAAACTGAGGCACAAAGCGACGTGGGATCAACGTGAAGTTAGATTATTAATTTTATATTTGTATGGTCATAAGTCATAACTCAAACAATGAATTCATTGAATCACCCAAATTGGAAACTCCGCCTAGCTGAGCTATGACTTCCTCAACGATAGCACCGTGCGACACTTGGAGGTTATTATCAAATTCCCTTGCCCTCTCTCAATTTAGAAAATTGTCTTTGAATTGACTAGCTTTCCTTTGTTATCTTTTGAATTATTTTCTGACTATTGATTATTTTGTAGGATGAACATAAAATCAATAGCCCACGAATTTTTCAGTTATGTAAATACAAATCCTTCTCGATCTTTTTTGTACAATTCTCCATTTGTTTTAATATCATATCATTACTGCTTCTGTGGCCTTTGTTTTTTTCCCCTTGAAATAAAATATAGCTGGGACCTAATATCCACCCTTCTAAGAAGCACAAAGGGAATTCATGGGCCTAGCTCATTATTCAGATGCCTGAACAAGATGTAATGTGGTCCTACAGCGTATTGTGAAGAGCAATGTTCCTAAACCCGGATCGGACCGGCCGGTCTAGCCCGGAAACTGGTGAACTGGCCGGTAAATCAGTCCGGTCCGGGTTCACATTTTTTAAAATTTATTTTTTAAAATTTTTCCTTTAGAATTTCATACTATAAGTCTAAAATTTTTAATTTCTCATCGGTTTGGTCCCGGTTTAGCTCCGGTTTGGCCCCGATTTGACTCACTGACCCTTAACCCAGTATCCCGATCGGTTTAATGCCCGGTCCGAGTTTTAATACCTTGATTAAGAGTTGAGCAGCCCAGCCCAGTGTTAGTCAATCCGAAGCCCCACATTATATTGTGCCTATGAAGTTTTTTTGGCAAGGTTTAGTGGTCAATTTCGTTTAGACATTTTTTTTGTTAAAAGTTATTTACATGTAATAAAACTTATAATTATAGTTGATATTTAGCTGAGTTCTTTAAACATCCAGTTAGGGTTCAATTCTTGAAGATGTGCATAAAGAAGGTCTCGTAGTCAGCATTAAAGCTCCTTCAAAAAGTCTATAATGTGTGAAGAGATTTGTCATTGCTACCGACAATAGACACCCTTAGCCTAACAAAAAAAAAAGGCTTATTGTTCAACCATTTTGTTCAAACAATTTCAATGATATATTACTAAATATAATTTTAATTTCATTCTTAATTTATATTTAAGTTATCTAATTTATTTTTAAATTTTTTATACAATAATGTCGAATTATAATATAATTTTAAAATTAAAATCTAACATTACATTAAATAGCAATATAAAATAATAAAAATGATAGAAAAATTAAGCAAAAATTTTTCCCGCTAAAATTTTCCTATGAGGTGTTAAATTGCATTAGTAACCTATACTATTTTTCAGTATTACTCAATGACAATGTGATAAATTAATTTTTTTTTCGGGTGTTGTTAAATTATAGAGTTTTATTTTCTTGGATTATTTTGTATCGCCCTTTCTAGGTCCCTTCTTAACATTTGTTTTATACTATCCTTATTTGAATGCCCTAGCAAATTGCCATGATTGATTCAGGCGGAAACAGAGTTTACTGGCGAGGGATGGCGGCGGCATCTGGGAAAAAAAAAAAGGAAGGTGAAGGGAGGAAGGGAGAAGGGATGAGAAAAGGAGGAGAGCGGCAGTTATGGAAATCATCAAATCAAGACACTTTTTAATTCTAAGAGCATGTAAGTATGTTTTGTCAGCATTTAATTACACAGTCAACACTTAAATTTAATGAGTCATCTGTAACATTCTAGTACCCTATTTTCGATATTATTTTCTTTGGGGGACCCATTATCCCTTATGGCTTTAAAACGCGTGAAGAGGGGCTATCTAAGCTCCTTATAAAGGGATTTTTGTTTCCCTTCCTAGTCGATATGAAAACAAAAGAAGACTTGTAAAAAGTGGATAATATTGAGAGCGAAACACTTAAATGTTTCATCATCAATTTCATTTAAGTGAGGTCAACATAATTAAGATTAAAGGATTAAAAATGCATTGTATAAACATAAGGGACTAAAATAAAGCTTAAAAGACTACTGAAATGAAGCTTAAAAGACTAAACGTATACTTTAACCTGTTAAAAATGAGAAATTCACAATCTATATTTTTTATGAAAGATCAAAATGCATCAATTAAAAAGACCAGGACCATAATAAATTCACAATCACCCAACACCCATGACACAAAATTGTAAAGATTATATTGTTTACTAGTAATGAACGGCATCAATTATTTTAAATTTTGTCTATCTATTTATGACCCGCTTTTGTTATTTAAAAACTAAAATAATAAAGTTGTATTAAAAATACTGTATATCTTAGTGTTATGAATTCTCAATGGTCCAGAACCAATTAAACCACAAAAATTACTGTATCCATTTGGAATTTATTTAGCCCTGCAATACTTAAGCTTAGCATTTTTAACGTGCAAGTAAAAAAAACCAAGCAACTGCGCGGTGGAACTTTCTGGAAGCTCACTTGGAAAAGATACACTTTTTTCTACTCGTAAATTAATATTAATCTGGTTGGGATCATTGATTAATGATTAAATTAGAGGTATTTTCATACGTGATTCAATTGTTACGGGGTGTTGAGCATGCTTATTGGAAAGCAAGCGTGCTAATTGGCAATAATCTAAATATTAAAGATGGGCATAACTGCACAGTATAAATTGAAGAAGAATTAATGCTGTTAATTAACTAAATGCAGAGAATTAAATTCAAAGCATTTTAGCATGCAAAGAATTAAATTCGAAGGATTTTATTTAGCATGCTGAAAATATCTTGTAGGATCACCGATCACGCTGGAAGATTTGCCCGGCAAAAATCTTTTCTTCACTCCAAAAATATTAAGAACCTACGCACCTCGGTTCCAGTCCAAAAAAAAATATTGAGAGAGGGGTTTACACTTGAGAGCGCCAGACCTGCTATTAAAGAATAGCTTTTGGAAATAAAAAAGTGAAAAAAGTGATTTTGGAGAATAGCTTCTGAAAAAGAAAAAGATTTGGTTTCTCACATACCATGGTTTCAACCCAAAACCATTGTTTCAAGGAAAAAAAGTGTTTCTGCAAAAATTTAGGATGGTTGGGTTCCTTTTGGCAAAACCATGGTTTAGAATCTAAACTATGCAAAAATAAAAAATAATTTTATTTTTTGCCCATAAGATATTAAAATGTTACTCATTTTATGTAGAATTTAATACTAAAAAGAAACATGATAAAGAACATTTGGTAAGTATCAAGCGTAGCGGGGCGAAGCTGAGAGGGGCAGCTACCCGCTAACAATGTAGGTTTGTGTGTTTCTGCATCTCAGATCAATATCCCTCTCTCTGAAAGGATGACCTGCAATATCATTATGTAAAAGTCTCCTTGCTTAACTTCTCTCGTCCTTTCTTTTCTTTTCCCTTTTTTATAACAAGAACCACAGTTCTTTCGTTGTTCTTTTCCTTTTTGTCTTTGCTTTCTGCGTTTGTATCTCTCTATTTTGGGTTCATGTTTCTTAAATCAATATCCTCTTTTATGGGTTTTCTATATTTGCTAACGAAAAATAAGAAAGCAAGTTATCTCCTATGCGTCATTCTCATCAAAATCATCACTGTGGTTTTTGCTTTGCATTTTATTTATATTACTCAGCTTTCTTATATATGGTTTTTTTAGATGTCGCAGCCTTCACCCCCTCCTTAACCTTGTGAGAAGCTGGTAATGTTATCCACCCTAACGAATGATGCTATATGCTCTAGTGGCAAGTTGGCAACAATGTTCCCTTCCCTATTTGATATGGGATATAACACTCCACCCACCTTTAGGCCCAGCGTCCTCGCTGGCATATCAGCCCAAATCAACCTGAACCTGACTCTGATACCTATCATAATATCATCCTGAATCTGACTCTGATACCAATGATAATATCATAACGCCTCACTCTTGATATTGTCCATTTTATTTATATCCCTCAGCTTTCTTATATATGTTTTTTTTCTGATGTCAAGCCTTTACCCCTTCTCAACCTTGTGAGAAACTGGTAATGTTATCGGCCTTAATGGATGATGATATCCGCTCTAGTGGCAAGCTGGCAACAATGATCAACTGCAGTCACATTTTGTCATTTTTCATGGGCTTAAAAGGAGTCTTTTGTTTCCCTCCATATCCGATATGGGACATAACACTCCACCTACCCTTAGGCCCAGCGTCCTCGTTGGCATATCAACCCAAATCGACCTGAACCTGACTCTGATACCAATTATAATATCGTCCTGAACCTGACTCTGATACCAATGATAACATCGTAGTGCCTCACTCTCGATATTATTTATTTTATTTATATCCCTCAGCTTTCTTATATATGTTTTTTTCAGATATCGCAGCCTCCACCCCTCCTCAACCTCGTGAGAAGTTGGTAATGTTATACGCCCTAATGGATGATGCTATCCGCTCAGTGGCAAGCTGGCAACAATAATCAACTGCAATCATATTTTGTCATTTTTCATGCCCTTAGAAGGCGTCTTTTGTTTCCCTCCCTATCCGATATGGGACATAATACTCCAGCCACCTTTAGGCCCATCGTCCTCACTGGCATATCAACCCAAATCTACCTAAACCTGACTCTGATACCAATTATAATATCTTCCTGAACATGACTCTGCAAGTGCATGCTGAGCTATTTATAATAGTAAGATTAAAAAGTAAAATAAACGTGGTTTGGAACTGAAATCAATAGCAACTAGGCAGGAGATTCACACAAGTTGGATGAATTATTATGAAATTAAACTGTTGCTGAACAAAACCAAATGAAAAGAAGGGGGCTAGACTAGTTCATGACATAATCCCGAGTCCAAGAACGAGCAGTAGCCTCGTAGGTAGCTCTATCGTTGATGTAGATTGCAGCAATCTTAGGATTTGAAGGGTCATCTGGGTTTGGATCAGCAAGTAGTGAGTATATTGACAGCAGCACCTGCATGCATCATTGGTTAAATCAAGGTTTGTTAAGGGAGATTTGTAAGAAGGAGACATACCTTTAAAGTTGTAATAGCAGGGCTCCACTGTTTCTTTAGAATGTCAAAACAGATACTTCCGTTGCAGTCAATGTTTGGGTGATATACCTTTGTTTAAAAGGAAACCTGTCCAAAGCAACCAATTACTCAGTGCATTGGCTGATTCACAAGGAGTCAATCAACATTAAGAGGTGTGAGTTAATTACCTCGGGTGGCATTAATGGATAGTCCTGGGGGAAGCGGATGTTCACCAGGAATACACCCCCAGCATAAGGACTGTCTGTTGGGCCTATAACTTTAGCTTGCCAATGAAACAGATCTACACCAACAGGGACTGCACGTACGTATATGCACAACAAATCACTAATCACTACCACTAACAAGTAATAGGAGAGAGAAAACATATATTACCCTGGATACTCATTCAGTAATTGCAGGTATCATCACATATATATGTTTTGGTCCTGATCGATTATAACCATACTATGTACAGCACAACATGGATGGTAGGTTGTAAGCTATGACTGAAACCAAAATTTAGAGACGATATTGAAGCGTACCAGCGGTAAAGGGAACGAGAGGCTCCATCGCCAGCCTCCTCAACTCATTAGCAATACGTGTTAAAGCCATGGAATCTGTGGCGTAAAGCAAGAAAACCCGCAAATCAAAGATCGCGTTCAGTCTCGACGGAATGATTGACCGACACTAAGTAAGAAAATTGTTAGGGATTTGGGTTGGAGAAAACCGACTTACCTTGCAATCCTTGCATGATTTGATCCTCCCTGAATGGAGCGTCCAGGGGTGAGAGAATAATGCGTCGCAGAAGGAGTGAGCCTCCTTTGGAGAACGATCGAGTTTTCCACTTTTCCTATCTGTCTCTCAATGTCCCTCGCCTTTGGTGTCTCGATCTTATCCGTTCACATCATCCAAGCGGTTAAGAAAAGACACATCATGTAGTTTTTAAAACTACATCTCAAATGTTAAAAAAAAAAATCATTCATTGGAAAGTACGCAAACCGTACGACATGAGATTCCATTTTATCCAGAATAGAGGGGATGAACTTCAATGATTGGGCCATAGTGTTTCTATATAAAGTAAGATTTCCATGAATCTGGATTTATTTGTTTAAACATCTATTCGCATAAATACATGACTAACTGTAACAGTTATCCTAAATACTGCACTCAGTTCTTAATGCTTCGTTTTGTCTTAAATATAAGACTCATTTAATTTTTTGAAAACTTTTAAAAAAATTAATTAAATTATTTTAAAGGACTTATATTTATTATTTTTTTTGAAACTAATTTGTTTAACTTATAAACTAATATATAATATAATAATACATAGCATATGATATGATTAAATAACTTATTTAATTTTTTTAATTTCTCAAAAAAAATTTAACTGGGTCTTATATTTAGACCTAGAGATAGTAGGGGTGTTCAAAGTATCCCAGTCCCTGTTGTTCGGGTCCGGTCCTGGACATTTTGATCCCGAAAATTTCTCATCCCAGCAGGGACCGGGCACACATCTTGTGATCCCGGTCCAGTCCCGGTCCCCCTTTTTTTTAAAAAAAATTTCCTTAAACACTAAGTTATTCTTGTATTTTTTTTATTTTTTTATCCCATAAATTAAATTATTATTTGATAAAATGTGTATCACATATTTAATTGGAGTTAAATTATATATATCGTGATACTAATCCTAACTATATAATGTATAAAGATAATGAAGAAAACGATGAAGGTGGTCATAATAATAATAATAAAATGTTATTTTTCAATGTTAGATTAATTTGTGTGATTATTATGGCTTTATTAAGTGTTAAATAATCATTTTAAACACTAGATTATATAAAATTTAACTAATATAATAATATTTTTTAAATTTATTTTTTTAAAAAAACCAGGATTTCCCGGTTTGGTCCTGGTCCCGTTCCGGAATTACCGGGACCGGTACCGAGATGCAATTTGCATCCCGGCCAAAAATCGGGACCAGGATTGGGAGTGGGGGATCCTGGTCCCAATCCCGGATTTAAACACCCTTAGGAGGTAGTATAAAATTTAGTCTTTAATTAGAGTAATTATGCAATAGATCTTATATTAAAGACATAAGTTATTTACATTACAAACTAAATCTTATTTTAAGGACTGATAAAATTAGTTTATTATCTTGGTTACATTGACGCATTATCATTCTTTCTTAAAAAACAAGTTTACTAGTGTTTGTTTGGCGTTGCTTATCATAATATGTTTATGTAAGGTGAGAAAACATTTACCTCACATGTTTATCTTATAGATCATAAATATATAAAAGTTTTTTTAATGGTAGAATAGCCATTCCAAACAAATCTTTTTTGCTCGTATATGTATGAGGTGGCATCCAATCCAAGAAATGAATATGGGCAAGGCATGGTTTCCCTTGTTTGGCTGCAGCTGCACTTATTTGGACAACACTTGATCGCCTTGCTGTCTCGTTCCATCTATATATTATTCCCAATATTCCATTCATCCATTGTCTAACATGCATAGTACTGGTGCATTTATTAGTATGCATATAGATCATAAATACCATATGTAATTATAATAACTACCCATACAACTGCCCCGAAATAACATTTACAAATTTGTAATCATAAAAATAAATGCGCGCCCTTCCGACCAAGGAAATAAAGGGAAAATTAATTTTTGATTCTTATAATTTTGACGAAGTTATAACTTGATCAGTCCCTATACTTTCACTCTGTGCAACTCAATCCCTATAGTTTTAATTCGCTTGTAACTCAGTCCTTAAACTTTGACTCACTGCAATCTAGTCCCTATAGTTTTAACCATTTTATAATTTAGTACAAACATTATAGGGACTAAAAGATTAATTTTTCTGGAAATAAATAACTTAAAAAACATGTAATTATTCTTTTCTCAATTAGTTCGGCGAAAATACACACTCCAGAAAGCATCTCAAATTTACAGGTTCAGATGAAGGTTGCTTTGTTATCTTTGCTTAGATGACATGTCATGAGGATTTAATGTTGTAGATATTGTGTGCGAGTGTGTCAACGAAAGAAGTTTCATATAACTCAAGATTAAGAATGCCTTAGTGCACAATTAAATGTGAGCTTGAGTTAGTAAAAATGTTGATAAGAGAAGTCTTTGAACTAACTGTTGGAGTTTTAATTAATCGGTTCTAATAGCATTTAAAAGATTTTATTATGTTAAATTATCATTAACACTTGTTTTGTAACTGTCATTTTAAAATAATTGTCATTAAAGCCATCTTTATTGGCCATTATTGCTGTTCAACAGTAACATGATTTATGTTTATAAAAGGCAATGTATGGAGTAAGGTTAGTAGGATTGAGTACTGAACACCAAGGTGTAGGTGACACTGAGCTTTATTCCCGAGTACTCCTCCTCTTTCTTTTTCTAAGTTATACTAATATCTTTCTGTAGTTTTGTTATCCTTCTTTTTGCATGAATTGTTCATTTTATCTTGAGGATTGTCGTTTCCTAGTTTACTAAGGGGTTGTGGAATATCTCCAAAGGACAATGCCTTTGACACAACTCAAACTATATGTTTGTTGTGTTTCTGCAGATGCTACCAGTACCGGTAATTCCGGCCCAGCCCGCTAGGCCTTTTTTTTAACGGGTTTGGGCTTAGGAAAACATGCCCGCTTGGGTCAGTAGGGTTAACCATGGGTTAACGGGCTAACCCGTTTAGCCACAAAACAAAAAAGATTTTATGATTTTCTATCTAATCTCACTATCTCAGTACTCACTCGACGCTACGCCCTCCCCTACCTCAGCCCTCATTCACTCTTCATTCTCATCTCTCTCATTTTCTCCTTTCGTAGCAGTCAACTAGTCACAGAGCTCTCCGCCTCTTCCTCTCCCTCTCCCTCTCTTGGGACATTAGTCCGGCGAATCAGCGACTGGCCACCAAGGTCCAGGGGGCACCATCTGAAATTGAAATCGAACCTTAATGACCTAATCATCCACTGATCCACACAAGCTTCCTCTTGTCTGACGGTTTAAGTCATCTCCTCTGCTAACTACTTAGCTCGACACAGTCGACCAATGGTGGGTGGTGGGGTTTGAGTTCGACTATCTTTGCCGGTCTGCCCCTTCACTCCTTGCCTCATTAGATCGATATATACCCTAAACATAGGATTTGCTAATTTCAGTTAGTTAGCACTTAGCTCTATGTATAAGTCTTTATTCTGAATTTTAGCCTTTTTAAGTTTTAACTATGATTTGTTCTGAAGGTTTTTGCCTGGTTTTTGTGTGGTTTGTATAATCTGGAAACTTAACCAATTTAATGGCTGCAGGCTCCCGAACGTTTACAACATATCAATTCTGTGTGGTTTGTCTAAACTATAAACTTAACCAATTTCTATGTGGTTTTTCCCACTATGCTTCTGAGCTTCTCTTTGTTTATGCTTGCTCCCGAAGGTTTACGGGCAGCATATGTTAATTTTTTTGATTATAAGCTCATTCTACCCATTGTATATACTAATATGCATGTTTTTATTTTTATTAAGAATCATGAACTATATATTTTATAGCAGTAGTTTGGGTTGGGAAGATTTGCTAGGGAATCTGAGAACTTCACACACCAAAAACAACCCTAAAGTTGGCAGTTTGAGCTCATTATCATTATTGTTGCCTTGTTGGATATGTTGGATAGATAAGGTGTGGGTCAAAACATGAAATCGGGTTGCTTTTGTCTAATGGTTTTTGATTTGGGCCAAATGGTAAAATAAAAAAGTTCATTCTCAAGCCCACCAGCCCAATTAAAGGGCATTGTGCAGCCCGCCATAGGCCCGACCTGTGTAAGACTTAACCCGTGTTGGGCCAGCCCAAATTCCCAATACTAGGTGCTACTACCAACAATTTGTACAGTATACGGGGTTGACACCAACAATCTTAGAGGATATAGTCAATGAGGATAATAGGAGATTAGCAAAATTGAGAGATAATATGAGATTTACTAATAACTCTATTAATTAATTAATCGAATTAATATATTTATTAACAATAAGGCATCCAACAGAAATAAATTCACATTCTGGTTAATGTCCTAAAACCACGCGTACCTGTACCTTATTGCGATTTGATCAAGATAAAAAAAAATATATGCGGCTCGCTCTTCTTCTTCGTCGGCTTTCCAAGTGATCGCCTTTTCTGGGACATACAGCCACATTTGTTTTGCCTGTTAATAACCATAAGTTGTTTTTTTCCCTCCTCAAAGATCTGTTTAGTTAATGGATCTGGGGTGGCAGCTACACCTTCATTTTGGGGCCTTCCTAAATGTATTTTTCATGGATCTTTGGATCATTAAATTCTAAATGAAATAAACGATATTTTGATATCTTATGGACAATAAATGGAATTATTTTCAATTTTTTATGATTTTTCAAAGATATTTCAAAGAAAAAATGCTTAAAGTAAAAAAAAAATGAACCATTTTTCTGAAATATTTTTGAAAAATCATAAAAAAATTGAAAACAGCTTTATTTTTACCCATAAGATATCAAAATATTGCTCATCTCGTAAATAATTTAATGATCTAAAAAGCCATAAAAAATACATTTAGGAAGGCCCAAAATGGAGGCGCAGCAGAGAGGACAGCTACTAAAGCGCACGTGACATCCCAAATTTTTAGTTAATCCTTAGAAAGCAATATGATATGATTAATCCTACTGGTTCTCCGCTGAAGAACCAGGAGTTCATTTGACTAAGATGTGAAAAAGGGCACTTATCTGTGAAATGTCGAAGACATGCACGCATCAATGCTGCATAAGCGTTTAACTCAATTGCGGTTTAATCAAACAGAAGAATTATGCGACTGAGTGCCTTCTTCTTCTGCTCTGCAACTCAGGCCAATCGGGATCGTATAGAAGCAGTGATCTCCACCCTCTTGCACCATCATGTCTGAATTTCCCTCTTTAGTCGGATTCACTTAAAGACCTCATAGGCACCATGTTTCAAATGGAAAGTTCAAGCATAAATACCATGATAGTGTGGCAGAGCGCAGCTGCTTGGAGGGACTCGTGATGAAACTGATTTGTGAGATTCCGCAGAAATAGTAGACATGCTTAACAGGTTTCGTCGAGATTGTTACATCCTTCATGCTTTCTAGTCATCTCAAGGTACACATATGTTTATTAAACTATTGTACAATATGCCGCCAATTGTTTTCATGGTTTCCTCTGAAAATGGTTTTACGGATTTAAGCATACATCTGGAGGTTCTTTTGTGAGATTACACTATCATATGCAATATTTAATTTCATTTACAGATGCAACGTCAAAAGGATGTTATTGCTCTTACAAAATGGACATGACCGTTGTGATCTATTTCCGTTGGAGGATTTAGTTAATGGACAAATTTAATTTATTTTAATAATGAGGAACCTAATCTAACCTTGTATTTATCAATAGTTCCATCAGGAAAATATTCCGCCCCTAAAAACCCATTTATAACCAATAGGGTTTGCTCTTGGAGGCAATTAAGTCTATTAAAACCTACGTTTTGTTTTGATTTAAAGAATCAATTTCAGCTTTTATCAATTCTTTTCAAAAAGATTCATCCGGAGAAGAAATAGTTTCATGAAAATATTTGGATTCATCTTGTACCAGGTAAGTATAAAAATCAATTCCAAAAGATGTTTGTTTTTTTTATCTTTTACTTCTCCTTAAATCTTCAACCAAAACTTTGTTTGAATTTTATTTAGAAGAAGAAAAATTAATGTACGCGTATGATTTAATATATCCTCTGTATATGCGAACTCTAGTACTGCCATGCAATCACCAAAGAAGAATAAGATATATTCTTGGAATCGGAAAGGTAGAATATTTTGTCAATAAAGTTTTTCTAGAAAAAAAGGGCACAAGAATAAGGCTTCTTAAGTTCGAAATTATGTGGGTCTTTTTATGTTTTATCCGGTGATGGCCTTTGATGAGCTTTGATTGGAATTCATGATTCTGATTGTAACTTCCTTTTTAACATAACGCTCTCTGGTCATATAATCTTTTCTGGGATATTAAGGCTAATAAACATGCGCTGTTATGATTATCTATATTATCACATTATATATCCGTGGGTTGAGTTTATTCCTTTCATGAAGATTTTATCTCTTTAGTTAAGGACTATATTAAATTGGTTCCAATAATTTTTAACCTCCTTTATCGTAATTTCGTGAATGTAATCTCTCTTGGGTTTATTAATGTTATTGGCGGTATAATTGTAATGTTTTGAGATGACACTAACAGTACTTATATGTAATTATATATGTGGCAAAATGTATTTGAACACGTCGGTGGGTTTGGGAAAACAAAAAAAAAAAAGTATTGAATGTGGATATTTGGAGTTTTTCATAATATTTGTATTAATCAGCTTGATGGTGAGAAGACATTATTTGAGAATATTCTAATTTAATTTATAACCACGTGGTGGTGGCGTGATGGTTCAGCATCTCATCCCTTAACCAACTGGCGGGGGTTCGATCCTTGGGATCAACTCTGTTCCG
The DNA here is from genome assembly GCA_963242795.1 of Inga leiocalycina. Taxonomy (NCBI): domain Eukaryota; kingdom Viridiplantae; phylum Streptophyta; class Magnoliopsida; order Fabales; family Fabaceae; genus Inga; species Inga leiocalycina. The sequence goes on from OY725329.1 coordinate 63,221,268, forward strand.
CCTTTGGGAATGGAAACCTGCCCGTGGCTAGCTGTTTGCCCTTAATTGGCCGACCCGCAACGAAGGGATTAGTCATCGTCCATTGGGTGGTGGATACCCTGCTCACGCAAAAATTGTTGAAAATTTATTATGCATTAAAGGATATTAATCCCTATAATATACCTTATGCTATATGGAGATTGAGCATGTATTATTAATGATGTGGATACCATAAATGTTGGTATCATGTATAATGGAGTCCCGTTATATTGAGATATACAAATTTTAATTAAATTTCAATTTTTTTGTGAGAAAATCAACTAGTAACCAAAATAAATTATTATGTGAGTCAGAGTTTGTTATTCTAAAATTTGCTGAATTTGAAGGCTAAGTTGTTGAAAACTTCTAAGCAAATTTTTTGAAGTAAAACTATCGTTTAGTGTTGATGAATTGCGATTGTCAAATGGCAATAGCCATTGTAAGAGAACAAAGGTGCAAGTGAAAATCCTTTGAGATATAATGCAAATAAGCAAACTTAAAAATTGTGAAGTTATTTCAATCGATTTTGTGAGGCCAAAGAGTTGACCTGCAGATCTACTCCCAAAACCCCAGGAAGAATTAAATTAGTTGAAAGGGATGGGGCTAAAGCCAATTTGAAATTAATAGCAATGGCAACCCAATATCTGTGATTGATGATAACAGCAATGACAACCTAATATTTGTGATTCATGATCCCATGAAGGAGGTTCAATGGGTAAGAATAAATCATTTGTTTGTTCTGCTAACACTAAAATAAATAACCGGTCCCTTCCTATGGCATGAGACAGTGCTAGAATGCATTTTGGTGAGGTTGAGCGAAAGCTCTTAATGATTTCATAATAATATAGGATGATGTGCTCTTTGCAGGTACAATTAATGAAATCACCTATACGAATGAAAAGTAGGGTCGCTCTTACAAGATCGTAGCGAAATCTCTAGAGCATTTGTTGAATACCAGGACACTCGCATGACCGTTTTAACTTGCAAAAACGCATTAACAATAGGACATGTGAGGGTGTAATCTGATTCTTAATGCCCTAGTATATAGCCAAGAAGTGTTAGTTTTAGGTTCATAGGACCACTAGTATCTCTATATACTAAGTATTATCAGTTTAAGTCTGGTTTTAAGTTTAAAAGGCCACCAGATACAATGGTTATATCTATGTGTGTAACTCAGCCAATAGAACTACGAGCTTTCTTTTACACATGTGGAGGATTGTCAAAGATATTGTATGTGAATGTGTCAAAGGAAGAAATCTCATATAACTTAAGATTAGGAACGTCGTGGTCTACAATTAAATGTGAGCTTGAGTTAGTAAAACGGTTGATAAGAAGAGTCTTCAAATTAACCATTGGAGTTTTAATTGACCGATCTTAATGACAATTAAAAGGTTTTATTACGTTCAATCGTCATTAACACTTATTTTGTAACTGTCATTTTAATTGTCATTAAAATCGTCGCTCAACGGTCACATGATTTATGCCTATAAAAGGAAATGTATGGAGTAAAGTCAGTAGGATTGAGTACTGAGCATCGAGGTCTAGGTGACATTGAGCTCTATCCTCGAGCACTCCTCCTCTCTCTTCTTCTGAATTACACTGATATCTTTTTGTAGTTCTGTTACCTTACTTTCTGCAAGAAGGGTTCATTTTATTTTAGGGAGTGTCACTTCCTAATTTGCTAAAAGGGTTGCAGAATATCTCACAAAGACAGTACTTTTGGATGTGACTTGAACTACTCCCTCCGGTCCTAATTATAGGACAATATTTGAGAGTTGATTTTGATCCTAATTATAGGATAAAGTTTTAATTTTTGTCAATTTCTTCTCAAAATACCCCCATTTATACTTTCTCAATAATAATGAAACACAATAATAATTAAATAAGGGCATTTTAGAAAAATAAATAAGATTAACTAATTTAACTACTATTCTTAATTTCTCCAAAGTTAGGTAAATATGTCCTATAATTAGGACCAGAGAAAGTATATATTTATTGTGTTTCTGTATACACTGCTACTAACAATGTGTACGGTGTAAGGGGGGTTGACACCAACATTTAAGACATGTTCATTTTGCTCGTGATGTTTTTTGACTCATTCAAAAGCATCAATGCATCATCATTTACTCCATCCTTACATAAAAACCTCAGTAACTAATACTCCTACATGAGTGCATGTGAGACTTTGAAGGAGTCTGCGATAGGGCATTTAGAAGAAGAAAATATCGCTGGTCGAAGAGAAGAAGAATATCGATTTCTGACTAGTGATTGCAAGAGGTCAATCGTGGGGTCCAAGCTGTGTCCAAGTTCATTCTCGTGCATAACAGACAAGACATCGAGGGTAACTCAAGGCAGCCACCCAGATTCATGAAATCCAACGGCTCCCACTGCTGGGAACTCCTCTGGCTAATCCCGCTTCCCATCTTAAAGAGGCTAATCATAAAGGTTTGAGCTTCGTATACATTGTACGAGAGAGGATGGGGCCCTTCAAATCCAACCAAAAGTAGATCCCTTCGAAGACGACCACCACCACCACCTCACCTTCGTTGTTCGTCTCCTTCAAACGTCTGTGTCTTTACTATTCAAAATCCATCCAAACTTTTCGTGTTGATTGTTCAACTTGCTTTTAACTTTGAGTAGTCTCGCCATAGGCACCACGACAAGCATTCGTATAAACCCTTCACTCTCTTCTCTCCTTTATTCTTCCTATGAATCTAGCCTCTTCCTTCATCCTCACTCCAAACTGGTGCGTCCCCTGAATTCCTAATTCCTGCTATTTTGTTGTCGACCTTTGATCTTTATTTACTCCTCTATTGAATTCATTTATATTGTTTTCTGGAACTTAAAGGTAACTGTGTTCCTGGGCATTAGTTTATTTTTGACATGGGAAGTTGTTTGGGCACCCAATTAAAACTGAGAGCCAGTGTAACACAGGTATTTCGGGTTTTTCTTTCTCTCTGGCACAACCCTAGTGTATGGGGTCCATGCTATTGATTTCTCGATTCTTGCCCTTGTACACTTGTATGTATGTTGATCGTTTCATTTTGTGATCGACTTCTCAGATTTATATTTTGCCTGGCTTTATTCTTTCTTTTCCCCTCTTCTTCTCTCTAATTGGTGAACCGAACCCTGCTTCTGCTGATGAGATGAAATTGAGTTCTTCGAGTAGCTCTAACATCTCAACTTGTCATCTTCAAGCATTCTTTTTGCCTTCCTTTGATGCTAACTAATCTCGTCCAAAGATATGGGAGAAATAAATGGAATTTTTGTGTTACGGGTGTGTTTGACTGTGCTATTGTTGTTAATTGCTGTAGCGCCAAATTCCAAATACGTGAGCACATATGGAAGTGATGTGAGCAGCACGGGCAGTGAGGTCTTAAAAGGCCTCGGCGACTCATATCTTACAGTCATCCAATAATTTGAAGAGCTTTACTTATGCAGAACTGAAGGCGGCCACACGAAATTTCCGACACGGTAGTGTTTTAGGAGAAGGTGGTTTTGGTTCAGTTTTCAAAAGATGGATTGATGAGCAGTCCCTTACTGCCGCCAAGCCAGGCACTGGCATTGTTATTGCTGTGAAAAGACTTAAGCAAGATAGCTTGCAAGGTCACAATGAGTGGTTGGTAAGTGCAGTTTTTGCATCATAGGCGGGTATTGTTGGTCCTCTTGCAAGCTAAACTCACAGGAGTTTTCCTTTTTTTCTGTTTTAGGCTGAAGTGAATTTTCTGGGACAATTTTGTCATCCCCATCTTGTAAAGTTGATCGGGTACTGCCTTAAAGACGAACACCGTCTTCTGGTGTATGAATTTATGCCTCGAGGCAGCCTGGAGAATCATTTATTCAGGAGTGAGTCCTTCATACCTTAACCAACTTTTCAATTGGTTTAACTAGAGAATCGTGTTTAACATTCATAATGATGTCGTAACAGGGGGCTCTTATCTCCAACCTCTCTCTTGGAGCCACCGTCTGAAGGTCGCTCTTGGTGCTGCCAGAGTGCTTGCATTCCTTCACAGTGCTGAAACAGAAGTGATATATATAGAGGGACTTGAAGAACTCAAATATCTTGCTTGTTCTAAAAAATTCACAATGAATAAATTTTGGTATTGGTTTTTTCTCGTTAAGAATTACTGCGAAGCTTTCAGTTTTGTTTGAAAAAAATAGTAAGGTAATTAAATTCGGACCGATCAGTGAACCGGCCGGAGTACTAGGATAAGGGTCAACGGGTCAGATTAGAGTCAAACCGGGACCAAACCAATGAAAAATTAAAGATTTTAAGCTTATTAATATAAAATTCTAAAAAAAAAAAATTAAAAAGATCGATTTTAAAAAATTAAATAAATAATTCTGGACTAAACTGATCTACCGGTCGGTTAACCAGTTTTCGGTCCGATCTAGATTCTATCATATGGAAAAATAGTATCATGACCATTGGAAGGGGTTTAGTAGGTAGCTTGTGGCTACATACTGATGAACTATCTTGGGTGCAATACAATGAGACTTTCCTTTCGGTGTAAATGTAATTGCGGTATTTGTGGTCGTAGTAGTCTTCGCTCTTCTAGCAACCGGGAGTTGAGATATGGAAGCCTATCCTCCTTTGGGGCTGAAAGCCTGAAACCAATTTGAGTGTCCTTTTTTGCACGTACTACTACATTTTGTTTTTTTCTTAATTTATCAATCATCGTGAATAAACAATATTAAATTTATATTAAGTTTTAATGTCCGTAAATAATACATTTTATTTTAGATTTGTGCGGTACATAAAATGATACATTTAATATAAGAAAAGAGTCAATTAATTACTTTCATAAAAAAAGAGGCAATTAATGGGTTTTTTTTACAAACTAATCAATTGTTTTGAAGCGAAACATTTAAATGGAAACTGTGAATTATTGAATTGTGAAGTGCATGAAGTAATATAGTCAAAAAAATTTCTTAAAAAAATGCATGAGACAAGAGGGGCACTTGTCCGTAGATTTGGTGCACTAGGTTCACATATAATGCTAATGCCTCCTATATATTGCCAAATTAGGCTTTTATCACCACCCCCACCACCATCATTATTAGTTATCTATTTTAAATAAATAGTGACATTTATTTAATGACATTAAATCATAATCTAATGATTAAAGGAAAAAAGACAAAAAGAATTTTGAAATTGTAAAATTTTAAATTAGGTTTGTTACTAATAGTTGATAAAGGAATGACAAAACTTAATAAGCAATTTATAACTTATTTTTTTAAAAAATACTTGATTTTAAATTTTGTAAATTCAAAAATTTGCTCCTATCTTTTTCCCGTGATTAAAACTGAATGGAGGGATTCAAATTCACTCACCCAGGCCTCCAGCCAGTCCCGTGGCTAATTTTACCCAAAAAAAAAAAAGTGACTGAGGGTTCATTAAATAGTATGGATTTTATAATAGAGTTAAAAGGTTTTTTTTTTTTGTTCTGGAAGTATTTCTTTTGGGGCAATTTTATCTTGGAAGTTTTATCTGAGACAATTTTACCCCGAAAGTTTTAAATATGGGGTAATTTCGCCTTGACCGTTATCACAGTTAAGTTGACCGTTAGTTGACCAAATTTATGGGCAAATTTGCTTTAAAGTGAAAACTTTCAAAGCAAATTTACCTCTAAAATAACAACAAATTTGTCCTAGAAGTTTTGACCTATGAGCAAATTTGTTCTGAAATTTAGTCAACTAATGGTCAAACTTAACTGATCTAACATATAGGGTGAAATTGCCCCATATTTAAAACTTTCAGGACAAAATTACCTTAGATGAAACTTTTAAGAAAAAATTATCCCTAAATTAGACGAGACTTATGAGGTAAAATTACCCCTGAACCAATACTTTTAGGGAAAAAATGAACTTTAATCCTTTATAATATACTAGTATATATGGATAATCGGTGAAAATTACATATGGATGATCGATTGCTGGTTAAAAAAAACATATGGATTCAGTCCAAAAAAAAACATATGGATAATGGATAAAAGAAAATTAAAAAATAATTCATTGGGAAGTACGCCAACCGCACGACATGGGATTCCATTTTATCCACGAATAGGGTGGATGAACTTCAATAATTGGGCCACAGTGCTTATATAAAAACAAATATCTCTCTCTCTCTCTCTTTTTTTTGTTGTAAAGGCATGTATTAACCACATGAATTACAATAGCGGGATTAGATCCTTGACTTTCCACTAGCAAGGGAGTATTCATACTATTGATTTACAAAGTCTTTGATAAAAAATAAGATTACTTTACATACAATCCAGTGAATCATTTGTTTACACGATAATTTATATAAATGCATGATTTTTGGTACTAGATGCTCTAAATATTATCTCGAGTCTTTAAGATAAGATCTAATATGTGGTACTATATATGTTTACAATTACACTATATATTAGATCTTATATCAATGACACGGGATATTTGCACTTCAAATTAGATATTACATTAGTAGCATTAGTTTATTGTTGTGATTATATTGACGCATTTGATTTCTTTTCTTAAAAAACAACTTTCTTTAGTACTTATTTGGAACTACTTATCATAAATATATTGATGTAAGTCGAGGTAAAACTTATCTTACACGCTTATCTTATACACTATAAACTATAATTGAGAATTATTTTTAAATGTTTCAATCCATTCCAAACAAACTTTTATTATACATGTTGTGTGGGGTGGCATCCAATCTAAGAAATGAAGATGGGCAAGGCAAGGTTTCCCTTATTTGGCTGCAGCTGCACTTATTTGGACAACACTTGATTGGCTTGCTGTATATATTCCCAATGTTCCATTCGTCCATTTGCTAACATGCAAATCTAAAAAGCATGTGTTATTATAATTACTACTCATGCAAGTGTCCCGAAATAACATTTACAAATTTGTAATCATAAAAATAAATGCACGCCTTTCCAATCAAGGAAATAATAACATAAAAAAACATGTAATTATTCTTTTCTCAATTAGCCCGGCGGAAATGCACACTCCAGAAAACATCCCAAATTTACCGGTTAAGATGAAGATTGTGAAGTTATCTTTGCTTACAAGATGACACGTCATGTGGATTTAAGACATGATCAGTTTGCTCGTGATGTTATTTGACTCGTTCAAAAGCATCAAGGTATCATCATTTACTCCATCCTTGTATAAAAACTGCAGTCACTAATACTCCTTACATGAGCGCATGCGAGACTTTGAAGGAGTCTTTAGAAGAAGAAAATATCGCTGGTTGAAAAGAAGAAGAATATCGATTTCTGATTAGTGCCTCCAAGAGGTCAATAGCTCGTGGCCGAAGCAAGAAAGTTCAGTCTCGTGCATAACAGACAAGAAATCGCTGGTAACTCAAGCCAGCCAGCCAGATCCATGAAATCCAACGGCTCCAAGTGCTGGGAACTCTTCTGGCTAATCCCTCTTCCCATCTCAGAGAGACTAATCATAAAGGTTTGAGCTGTGTATACATTGTACGACAGAGGGTGGGGCTCTTCAAATCCAACCAAAAAGCGGTCCCTTTTGAAGACGACCACACTCACCTTCGTTGTTCGTCTACTTCCAACACCTTCTGTATCTTTGCTATTCAGTCCATCCAAACTTTTAGAGTTGTTTGTTCAACTTGCTTTTAACTTTGAATTCCTATAGATCCGCTTTCTTCTCTCCTTGTCCCTCTTATGAATCCCTCTTCCTTCAACCTCACCCCAAACTGGTGCGTCCCCTGAATTCTTAATTCATGTTATTTTGTTGTCGACCTCTGATCTTTCTTTACTTCTTTATTCAATTCGTTTTTATTGATTTCTGGAACTTATTGGTTTCTGTGTTCTCAGGTTTTAGTTTATTTCTGACATGGGAAGTTGTTTGGGCACCCAAATTAAAGCTGAGAGCCAGTTTAACACAGGTATTTCAGATTTCTCTCTCTCTCTCTCTCTGGCACAGCCCTAGTGTATGGTGTCCGTGCTATTGATTTCTCGATTCTTGCCCTTGTACGCTTGTATGTATGTTGATCGTTTCATTTTGTGATCGACTTCTCAGATTTATATTTTGCCAGGCTTTACTCTTTCTTTTCCCCTCTTGTTTTTTCTGCTTATAAAACACCCCTAATTGGTAAACCCACCCCTGTTTCTTCTCATGAGATGAAATTGAGTTCTTCGAGTGGCTCTGACAGATATGGGAAAAATAAATGAAATTTTGTGTTGCGGGTGTGTTTGATTGTGCTAATGTTGTTAATTTCTGTAGCGCTGAATTCAAAATACGTGAGCACAGATGGATGTGATCTGAGCAGAACAGGAAGTGATGTCTCAAAGGCCTCATCGACTCATACTCGCCGGAGTGAGGGTGAAATCTTGCAGTCATCCAATTTGAAGAGCTTTTCTTATGCAGAACTGAAAGCGGCCACACGAAATTTCCGGCACGATAGTGTTTTAGGAGAAGGTGGTTTTGGTTCAGTTTTCAAAGGATGGATTGATGAGCAGTCCCTTACTGCCGCCAAGCCAGGCACTGGCATTGTTGTTGCTGTGAAAAGACTCAAGAAAGATAGCTTGCAAGGTCACAATGAGTGGTTGGTAAGTGCAGTTTTTGCATCATAGGCGGGTATGGTTGGTCCTCTTGTAAGCTAAACTCAAAGGCGTTGGTTTGCCCTGTTTTTCCTTTTTTCTGCTTTAGGCTGAAGTGAATTTTCTGGGACAATTTTGTCATCCCCATCTTGTGAAGTTGATCGGGTATTGCCTTGAAGGCGAACACCGTCTTCTGGTGTATGAATTTATGCCTCGAGGCAGCCTGGAGAATCATTTATTTAGGAGTGAGTCCTTCATACCTTAGCCAACTTTTCAATTGATTTAACTAGAGAATCGTGTTTAACATTCATAATAATGTCGTAACAGGGGGCTCTTATTTCCAACCTCTCTCTTGGAGCCACCGTCTGAAGGTCGCTCTTGGTGCTGCCAGAGGGCTTGCATTTCTTCACAGTGCTGAAACTAAAGTGATATACAGGGACTTGAAGACCTCAAATATCTTACTTGACTCAGTATGTGGCATATGAATCCCCCTAAAATCTCTCTCATAAAGAACAATACTAATATGATATCTGAAAACAAAACCTTTGTTAATTTGGCCACAGAATTACAATCCAAAACTTTCTGATTTTGGGCTGGCCAAGGATGGACCAACAGAGGACAAAAGTCATGTCTCCACCAGAGTATTAGGAACCTATGGATATGCAGCTCCCGAATATGTAGCCACCGGTAATGTTTGGTCATGTTAGTGATCAAATTATGTTAATTTTCGTTTGTTACCATTTGGTAATAATGGCTTATTCTTATGGCAGGTCACCTGACTGCAAAGAGTGATGTATATAGTTTCGGAGTGGTACTAGTAGAAATGATATCAGGCCGTCGAGCTATGGACAAGAGTCGACCATCAGGACAACGTAATTTGGTGGAGTGGGCTAAGCCATATCTAGCAAACAAACGTAAACTTTGTCATGTGCTGGATACTCGTCTTGAAGGTCAGTATACAATAGAGGAGGCTCACAAGACAGCTACTCTGGCATTGCGATGCATTTCGATCGAACCCAAGTTGAGGCCGACCATGGACGACATTGTTTCTGCATTGGAGCAGCTTCAAGTTCCCAATGTAAATGGAGACAAACCAAAGCCCTCTGTGAATAGATCCAGTCGCAGAAAAAGTGTAGGTGACGTTAAGAATGAAAAGGCCACCACAGCTTATCCCCGTCCATCTGCTTCCGCTCTCTATGCTTGAAACTTTTGTGACAATGTCATGTATGTTCATAGTTATCCAGATTGTGCATATCTAATACTATTTCTGGTACTAAACCGTAGGACAATCCTATATTTATGATCGGAAGAGTATCGTATTTCAGTTAATATACGCAAAAAATCAAGAGCATCTCTGGAGTATTTCTGGGTGGCATCATAGAAATAGAAATAGCTGTGAAAGGAAGGATGTAATGCAAACTGCAAAGACCATGGAGTATAGTTGGCTTTTCCCCCCTCTACTCTAGTGGGCGGTGTACTGTAATTTGCTACTTTTTAAAAAATTGAATGAATATACAATTTTTCTGTGAGATGCATTCATTCTTTGAAAAGGGATGTGAGTGATTTTTCCATCCCCATTTTGATGGTCAACTTCGGAAGAAGTTTTTGTATTTTTTTCTAATGGGGGAAACACAGAGATGGGGCCTGTTTCTATCCTTTTGTACCCTTGAGGACAAATATAAGACATGGACAAATATGATTTTGTTTTTAGAAACATGAAGTCTGAATTATGATATTTTAAGAGTACAAGAGACGAAATGATCTTAAGTTAAATGCAGACATGAAATAAATTTCTCAAAACGAGTAATGAACTTGGTAGGGAGCATTGGTGGGGACCGGGTTGGACAAGTAGCTGTAAAGAATGGGGGTGTTGTAATGTCCAATGTCCATTATTATTCCCATCCAACCCAAGCCACTGGGCTTTCGCTGTCACTCTTGGCTCATTCATGGCGTTCTTAAATCAGTAATAGTGATAAGCTTTATACTTGTGTTTGGTTTATGTCTGATCTTTTCCTGCTACATAATCAACCATCCTGAAGACGACGGCTAATAATTGAAACATCTACAGTGTGATCGGCATGCCGTGTGATCATTATATGATAGATCTCAAACACCAAACCCCTATCCGTCACACATGTAATTAGTTTCATAGGATTTAAATGTTACTTCCAAGCATCTAAGTTCTCCCCCGCCTTGCCTTACCCTTCCTCCTTGTTTAAAATGTGATATGATTATGAAGAATTCGCAATTCCCCTGTTGAATTTATAAATAATATTTGTGCAAAAATGGTTTATAATTATATGGAAATTTTAAAGTAATTTAAACCTATTGTTATTTGGGCTTATACAATGCTATCCCAGGCTTCTGCTATTTCATTACTCTCTGGAAGGTGGGAATATGCATTTAGTGCTTGGTATCATTTATACTTTGGGACCTTGCTCTGTTGTTGAAGCTGAACAGTGGGCTGTGTTCAAAGGTTTGCACATGGCCTGGGATATATGGGGTTTAGGAAGGTTATATTGGAATCAGATGCAAGAAACTTAATTACAGTGCTGAGAGATAGAAACAGAAAAATCGTGTGCAGTTTGCTGGTGGTTCAAATTCAGAGATTTATGGATTTCTCATGGAAAATTGACACTCCTTATGTTCCAAGAGGAAGAAATCAGCTTGCTGATGGACTTGCAAAAAGGGTTCGACTACTTCTGACTATTTGAGTCTTGCCCGAGCTTTCTGCAGAATTTGTTTGATAAAGAGAGATTGGGATTAATTTCCCCACCATTGATGTAATTATTTATTAGCAACAGGGCTACGCCCTCACTTTTTTAAAAAAAGAAAATAGTTTTTTTAAGATATGGTTGAGTTATATTTTTTAGGTTGAAATAACATTCTTATGCAGGAATAGGTCCAATGCAAACGCTGGAATGGGGGGTCACTAAAGATAGCTGCTAGCATATATCAGAACATTCGGCAACAGTTTTTCTGTGATTGATTTGATCACAGTCGGTCTAACTTGTTAAAAACAAACCATTACTTTGCAGAGGGCACACTGTCTATCAATCAAAACGGACTTAAAGCTTAACTCTTTAAGGCATTCTATCTCTATGTGTCCTTGGAGTGGGCCCTAGAAAAGGAATACATAATGGTGAAATGATAACGGGGTATCTGATCTGAGTTCGCAGGTTGCAGGATATACTGTTCAAAAGACAAGTGAATGAAGTGATGACGAAAGTGGTGAAATAATTATTTTTTAAATGCAAATGTCACTGAGGAAAAAATGGGCTCAATCCCCGGCTCTTTTAATACTGGGCTAAAGGCCATGGGCTCATGGCCGTAGCGGATGGTTTATTTGTTGATTGCTTTTATTTTTCATTTTTCCTTTTTAAGTTGCAGTTCCTTTTCCTAAAATGCAACTGCCCCTTTTGAGCAAAACAAAAAAGAAAATGCAACTGCCCCTCAATTTTTTTCCTTTTGGCGTGATGGTATTATCTTTCACTGGTGAATAAGGATCGAGGCAAAGATGAATAAATTTGAAAACTGTCTAATCCCAAAAATAGCGATCAAGGACAGTCCCTAATCAAAATAAGGGTATTTTTATCATTTAGTTTTCTTTCCTCATTGACATTTAACTTGCAATTTTATCATTTAGTTGCTCGTTCTCAAGTCCGAGTCTGAAACCCCTTGCAATTCCCGCGGTGTCCAATATCCGTCGTTCCTGCCGACGGCAGCGAGCTCCACTTCGCCGGCGATTACGTTAGTGATTCTTTTCCTTCCTTTTTTTTCCCCTCAAGTGATTCTTCTCCTTCCTATTATTGTCTTGCTCTGTCTGGACTTTGGAGTTCATAAAACGCTTCTCGGCAGAAAATTTGATGCTATTTTGTTAGTGGGCATAGAGAGTGGTGTGGCCGAAAGGGAACAAAATTATCATAATCATGAACACAAAGACGTTAATGCATGGGATGCGTAGGGTGGCGGCAAAACTTCTAGCACAGTTAGTTGGATTGCCTGTGCTCAAGGTGGAAGGAATCTACTGTATAGCTCAATATTAGTTTTTAAATAAATCACACTGAAGGTAAAAAAATCGCACAACAAGTCAGGTGCAGGATTTAGTGTTGATTTAGAATAATTTATTTTTTATTTATAATTACTTATAAATTGTTATTCACATTATATAAAATAAATATATAAGAATAGTTTTATCTCGATTCACATAATAAATACTTATATTTAAAAAAATTTAAGTGATCTCAAAAACGCTTTTAATTTATAAATTAAAAAAAAACAAATAAAAGGGCATAACTGGAAATGGGGCGTAACGTTAGTACACCGGGGTCAGAGGCCTGGCCACTCCACGCACATTGCTTTGCTACGTATCAGCGCAGGCCGAAGGGCAGACGAGGCGACTCATTTGGACCTTCCTCTCCAAGTTTCATCAACCAAAACCCTCTCTCTGTAACGCCATTTCGACTTTGCTGGCGTCTGTTCGAGCCCTTTACAACCCACTCTTCCTTCTTTTTCTCTGCTACTCGTTGAGATGTTTTAGGTTATGCCTTTTGATTCTGCAGAGTCTTGAGTTTATTTTGGACAGCTCCGGAAGCCTGTGTACTGCCGAGAAGACTTTCCAGGTTCACATTTTCACACCGTCAGGTATATTACTCGGCTCAACTTTTCTATTTCTTCCCTTACTTTGCTTTTCTCATTCTTCGGGCTTTTCTTAGCCTACAAGCTTTGCCTGACATTCGCGGGTAGAAGTGTGCGCTGGTGTTAGCGGGCCATTCTTTTGCTTATCTCTTGGTATTGTTGTAGCTCTGGTCGTAGTACAATTGATCTAATATTTAAACTGAATAAAGATGTTATTCTTTTTTTCATATTGTGTCTCTTCTCTCATTACTTTAATATGGTTTGCCTGGGGCGTTTTTATGAATTTCAGTTGCAATTGTCCGGTATGTCAGATCATATGAGTAAATCTGAGTTGAAGGATTATGAGTATAAATACTATAAAGGATTGAAGGCTGGTGAGTTTCGACTCAAAGTCTCTGATTCAAAATATAGTTGCCCCTTCTGCCATTCGAGTAGTAAGAACGATTACCACCTGAAGGAGCTTTTGCAACATGCGTCAAGTGTTTGCAAATCAAAGAGCTCGAGTTTAAGAAGCATAGCTCGGCACTCAGCTCTTGAGAATTACATCGAAAGATATCTTAAACCTGTTCCCAAAAATGATCGTCCAAAGCCTGAACCTGTTCCCAAAAATGATCGTCCAAAGCCTGAACCTGTTCCCAAAATTGATCGTCCAAAGCCTGAACCTGTTCCCAAAAATGATCGTCCAAAGCCTGAACCTGTTCCCAAAATTGATCGTCCTAAGCCTGACAGCGACCAGTTGTTTGTATGGCCTTGGATGGGTATTGTGGCTAACATTAAAACTCAATTGAAAGATGGACGGCATGTTGCTGAAAGTGGTACCAAATTGAAGGAAGAATTTTCCAGAAAAGGATTCAATCCAGTGAGGGTTCATCCATTGTGGAATCGTTGGGGTCACTCAGGTTTTGCTATTGTTGAGTTTAGCAAAGAATTTGATGGTTTCAATAATGCTATGGATTTTGAGAAGAGCTTTGAAGTGGATCAATGTGGTAAGACGGATTATTTCAAGACAAGAAACCGAGGGGACAGATTGTATGGATGGGTGGCTCGTGATGATGACTACCATGCAAAGAGTATAATTGGTGATCACCTTCGTAGAAATGGGGATCTAAAATCTGTTACTGATAAACAATCAGAGGACAAGAGGAAGGAATCCAAGCTTGTCCAAGGTTTGACTCAAACTTTGGAGAAGAAGACTATGCAATTGAAGGAGGTCCAAAGCAAATACCATGAGACTAATGATTCCCTGAGTAAACTGATGGGTGAAAAGGCGGACCTGATTAAACATTTTAATAATGGTATGTTGAAACTTTGAAGCTTATTTTTCTAGTTTTTAGGATTTATTCTTGATGGTAGTTTGCCTTATATTTTATTGTGCCCATTCAGAGATAACGAACATGCAGAAGAGCGCCCGTGATCATGCTGAGAAGATCCTTAGGGATCACGAGGAAGATAGACTGCGTTTGGAAGCTCAGAGGATAAATTTGGAGAACCTTGAGAAGGATTTGCGACACCGTCAAGCCCAAAATGATACTGAGAGACAAAAACTACTTCACCAGAAGAAAATGGTATGCTTTTTCCATTTAAATTGTGGATAAGCTGCTATAATATTGATGCCACGATCCCGCCTGCTGCCTTACATTAATAATTCAAGATATGATGCGCTTCATTTTCCATCCATCCTGCAGAATGAGAGGGCAACAATGGAGCAGAAGTTGGCTGATCAGAGAGTGATGCGTTTGGCTGACAAACAAAAGGCATGCATTCCATTTTCTCTATCTATCCATTCCTTTGAATGTGATTGGATTTTCTCTTTTTTGTTTGTTCAATTATACAGAAGCGTTTCAGTTTTCCCCCCTTAGTTTCCACCAATCCATCAATTTCATATTCAGTGGTCTTACATTGCAGAAACAAAAGGAAGAACTGCATAAAAGAATTCTTGATCTGCAAAGAAAACTTGATGACAAACAAGAGTTGGAATTAAACATCCAGCAGATGAGAGGAGCTCTGGGTGTTCTGCAAGAAATGAATCACATGGGCGAGGATGAGGATATTAAGGTGAAGAAAGAAATGGATAAAATTAAAGAGGATCTGAAGGATAAAGAGGAGGAGTTGGAAGCAGTGGAAGAACTGCAACAGACCCTTATAGTCAAGGAGCGTAAAACCAATGACGAATTGCAGGATGCTCGCAAGGAGTTAATAAATGTAGGTATAATTTTGCTTACTCAAGGAAGTGTGAATGGCCTTGCTGGCGTTATTACATTATAGGCCTTCTTCTCCCGTCAAACAGTCCGATACTCAACATGGAAATTCCGTTTTACTAATTATTTACCCAACAAGCAACAAAGGATTTAAATTTGTGTGGAATATTTGGACAATCTCAGAACAATATACTTTTTGAATTTCCAGCTTACATCTTGTTTTGTTGAAAACATTTCATTTGTAATGAAGCATGACATCTAGGGTAGGGTGCTATCAAGGACTATATTTATCTCTTTTTTGTGTGTATGTGTGCAGTTTTGCAGTGGGGAGGATCTTGATCTACTTGTTTTGTTATTTTTCTTCACTTGAATGATTCTTACTTTAGTCTAGAAAAAGATTTCTTGAAATTCTCTTTCATTGACTACTCTTTGTTGCTGTTGCCATGGCCTTTTCTTTTGTAATTTATCTGAAGTAGTCTAACTTCCTTGCTTACAGGGCATAGAACATTTGAGTATTCGCCCTGGTAATAGTAATATTATTGTGAAAAGAATGGGAGAGCTGGACCATAAGCCATTTGTAACTTCAGCTAAGGGAAAAGGTCCAGATGATGAGGTGTTAGCACTACAGTTGTGTTCGCAGTGGGAGGCAGATCTAGGAGATCCAAGCTGGCACCCTTTCAAAAATGTAGAGGATGAACGTGGGAATTTGAAGGTACAATGATCCTAACTGTCAAAATAATGTATCTTGTGAGATAAAATTTCTTTTTATGTTTATCATGCCATGTTCACTGAAATTTCAAGCCCTGGGAACATGTTTACCGTGAAATGAGAATTTAGGCCGTATTCATATCCAGCATCCTTTCATTATATCATTCTTTTTAAGCATTGATTTTTTTTCCTTGAAACAAGGGGGCACTAAGCCCAAAGAAGAAACAAGAAAACCAACATGGAAAAGGAAAATTCTCATTCTGTTTTAGCTGAGAAATGAATTCAGAAATACCATGGTTGTATTTTTCATTGACGCCGTTGCTGGCGTGATCACTTACCTCGCTCATAGAGGCTTCTCATGGCTGATGACAGCAGTTTAGGACTGTCATATCATAGCCCATAGAATTGTCCTCCGTAATTTTTCAGAACACCACCAGTATGTCCAGCAGGTTAGGACAGTCGTCTCATGGTCAATCACAGACTTCCTATTCTTTGATATGAAGGCTGGTAGCAGGGATTTAGTAAAGTTGATCTGCACACTCAACCTTGTAAACCTTCCCTGGTTTGGTGTGATATTGCAAGATCTACGTTGATAGTTCTCCCGCTATAGTTGCCAATGCTATTTAGTATCCATTCATCATAGTACACTAGTAGTAAATCTGGCAGATGGACCCAATCATGGCCTTCTTTAGTTGATGCTGTCATGAGGCTTGGATCGATGTCTGAACTCCCGCATCCTGAGGCCACTCTTTCGATAAACTCTAGGATACTTAGTACATGTTTGGATTAGCGATAGAAGATGTTTTTCTAATGTAATTTACGGTGTATAAGATAAGTATGTGATATGAGTTTTGCCTCGATTTACGTGAATGTTCTTTACAACACCAACTCAATCAGGCACTTAGTTTTCCTCTTGGGTGCTCCACAATAAGTCAATAACCACTTCCTCCGTGTAAACCCTCATCTAAACCATTACAGATTCAACCTCCTGCAGGCATTCTTGATCAATGCCATCATCCCTTGGCTTCTCAGATTGATATTTTCTTCATATCAACATCTGAAGATTGACTTTGGAGTGTTTTGCTATAGTAACATAGTCTTGCGGTACACTGGAGGTCCTCACCAAAACGGACAGGACGTATGTCACCACAACCGTAACTCTATTTTATGCTTTTAATCTTCTTCGTGCCCTTCTAGATCTGGAATATATCAGACTTGTGGACTCAGAGAACGAGACCCATTCCAGCAATTCTGCGCTTGTTTTGCGTTTACCTTTCAAATCATTTGCCATGAGGAATTTCTTCCAGATATTTCATTAAATGAATGTCTAACCTTAGATAATCATCATAATTGCTTTCAAGAACATTCAGGATGACATTGCAGACAAAAAAGTAAGCCTTGTGTTTTGGCGGTACAATGTGTTGTATAGATGCAAGACGGTATGCATTGTTTAATATGTGTTGGTGCAAGCTACTGATTGCTGATGAATCGTGCTGAAGTTTATTTGCATGTAACATTATTTAATTTACATTGGATGTATTACGCAGGAAGTTATCAATGAAGAAGATGAGAAACTGAAAGCTTTAAAGAATGAGCTTGGGGATGAGGTATTTAAAGCAGTGACTAATGCCCTGTTGGAGTTGAACGAGTACAATCCTAGTGGTAGGTACATAATCCGCGAGCTCTGGAATTCGAAGGAAGGGAGGAAGGCCTCGTTGAAGGAGGGCATTAAATATTTACTGACTCAATGGAAGAATAAGAAACAAATTCTTAAGCGGAAGAGGGCCCAACACCCCTTTTTTCTATGAACCTTTGGAATTAGAACTGATTTGCAGATTTGTAATTCATATCCTACAGAACTAGGGTTGGTCAGTAATTTCACAAGGCTCATGCTTGGAATGCTCAAAGAATGACATGCTGAACATTAATTCTCTCATGCCAAACTTTGATATCAGTTTTGGTATCCACTAAATTTCATTTACAACTAATCTATCATTTGTTTCATAGCAGTTGCATTGCGTCAATTTTGTCATCTTTATTCAACTGGGATGCCTCCAGCAAATGACTGGTTTGAGGCTTAGGGCTTCACATTTTTTTTGGCCAAGAGGTTTCCAGAACTTCAAATGTTCAGTTAATTTTGACCCAAGTAATAATACAGAGCGTTATGCATATTATCTATCTTATCAACAGCCAGAGCCATTTTACGGTTGCCAATCTCAATTTGCATCCAGATCCACCTCGAAGTCTATGGAGCTGATTAGCTGATTCTGAACTTGAAATGCCCTCAGCTTCTCTGCTCAGAACCCCTGATTAAGCCCTCACGATAAAGTTCGAGTTGACAGTTTACCATTATTATAAAGAGTAAAGGTGTAAAAATAGTAATAATGTTTTGCACTTTGAACACCTAGAATTAACATTTGATGGGTACAGAAATAGTAATAAATAATTTTTGAGGTAGCTAAATAGATGATGCTGTTAAGTTTAATCACGCTGACCCTTAATTGTAGGTAACTTCCGTCAAATGAAACCCATTTGCTCTCTCCCTTGTTTATAACTGTCAATGTGGTTAGCGTTCTCAATTTAGCACCTTAAAAATTAGATTTATTACTATTTTTGCATCCATCACATGTTAGTCCTGCTAGATGATCATATTATTATTATTTTTGTACCTTTACTCGATTACCCCCTCCGGTCCTAATTATAAGATAAAGTTCATTTTTTTGAAGAAATTAAGAAAGACAATTAAATTGCTTTAAAATATTTTTATTTTTATTTTTTTCTTTAAACTAATTAATTTGACTAATAAACTGATATATAATCTAAAGATACTAAAAATATAAATACTCTAAAATAATTTAATTGGCTTCCTTAATTTCTCCAAAAAAGTCAACTTTATCTTATAATTAGGACAAGAGGGAATATTATAAATGATTATTCTACAGTCAAGCGATAAAGGGTACAAGTCACTTGAATGTTTTTTTGCAGTAACCTCATCCTGCAAAATGCATAGGTTTCATTTCATAAATGAAATGTTGAGTTGAAATATTAACGATGTCCAAAAAGAAAGAAAAGAAAAGAAACCACTCTGAGCTTCTCAACTGGGATCTAAGAATAGATGGATTGTCACAAAACAAAATATATTTTAAAAAGAGAGTTAACAAAGGTTAAAACATAGACTCGAAGTGTTCTTTCAATAAGTGAATTCTTTTACTAAATTAGTTTACATACAAATCAATTTGAAATGCTCATGAAATCAAAAGAATCTCTCAGAAGCAGTGAAATGAAAAAAGAGGGAAGTTATCCAAAACCATGCTTCACTTTTGCTTTTTAAACTTTTGTAGATGTAGGTAGGTAGGTATCCTAAGTTAGCAAGCAACAGTGACACCACCTACCCCCTGACCTGGCTTGCGTCCGCTGCTGCTCCTCCCGTCCGCAGCCAGTGCTTTTCCTGAAACTACACCGTTTTGGTGTAGTTTTGGCCTTTTGGGTGTTAAAAACATGGGGGTTGATTTTTTTTTAAAAATAAATGGTGTCTAGTATTTTTAAGTATTTTTTTTTGGAAGTATATAATATCTTAAAATATTTTTTAAGTAATATGTGATATCCTAAAATAATTTTTAATGGTTTTAACCCCTTAAAATATTTTTTCAGTTATATTCAGTCTGTTAGCAGACTGATTGCAATTTTACCCTCAATGTATTTTTTCAACTTCAAAAATTACTTTAAAATATTATGTGCAACTGAAAAAATATTTTAGAATGGGTGAAAATCAATAAATCAGTGTCTTAAGTTTTGGGTACTCGTTACTACTAAGAAAAGTACATTAACTGTAAAATTGTAGTCAATCTCTTAAGACACTGGGTACAACTGAAAAAATATTTTAAAGTAATTTTTGGAGCTGGAAAAATACATTGAGGGTAAAATTACAATCAATCTACTAACAGAATAGGTACAACTGAAAAAATATTTTAAAGGGTTAAAAATATTAAAAATTATTTTATGATACTACAAACCACTAAAAAAATATTTTAAGATATTAGATACATCTAAAAAATACTAAATATCATTTTTTTAAAAAAAAAATTCAACCCCCGTCATTTTTTACACCCAAAGGTACACCGGGAAAAGCCCTGGCAGCGGGTGCAAGCCAGATCCCCCCAATTACTTGCAATCCATTAATCAACAAATAGCACTCTCCTTCACACTTTGATGCGACTTTTATTTGCACTCACGGGTGCACCATCCTCTTTATATATATGCTTTTGTCTCCTACATGCTTTCTTACATTTTCCTCACTGTTCCCTGATTCTTTTTCCCTGCCTGGCCTCTCCCCATGATATAATTGCCCAACATAATGCTCTTTCATTTCTACTTCCCAATAATGCAAAATGATAGGAACGCGACAAATAAATGCTCACAGCTTTCACAGTTTTGAAAAGTCATATCAAAATTCGTGCAGAGAGTAATAATCCTGGGATTTTCTCTCTGGTGAGCAGAACGTGCCCTGCTTTCTCCCCACACTCTTCTTTTTTGTGGTTCTGTTATTAAATGGCCTCCAGGCCTTTTTGCTCTCCAGGTTCCCTTTAAATCAAGTAACCAATTTGATAGATATGGGATACGAGTAATTTAATAATGTTTGCATTTAATCCTCATTGCTCTGTTTTAAATATTCCATCTGTTTTTATGGTGGAGTAGTTGGGATCTTGATGGCAAACGACAAGTCTGTCCTTCTAGTTACGCATAAACAAGGGAAATCATCAAATCAACAAAGTAACAACAGTGAATCAAACAAACCATATGATTGAACATTCTCATTGAACTGTAAGTTAACTAACCACCGGACACATGCTTACGTTACATAAAAATATATAAATCATCTTAATTAGCTGCGGGCTACCACTTTGCTTAATTAGCCGCTTCAGCATTCCCTACAATTTCCCCCTTTCATGTATAGTTACTCTCACCGTACAAAGTAGAGCCCCACGCACCTACCCACCATAAAATAAAAAGTCAACAAGTCGTGAATCCCTTTCTCACTCTTGTTTTTTTTTTTAATAATTCCTCCACGGTCTTCCAAAACAGCCAGTCAAAAAAACCATTCCCTATGAAAATTTGCAGTCAAACTGGAGAAAAATAGTAACACATAAAAATTTGGGCCTTTTTCTTTAAAATAATATTTTTTTAACGGGGCTTTTTTCATCAGACCCGAAAATTCTTTCCGGTGAAAGTTTGACCAAATTGCCAGTTAGGAGGAGCAATGTTCCATGAAGTGGAACTGCGCCTGTCACTGGCGGACACCCTAAACGACAGCGCTTGACCGACCAACACCGCGTTTGACTGCCAGTTCTGCCCCCAGTTTCTGCTCATCGGCATCCACGACGTTCTCGTCCCCTTCACGTACGTCCTCACGACATCCCCTGCACCCGCAACGTTGCTGATCAGCACCAAATTGAAGTATCGGAACCCATTGATCGTGAACCTAATCCCTCCTCGCTTCCTGCATGGCACACTGCAAAAACACAAATCCACACACAAAAGTCACTCACTGTCGGAAGCATTTGTGTAAAAATGTTGAAACTTTAGGGGTAAAAGTGAGAAGTAGAAAGTGGGGTTACCGGCGGTAGGCTACGGGGACAATGCCGGCGCGGTACTCGGCGATCTTGAGGAACATAGGCATGGCGAGATCGAAGTGAGGACGAGGAGGGTTGCACCAACCGCCATTGTCGTTTGGAAGAGCGTAGTTTGGTGGACAGAAGTTGGTGGCCGTGATGAAGATGGATGGGCTGCCGGAGTGGCACCACTGCCTGTCGTTTGCACACTTGATCTCAAAGCAGGCACCGCAGCTGAAGCCACTGTTGAACAGTGCGGTGCTCAATGCCGCCGTGTTTACTCCGTACCCTTGGCTGTAGAGATTACCAAACCCACAAGCTCCACCTGTTCAGCCAAAAGAGCTTACATTAAGTTCATCACCGGACATCTTACTGGAAACAGGAAAAACATAGTGCTGCTCTGCTATGAGCAGAGAAATTGCGGTGGGGAAATGGGTTTGTAAGGTACATTGTCATGATAATTAGTAATGTACTGTCAGTACACCTAAAATAACTAAAAAAAATCCTCAATTTCAGCTCGCATCTCGCGATCTGACCAGAAAAAGAGGAAGAACAGAGTGTTGCTCTGTTTTGAAGAGAGTAAATGCAGGGGAAAGGTTTTTTTTCCCCCTATTCAAAGAGAGTGACATAACTGGAAGTCACATTATGTGGAATGGAGTTAGAGAGCACAAACCCATAGTGCCGGAAGCATCGGATCCTCCATAGAAAGTAGCATGAGCAGATTGCCAAGCACCACCAGTGTAAACTCCAGGGATTTTAGCTTCGATTTGGCAGAGGAATGAGAAGAGGGAGGCAATGCAGAGCAGAATGGGGAGAGCCATAGTGGTAGTGAGTGAGTATCTAACGCTCTAGAGAAGAGGGCAAAGGGGAGAAGGTGAGGATGGAGAGAGCAGTGGGTAGGGGTACTTATGGAGGAAGGACGGGGAGGGGCAGCATGTGAAATTTTCCAAAACTTTATTTGGTCATTATTCAATGCCATCTTAGTTGTAAATTGTTAACACTTGATCTGTGGGAGACTGCTTGTACTACTACTTTGTACGCTCTAATGACTAATGAGTAATGCGCCAGCCACTCATGAAAATCCCTTTTTTTTTATTAGGCAAGGGACAAATAAGTCAACCAAATCTAGTGTGTGTAAACAATGTATGGGGAAGGACGAAACGAGGCCATGGAGCTTTTGGGAATAGGGAAGGGTCAAAAGCGGGAAGATACTTGTATTAGGTATAGGGAGTGAGTTTATGTTCAATCAAAAAAAGACAGCCAAACCTCGGTTCGTTGCATAAGCTTTTTTTTTACTGACTGAAAAAAAAAATTCTTCTTATATATTTATCTTATAAATCATAAAAATTATTTTTTAAAAATTAATATTAATATTTAGAAAATAATTTTTATAATTGCCTGTGTTTGAATTAATTTTTAAAATATGATTTTTACTATTTATAAAATAAACATCTAAAAAAGTATCACTTCATTTTATCAAAAAAAATTTTAAAACTATAATTTTAGTATTACCCAAACATAAAAAAAACTAGAGCGGGGTGGGAAAAAGTGGGTACGTACTACGTAGAGAGAGGGGAGTGAATGCGTGATGAGCGGCTTTGGGGTGTGGGCCCCGTGGAGATTTGATGGGGTGTGAAGAGGATCCAATCAAAGGCTTTTTTGAATCTTTGGTGGAGGGATGGTGGGTCCCACAGTAGTTCCCGTGATCAGCGGTCCTTGGAGCCCGCTTTCAATGTGAGTGGGCCTCCCTTTCCCTTCAAAGGCTTCAAAGTGAACACAAACCTCTCTCCATTCTCACACGCACTCACTTGCCTCCCTCATGGCCTAGCCAAGAATCCACAATACTCTCCTCACTCTTTTACACTACAATTTTAGGATACACATTACAAAAGTGATTAGGTTAACCACATAGGATACCCCAATTATCTAATACAAGATTATGATGAATGCATTTGTCTTTTCGGGAACCTTCTCAGCTCACTTAGTCAACACACTTCATGAAAAGGAGGGAAATTGTGAATTATGTCCATCACGTTAAGTTATATTTACGGAAGCACATTACTTTGAGCCTCTGTGAGCCCTGCTACATTGAGATAGGGGTTCATGTCACTGTTTGTATTTGAAACGGGGACACACTCGTTCAAGTTGTTGAGCCCAAAAACAATGGGAGGGACAACATGCACCCCCACAAAAACCCCAATTTGTGTGATTGTAATAATTAGGTTTAGTCATTTCGAAATATGATGATTACCAATTGAGAAGTTGTCATGTGAGGGGGAGGGGCATTTGGTTTGTGCGTGTGCGTGTGTGTGGTGGCATTGTTTATGGGTCATGTCGTGAACGCGAGATGGTTATTGATCCATAATCCCTTAATAATATAATTATATATATTTAATTAGTGCGTTTTTTTTTTTTGATACATAAAGTAGAAAACTCTAAAGACTCAGCCTACATCAGTAGGAATACAGTGATCCAGTTCTAAAACAGCTGTTAATTCAGGCGTGGAATATAAAATAGGATGAAACCCCGTTACACAAGAAATTGCCTTTTTCGCAAGGAAGTCGGCAACCCTGTTTGCGTTTCTTGGAACAAATATCAATTCTATCCTCCAATCTCGTTGCAACATGGAACAAACTTCTGCTATTGTAATAGCATCCGGATGATTCTGGCAATCCACACAATTGATCAGATCAATAACTTCTTTCGCATCGGATTCTAATACCACTTTACGCTTTCCTTGATCCCAAGCTGTCTTCAACCCTAGAAGAATACCCCATATTTCAGCTGTGACATGATCACCCAACTCCAATCTGTGCATAAAAGCCATAATAAAATTCCCATTAGCCTCTCGAATAACTCCTCCACAGCCAGCACCGGTTTTCCCTGCAAATGCTTCGTCTACGTTAACTTTAGTCCAACCTTCCTCAGGCGGCATCCATGTGGCCCCCTATCCATAACTAATGTGTCTTGTAAGTTGATTCCGACAAGTTTTTTACTTGCCTTTTGAATGCTAGATATAATGGCATGGGCATGATTCTGTATACTCTCATTATTCTGATTCTTCTGCTCAAAAAGACGTTCATTTCTCCTTTTCCAGAATAACCAGCATAAAGTTACAAACCAGTCACCCCAATCCAAGCGTCGAATATTAAAGTTTAACCACTCCTTGAGATTAAGCTCAAAGAAGAAACCATCTCTTGGCAAAGTTATATTTTCCATCCACAAACGTTTAGCTTCAGTGCAGTCCCGGAGTACATGTAGCACCGTTTCTGGACCTTTCTTACACCAACCGCACACAT
The DNA here is from genome assembly GCA_963242795.1 of Inga leiocalycina. Taxonomy (NCBI): domain Eukaryota; kingdom Viridiplantae; phylum Streptophyta; class Magnoliopsida; order Fabales; family Fabaceae; genus Inga; species Inga leiocalycina. The sequence goes on from OY725329.1 coordinate 63,246,296, forward strand.
CATCAGTACACATGCCTCTTCTATATCTCTCCACGTTGGTAAGAAGCTTGTTATAAGCAACGAGTCACATAAAAGTTTTACACCTTGGGATAGTGCGCTTTTTGTATTTATGCCTGCACGCTTGTTTGGATTTTGTTATGTACACGCAAATAATATATTCATCTACAGTGATAATGGTGATATTTTGGTTGTAGATTTAGTGCATTATGATAGTAGTATACTACATTTCTTAAATATGAGTGAAAATAAAATTTGGATATTGAGGTCTGTGAAGTCACATCCAATCCAAGAATCTCACTTGCCTGCGCTTTCTATCAAAAAGGTAAATAGAGCCACAAACCCATGTGCATCCAACTCCCCTAAACGAATATGGTACGCGTGGCTCAATCATAACCCTCCACGTCTCGTTCTCTGTCTGATATGGGCAGTCCCATTACCCGCCAAAATATGGTCCCTTCCTCAGAAATATTTTTTAGAAAATCACGCAAAAGTATGTGTTTTGCATATATAAATTTATTTTTTTGTCGAAATATAATGTTAATATAATATTTAATTCCTTAAATTTTATTTTATTTAAAATATTAGTATCTACAACTCAATAAAAATCTAAACTATTTTATTAATAAAAGGATCAAAACCAATATTTAAAATTTGAGAGACAGTAGAGGTGTGGATGATATTCACCCTAATATAAAAGTGACAATACACGGTATAATGAACATTAAAATAATAGATGGCCTAAAAAAGTTAAAATAATAGTTATACCGACCCTCTCTTTTATTCCCGTCAAGTCGTCAATTAACCAACGACTCCTGGACCTATTGCTATCGGTGGGTTAAAACTTTGGTTGAGATTGAATACCCGCGTCAACAATTCTACTTTACCAAAAACATACTCACTTTTTCTCTTCTCACGTTTCATCAAATACCATTTCTACATTTTCTGCAGCTATTTTTTATTTTGAACTTTAGATTCACAATTCGGCATTTTAAAATTATTTATTGGCGGACATTCTCAGCTACTTACATTTTTTTTTCCTTTTGCATTGGAATTGCTAATTTGTATATTTAAATATAAGAACGTTGATTGTTGCAAGAATTTGTTGGAAGTGGTTGGCATAGTAATACAGGGTTTATCGTGATGTCAAATTGTGTTCATCTTCAAATCATCTCTTCATATAGTACTACCTCCGGTACTAAATATAGGACATAGTTTGTAGTGCAAATTACATTATAAACTATGTCCTATATTTAGGACCGGAGGGAGTAGTATTTACTTTCCATCCTCGCATCAAAACTTGTATAATCTCCTTTTCTCGCTCTCTGTTTTGATTATTTTTGGGTCACTTTGCTCTCTCCTAGACTCATACTAATAATTACTGGGTCAACAAATAAACGATCCCCGTATTAAACTAAGAGCCTCGGAAAGTGTTTGACGTGGCTATTTCCTGATGCTTTTGGAATGTTCCCAATTGGATGTTGTGCAGCTGAAGAATTTTGTACAGTAAGAGCTTTAAGTTTGTGTTTGGATCTGTCTTAAGATAACTAATAAGCCATGTACAAACCAACGCATACATAACAACAAGAGTACGTACGTCAACATGGGAAGTCGGAGCAACTATTGGAATTGGAAATGACAGACATATAATTTAATGATAAATCATTGACCCGTGTGATAAACTTGATAGGATTAGTTGAATACAGCGAAAGAAGCTTTTGACTAAAATGGAGATCTCTTAGGTAGCGATTATATGTTAACTTGTCTCGTTTGCTGACCATTGAATACGTTTTAATTTGTTGATTTATTAAGTTTGGTGAGTGTGTTTGAAACTTTGAATGCGTTCTTCCACCAATCCTGGCTTGATTGAAGATACAGCTGCATTAATTTCACGTATGGAATGTGTAACTCAGATCTCAAGTAAGTCACACCCTTTGCAAGACATGCCACATGCTTGTTTAGAACAGAGTCATTCATCTCTGACTTTGCCTCCAACGCTAGTCTTTGCATCCCCCGCCAAATTAAATATCCCTTCAATTAATTTCCTGCCTTTACTCTTCATGTTTCACTGTCAATTAATTAAAGCCAATCAATGCCTCATACTTCTGCCTCAAGAATAAGCTCACTCAAAGCATACAAAGGAAAAAGAAAGAAAGAAAGAAAGATATGTTTCGGCGTATAGAATAGGTAATATCATCAAGAGACCGCATCATGGGGATTGCTTAAGCTTTGACCTACAAAAAAGGACTCACTTTGTATTCTACAAAACATAGACCTGCAATTGAAAAATGAGGGAATGTGGGATTAGTACATTATTACTTGTTATATTATTAGGAAAAGAAAGATTATTGGTCGAGAGTTGTTTGGAGCCAATCATAATGTCTAGTCACAAGCATTGTTTGTTCAGATACACCACAGAGGCTTTTATATATGTCGTATAACTGAAAGGGTCAGTTAATGATTAGAGGTAGGAGAGGTGTCTCTGTGCCTTTACCGCTTGAACAAATATTCCAAAAGCCAATTTTTTAACCTACAAGTAAATGTTAAATTTACTGGTCATTTGAATTTTACATTGCTAAATTCAAGCTTCAAAGGCTCCAGATTCATCAACTATGATCATGATAGCGTGAGCAGAAGTGGGCATGCATGCAAACGCCATCATTTGTGGTCACATTTGGTTGTTCTCTGGATAGCTTCGGATCCGAAATCAGTGGGATTCTTTATGCCTATTGCCTACAAACCCACAAAAAATTATTCTTCACAAGGAAGCAAAGTTTCATGAAGAAACATCGTGCATATCTTCAAAGCTACCTTGTCCTGATACGATAGTGTCCCATCAGTGTCTCTGCCTTTTTCTTCATTTGCCTCACTGGCCCCGGATTCTAAAGCAGAGCATTTTCCTTCTTTAAGTATTCCTATACTCAAGCATATATGTGTGTGCCAACAGCTGCAACAACCGAATTAACCGCCACAGTGGGGCCCCTGCATCTACCTTTGCATGCAGCAAAATTAAAAGGGCAGGAAAGGGCAGAGATGTGGAATTAGATTCCTGAAATAGTATGAAAACCACCAAAATTCATGTCTAAGTTAGGAGCATTTAACTCAGTTCCCTCAAATTGATGCACTTTTGGGATTATGCTGACAATAGTGGTGAACTACCAACCGATATTATTTATATTTCAATGAAGATGTGAAAGAGAAACTAATTACAGCTTTTGAATTCTGATTCGTTACTACTCAATAAACTAGGCATCGCCCTATGATGCATTAATTAAGCAATTTTACCCTTCCTATATATCCATTCCAAACCTAACCTATTAACTTCGTTTACCCACGTTTTCATTCAGATGGTATAAACAGGGCCAGCTACTGAATACAGAGCTGGTGGCAATAATTTCAGTGAAAGGGAAAAGTTTTAGTTTGTTGAAGTTAGACCTGGTTTCATACCTTTTTTTAAGAAAAGAAGAAAAGAAATCTTCCTTACCGATAAAGTGAGGGCGTGAGTTGGAAATGGATCATGAAGTTTATATTTTGAAATCCTTCACCAGCTGTTGCTCGAAGTTGTTGGGCTCTTCTCTTAGGCCCATTGGTATTTTTGTTGACTGTATTGCAGAATAGAAAGACAAAAGAGTCTTAGAGCTGAACAATAAACAAATGCCATATATCTATACATTTGGATTTCATGCGCTACCTGAAATGCCATAAGATCAAATATCCAGCATGTTAAAAACTACATGGACAAACCCAAGGATGTGTGCAGCCGGAGCCGGAGCAGATCTTCTATGAACCTCTTCATCAGCTACTAGAGCTCAAAATTACAAGGCTCATAAGGTCCTTCCCGCATCCCCTCGTACTCCTGTTGGACTCAATCATAGCATTAAAAACCTCTTAAGTTCATAGGCGAACATTTGCTACTCTTCAAGTTCTAAGCTGCTAATGGACAGAAATATAAGGTACGAGGTACGAAGTAGCAACATTTTCGAACTCTCCGTCCCCTAAGAATGTGCCTAGATTATAAACGAAAAAAGGCCCTTTCAAGCTTGCGTTTGTAGTCCAACGGTTAGGATAATTGCCTTCCAAGCAATAGACCCGGGTTCGACTCCCGGCAAACGCATCTGTGACAATGATCCGTATTGCTCCACTAAGGTCTTTCTTTCCCTTTTTCTTCCCCCAAGTTTTTTTGGGGTCTTGTAGAAGATCAAATTTCTGGATGCGGAGTGCTTGCTTGTGTGTGTGGCGAGGGGAGTGGATGTCTCTGTCCTCCAAATCCCAATTATCAATTTGTGTCTTTGCAAGATATGGACCAATCGCCTTAACAGAAATATCCCCCAACGGCGCCAAATGGCAACCATCAGAAGGGGACGAGGGGCAATCTCGTCCATTCGCTTAGCTTTCCTTTGCTTATGGTGAATTCCCACTCTAAACTCTTTCCAAAAACGCAACCGCTGGACCCGCATGTCATATCATGTCTTGTATCTCAAACTGTCGCCGAACCAAAGCGGTTTGCCTCGGTGTTTCATGGCGGCCACCAGCCCCTCCTTCCCTCCTCACCAATCCACTCTTTTAGAATTCCCCAGAATTAATCGCCCTCTTCCCTCCTTCTCTGTTCGTTTCTCCGCCAAGAGTAATGGAGCCTCCGTCTCCCCGACCTGCGACGACCTCGCCCAGGGACCTCACTGCATCTACGTTGGCCCCATCGAGTCGGCCAGCCAAGAAACTCTCGAAGCTCTTTATCTCCAAGTAACTCTTCACTTTAACTTCCTATCTTACCCCTGAATTCAATTTTGGCTCAAGTTAAAGCCTACTTGAGATTATGTGGATATAGTATGGGGGGAAAGAACAGGGGGAAATGTGAAATTGAGAATTTGAAGGAGAGGTGTTATCCTAAGTTTGTATATTTATGAACTCTTTCGTGTATTTTCCCTTCTGTTTCGTGTTAATTCCCATTTTTAGTGTGGCGAACGGCGATAATGAGAATTGTCATATGCTGACTATTTTTTCCCCCGTGAATAGGCGCGGGACGCGTATTACAGTGGAAAGCCTTTGATAGTTGATGACATGTTTGATAGAGTAGAGGTATTCGATGTCTAACCTTTTCAAATAGCATTCACTTCATCTAGATGGTTTTTGTATAGACCTTATTAATGTAAGATATATTATTGAAACAGTTAAAGCTGCGATGGTATGGTTCAAAATCTGTAGTTAAATATCCTCGTTGCAGTATCAGGAGGCAATCAACATATGCTGATGCTGAGGTAATTTTCTCCTGAAATCCAGAAAAACTGTGCGCGCGCGCACTTGTCTCCTACTATCCAAACTCGTCGAAATCTATTGCTTATGGTCATTGAGTTCGTATGTTTGGGTAGCGTGGTGCCCCATATAACTTGAATGATTTGCCGACATTACTGACTGAGTGAGTGAGTGACACTTGGCTTCCACATCCTGCTATTGCCTGAGGAAGTAATTTTTTTGTGTCATATGATGCAATGCCATTGGTATCCGATGCATATTAAATGATGTGTCAACATATATATATATATATATAATGATCAGGCTTCTAGTCCTTTGAGTCTTTGTCGTCCACCTAAATATTGAATGGTGTGTTTGTAGGGCAGGCAGATCTGTCTATGATTTTTGCATTAGCCAGCACATGGACCGTCTTCCTTGCATTTGGCAGCACAATATGCCTTGGACCTATGTTGTACACTGTCAGCATGGCTTATCATACTGCCTTCAATTCTGGATTATCCTATGTTAACCTAGCATCTGGACTAGGATTTCTGGCCACGGTGAATAGCATTGTTTTCATGGCATTGGGGTGTGTCATTGGTTATCCACTTGCATCAGCCTCAGGTGAAAATTTTTTTCTTGATATTCTTCATCTTGCATATTCATCTGAAGTCTTGAATTTTCCAATTCCTAGGGCTGAATCCTCAGCAAAGCTTCCCGTATCATAAGTAATACTCTGTAATATACTTGTTCATGACATTGTCACGAACCTTGTTTTTGTGACTCGACTACCCATTTATTCAGTTAAGGTGCTTCAAGGTCTTTGGAGCAATGACTTGGTGGCACTAAAAGGCGCATGTCCAAATTGTGGAGAAGAGGTCAGTGAATTGCACGCATAATCTATTGCAGATGTGATTTCTGTTAAATATCTGTCCCTCAAGCTTTGTTCCAACCTGTCCAGCTGGAGACACTCAGATTTTCATTTTTCCTTCAGGTATTCGCATTTGTGAGGATGGACAGGGCTAGTGATTCTCCCCACAGAGCAGATTGTCACGTGTGCGGATGCTTATTAGAATTTCACACCCAAGTTGAGGTAATTGCGTTTGAATTGTTGCGTAAAGCTGGGGGTGTCATGAAATCATATTGGTTACAATTTTCATTGAGTATTAGTAATTTGAGCATGACAATCCTATATTTATATTACGCGTTTGGCATTGAGCGATGCTTTCATCTTGCAGCCATCGGTTTCAAGACTGGGAAGAAAATGGTTTTACGGGCGTATTTACCTGGTTTCAATCTGAGGCAGATCCCAGCGCCGAAAACGGTTTTGAACTTGTAATCCCGCAACCAACACCCCCCCCCCCAAAAAAAGCAAGAAAGAAAAATGGCAAGGGAATAAATCATTGTGGTTAGTAGTTACTACAGTTATGTATAGTATGGATGGGAATACCATTAGTTTCTGTCCTATTCTCAATTGTTGTTATGAAACAACTTTGATTTTAGCCAACGTGTAGTAATTCTTAGCTTACAGTCATTTAACGGAGATGGATGGAAAATTCCTTCCTTTTTCATTTAAGCGTTGTGGAAATTTACTTATGCGCAACCTTCTTATATTCTTGAAAGGCTCACGAGAAAAATGTTAACATACTAATATTACTAAAATCGCTTAATAATTATTTTCTTGTGAGACGAATGGGAGCAGGAGAAGTCTACTTTTGCATCCATAGAAGTAGAGATTTATGTATTCATCGTGCAAGCTTGCGAGATCGAATGATTTTGTTACATTTCATCTTTATGATCACCTATTTGCTAAATCCGTGAGGTTTACTTCAGTAAATTAGAATATCCTCATCCCTTGGAGGTAGTCCAAGATGAGACAACCAAAAATTTAATGTTTAATTGATAAAATTTGTGCAAAACTAAGCTAAAAGGTTGTACTTGTAGTCTTGTACAGTTAGGAAATATCAAATTTAAAAGAGGAAAGGTGAAAGCCGTCAACAAGGTCCATCAGAAATTCAGAATTATGCCAGCAAGCAAACTTTATTTCAGGGATGAACTAAGGCAGAATGTTAATTGCCATGATTTCCGCAGCCCATAATTTGCTACAACACGTGGTGTCATTAGGAATGCATGAAGAATACAGTATTTACCACGGAAACCAGAAGCCGGTTTGTCCATGCTCTGCAAAATCAAAACGTTTTACAATCAAGGAAGTAAAACAAATGATTTCCATTCGAGTGATCTTCTCACTGTTTTCATAAAATCAAGTAACATCTCGTGAATGCCACAGACAGTTGGAGATATTTACAAAACCTCCAATGCCCTGCCAATCAGAAGTGTGCTAAACTGTAAACTAGAATCCACGAAAGCTGCACAGAAGTTAAAAAAAAGGAGTCAGATTTGGGGGGGAAATATGAGAGACCCTTTCTAGGAAGAGAGCAGGAAGAGAATAAGGACCACATCACAACAACAAATTACCAGGAAGAGAGTAATAGAAGCAAAAAGACCCTCTTGAAGGAGCGCACCATGACCGCCAAACTCTTCCTCGTCAATCTTTAATATTACTGCATAATAACCATATATGATCCCAGAGGATATCACCAAAAAACTGCAACAAAGACAAAAAAATTACAAAATGATAAAATAATAAATTCAAATGAAAATACTTTTGTGTAGCTCATGTCAAAGCTGTGCGTTTTTCTACAAGCGCATTGCCACCTATAAAATAGCACTAGATAATAGCATCTAGAGGCTAATCATTTCCCTAAAGTTATAAAAGCAAGCATGCCCCATGAGATACAATAATTTAAGCCTGAGCATGTTATCCCAATGGTGATACATAATAAATTAAGTCACCGAATCTCATTCAATACATGGAGGTACCAAAATGATCTGATTTCTGCACCACAAGGTCAACAAATCGCTTTAGTATGTACCTTACACTTACAACTCAACGATTAAAAAAAATCCAAGACTTACAAGAGTTTTTCTTAAAATGGACATACAAATATTTGAATTCTTCACAAGAATGCATTGGATTAATGGGGGGAACCCAAACAAAATGTAACAAGAATTTCAAAAGATGGGCTGGTCGATGGTGCCTAATAGGCCACCTCAAATATTTGGGGAACATTTGCGGCACGATGCATAACATGGGTAAGCATATAGGCAATCTTCTAAATTTCAAATCCAGAGCAGCATTTTTATTATGCAAAAGTATCTAATATTTTTACTTAATTCATGTCAGATCTCTAAGCTAGATGTCCAAAATCTGATTATAATTAGATGAGATAAATCATCAGTTGTATAATTTGCATTTCTTGTCCTCAAGGAGAAATTGAGACGCTCTACATTCAGTCATATACTTGCATTCCACTATCACCACTTCTTTTTCAATGTTGTCTTGTCACAATCATTGGTAAAACAACCATCTTCCAGACTCCCAATAAACAGACAGCATTGAGTTGGATCCATTTAACGGGAAAGAAAAAGGTAGGGAGTACAAGATGTTTCCAGTCTATATGTACACTCAGATTATAGACACAAGGCAATCAACATCAGCGGATGAGTAAATTTAGATAAAAGCTCAGTATTTGGCAATGTCATCTATCATCCTAATAAAACAACTCCGACATAAGCATGATTACTTTAAAAAGCAATATACTTACAGGATAAACCATATTCCCCCAACCAAAGGTAGAGCACCCCATAATAACCCGAACATAAGGCCGAGGGCTTGTCGAATCCAATGTAAAACATCTCCCAATTGATCCTATTAGAGGGGGAAAAGACATAAATGGTTGTTAGCGTCAATTCAATTACATAGAACAGAATAGTACTACCAATAACTAAAAGGAGATATGTAATAGCCAAATTGCAGATATATATTATATGTTCCTCAACCTACACTTCTGAGGAATTTAAGGTTATATTAATACGATACTTCATTTATTTATATTGACCAAAATTGAAGATTTGAATGCGTAATACTACTTCGATCGAAGTACCGAAGAAGAAAAGGGTTGGTACTTTAGATTTATCGTTCTTAATTCCTAAATATAATGATTTTGGTTATCCAATATCCCGTAAGCTGCCCGGAAAAACAATCGGAACACAGAATAGATCGAAAAAGACAGGCATAGATAAAAGAAACCCTCAGTGAATATATAAAAGTGCGAACCTTATCCCACGAAGCTTCAGGATCAAGCAATTTAGCGAATTTGGAAGGCGAGAGGTGCCCATTCTGGTGATGTTGCTGATGATTGACTTTAATCGATTTTCCTTCTTTCATTGTGAGAAACCAATAATTCCGCAAGCAGAAAGGGCAAACAAAATAACAAAAAGATTCGAAATTTTATTGGCAATTGAGAATCAAAACGAGAAGGTAGTTAAATGATGAAGCAGGAGCAATACTGGAGAGGAGAAGCAGGCTAGGGTTTAGAGGAAGTGTTTAGATTGAAAATAAAGATTAAACAAATTTGCAAAAGACTGTGAGGAGTGAGGAATATAAAATTGAGATATGGAACCAGATCTGAATCGTTGGCGCGGTTCAATCAGGGCGCCGAGCTGCTTTCTACCCACTCTCCCACGCTCTCGCGCGGCAACTCTACTGGACTCGCCCGCAAATGAACAAGAATGATAACTTCTTGTTTGAGGCGAAATTTAATGATTATGATTAACGCAAATGATAAGATTCAGGGAAAATTTAGGAGGGCTTCTTTGGGTCTTTGAATTAGCGGACCAAATTATCCACGCACAAGATATATGGATATATATATATATTTTTTTGCCAACACAAGATATATGGATATTGATATAGATGTCATGGCAAAAAAGGAAAAGGATATTGATATGATGTGTACAGTAGCATAGCATTGACTATTGAGTATTTGTTGTGGTCTTGTGGATGTCGGACTTATTATAATATAAATATAGTTATATACAAATACCCTGTTGGGAAAAAAAAGGTTATATACAGATACATATTTATTTTCAGGCCAATAAAATATTATACTAGTACACAATTCAGTTTTATTTCTTTAGACTCCACCAGATATTTTTACAATTTAGTACTATACTATCAATTTTTATAGAAAAATTAATCAAGCAGGCTTTTCTTTGCCATTGATAGATATTTAAAAGACTTCGAAACTTAATAGCATCAACATGATATTTTTTGCCAATCAGCTTCTTTTGGCTGATTTTTTTGTCATTATATTGACAAATGAAGCCAAATACTATAAATAAAAATATATTTTAAAATGACGTCTGGCAAAAAAAAATTTAAATGATGTATATTAAAAAAAAGGAAAATCCCTTGTAAAGAACTTTAAAAATGCTAAAAGACAAAAAGTCGTTTCGAATATTCATAATTCCAGAAAATTTTTAGATCCAAATTGTTTTTACTGAAATTAAAAGAAAAGGATCAATTTACCCTTACTTTTTCTTTTATTGAAAAAAATAATTACTCCCACCAGCCAGCACCCAACGGCTCGCCTGTCGGCCGCTAGAGCTCCTATTGGGAATATGCCCTTGGGAATATTTATTCCTAGAGTGGTGGGGTGGACAAATTGGTAATGAAAAAGGTAATTATATTTGTGGGGGGTGAATGAATTCCTTACCTGAAATTGTGAATTCTTTATATGAACTTAGGAATTGTTTGAGAAAGTAAGTGAATTTTTTACTTAAAAAACAAAAATTGCGAATTTTTTATCTGAACTTGTGAATTTTTTATTTCAATTTGTCAATTCCTTATATGAACTTATTGATGAACTTGGTTAAAGATCAAAGGTTGGTGGACTTAGTTAAAAATCAAAAGTTACTCTATATATATATATATATATATATATTTGCATTACTTATGTTAAAGTGCATTAATAGCTCAATGGTCATGCACTTTTTGTGCAACCAACCCCACCCCTATCACTTTGGGAATAAATATTCCCAAGAGAATATTCCGGGAGAATGTTCTCAAGAGGGAGGGAAAATTCCAATGAATATTCCTGCTAAACTCTGGCTTCGGCTGCCAGCAGGTGAGCCACCAAAGCCATTGAGGATAATTATTTTTTTTCAATAAAAAAAATATAAGGGCGATTTGATCTTTTCATTTTAATTTCAATAAAGATAATTTAGACTTAACATCTTTATAAAATTATGAATATTTAAAACACATTTTTGTCGATTAACATTTTTAAAGTTCTTAACGAGGGATTTTCCCTTTAAAAAAATGTATCATCTATATTAAAATTAATGGGTCAGAATGCTGCACCCGCACAAAATTAAGGGACGCCACCAGAGTTTTAATCTGACGTTTTATTGAATTCAGTGTTGATAAACTTATTCATTATATATGCATGTATGTTTTATATATTTACAAGAATGTATGCTTTTTTAGGCTTAAAGAGCCGATATAGAAGGACATACAGATTGCTGCCAACAAGTTCTTCGGCAACAGAATTTTAACTCATTAACTTATGAAATATGGCCCAACTCTTTATTAACCTGTAGGGGTTGTTAAAGGTTTGAGAGAACTCGAGACATACAATTAAGTTTAGTGATGTACATTGACCACAAAAATTTCACTAACATGCGTTTACGAAGATGAAAAGTGGCTGCTACAAAAAGGTTTTGAATATAAAAAGGTTGAGTCTTTTGGCAACTGACCAGAGAGTCAGGGTAACTCTGTTCCACCATATTCATAAAGAAACGGAGATGTACGTGGATGACATGATCATTAAAACAGGAAGATCGTGTACTTTATTTTCCCTGGGCAACAAAGGTCCACTTGAGGGGTTGAGGTGTCCCAGCGGGAGTTTTTTCCATTCCCAGGAATCAAATTTGATATCAGCTGATTAAGTGGCCAAGGCAACTATTACTAATGGTTGACTCTATGTGGGGGAAAAGTTCGAGTCCCTGTTGGATATGCATTCAAGAATATTTCCTACCTTCCTTGCATGTTTTAGAGAATATTTGGATTAACTTTTAGAAAATAATTTCTAAAAAAAAATGATAAAAATGATTTTAGAGAATAGATTATGAGTAGAATATATACTATGAAAGAAAGTGATTTTGATAAAATTATAGTATCTGGATATTGCTATCATAATTATTTTTTTCATGTTCAAATTATCAAAAAGGACATTAGCTTTTGTGATAACTGCACATACAGATAAGATTTTATTTTAGATATTTTTAACATTAAATTTCATAATAAATACTATAAATTAAATAAATTTGTCTACAAAATTAGAATTACAACATTAGTAAATTATGTAACATGATAAAAAAAATTACTCAAACATGTACGTATTAATAAATTGTATAGATTAAAATCATTTATAAATAGTAATTATCCAAAATAATACTATATTTTAGATTGAAAAACGTAATAAATTTTGACATGGTTTTTTCCCCAAGTACAAATCTGCATCCATATCATATATGGTTGGCTTTGGCTTGCTTTTACGAGTCTTCCTTCGCCGCTGAAGAGAACTACCACCCATAAAATCCTCTAAAACTCCATCTCTTTTTGAGCCTTCAATCTGTTTATTGCTAAGCTCTCTCCTCAGCTGTGCATCAGAATGATATCCCATTGCATCATCTTAGACAACATCACTGTCAACGAATTTAGGTTCTTTGACTTTAAAATTCCTTCCCTGTTGCATGTGAGAATTATCATCCATTGAATCATCTGAAACTTCATCACTTTCGATGTAATTGGCTTACTGCTGTAGGTTTTCCATATTGATGCACGGTAGAATAATCCTCTTCTGACGCTGCATAATCTGTGTCAATGCCACAGCATGCTTTCTCCTCCAATGGCCTCGATCGTTGCACTGTCCTTTACCATAAAATGAACTTGGGTCTTGGACGTTCAGGTTATAGGTCAACAGAAAATAAAATAAACATAAAGATGGCTTCGCCTTGCTTTCCTTTCATTTGTTTGAGAAAAGTGGCACATGGAAAAATGTGCAGTTGCAACATCCCATCTGGTATTGTATACTTGCTCACCAAGAATCATTCTATAAGCCTTGGCGAGCAAGCTATCCCAAAAAGTGGCTAATTATATATGTATTTCTCCATCCCCCTGTAAACTCTAAATCGTCAACCCACGATTAATTACTAATTCCATGATTGACATAAAATACAATTCTAATCCCATCATTATCAATCCCGCAAGGTATGACTCTGCTTGAAGATTTTTTGTTTTTTCCTGTTTTTTCAAAAAAGGGGCCAAAACTCTACATTTGACTTATCGTTTTTTTTTTTTTATAACTGCTCCATGATGTATTTACACTTTCCGTAGTTTTGATAGAGAAAATCAATCTGGTGAACAAACACGCTTTGAAAATTCAACGAGACTGATTAAGTTATGAATTGCACGATTGAGAATTTGAGATGAACACGATTCTTACGTCCCTAGTACACTATGACACAGGATATGACTCTTCATAGACGTATTTTTTACAGGGTCAATTGTCTTCTTTTTATTTCCTTTTCATTTTCGGATAATGCATTTACAGTTGCCATAGTTTTAAAATTAAGTGAGATTCATCGATTAAATTAATTAATTTACTGATTACTCGATTGAGATGAATGAAAATCTTATATTTCATTATTGTATGACTATTCCTAAGATATCTTAGCCTGTTATGTGGTCAAAATTGTACAAATCTTTTGCACCAAAAAAAGGTTCAAATCTATATACTTTTAATCAAATTCAGATCTATATACCAACCACCCTCAATAATATTATAAGCTAAACTTTATGCGTGGAAAAAAAATCACGATAAAAACATTTAAGTTTGACAAATTTCAAATCCAAAATTGCGCACGCTAAAAAAAATTAAACGAGATTGATGATCAATTAAGCAAACAAATTTGATTTTCAATTTAAGAGTGATCATGGTTTAATGACAAAGATGATAATTAAAATAAGTGGCAGATGATAGGTGGGAAGGTAGGTAGAACAGTAAGGACTTGTTTGAGTTGGCGTTTGAGAAACACGTTAACGTCAAAATAAAACTTCTATCACATATTTATGTTGTATACTATAAATCACGTTGTAAAAGCAATTTCTACTGTAACCCACATCAGACATGTTTATATATATATATATAGAGGCACTAAGTGATTATGAGTATAATACTCCCTCTGATCTACAATATATGACACTTAAATTATATCACGGGAAACAAGAAATGACAGTTAAGTCATTTAATATGCCATAAAATGCAAATTTTTTTCACTTTTACCCTTTTTGAGAAATGTGTTTAATTGCATTGGGAATGTTATTTTAGAGAGAGAGAGAGGAGATAATGAGTTGGATGAGTAAAGTTGGAAAATGAGTATTAATCAAAACAACAAAATAGGAAAAAGAGTATTAATTAAGCTAGAGATAACTTATATTCTGAACCATGACTTTTTTTTAGAAGTGCTCTATATTATGAAATGAAGGGAGTATTGTTTCTGGTGAGTTGTGACAAATTACATGTAGGTTAAGTGTTTAACTAATAAATTTATTTCGTAATCTTATTTCTTAAAAATCTCTTTATTATTTTGTTGGGTTAATATAACTTTTGGTCCCTAAAGTTTGATCCAATTTTGGTTTTGGTCTCTGAAGTTTCACTCAATTTTGGTTTTGGTCCCTCAAGTTTGAAATAGGTGGTTTTGGTCCCTGAAATTTTACCCGATCTTGGTTTTGGTCCCTCAAGTTTGAAAAGGACTTGGTTTTTTTCGGGGTCGGGTCGGGTTTCAAAAACGGGTCGCCAAGTCCTTTTCAAACTTGAGGGACCAAAACCAAAATCAGGTGAAACTTCAGGGATTAAAACCACCGATTTCAAACTTGAGGGACTAAAACCAAAATTGGGTGAAACTTTAGGGACCTAAACCACCGATTTCAAACTTGAGGGACCAAAACCAAAATTGGATCAAACTTCAGAGACCAAAAGTTATATTAACCCTATTTTGTTTCTGGTGAGTTGTGAGTTGTGAGTTGTGATTTGTGACAAATTACATGCAGTTTAATCAGCATTTACATAAATTCTAATCTTTTTTTTTTTGCCAAATAGAGAAATGCATTAACCTGGAAATAAGATACATCAAGTCTGGGTACAGAATCAAAAAACTAAACTACACCTACAAGACTATAATATTTACATACAACAAAATGTTACTAGTCAGGGGCTCTGGTCCTTCTACATATATCAGCCTTTAGCAACTTCCACAACTGCTTCGGTGGTCTTAGGACCCAGTCTCTCAGGCATGATCCACCTAAATGCGCTTTTGCAACCCAGTCTACTACGTAGTTCGCTTCCCTGGAAATCCAATTGCAAGAATGGTTCCCAATCATTTTCCTTGAGTTTTGAATATTATCAAGGAGATTAATGCAACTCCAATCATTTGGAGAAGAGTCATTTTCCAAACATTTAATCAACACCTGATTATCTGACTCAAAATGGACTTCCTCAAGCTGATTCTGTTGGATATATTGCACGGCTTCAAGTAAAGCAATTCCTTCCGCCATGAAGGCTGAACTTGCATTCACTATCCGTGCTTTTCCATCCAATAACCAGCCATTGGAATCTCTCACAACAAAAACAACCGTTTTTCTATTGTCCATTTCTTTGAAAGCACTGTCACAATTAATCTTAATATGATTACCTACTGGTAAAGTCCACGAACGTTGCTTGTGTATTCCAGTCACATTCTTATTTAAGTCTTGCAACTCCATATTTGACCATCCCCTCGCATTCCAAAATTCCTGCAACAGTTTACAAGCATTTGATGTTACAAATAAAGGATCAGGTGCTACACTTTCAAACAGAAATGTATTTCTTGCTTTCCATATTTGCCACAAAGTCATAGAGAGGAGAGCCTTTTGCCATAGATTAAAACTAGACTCCCTCAGCCAGTGCGCCACCCACTGATTAATATCCAAGCTCTCATCTTGATCAGCTTTGAATGAAAATATGCTTCAAAAGTAAAACCATGTTAGTTTAGACCATTCACATTGAAGAAATAGGTGTTCCAAGGACTCAGGGTATTCCTTGCAAATTAAACAGAGATCCACTTGGCAACATTGTCTCTTCATTAAATTTTTAAATGACGGTAAAGCATTAGACAGTATTCTCCACATAAAGTTCTTTACCTTTTGAGGTACCTTTAGGCTCCAAACTACTTTCCATATTGATCTATGCGCACTATTTGAAGATTCTGGGATTTGTTCTAGTTTTCTTAGCACCTCTCTCTTGGCCACCTCATACCCCTCCTTTACAGAGTACTCCCTCTTCTTCCCCCTACCCATACCCATTTGTCTTCTCTATGTTTATTTACATTCACAATCAGTTCACAAATAGCTTCCCTTTCTCTTTGCGAGATCCATCCCTCGATTGATGTTAAATTCCATCCCCCACCACTCAACAGGGCCTCAACCCTAAGGTCTAGGAATGTGTTATGAGGGCACTGCGACATCAGTTTTTTCCCTTGGAGGCTCCCAATCCATGGATCCTGCCAAACTCTTGTACTCTTACCATTTCCTATATTGATGACAACCCTATTCTCTAGGACTTTTTTTCTTTCTAGGATACTAGACCATAACCACGAGGAAGTCCTACCTTTGCATGCTTGCATGAATGAACATTTAGGGAAATATCTAGCCTTAAGCAATTTTACCCATACTTGATCAGGATGCTGGAGTATGCGCCAGCCTAACTTAGCTAGCAAAGCAAGGTTGAAGGCTTCAAAGTCTTTAAATCCTAGGCCTCCTTCTAATTTATGCCTCCTCATTCTGTCTATTGAAACCCAATGCACTTTCCTCTCCCCCTCCTCACACTTCCACCAGAATCTAGACACAATGCCATCTAGTTGTTTCAGCACACACTTAGGATAGAGAAAGCACGACATGGAGTACACAGGAATTGAATTAGCCACGGATTTAATTAGCACTTCCCTACCTGCCTCTGATAAGAAGGTTTTTTTTCCACCCTTGGATCTTTTCCCCCATTCTGTCCAAAACCAAGCTCAATGCCTGAGCTTTCGATTTTCCCCAAATAATTGGCAAACCCAAGTAATTACCCGAAATATCAGCAGCATGTATCTGAAAGATTTGGCCAATTTCCTCTTTTTGAATTTCTGGGACATTTTTGGAAAAATATAAGCAAGACTTTCCCACATTGATTGCTTGGCCAGATGCTTCACAATATTGCTGGATTATCATTTTCAAATTTCTTCACTGTTCTATATCTGCTCGGAGAAAGAAAACCGAGTCGTCCGCAAAAAAACTATGAGATATTTCAGGACAATTCCTAGCAGGCTTAATTCCCCTCAACAACCCTCTTCTCTTCTCCCTCTCAATTAATCTCGAAAGCATATTATTTACAATAATGAAAAGGTAAGGGGATAAGGGGTCACCTTGTCTCAGTCCTCTTTGTGGCATCACATTAGATATTCTCCTACCAGATAACATAATTGAAAAGCTCACTGAACTCAGACACCAGAAAATCCTTTCTACCCATTTTTTGTCAAAGCCCATTTTTAACAAAGTGGCACAGAGGAAGTCCCATTCTATTCTATCATAAGCTTTATTCATATCTAATTTGATTGCTAATTCTCTAAACCCTGTCCTCTTCTTTTTCATATGGTGAAAGACCTCATGCACAATTACTATATTATCCTGGATTAATCTACCCGGTACAAATGCTCTCTGACTCTCATCCATTAATTTATCTAACAGGGGTTTCAATCTATTTGCCATCACTTTTGAAAATATTTTATATGAAAAATTGCACAGACTGATAGGCCTCTAATCATTTATTGCCTCAGGGTAGTCTACTTTTGGAATAAGCACCAGATCAGTTGAATTAATTTGACTCAAAGGAAACCCATCCTGAAAGAAGGCTTTGATTAGATCACATACCTGGTCTCCAATAATATCCCATGCTTTCTGATAGAAGAGTCCGGTAAAACCATCCGGGCCTGGTGCTTTCTGTCCCCCTAACTGGAAGGCCGCTTGCTTGACTTCTTCTATTGTAATTTCTGCCATCAGAGCTTTGTTATCCATCTCAGTAACCCCTCGCTCCACACTATCCAACACGTTGAAAAATTCTCTTGAGCCACTTGTTGAAAATAGGGTAGGATAAAACTCAGCAAATCTGTCCCCAATGTCCTTCTCTGTTTCCAACCATTCATCCTGGTTTCCCCTCACCCTTGAGATCTTGTTTCTTCATCTTCTTCGAATTATAGCCATATGGAAGAATGTTGAGTTATTGTCTCCACATTTTAGCCATTCAATTCTTGATTTCTGGGCCCAAAATACTTCCTCTTGATCCCATAGCTCTCCAATCTTTATTTTCAGGTCTCTAATTTCATTGGCAATTCCCGGATTCCATTCTGAATCCAAACACTCTTGAACTCTTTTCACAAGTTGGTTGATGATCTTCTTGCTGTTCTTGAACACCTTTTTACTCCATTCCTTAAGAGCATCCCTTACCTCATTCAAATTACTCACAAATTCATCCAGATCCTTTTTAGAACCACCAGTTTTCCAGCTTGTTTTGATCAACTCCAGCAAGTTGGGATAAGTAATCCATCTTGCATCAAACCGAAATTCAATGAGGGTGTATGAGTCTTTGTAGTCAAAATCAATACAAATCGGGCAATGGTCAGATCCGATAGCCTCCAAAACCTGTCCTTTTCCTTTCTGAAATTGTACCCTCCATTTCATATTAATTACTGCTCTGTCTAGCCTTTCCCTAATAAAATCCTCTCCTATTCTGTTGTTGGCCCATGTAAATCTACACCCTTGAAATTCCAATTCCATTAGCTCATAGTCCATCATGAACTTTCTAAACTGGTCTAGGTCCCTTTGTTGGCATTCCCTTCTTCCTTCCTTATCAGCTGCATATAACAGTTCGTTAAAATCTCCAAGCACTATCCATGGAATGTCTGGGCCCGGATTAAGATTATTCAGCTCTGCCCACCAGCTCTGTTTCATTCTTGCTTCCACTGGTCCATAAACCAAGCTTATATTTCCCCACATCTTCCTATCCACTTGAACATTCACTAGATGTATGATAAATCTACTAACAAAGCTTATGCTCATCCTGACCTCCTCTTTCCACCATACTGCAAGGCCACCTGACCTTCCTATAGGTTCAAAATACTCTCCCTGATCAAACTTCAGCTTCCTTCTAATTTTTTCCATTTTTGTTTTCCTCATCTTCGTTTCAGCTAAGAAGACAATCTTTGGGTTTAGTTTTCCACACTGGAACTTTAAGTTACGAACTGTCAGGGTAGTTCCAAGCCCCTGACAATTCCAACTTAGACAATTCATTGCTCTTTGGTGGCTGTATTTGGCCAGCCACCACACCCTCCAGTATTTGCATTCTGATCTGTTTCCTCTTCTTCTTCCATTTTTTCTTCAGCCCCATCCCCTTGCTTATGAGATTCAAACTGGACTCCTGGACAATTTTTAATAAACAAAGCTTTCTTAACCTTTCTCACCCCCTCCTTTTTTTCTAGAATTGTTTCCAACATCAAACCATAAGTTGCCATCAT
The DNA here is from genome assembly GCA_963242795.1 of Inga leiocalycina. NCBI lineage: Eukaryota > Viridiplantae > Streptophyta > Magnoliopsida > Fabales > Fabaceae > Inga > Inga leiocalycina. The sequence goes on from OY725329.1 coordinate 63,266,078, forward strand.
ACCTGAACCCGAAGGGGCCTGAGCCTTCAGCTTTCTCTACTTTCTTTAGCTCCGCTTCTGCCTTATCTCGATCGCTGGCGCTTTTAGAGGAATCCTGACTATGATCCTTTCTCCTCTTCTATATAGGTGAATCAAAAAAATTTATCGCTTTCCTCTTGAGAGAGACGTCACGGATGCCCTGTTCTAAGTCTCTGCTTTCTCTGTTCTGGAATGGTATTATTGCCTTTGGGTTAATTGGATCATCTTCCTCCTCTTCAGCCAATTCGACCCAATATTTGACCTTGGGCTTTGTTAGTTTATTTTTCCTGGTCCGCATCACATTAAGTGACCCATCCATTCTTTTTAATATGTTATCTAGCCCACCCCCTGTGATTGGCTGATTTCGGATTGGGCTCCCACTATGAGGCCCATGTCAATCTCCATGCCCATATTTTGAAAAATTTCATTGTTGAATAATTCTTCCCTTTTACACATTCCCTCACGTGACTTTCCCGCCTCCAGGTAAGGCTTTAGTGTCAGTTCCTTGGAAATGTTCCCTTTGCCCATACCCTGGCCGAAATACGTACCACCTTTATCCGTGCTTCCCTGCGTTTAACCCTCTTCCCTATGCCAACATTTATTGCTTCCCTCACCCCTCTGCTTGCCTTTTGCTTCTGGGCTTCTTCCCTGGCTCCGGTTCACCGGAAAATTGCCTTGATCCCTGTACACTTGTGCACATAAACTCACATCATACCCCCTTATCACCCCGTTCACCACAAATTCTGCAGTATCCTCTTCGCAGATTTTGTTTTCGTGCCCCATTTTGCCACAGTTGAAACAGTAACGCGCTAGCTTCTCGTATTTAACTTGAATCCATACATCATCCAACCCATCCGGTCTCGGCACAAGAAGCCCAGGAGTTAGAGGCTTTTCTATATCAACTTCAACTCTAGCTCTTACAAAGCTTCTGTTCACAGATTTATCCTCCTCCGGGTCCTCTATCTCAATGACTCTGCCTACCATACCCGCCATTAATCTTATGTTCTCTGCCATTCTCCCTTCCATAGGCAGATTGTGGAACTGAATCCAAAACTCACAAGAGTTGATAAGCACTTCATTATCACTGAGGAATGGCTTTCTCTTTTGTAGGCTTAGCATGCTATTTTGGACCACCCAAGGATTTTCCTTTAGAACCCTATTAGCTTCCATTGGAGACTTAAAGGTAAACGTAAATAAATTGAAACCAATATTTTTAACCTCCACTTCACCTGTAGACTTCCATGCCGCTCTTACTGTGTCTCTAACAGTCATAAGTCCCATTCTGGTATTGGAAATCACTTTTCCTATGAGCTTACGTTCCTTCACCTCTTGGTTAGCTTCTTTATTCCACTGTAGACGGACGTCAAACCTACCACTACTCATTGTTCTGATCCTTTTCTCATTCCCAGATTCGTTTTCCCGGTCACTATCCTTCAGCACTACGGCCGATGACACCACGCTGGTGGAAAGAGAGAAAAGCAATTCCACTTCTTTGATTTTTTTATTACATAAATTCTAATCAATACATAATGAACATAGGAATTAATGCTGAGTAAGGAAACAATAAGAAATCAATAAAAAAAGGAAAAATAAAAAATAAACCTTGTCGCTCGTTTATTATTTTTCCTCTTTTGGGGGTCTCTATCTTATTAGCTCCCAGCCTCCCACTATGGACCAAAAACAATTCACATACTATTTAAATTATCGTGTTCTCGCCTGAGCTTTGTCTATACTTCATCTCTGAGGCCCTCTCAATCGTCGTCCTTTCTTCTCTCTGTTTCTTTCCGGACGATCATCCAACGCATAACTCCTGCTAAAGTTCACTTTGACTTACCACCCCGATCAGTGTTTTTCTAGTTCGTCCCATCTTTTGCTGTTTCTTTAATTTGGATTCGTCTTCTTCGTTTTTTTTTATTTTTTTGCGATGATCGGTCTTTCGTCTAATTCTTATGCCTACCTTCTTTCTCAGTTTTTGTTCATATTTTAATTCCTTTATTCATAAGATTTAGATCTACCAAGCTTTTCGTGTATTAGTGCTTCTGGGTCTAGCTTCTCTGCTTGCCCTTGAACATGGATCTTCACTTTGATGGAAGTCAAGGTTCTATAGATGGTTATAAACTTGATGATGGCGCCCCCAGCTCCGATTCAAATTATTTCCCGCATCCAGCCAACGACTGGGAACTCGACGAAAACTATTGGAAACTTCTTAATCTCACAACCGATCCGTTGTATCAACCTTATGCGGCTCCGGTCAATTTTTCCCTGCATAGCAGCGTGAAATATGAAGAATCAGAGCGGTTAGTTTCATCCTCGACTATAAACCCTGTAGGAGGCATGTCAGATGTGGCAGCTGTGTCTAAAACTTCGCCGCCAGATCCTTCGCTGGAGGACGCTGACTTTTCAGAAACTATCAGGTACATAAGCCAAATGCTTATGGAAGAGAACTTTGAGCAGAAACCAAGCATGTTTTATGATCCTTTGAGTCTACAAGACACGGAGAAATCATTCTATGACGCTCTCAGAAAAGGTCATCCTCTTTCCCCCAATCAGCATCCCCTAGACATTCATCAGAATCTTGATAGCACAGATGATAACTGTTGTAGTTGTAGTATTGACAGTAGCAGCGCCAACAAGTCTCATGGCGCTAATAAGCCCTCTTTCTCTGATGCTCCATTTTCTGGTGATTATGCGTCCCAGTTAAATTGTCAACCCATCTCTGAGAAACCCTCTCAACCTCCGAGTGCTTATACTTACATCAGCAACGGATTGTCAGATGCGGATTCCTCTTTTGCTAGGATCTTGGCTCAAAATATCTTTACTGATGCAGAATCTGTTTCACAATTTAAAAGGGGATTGGAAGAAGCTAGCAAGTTTCTTCCCAGAGGACTTCAACTTGTCACTGATCCCGAGAGCAACATTATGGTTCCAGAGTCAATGGGAGCGGCTGTAAAGGCAGTGGGAAATATTCGGGAGAATTCACATGGATTAAAGGGTAGGAAGAATCATGAACGTGAAGCTAGTGATACAGAAGAAGGGAGAAGTAACAAGCAGTCGGCAGTGTATGTGGACGAGAGTGAGCTATTAGATTTGTTTGATAAGGTGTTGCTTAGTGTTGAGAGTGTTCCATTAAGTGAGGAACACCCCAAATGGTTGCAGAATGGAACAGACAAGGCCAATGGGCCAAGTGAACAGCCAAATTCATCAAATGGGGCGAAGACCCGCGGTAGGAGACAAGGCAGGAAGAAGGAAACCGTAGATTTGAGGACTCTTATGGCCCTATGTGCGCAAGCTGTGTCTGCAAGTGACAGCAGAACTGCCAATGAACTACTAAAGCAGATTAGGATGCATTCTTCCCCAATTGGTGATGCATCACAGAGGCTGGCTCATTACTTTACCAATGGCCTTGAGGCACGCTTGTCTGGCTGTGGTACTGGAACCCAAATATTCTATGCCTCTCTAAGCTCCAAGAGGATATCTGCTTCTCAAATCTTGAGAGCTTACAAAGTTCTAATATCTGTCTCCCCCTTCAGGAGGTTTGCACATTTTTTTGCAAATAAGATGATTCTTCAAGCAGCTGAAAAGGCAGAAACTCTACATATTGTCGATTTTGGCATTCAATATGGTTTCCAGTGGCCAATACTTATTAAGTTCCTTTCGCAAAGATCTGGTGGGCCTCCGAAGCTACGCATTACAGGGATAGAATTGCCCCAAGCTGGGTTTCGTCCAGCAGAATTAATTGAGGAGACCGGTCGACGTCTGTCTAATTATTGCCAACGTTTTAATGTTCCGTTTGAATACACAGCCATAGCATCACAAAACTGGGAAACCATCCCGTTAAAGGACTTCAAGATCGAGAGAAACGAACTGCTTGCTGTGAACTGTCTGCAGAGATTCAAGAATTTACTGGACGAGACAATTGAAGTGAAGAGTCCTAGAGATGCAGTTTTCAACTTGATCAGAAAGATGAATCCTGATATATTTGTTCAATCCATTGTGAATGGATCCTACAATGCCCCTTTCTTTGCATCACGGTTCAAAGAGGCAATGTTCCATTATTCTGCAATGTATGATATGTTTGACACTGTCATACCTCGTGAAAATGAATGGAGGCTGATGATTGAGAGGGAGTTTTTTGGTCGGGAGATTATGAATGTGGTTGCGTGTGAAGGGATCGAGAGGGTTGAGAGGCCTGAGACATACAAACACTGGCAAGTGAGGGGAACGAGGGCGGGTTTCAAGCAGCTGCCACTGACAGAGGAGATAATGGTCAAATTCAGCGAAAAGTTGAAGGAATGGTATCACAGGGATTTTGTAATTGATGAAGACAACAACTGGATGCTTCAGGGCTGGAAGGGCCGCATCATTTGTGCTTCCACATGTTGGGTGCCATCATAAGGATAGATGCTAGCTGATGAAGTCTTGACTTTTTCTGATCTCTCATTCTGTAATTTTAGGTATGTTCCCAAGGATCATTTATAAATCCATGCTTTTCCCAGTACTTATATATAGCTGCTTAATTCTTTTCCTCTGTTGATAATTGGCGGCTATTTCACCTAATCCAGCATGGATGGTGTAATGGAGAGACTTATTTTAGCACTTTTGACGATTTCAGGTCATGATAACTCAGGTGCTCCCAATTTACCTCTCAACTTCTGACCAACTTTGGTTGATCCGCTAGATATTCTGAAGTCTCGCCAATTTTTTCCTGATGTTTACATGATTTATGAAACCCGCCTTTTGGCGGTAGCTTTTGCAGTGAGATAGAAAGTTTGTATTGTAAGGCAAATGGGAGGGCAAGTGAAATGGTCTTAGAGGTCTCTGCTCTCTGACTGTCATGTACTATTTGATCATCAATGTAATCAAGCTACAAGCAATGTTGTTATATATATGTATATATTACAGTTTGGTTTGAAAAAAAGGAAGGAAGGAAGTGAAGTGGAGATGGTTAGGCGGGAACAAAAGGGTAGCTTTTGGGGAGGAGGATAGGATTACTTGGAAAATCAGTAAGTTAAATTGATATATTAACTAATTAATGATGCACCAGTGGAGAAGCCAAAGACTAAAGGGGAGGAGGGTAAAGCAAAAGCATAAAAAGAAGGGTGGGTGGGCGGTTGCTGGCGGGATTTCCTGCAATATAATGGAGAGTGCACCAAATGGGCATGATCCACTTTTCAACCTTTTTATTTTAGTACATGATTACTTTGTATTTTCTTCCCTCCTTATTCAATGTTGTCGCTTTACTCCAATCTATCACAGATTCTTTCATCCATTATAGTGTTTGACGACACCCATTTCAACAGTTCTTGTTGCTGATGGGACATATGACCTGACACCTCACAATTATGGCATAACTATGATAGTTCCTTTGTGTCTAAAGCATTCTCTGTTGCACCCAAAACAATGTTCGTTCCCTTGCAACAAGGCGAAATTTGGATTGTGAATTTGGAGATATTGGGTATGTTTGGTTGAGCGATTCGATTGCTTATAAGTTGCTTTTTAATAGTGATTTACGGTATACGAAGTAAGTATGTGAGAGGAGTTGTGTCTCGATTTACGTAAAAAGCAACTTATAAGTTTTTATAAGCTCAAACAAACATGCTTATTTTCAAGCCAGACATGGACTCATATACCCAATTTGAGAGAGTTTTTGTCCCCCCTCTATTCATCCTATTTTTAAATAATAGATTGGGTTGTTTTAATTATTATATTCTGTTGGAGAAGAGTCCTCAATTGCAATTCAACTAATGAAAAGAAAATAATTGCTAGGTCATTCTCACCATCAAAAGTTTTAGTAGGGTCGCTTTCTCCAATTTCTCAAAAATATTCGGGAGGAGATGAGTGTTTATTTATAGAGATAAAGTGTTCTGGGGACTACATAATTGGAAATTTGGAATGGGGGGTGTGGAGGGTCAAAAGAGGCAGGGACGTGTAGAGTGGTTGTTCGGTCCAAGTTGCATTCTGGGACTCTCCTTAACGGAGAACCAACCATATGATGCGTTTGCATCAGAGAGAGGGAACTATTCAACTACGGGGCTACTAATTTTTGGGAATATTCTTCCCACCTTTCGCTTGTGGGCCCCTGTCCCCATTCCCCTAGCCGCCATCTCCGTTGTCTTTTCCTCATTCTCCCCATCCCCGTGCAGCCGCCCTCACTTCACTCTTGGGCCTTTGAAAAGACAAGCAAGAGTAGTAAGCTTCTTTTCTTTTTAATTTAAAACTATTTTTTTAAATGTCTAAATGTCTAATACATATTGGAGGACTCTCCCCTGCATTTTGTAATTTGTTAATCTTAATAGATAAAACTCTATTCATTTTTTTATTTTATACAATCAAATGCGCGCGCACGTGTAAATATTAAATATGTCAATGTCAGTCTTAAATCCAAACTCTCATTCAAGTGCAGTTGGTGGTGATGCTACTTGGCAATCTGCGGTGGACAACTATTTACGCTTTGATTTTGACAACTATGAAAAGGAAACCTTGACTGGTTATTATGTTTATTAACCTTTGGATAATAGTTTTTGAGAAAAAATGAAAAATAGTTTTTAAAGAATAAATTATGAGAAAAAAGTGATTTTGATAAAATGAGAGTATTTGAATATTGTAATTAGAATAGTTTTTTTTTATGAGGAGGGACCCATATAATGAGAAAAAACCAAGGAGATAAAGAGAGAGAGTGGGGACCACATAAAGAAAAAGGACCAATAATAGAAGGGGTGGGGCTCACACAAGAAAAAAAGTAAAAAATAATAATTTTTCCCAAAGCTAGGTTTGGAAAAATTTGTGGGTGTTTGGGTAATACCAAAACCACGGTTTTAAAAGCCCTTTTCCGTAAACCAAGATAAAACTCCACTCACATACTTACCTCGTAAATCGTAAAAATCATTCATCAATCAATCCATGGTTTTAATTCAAAACTTAGGTTTTGAAAAGGATGCCGAATACACACAAAGTCCTGAAGTATTTTTTTAGAAGCATTTAACACTTTAAGGTATTTTTTGTGACTTGGTATTGGATACACTATTTTTTCAAGGTGTTGAATGTACCGAAAAGTTATTTTTAGATGTTGAATACTCCTAACAAAAATACTTTAAAATGCTACAAGCACCATAAAATATTTTAGATGTGGGATGCCCTTAAAAAAAAATACTCCCTTCGATCCTATTTATAAAAAATTTTCTCTCTCATAAGGTTGGTCCCTTTTATAACCAACTTTCACTTTTTGTCTGAAAATGTAAGTTTCTCTTTCTTATTTTACCCTTATTAAATACATATTTTCTCTCATATCTTATTCTCATTATCTCTCATACTTTTTATCTATTCTCTCTCCTATACTCTTTTCATAATAAGGGCATATATGAAAAAAATATGATACTTTTTTATCCACTTATTATTTTTAACTATTAGTTTATTTTACACAGTAAAAAAGAAAGTCACCTATTTTTATAAATAGGACAGAGGGAGTAAATCACAGGTACTGCACAATTTATGATGATGTCTTTTGTGGGAAGAGGCAATTGTGAGTTTGTCACCCTTCATAAAAACGAAGTTGACATGTTCCGCTTCGCCCTCACCAATCCAGAGAAAGTGAACCACTTTGTTTTTTATTTATTTGAGAAAATGTCAGTTAGGTTTCAAGCTAGAAAAAAAATATCATAAAAGTCTCTTTAAAAAATTAAATGTCAAAAAATTTCTTAGAAACTTTTCTGACATGAATTCCCAGTGACTAGTTACCAAAATACCCCCAACCAATTTAACCACTGTCATTGGTTACAATATGTTATGCTATGTTTACAACATCGTAAGTTATATTAACAACATAGTCAGTTACGTTTACAACATGTTACGTTATATTTAATAAGTTGTAAACGTAACTGAAGAGGTTGTAAACGCAACACAATCACACATTTTATATACATGTTGTTAACGTAACTTACGAAGTTGTAAACATAGCATAACATATTGTAATCAATGACAGTGGTTAAATTGTTTGGGGGTATTTTGGTAAATGGTTATTGGGAATTCATATCAGAAAAAGTCCCTAGGGACTTTTTTGGCAGTTGGCTTTTTAAATGGACTTTTATAGTATTTTTTTCTCTAATTTGGGACCTAGCTGACATTTTCCCTATTTATTTCAGTGCGCAGGGCAAGTTCACACATAAGCATATGCCCTGTCTGTATGCTCTGTTGTTTGGAAAATTTCTCCTTCACATTGGGCCATGAATGAAAAATCTTAAGTTCCTGTCATTTATATTGTCGCCATGTCTTTCTTTTTATTACTATAATCCTATTTATAATTTTTTTTTAATTAAATCTCACTTATTAAGAAGAGATAGTTAACTCAATAATTATAAGATGAATTTCTAATTATGCCCTTATTGATAAATGTGTACTTTTCAACTCTTTTTTCTCTATCCATTTTTAAATTATTTCTTCATTGATACAATAAATATAAACAAAATTGTCGCAATCTCATTTACTACACTGAAACTTGATTTATAAATGAGAACACATTTTTTAGTAAAAAAATACTTATAAATAATATCAGAATAGTATTTATCAATTTCCTTTTTGACGGGGCTGGCTAACCTTGTTTTGCGGCAATTGCTCCCATTTTATTAATATTAATAGGATTTTGAATTTGGTTGTGCCACATCATGGGCCCTTGAAAATATGAAGCAACTCCTTTCATTCTGATTTTTATTCTAAGCAAGAAGCTGCTTGGGCGCATTTGAACCTGCAGGAAGAAGCAGGTAGAGATTTCACTAAATATTAGTTTGGAATATCTTATTTTTGGGTAATAAGTGCTTATAAATTGTGATTCACGATATATGAGGTAAGCATGTGAGAAGGGTTTTATCTCGACTTGCGTAATAAGGACCTATTCTTTAAAATTAAGTGATCCCAAACACAACTTAAAAAGGTGAACTGGTCTACTTTAATTTGATTTCTAGAGGGTGTGATGATAACCACTCTTTTAAGGATATTGTAAATGATGCCCCCTCTATTAAATAAAAGATAAAGTTGATTTTTTTAGGGAGATTAGGAAATTAATTAAATTATTGTAGAGTATTTTTATTTTTTTTTCTCTGAACTAATTAATTTAACTAATAAACTGATATATAATATAAGGATATATAACATATGATATGATTAAGTAACTTATTTAACTTTCCCAATCTCTTAAAAAAAATCAACTTTATCTTATAATTAGAACCGGAGGTAATATCATGTTGTTCTTGTCTAGAATTTGGACGGTTTTAGTTTGTTTTGTACCTAGAGAGGAGAACAATATGGCAGACCAATTAGCTAAGGTGTCTCATATTATTATTATTAGGGAAAATTGGTTTTTTTTTTTTGCACCCGGTTCACCGGAACTATACCCTTATTACATCCGGATCCGACCTTACATTGCGCACCTGGCTATAGTGGGAGAGTCTCCCAATAAGAATTTTCTGCATATACAAGGATCGAACCCGAGACCTTACTTAAACAAAACCAAACAGTTTACCACCTGGACCAACTCCCATTAATTATTAGGAAAAATTGTTGCTTCCTAGATCAACCACCCCTGATCAAGGGTTGATTGTTGATGTTGGAACCTAGGTAGTCTTTAATATTTTTCTTTTGTTATCGTACTCTTTTACGAGTGTATGAATCCAGTTCTATATTTAAAAAAACATGAAGTTATACATATCAAAGTATATTATTCGTCCCGCTGCTCAAATTGCAGCAGAGCAGGAGTTTTTTTCAAGGGAACGAAGAGAAAATAAATGAATATGAAAATTGTGAAAGGGCTTAGGAGGGGCAGAATCTAATGAAATTACTAATTAAATATTAATAAATGATAAATTAAAAAACTGATAAATTTAAATTTTGATAGTTTAAAACCACAATAAAAAAAAATTGCAAAACATTAAATATGAACTTCTCAAATTTTAATATGAAAGTTTATGTGAGTAGTGAGCGAGATGAGGAGGGAAAGTCGATGATAATAGTAGAGGAAGGAAGTCAAGGTGATTGGGGCGCTAATGTATTGCTAATGGATTATTACGCATTAGGCTTAGTGGTTTGTTAATATTATCTGCAAGTTTGCTTATATTCTTACTTCTTTTGCTAATTATTAAGGAATAAGTTGTTAATATTATGTGTAAGAGGTTGTTGACTTATAATATTATGACAGTTTTTTCAAGGGAAAAAACCTGACTTCTCACCTGCCCTCTCGATGTCCACTAATGTTATGAAGTTTTCATCCATCCACAGTATTTTTTTTCCCCCAACCATATATCCATATAGTATTAAATATCTTTGGCCAAAAAAAAAAAATAGTATTGAAGATTAAAAACAAATAATCATCCTTCACACAAAAATAACCATCTCATAAAAATCAAGAAAAGTGACCAACTAAAATTCAAATCCTCACTATAAGTAAGAGATGTTCACATTTAGTGTATGACTGTGATATAATTGTTTGCAATAAGAAAATGCATATGATTTTTATAAGAAAGGAAGTTGTCATTTTCTTAAGCATGAGACTAATTGATTTTTTTGGACAAACAAATTTAATTTTATGTTTAAACTTTCAGCTTGCTTTAATGATTCTTAATTAATAACTACTCCCAATTTAACTTAGATATAAGTAGAATAATATAATCAATGCACAAGATAAAAGCTCTTTATAACTTTGGATTAATAAAATAATCTTTCTAAAGCACTTTTTACATTTAAAAATGGGGGTGGGGGTGGGGATAGCTTTTTGTTTAATAAAAAATAGAATAGCAGTGTTGCATGTTTAACTCAAATTTTAAATTCGAGGGGTCTAAGTGCAACATCTTGCATTCTGATTTCAGGAGAAGAAAAAATAAAATATCATAATGAGTGTCTTTGACGTGTGAATAATAAATAGCCCCGCTTGAATAGAAATATGCCAGGCACAGGGGAATCATAATATCTATACTTTTTTTAGTTTTTACGAAAATGCGTTCACACTAAGATAAGGATTAAATGAATAGAATACGGGATGGGTCCACTGCCTTGTTAGTCAAGTTTCCATACCTTCCAGAGTCTTCAAGATCGTAATCATTGTGTTTTTTTTTTTAAAAATATTAATTAAATTATTTTAAAATATTTATATTTATAATTTTTTAAAAAATTAACTTAATCCACATATAAATTGATATATAATTTAATGATACACAATATATAATATAATTAAATAATTTATTTAAATTTTTTTATCTCTTCATAAAAAATTAATTAAATCTTATATTTATGAACAGCACAGTACTCCTCCCAAACCACTACAGCAACTCATTCCTATATTCTATACCTTATGTTATTTTTAAGTATTTTACACTTTCTCTGATTTTGTAATTAGTCTTTTTTTATAGTTTAAACTGTCAGTCAATTTAGAAGAATTTCTAATATATTGCTTTCATTTTAGAAGTACCATGTATTCATAAAAAAAGGTACCGTACATATCAGAGATTTTTTTAAAATTAAGAAATAATAAGCTTGTTAAAATTAGTTAAAGTTTTTTAACTTCTTAAAAACAGCAACAATCTTTTAAATTTACTCTCATCACATGATAAACCCGTCTTAATTATATCTCTTTTTTATTACTCTATCCACTATCTTGAACAGATTTTTTTTTTTAATACAATAAAGGAGGCAGTCCCTCAAAACTCAACTTACACTTCTCTAAAATCCTGTTGTAACACAGCTTTGAATTGAAAAAGATAAAAGAAAAATAATTTTAAAATTATAAAATTTTAAATTAGGGATTTTCCAAAAAAATGGATTATGAATTGTTTATCAAGTTTCGTCATTTTTTTAACAACTATTTGTAACAAACTTGATTTAGAATTTTGTAATTTTAAAATCCTTTCTTTTGTTTTTTTTACCCCAAAGATAAATTTGCTTAAAAAATAATATTGTCTAAATTTTATAAAAATTCATTATGTTATAAAATAGTATATGAATTAACTTTTTGTGTGAGGGTACATTGATAAATTTCTGGACCCGCCCGGGACTACATGTTCATTAGCCAAGATGATATGATTAATGCTCCGCTCGTGCCCTCGCTATTCTTCGGAGTTCGGAGTATTTATGAGGATGATCCAATAATCACGTAGAAAATCCCTAATTAATTACTGTCGATGAGTAGTAATTAGTTAATTAGTAAATAGTAAAATTATGGCGGCGGTCTTTGTCTCTGTCTTTGCCTTAGCAGGGCACCTTCCTAGAAGGTTCTTTGCTACAGAGATGGCTCTTTAGTTAGTTTTATAAGAAGCCCATCTCCGCGTCGAACACAATCTGCCGGTTACTCCTCACTCTCCCATCTTATCTTCTAGGTATTGTTTTTGTATCCATTTCTTTTCTCTCTTTTATGATTTTATCCCCCACTTTTTCTTTTTTCTCTACCTGATTCTTCCTCTTTCTTCGTTTCGTTTTGATCTATCTCGTCTAGTTGAATTAGTCCCGGTATTTAGTTTTCTCATCTTCATATACTATTGCTAATTTGATTTCTCTGCAAGTTCCGTGTATATTTTGTTCATCTGCTGCCTCGTTGAATCTTTAGTTCCCTTGGCTGATTGTGTTTCAATTTTCAAATTTGATTTGATTCTTATTCATATACAATTTACAGCCTTGATTATTTTGAAGTCAGACTTATTGGTCCGGTTCTTGTTCAACTGGTATCTATGGATACTGTTCTGGAAAACTTTCCTGGTAGCCTAAATGGATTTAGATTTGAAAATGGTGATATTTCAGAATTTCCAAACCAGAACCCCATGAACGGGTTTACACGTGATGATCAAGCCGAGGCTTCGTCCTTTCCAACCAATTCAGAATTTCATAGTGAGTCGGGCCATTCTTCTAGCACGATCACGAACGAAGAATCGTCGGACAGTAACAAATATTCCAATCCGGCTCTCAGATTCATAAGTGATATCCTCTTGGATGAAGAAGATGACCTGGAGCGCAAGCCTTGTATGTTGCAAGATTGCTTAGCACTCCGGGCTGCTGAAAAATCTTTCTACGATGCCCTCGGTCGTAGTTACCCCTCTTCTCCTCGTCAATGCTCTGGTTGCATCGATGGTGAAAACGCTGATAGCCTAGATGATCAAAACTTCTTACCTACCCATAGTTTCGAGAGCTGCAGCAGCCATACCACTGATAATACATCTGACTCCGATTGGGTGAACAGTGTTGTTAATTCCCCAGAAAACATCCTCGATTTTTCAGATCTGCCTCCCGATCTATACGGAGGAACCCTTGATCGGAGCAACCTGCAGCTGAATCTTGGGGATTCCGTGCGAAACTCAGGATCCAGAGGAACAAGGGAAAAGAGAACCCATTGGATGGGTGATTCTATAAACGAAGAAGAGGGCAGAGGCAGCAAACTTTCTGCGGTTAGTTTAAATGATTCAGAGCCAACGGAAATGTTTGATGAAGTACTTCTCTGTAATCGCAGAACTGATCAATCCCCGTCAAGTGGACCTGAATCATGTCAAAATGCTACATTCCATCTAAATATTGACTCAGGAGGATCAAATGGGAAGGCAACGCGTTCAAAGAAAGGGTCTAACAAAGGGACATCAGTGGATTTGTGGACTCTACTAACCCAATGTGCCCAAGCTGCTGCAAGCTTTGACCAAAGGAATGCCAATGAGCTTCTCAAGCAGATTAGGCAGCATTGTTCCCCTTTTGGCGATGGGCTTGAACGTTTAGCTTTTTACTTTGCCAAGGGTCTTGAGACGCGTTTGGCTGCTGGGACACCATCATATAACCCCAATGACAACGGAGCAACTGCTGCTGAGATGCTAAAAGCTTACAAACTATACATCACAGCTTCTCCTTTCACCAGGATCTCAAATCTCTTGGCTAACAGAACAATTCTGAACCTGGTAGGAGATGAAAGTAACCTTCATATTATTGATTTTGGCATTTGCTATGGTTTTCAGTGGCCTTGCCTTATCCAACGTCTTTCAGAAAGACAAGGTGGTCCTCCCAAGCTTCGTATCACAGGAATTGAGTTTCCTCAATCAGGGTTTCGCCCTGCAGAGAGGATTGAGGAGACAGGAAGAAGGTTAGCAGACTACTGCAGGAGGTTCAACGTCCCTTTCGAATACAATTGCTTCGCACAGAATTGGGAAACCATCCGGCTGGAGGATCTCAAGATCGACAGAAACGAAGTAACTGTGGTCAATTGTTTATACAGATTGAAGAATGTGCCTGATGAAACTGTGACTGTGAACTGTCCAAGGGATGCTGTTTTGAAGCTGATAAGGAAGATCAACCCCAACATCTTCATACATGGTGTTGTCAATGGCACCTACAATGCGCCATTTTTCGTCACTCGGTTCAGGGAAGCATTGTTCCACTACTCATCTTTGTTTGACATGTTTGAGGCCAACGTGCCCCGGGAAGATCCAGAGAGGTTGTGGTTTGAGAAGGGGATCATTGCAAGGGACGCCATGAATGTAATAGCGTTCGAGGGGGCAGAAAGGGTTGAGAGGCCAGAGACTTACAAGCAGTGGCAGGTTAGGAATCGTAGAGCTGGCTTCAAGCAGCTCCGCATTGATGCACAAATCTTTAATAAAGCTCAAGAGATGAAGACCGAATATCACAAGGACTTTGATGTGGATGAAGACAGCAGGTGGGTTTTGATGGGATGGAAAGGGCGTATCATTCATGCTCTTTCTATCTGGAAACCTGCGTAATATGATACTGGATAGTGTTTTATTGGTTCCTAGGTAGTGTAACACGCCATTCTCTTGTCGTGCAACGATTTCTCGGGAAGCTTAGCATGCATACATCTGTCATTACTTTCCTGATGGAAGATTTCCAACGTAGAGAGTAATTGAAACGCGTTGTCATCTCGCTAGACGAAGTCTGTACAAAGATATGTCTTGTTTGTACGTAACGATGTAGTATTGTGTCAAATTACTCTTCATTTCTCCCGTCTCTCAAGCATATAGTTGCTCTGCTTTTTAATACGAGAGTTCAGAAACCCGCATAAAAATGTGAGGTCTGAATAGTATGATCTTATAGTCAGTAATTACATGTAGACATGAGTTCAGCCCCCAGTCCAAACAACTTCAGATCGTGCACAATTGCTAGAGTAAAACCAATCCATGAAGAAAATGAATTTTTGGGCCTTTTTTATTTGAAATTGAAAAAAAAAGATATTTGGGAAGTTATGACAACCATTAAGAGAAAAATTGAAGATTAGATAATTATATATATAATTTGTTCTTAAAACATTGTTTTAAAAATTAGGCAAATTAAAAAAAAAAAACCATAGCAATTATTCGGTACATGAGAAGTTACTCAATTTGCTATTAAAAAGGCCAACTTTACTTCAATATTTTAGGTTAGCTTGGTGTGTATATGATGTAATTGCAGGAAAGTGGCCACATATATCAGAAAGTTGTATCCTAAAATTTAATACTCTATATAATAATAATAATTAAATAATTTAACTTATCCAACACAAGGAGCTGCCATGAGCACACAAGAAGCCCTGCAACTGGTCCGTAAGACATGCCAGCCTACCAGCGTCCTTGCTATTATAATGAACGGACCAAAGCCACCCACCCCACTGCCCAGAACAGCGCACATTTAGAAAGGCCCATAGCCCACGGTTACAATGATTACAAAGAATAACAAACACCCCATACGATCTAAAAGTATCTCATCCATACTTAGTCCTGAACATATTACATGGTGTCAAGAGAACTAAATTAAGTATGAATACACTCATATTATTCCGGTTTTAAGACTTGGGTGGTCTAAGAACATTCCAGTCTAACTTGCCCCCCTTCGGTTTTTTGAAAGACCCCAAACTGTTGTTAGGTGACGAATGACAATAGCCTTTATCATCCCTGGGTGATTTATTTGGACATTGTGCCTCAGACATTACTTCAGGCTGTTTTCTTTTGAGATCAGCATCAACCTCATTACTTGTCGGCTTTGCACAACCTGGACCATCAACTGGAGCTCCATTTTCTCTGAATCAAACGTGAAAGAATTTTTCAGTTAACCAGAGTCAAAATCTAGAGATCTGGAGATGTAAGACGCAATGTTTGTCTGGATTTCGGAACAAAATTCAAACCACTGATGGAGAACCATCTGACTAATTTCCACTAGGGATGGGGTGAAGCACCCCAACGCAAGTTAAATACGATAAAAGATCATATATCCACCCAGAATTATTGGAAAAGCGAACCTACCTAGTAGAAAAATTTACACTTTGATTCCTAGAAATAGATGTTTCAGCTGCTGTCTGATGGAGCCCTGATTCTTCTTCATTCAATCTCTATATGGGAGAGAATTCGCGGTTAGAAAAGGAAATGAAAGAACAAGACATATAAATTAAATAGAGAAGCTTCAGAATTCTAGATCTTCCTACTCACATCAATACGTGGATTAAAACTTTGAAACGACATCCGACCTTTAATTGCTCCCGGATGGGGATCACCTTCCATTATGACGATGCTGTATATATTTTTAAGAGAGAAATGGCTGGTTAAGAAACTAAAAAAATAAATCAGAATATGATAATATGCAGAAGTTAGTATCAGACCGGAGGCAATTATGTAATTGAGTTGCAAAAATAAGCTCAGCATACAAAGTGCTTGTATTGGCGCCCTCTTTAAAGGAATGCCATTTCACTAATGATAGCTCAACAGGATCTCAAATTTCGGGAAGAATTTTTTTGAGGTCGCTCATTAGCCATTAGCCAAACATAATAAGATACAAGGTAAAACAGATGTATCACAGCTGGTAATACAAAAACAGAAAGGAAATATAGCCAATGGCAAACAGCCATGGATAAGATTTGGACGACTTGGCAACAGGAGACTAGAATCAGTTCAGCAGTTAGTAAAACCTATAATGTTCACTCTGTCAATCCTTGATCAGTTTGGATTATTTTGGGTCATATGATCAGAAGCATCTCTCGACAAGAGAGATATTTATTGTTAAAAAGAAGAGCAGATTTAAGACATATAAAAACAAAATAAGGAATGAGGAGAATATAGCAAAGTTAAAAAAAAAAAAAACTCAGGAAACCTTCAATCAAGTAGCCATTACGCTAATTAGACATGTGAGAATTGATTCAGAAAATTTTGGTACCATGTCAGCACACTCAACACGTCTTTTGCAGGATTGGAGTTCAAATTAGCATTTTGAAGGATGAAAGAAAATGAAAATTACCATTTTCTACTTATTGCGGTAGCTTCAAAAATATTGCCATTAGGTTTTACTTCATCCTCTTTCTTGGATTTCTCCTCCCTCAGAGCTGCCCTTTGCATGAACTGTCGAAACAGAAATATTACACCCGGATTAAGTCAAAAAAGAACAAAAGGATACTAAAACTTAAACAAAAAATAATCAGGAAAACCGAAGAAACATTTAAAATTCATCAAAGGCTAATTTGAACCATTATACATGAACAAACAGAAGGAGCGCGTCAGATTCCTAGTTTTGTACCTTCAAGTTCTTGAGCGTGCTGGAGAGCTCACGTTTTGCCATTATGATTTCCCAACTTCCCCGCCAAGATCGAAGCTTCAACTCTACTCGAAATTATGTCTTCCCAGCGGGAACCAAGATCTCTTTGTTCTGGGACGGAAATTAGGGTTTTTTGAGGGATTTTATTGCTGGGAGCATTGGGGCGAAGGACGAAGGAAACAAAACACTACCTCCCTCTCCCTCTCTCTCTTTTCTTTTTCCAACAACAAAAATCAAAATACTACCTTTTATCTAAATATCACGGTATTTGGATCGGGTATTATTGAATCGTTTGGTACTGGATTAAGGGTCAGTGGTTAAACCGGAGTCAAACCGATAAAAAATTAAAAAATTTAAATTTATAATATGAAATTCTAAAGAAAATATATAATTTTTTTTTAAAATTTGAACCCAGATCGAACTGAGAACTAGATTGGTTCGCCGGTTTCTGGGCCAGCCAGTCTGGTCCGGTCCGGGTTCCATAACTTTGCTAAATATAACATCTAGTAATTTTTAAAATTTTTTTTTAAAGAATTTAAATAAATAAATTTAAAAATATTTCTATCTATCTTTTCCTTTTCAAACTAATTGGTCAGTCACACTCAATCACTAATAAATATAAATTAATATATAATATAAGGATATATAATATATATTATAATTAAATAATATATTTAGTTTTTTAAATATCTTCTAGAAAAATTAATTGGGTTTTATATTTATGACTTAAAAGAATATTTATTAATAAGGATTTTAAAAATAATTATGGATTAATATATCTTTGATTCTTTAAGTTTGTCTTTATTTTGGTTTTGGTCCCTCAAATTTCATTTTGTTTAAAATATTGGTCCCTACAACTCAATTAAAACCTGAACCAATTTGCAGGGATCAAAACCTAAGGTTTGAAACTTGAGAGACTAAAACAAAAATGAGGGTAAATTTGAAGGACCGAAGATAATATTAACCCAATAATTATTTTCAAGGAAAAAATTAAAATATAAATTTTCAATTACAAAATTAACATTTTCTAACCCATCTCAACTATTTAACCGTTAACTATCAAATTTGATGCTATCTCTATATGTTTTTTATTAAAAAATTTCTATATATAAGTTAATATTTTTATAATATATATAAGATAATCTTAAAAGCTGTCAAAATTAAAATAGCCTCTAAAATCTATAAATATTTAGAAATCTATGTTTTGATTATTTTTAAAAGCTTTAAAAAAAATTTTTAAAAAAATCTTATAATATATTTATTTTAAAAATATGTGATTTTTCATTAAAAAAACCTTAAACAAATAAATACACCCTAAAAAAGAATGTTATAGACAAGGAACAAAAAATCGGATCTGGCAATGAACCGGTCACAATATAGGTTCAAGGGTTAATGGGTCAACCGGTGTCTAACCGGTAGTTGAACCGGTCATATTAAAATATTATAATTTATTAGTGACAATATATATTAATATATTTTTAAACTTCTATAGATAAAAATGAAGATTTTTAGGGAAAAAAATACTTAAAATCTATTAGTATGAGTTATAATGCCTATATTTATGCAATTATATCTCCTTTTCTATAATTATTATATCTTTTTAAATAATATTTTTTCATTATCTTCTTCATTTTTTTTAGATTTATTCTTTCTTTATCTATTTTTCCCTTTATTTTGGTCTTTAACTTTCAATTTTTCCCTTAAAAAAAATGAAATATGTCCAACCGGTTGAACCACTGATTTTCCAAATTCTGGCCGACTCAACCGGTTTCAAACCGATTTCCCGGTTTAACCATTAAACCAAATCGGACCACTGGCCGGTTCCCGGTTCAACCGGTCAAACTGATCTATCCGATCCGATTTTTCATGCAATGGTTATAGAAATGAAACATATTAAAATATTTTAAAATTCATAAATAATAAATTTCTAAATAAATTGTCAATAACTCAATATCACTAGAGTCTCAATTTTTTTTTTTGGCATATAGGGAGGTCAATTCTTAAATAAAAGCCAATCCAATTTTAAGACGCAAATGAGGAGGGAATATCACTAGATAGGGGGTATTTGTGATAGCGTTTTGAACAGTCAAAACGCACTTATTACGCAAGTCGAGAAAAAACTCCTCTCACATACTTGCCTCGTATACCGTGAATCACGAATTATAAGCACGTTTTGGATAAAAATAAGCCATTCCAAACGCACACATAATTAACCATCAAATAGTTGATATGGGGTTAAAGCAAGATATAGAAAATTTTTATAATAAAAAAAGGAAAATGTAGGGAATCTAGTCCTGATTAATTTTGTAATTAAATATTCATATTTTAATTCTGTAATTACAATTTTTCATGTCCTTCTTAATAGATATTTCTTTTCTTTAGTTCTTCCAACTAAATTCCCCTTTATTGTTTTTATTTTTTAATTTTCCTTCAAGAGCTGTCCATGTCTCCATTCTTCAAATTTATTTAAATGACTATTATGTCCTCATATCGGATTTGGGTTGGATATTTGACCATGTAAAGACTTTAAAAGCCCACAATGGCAGTAGAAAACTCAGAATACTAGGGATTTCTATTAAAGAGCCAGGTGGGGGTTCCTTATTCCTCGAGTTTCATTATAACTTTCTATTTCGTTTCACTTAATGTTAATATATTCTTGATCATTCAGATGCGAATATCAGATTCCTAAAGAATTCTGATAATCAATTTTCTGCGTAGTTGTGTCGTGCTATTATTTGGATATTCTTTATATTTTTATAGATTTATCTAGTGTTCGTTTATTTCTCTTTCGCTTTAGCCCGCAGACTGTTATTATTAACCCTCTAACCAGTGGATGCTTCCTATAAACCCTCTATAGATGAAATATTTTAAAATAAAGAGATGTATTTGTTGGAAAATCACCTTCTTACAAATTAAGGAATTTTTCTGAAGAATTATGTAGAAAGTTATAACACTATAGTTCATCAAGGTGGTCATGCCTATGTAGTTTCTAAAACACCTATAAAAATGTGTGGTATTTACTATTTAGTGAAAAGTTATATGTTGATTTTTAAAAAAGGCTCTACATTTTATAAAGATGTAACTCTTTATGGAAGAGTTATTTTAAATAACCAATAGTTATTTAAATTATATTGGTTTATGAGGATTCATGAATTTAATATATGGTTATGACTTTTAATTAAAGAGGAGTTATTCTAAGAGGCACCACTTTATGATCTATAAATACACTGCACTGTCACTTCATTTGTAGAATCACACATCAAAGAAATACACAACAACATAAGATCAAACTCGTTATCTTTATCTTTGAGTGCACACAAAGATAAAATCAAATTCACACTTTGTAAAAGTCAGTATTGCCTTGACTTGAGTGTTGAGAGTACAATCCATACTCAAAGGTTTTTATTTTATCTTGCAGGAAATTCGTTTGTCAATCATAATTGCACCCTATCAATTAAAAATATGTCGAGGCCAATTAAACCTAGAGGTAGGTGCTGCGCACACCTTGCAGATATTGGACACTTTTTTCTTCTTCATTTCTTGTACTCCCCAAAAACCAGCCCCAGCAACGTCTGTCACTTACCAACTTGATAATGTTTAGCATTTAAATGTCGCAAACAACTTATTGGCTCACAGTTTTCCCACCCTCTCCTGCAATAAGTAAAATTGAAAGTTTAAAAACAGACTGTGAGTTGATTTTTCTCAACCTTTACATTAATTACGAAGAACCTAAGAAACAAGCATCATCTGCTCTATGTGACAGGAAACGGAAACCAGAAAGTTGCCAATCTATTTTCTGAACATGCTTGTGAGAATTTCCCCAAATTGGTATATTCTAATGCAAAGTTCTCTTAGAAGTTATCCATATGTTCTTTGTCTTTCAGTTGAAGCACAAAACCTGTGGCAATGGATCAATGACATGATTTCTGAGACATGCTTGTCTGTCTGTTTGTAAGGTCATCTAACCTAATCCCTTTACTTCTCATCATCAGGCTCTTGTCAAAAAAGACAGACCTGAAGAATGAATCAGCCCAAAACAAAAAAATTCCTGAAGTATGAAGATTCAAATTTTCAAGCTTTTACAGCAAAGAAGTTATCGTTAACACGTACGTCTCATATTTATTGCCCCAGGAAACCCGAAATTATTACGACACCCAACCATTAAAAGGCTTTCTCAGTATAACCTAAGAACATAAGAATACTATGGCGATAAACTGTCAGATATACAAGAATAGTTATCATATGATCTCCAATCCAGATTAAAGGCAGGATTAGTCATTTGTGAAAGACAAATGGGGACAAACAAACAACGAGAGGATAAGGCACTCCCATGGTGCTCGTCGATGTAAGAGAGAAATATACATATTAAATATCGGATTTAGTCAGATGATTATTGAGGAAAAGAAGCGAGCTTGTGTGAAAAGCATGGATCTTTCATTGCTTATCATGAATGTTAGTAAGAGACAGGGCACTCCATCTCTTCAGAAAAATAATTGGACAATGATTTGTGACCATACAATATGTTTGTGGGGAATTGATTTTTGGTGGGAAATATTGACTTTTCTCACCTTCGATGGACAAGTAGTATAAATACATGTATATATATGGAGACTCCAGGTTTTGTCTTTTATCTTTCAAGGATTGACAAAATATGTCAAGTTTTTTGTCTTGGACCTCTGCCTACAACAAATCCAATAGAACATGGTCAGTTAGCCACGTCAGCTTCATTTGGGTGCTGAAACACTGCCCGCGTGGAGATTTATCATCAACCCACTCATGCCACGTGCTGTGCAACGGGTTTCCTGGTTGTCAACATTATGCGGCTATGTCCACATCTCATTGAGCCAATCTATAAGAAGCTATGGATTGAGTTCACTGTGACAGAAGATAAATAGATAAACTAGACTTGGGCCACACTAAATTATGTGTCCACCATATTATTCCTTTCTTAGAACTTAATCTCCCAGTTAATCTACGTTAAAGAAGAAAAAATCTTCAAGCGATGTCTTGCCAAAATGTTTCACACACACTTGTCTTATGCTATCTGATGTCCTAAATATAATTTAGATTCCCTTCGTAGTGTAGTAAAAACTACACTTTGATCCTTGAGATATATTCACGAACTTCATTCCAAATTTACATATGCATGTTTCCATTTGGGAAATTCTTTATAAAAAATCATATATATTTTCCTGCAGAAACACAGTTTACAATTTTACACAGATGGGTATGCACTGTAATCAGTGCTAAATCCACCCCAAGAGGTTTTCATGTGTTGGGAGGACAAAAGAAAAGTTAAAAAACAAGTTGGGAAGAAGATAGATTGGGGTGAAATACACTGGTTAGGCCCCACTGGTTTGGACATGTTTGTTGAGTGGTGGTCTTAATTCCCAAGCCTGAAATGAAATCTGAAACATCTCAGGTAATAAGTGTCTTGTTCCTCCTCGGGGTTATCCTTACTGGTAATCCATGTTTGGGCACTGGAAAAGGACCATACTGTATACCATCTTCATTTCCTACAACTCGCCACCTAAAGCCACCATCAAAATAGCATCAGTACAAAATTGACCAAATCCGTCTAGGAAAAAAAAATAGACATTTTGGGCAAATTTAAACATCCAAGCTCCTTGTCACTTGATTATCGGAACACCAAATTTGTTTGTGCGTCTAGTCAATTTGGGACTAATGCAACCACCAGGTCTACTTATTTTTTGAAGGTAACGATCTAGGACCCTCTGAAGCAAATTAAAATGGAAAAATTGAGGAGGTGGGGTCAGGTTTCAGAATGAATATCTGAGACAGACGACAGAGTGAAAAAGATGATGTGGTGCGGAATTGTGCAGAGGGACGTGTGGTGTCACGTAAAACTTGGTTGTTTCAATTTGACTGCAAACAACAAGGGACTTTGTCTTTGTTTTCAGTTTTCACAGCTGGCTCTCAACACGCGGTTGTGTCATTTGATCAAGACTTGGCAGCTGCCAATTTGCTTGGACTCGTTTTACTGTTATTTCTGCTCCATTCGAAAGTTTTTTAATTGATATATACAGATACTTCCCCAAATAAAATTGTTTGTAAATTTTAAGGACAATACTTTTTTGATTCACCAGGAAAGTATATAATACAGACATCGTCAAACGCCACACGTTGATCAAGTGGCATACACAGTGACATGTCTCGTTCTTTTTTAAGCCTCTAGCTCAGGCTGCATGGTGTGGATGCATCAAATTAATTATTTACAGACATGAAAATATGTGAATCTGGTATTTGGTAATGATTGGCTGGCCTACTTATATACAATACTTTTTATGGAGATGGCAACTTGCCCAATTATATAAAACTGTATATATTTATTCTAAGTTTAGCCACAATAATATCATGCAGGTTAGCCACGTATACGTGTTGGAATACGGAAACATTAAAGTGTTTTAAACAACCTTTGGCCGGTGAGGTGGTGGTGGTGTTGTTCAAATTGCAATGGAAAGTTGGAAACCCTATATTGTTTGTTACACTTTAACGCCAATTAAAGACCACTTCCACAGCCTAAGGAGCACCATTTGCAAAAGGACCACCATTAACAATTACACCTTGACATGTCAACTAAGATCTAGGGTAGCAGACAAACTACTTTTGTAAAGGTTGGTAAAAGATCTATTTCCTAGCAATGGACTATGGACCCATCTGAAATTTATGAACTGATCGATATTATCGCTACGGTTACAGTCATCGCCCAGTCACGCTTAAGCAGAGAGATCAGAGATGTGTGTACTTGGTGGTGGTTTCATAAGGCATATATCGTCGTGTTTTGGCTTGTGAAATCAATGTGGTGGATTCAGAAACATACCTGTAAGAAATGGTGAGGTGGTGGAGGAGGACGAGGATCTCGAGCTTAGCGAGTTCACTGCCTGGACAAGAGTGGACTCCATTTCCAAATGGCATGTACGTGTTTGGTCTCGGTGGCACCTTCATCATCACATAAAGGTCAAGCCCATTTTCTCTTTCAGTTTACTGTACCAGCTATCTACTTAAATGAACAGAGAAAGCCATTTCCTGAAATCAGTTGTACTAGCCTACAAAACTAGATCACGTGCTCTGAAAGAATCACCCAAACAGGGGAGAAGATTCAGAGGACATGAAAAGGACCTCACCCAAAGGATAATCTAAGCCACTGATGACCTTATGTTTCTGACATTACCGGATAACACAAAAGCACTCCCCTGCTTTATGACTCTCTGGTATATGTAGAAACAAGGTTTTTAATTTGGTTTGGAAATTATGATTATCGTCACTCTATGCATGTAACGTTCGTATTTAATTACCTCAAATCTGGAAGGGTCGAATTTGTCCGGTTGAGGGAAGAAATCAGCAGAGTGATGAATGCTTCTGAAGAGGGGAAGCACCTTCCAACCCTTAGGAATTGAATACCCTTCCAGTTCAACATCTCTTACAGCTTCTCTGAATGTGAATGACAGTATGCTTGCACTTCTCAGTGTTTCTTGAATTACCTGAGAATTTCTCATTCTTATTTCAGCAAATTAACCACATCACAACCTTGATCATATGTTTCGCTTCATTAATAAAGTTACCCGGCTAGTGAATGGCATGCGCCTGGTATCATCCCACGTAAGTCCCCGATTTTCTTCAACAAGTTTGCTCCTAATCTCTTCCTGTTCTTTCTACAACATTTGAAAGTATGCTAACAAGTGAATACGGAGCACATTTAAAGTTATAAGATTTGGTGAAATTGATGTCGAGGAGAATTAGGATGATTATACCGTGACAGATTCTAGAAGATTGACATTATCGTGCAGATACTTGAGAACCCATGTTATAGCACTAGCGGTGGTGTCGTGGGCTGCAAATATGACGCCTATGAGATTATCAGCAATCTGAGAATCAGTGAGTTGATGCGTCTTTTGATCCCTCGCTCGCAATAGAACTTCCATTAACCCTCCTTCATGCTTCTCACTCTCCTTTCTCCTACGTATCAGCCTCCTTATAGTCTCATTCAGAAGCTTCCTCGCCTTTAGAAAATAGAAATATAGTTTAAATACTTAACAAGTTCTCCAGAAGCTCCATTAGACGAATGTGCATTGCAGTGCTGGTGTGACAGTAAGAAATAGGGCTCAAGTCCAAAACTTGATATTATTACCTTCATTGCTTTTCTGTAGGAAGTTCCAGGAAGATCCAAAGGCAAGGAATTGTAACCTTTCTCCAGGCAACGATACAAGTCTTTGATTTCTTCCATTTCAAGCTCCTTAGTTTCGCCAAAGGCCGAAATAACCGCAACCTCAAAAGCATACTAAAACAAACACACGAGAACAAACAGGATATATCCTCTGAGACTCCTAAAGCACACGATGTTTGTAACCGACATATAAATACTAAAGGAAACGTGAAAGGGACGACTTACCTTTTTCATTTGGTGGAGGGTGTTGATGGTGGTGTGGTTCCATGAGGGGAGCAATTCGAGAACAATTTGCTCAATCTCAGAGACAGAGTTCTTAAGAGCAGAGGGTAAAAAAGAGGCCTGGAGGAGCTTCTTAAGCATGGAGTGATAAGCACCCTGCTGGAAGAAGACGGCCTCAGGCCCAATCAATTTTTCTTTGCTTGGAGGGAAGGTGGGCTTAAACAGATGAGCATGGGTTACGAGCACAGTCCTGGCCGCTTCAGGGCTTGATATCATAACGCACGGACATCCCAATATGTGGGTCTTGAATATGTCACCGTACCTGATAGAGTACTAATGTAAAATACATTCTACAGAGACACGGTGTGATATCAAATCAAGGTGGGAGAAGACTAGCATATAATAATGGGTAAAAGGGGTACCGTTTTTGGCGGTTGGAGAAGAAGTAATTGGGGTTCTCAGTGTAGAGCTTGAGGGTCTCGCCTATGTAGGGCCAGCCAACAGAACCGGGGGGCAGGCGTTTGTGTGTGGAGCGACGCCATTGGATGAAGAGTGGAACAAGGAAGAAGGAAAACAGTACGAGGAAGAAGGAGGTAAGAAGAAGGTGAGAAAAGAAGAACAAGAAGAGGATTTGCATGGCTTAGGTATAATAATAAGAAAGAAACAGTGAAAAGAGTGTGGAAGAATGAATACTAATGGGAAGAGGGTGGTGTGTATGTGAAAATGGGAGGGGGTTGTTTTATAGAGCTCCGGCCTCCTCGACTCATCGCATATGGCTGTGGCTGTCTCTCTGGTTTAATTCTGGGGCAGCCGTCCTTTGCCTTCAATTACTCTGTTTCTTTCCCGTATTGCCCTTCGTGTGTCGGAATGTGTGATGAAAATATATATGCGCTCCAAAAATTCTTCATTCCTTTCATGTCTCTCAACCAGAGTTTGAAAAATGAGTCCAACCCGTCGAGTCCATCCATTTAAATTGAGGGCCTTGATAACACGAGAAAATGAGGAAGAAAAGCTCAATACTATTCAATAATAATCTGATATAGACACACACAAACACATACATACTGGCTTCATATACATAAGTACGTGTCCAACTTGTATAGCTGTGATGTAACAATATTCAACGATAGTCTAACTAACTAGTAATCAATTCAACTACGTACTTAGACTCTATTACTCGAGGTTAGTGAGGCCTTGGGACCTATCACTTCTGAGAGAATCTTCATGCCACGCACTGCCACTACTAGTAAGTTTAATGGTAAACTTTCCCCCGATATTAATTTAGACCTTGTATTAATGTCCATTGAACATAAAATGATTATACAGCGATTAAACTAGTGAAGCGGCCATGTTTAACTGCAAAAGTCGAAATTGAAGCTCTGTGGTGGTTAACCACATGAATTGGATTAAATCCATCTAAGTCCTTCCACTTTTAGCAAGTTTTAATTTTAATACATATATTTTCTTTTCATTGTTTTTTAATCCTTCATCTATATAACTATACCGTCCAAAACACTGGTTCTTGTGGAGTATTTCATAAATACTTGCACCTTAACTTTGCTACTACTACTTCTTCTTCTTCTTTTTTTACACTTGCCGAAGTTAACTTTTCGTATGTAATGTTAACACAATTAATTTAGTGATGGTTAGTTGAAATTGATTTTGTGGGGCAAAGTCGATTTTCATCATCTATAGGAGCTAGTTTGAAGATTAACTTCCAGTAGTCAAAACTTGATTGATTTAAAATCCAAATCAGGCAAATCATTGGAAAGCTTTCTTAATCCAGTTCCTAGCTAGTACAACAAGACCCTTGCAAAAAAAAAAAAAAACCTTTATATTTTTGACGATATGATCAAAATAGAGAGAAAAGGTCCAAAACGTGAAGCACCAGGCCAAAACAATAAAAAATGCATTAAAATTATATTTGTCAAATATTTAAAAATTTGAGCAATATCAATGATTTATTTTGTAATGATTGCATGGTATTTGCTCAACTAAAAATAAGAAAGCATTATTAATTGTATGTTTTTGAAATTTGAGTATTGAAACAAGAATGAAGAAAGTAATTGTGAAAGTCATTCAATAGTGGAGGGGAAACAAGATGAAAAGGGTGGCAGATATGGGATGAAGCGACAGAGATGAAGTTGGGAAGTGTGATAATGAGAAAGAAGCTGGTGGTACTTGTAATAAAATCGTGAATGCCACCGCTAGATCCTCCTCTATATCATGGGGAAGCTCTCTGCATGACACGTGTTCCTTCAAAGATGGCCCCACGCCACAATTCTTTTGCTTTCTCCCACTAAATGCAACACTACACGGTGTCTTTCTCCTACGTCGAACATATGGCACCATTAAGTTAGCCTTCTCGCACTTCGTGAAAATCAGCATTACTCTGTGGAAGCTAATTCAGCTAATGTTAATAAGGCACAATATACGTTGACGTGGCTTGGCGCCAACTGAGAGAGACAACTTACCGTACGATTTGAGCACCATTTTCATAGCTCTATATATTCAGCAGACAGGGAAGTCCATGCAGCAGCAGCCTAAGCAGTCGCCTGCCCCACTCATGCTGAGTTAGTGTCAACAGCCCAGCTTCATTTTACGCCTTCATCCTGATCTTTATATATATCTGTTGGACATTTTGGTCATTTCAAGTTTGCTCTACTCAACTCAACTTCACCTTCCATGGTTAGTTTGGAGAAAAAAGTATAAATATAAATACTCTAAAATAATTTAATTAGCTTTCTTAATCTCTTTAAAAAATTCAATTTATATTATACGAAAATTTCAATCGTCATGTTTGTCTTAGGCCTCTCTTACTCTTAAAAGGGCATAACTTCCAATGATACTCTGTTCTTGTATACTCCCTCTGGTTCTTAATTGAGCAAAACGAATTGGTAGTTAAAAGCAATAAGGGTATAAAAAATGTCATGTTTTTTTTCATATATACCCCTATTTATGAAAAAAGTATAGGAGAGAAAATAAAGAAAAAGTATGAGAGATAATTGCCCCGTTTGGTACGCTTGAATTGGAGCCAAGGAAATGGAAATGGAAATGAATTCCATGATGTAAGCATGTTTGGTATGCTTTTAAGAGCATGGAATACAATTCCATGTGAAAATCAATTATATCAAAATTGATGGAATTGGCCTCCATCACAAAAGCTCAGATTTACATTTCCATGAGACCAGATTCTTCTTTTTGCCCCTTCAAGCTTCACGCCCAACTAGTTCACGCTGTCCCATCCCATCACCGGCAACAATAGCGGCGGGCAACCTGCTCACCCATGTCTTTAGAAGGATATTTTGGTATTTTCTTACAAAAATTAGGTCTCATTTCCATGACATACCAAACACACTTTTAAACCTCATTTTCATATCCATTTTCATTTCTATTTTCATATCTATATCCATATCCATTTCCATTTCCATCAAAATCAATTTTGTGTACCAAACGGGCCAAATGAGTGTAAGATATGAGAGAGCATGAGCATTTAATAAGGGTAAAATAGGAAAAAGAAGTTCACATTTTCAGACAAAAAGTGAAATTTGTTTATAAAAGAGATCAACTTTATAAAAAAGAAAGTTGCTTATAGATAGAACCGGAGGGAGTATATTTTATTGTAATCCCATGCAGCGGCCATGTTGTCTATACGCTTGGATGGGAAAAGGAACCTAAATGGGCCAAGGATTAGGCCTCCACCTTGCCCATTTTCTACTCGGCTTTTAAAAATGGGCAAACGGCCCACAATGTTTCGTTGGACGGGTCCACCATTAATTTCTATGCGCCCAATTTTGGCCACTTCATGAAATTAATAATATAATAGAGGGCCACACACACACACACACACACCATATTTTACTATAGGAAAAAAATTATCATTTATAAATGTAGTTTTTTTTATAATTTATTTTATTTTCAATTTATTATATTTCATTTATTAAATAAAACTTAGACTGAATTACGAATTGGTTTATGTTTCATTATCCAAAATATGTTAAAAATATCGATGCTGAAATGGATTTAAAACAGTGCCTAATCTTTACGAGATTGTGGATTGTGAATTTGTGATCATATATAGTACCGGTTGGATTCCCTTTATTTGAGAAAATAATAGTGGCCAAGAGCTAAAAAGCAATCGGCCATAACTAATTCTACTTCAGATGTTTCTGCTACTTTACACGTCAACCTGCATGCTGTAATCATTCTATTGCACCTTGTGCGCCACTAGCTTCAACTTTGCTTACATATACTCTAAACCAATAAGCCACTCACTACATATGACTATTATAGTACCCTATAAACTTTAGGCCAAAGGATGCCAAATAAATAAATAATTACATAAATAAAAATAAAAGCACGTAATGGCCTATAAATATAATCTTTAACGGTGACTTTCAGTGTTTCAGATAAACACAAGGGACTTTTCTAGTCAGCTCATCATAGCTCAGCATATGTAATATTGTCTCTAAAGAAAGATAAAGCATAATTAAAGTAATGGTACTATTGAATATGCTCACTATTGTATGTGTGGGTACCTGTATATCAATTTTCATTTCATATATGTGTGTGTCAAACTGATGACTGTGATTCTGATGCTATCTTTTTGAAAAAAAAAAGAACGCAACTTCGTCTTTTTGAATTATAAATATGAATCATAGTACGTACTGATCAGTAATTTCACATCATGTATCATTATTAAAAGTAACGAAATCTTTGTTCGATCCTACTCTCATAAACCTTAGTTAATTAAGTATCTAATTAACTCTCTTTCTTTTGCTGTATACGCAGGATGTTTATAGTTCAATTAGTTAAACTCTCTTCGAAGTTATGAAGGACATCGTTAACTAATTAAAGAAGCTATTTTTCACGGTTTAGAACTCATGACTTCGATAACATTGATCCTTCATTGTAACAAGCGCGCGCTCACACACACACTTCCTTTAAGAGTAAAATAAAATAATTAACGTCTTCTAGTAAAAGGAACATGCTAATTATTTGCATTCGTAAGCACATTATTATGCCAGTTGTTGACTTGAAATAGGATCTAATTAGAAGGCCTATGCATATTCTGGCCAGCAATTTTTTACATAAGAAAATTGGGAAAATTGCACAAGTTCTAAGTAAAACAAATTACTACTTACGGTCTCTTGAAATTGCAGGGATCTTGAGGGTATAACAGATTTCAATTGTAAAAGTACGTCCTGACCCTTACCCTCATTAAGTTGTTATTACATGCTCGCCCACTTGTTATTACCCTTTGCTTGCACTTTCACTTGTCAACCAAATAAAGTATAATACGTGCTCATTTAGAATAGTGATTGGAATGCTTAAAAACAGCTTTTCAATCGTGATTTACAGTATACAGGGTAAGTATGTGAGAGGAGTTTTATCTTAATTTACGTGAAAAGCAGCTTATAAGCAATCTTACTGTCAATCAAAACATGCCCTGTATATTTTAAACCTTCTCTTGGTTTGGACTCATGCGTGCTTAAAATATATATAAACCAAAACAAATTATATGATATGTTTATATCATATTTTGAATCATGACTACCATATAATTTTGTTTTGGTTCCTAAATAAAAGAGAATGAATTAACAAGTGAGGAAGCGTGTAATAATGACATTGAATTAGGGGTGAGGGCATTTTTTTTACAATTGGAATATTTTACCTCAAATCCCTGGGACTTGCTAGTAATTTGGAGATTTTAAAAAACCTTATAATAATAATTTGTTTTATTTGAAACCTAAATGCAATTTTTCCAAGAAAATTCTTCAAGATCACGGATCACCTCATGAATTATATGAGTCCCAACATGATTTGAACTTAAGATTTTGTGGGTGATGAGTAAACTCCTTATTAGCTGAACCAATCTTTATTGGCTTATTTAAGTTTAAAGTTTAATAGAAGGAAATACAAACAGGTATATATACTATAATAAACCTTGCTAACATGGAACAGCCTACCACATTCTTATTCTTTTTTTAATGACGTGTTGCCACTAAACATTTAGTAAGCGATTTGATATATATTGCAGAATCAGGCCTATAGAAGAAAACAGACACGTGTAAAGATGTATAGATGTATGTAAAGATGTTAAAGAGCGAACTTGAGATCACTGGTGTATATATAAGGATGTATCCATCATCTATCTGAAGTCTACCAAGAACACAAAAGCCGCCAGCTAGGCCTCTGTGATTTTTAGATCATGTATTTAGAACTAGCTACAAGCCAAGGACCGCGGTTGAATAAGGTAAGAACAGTTCTGATTAGCAGCTTTTTATATGGCTCTGTGTTTTAATTTCCTGAAGTCAGTTATATATACATGATTATTAGGGCGTGCATGTGTTTTCTTTTTCTGGGGATTGCTACGAATACGATCGCTCACACCCACGCACGCACGCACACGAGAATTAATAACTCTAACTGACTTTCTCCTAGCTGCTATTTCCCTCATACAAAACCCTTTTTCTTCATCTGATTCTCACCCCGCAAATCCAATCTCAAAATTTCAGAAATCTTAGGCTTTGCTTAATTATTTGTCAACTTTCGGTGCCAGTAATTAATTAAGAAAAGCCTTGACACCCGGGATAGGAGATCTTTCATCTCTGCATCAATATCTATCAGGCTGGGTTATTAACTACCTTTATTGTTTATATTTATTAATTAATTATGTTATGCCTTTCTTTATTTTCCTTCACTTGTAGTAATTTATAATCTTCTACACACACAGATATATATATATATATATAGCTTGGTATCATCATCAACTGTTCCCGATGGAGAAGATGACTCGTCTCACAAGACCACAGTCTGATCTGCGGGTGCGGCATCATTAAGATTCACACTTCTCCATTATATGGCAGTGCTTATGGTAGTGGGAATCTTGATGATGCTGCACCAGCAAATCTATGACTATTTGCTTCCCGCTTAATTTAGGATCCGACCAATATCTCAATCTGAATTCTGAATTTCATGAAATCAAGGTAAGGTTTTCTGTCTATATATGATCACAGGCCAACACATACATATCCTTGCTTGTCCTGCATGCTTCTCTGTCATCTTTTTGTTTGTTAACTTGCTGGAGGCCCGAAAAGTAAAAAAATTTCGACAAGGTTTATATATAGGATCAGATACATGAAGAACGCAAGGTTTATACAGAGCCCTTGTTGCATTAAGATTTCAGAGATTTAATTAAAAAGCATTAATATCTCTACTTTTTGATTTATTGAGGCATTCTCTTTTAATATATATTGTATTTTCATCAAGAGCTTGTCCTGTCCAAGTGCATCACTCGGTGGTTAATTATAGTAATTAATATTGTTCAGAAAATCAATGTCTGAGTCCAACACAAACCATAGCTTGTAAGGTATATTTTCTCATGAGATCACTGGCCTCTTTGTGGTGGGATTCTAACGAAAGTACGTGTTTCATAAAACAAATGTTCATCTATCTGGATAATAAGTACAAGATTCTCCATGTATATAAACAAATGCTCAAACATATATACATGTTTGAATTTTGAAAATTTCTTGCATAATGGAACAAAAAATGAACAAGAATCACAAGGTGTCAATTGGGTAATTCATTCTACTCAGTTTAGCTTATCGGAGAGAAAAAGCTGTCTCTGATAATGGGCTTTGACTACTGATCGAGGTGCCTTACTTATATAATCTAATGTCAGCATCATTAAAGATGATAGATATATACTTTTGACAAAGCCATATCCGTTGTTAGTTAATTCATCAAAGGAGGAACTATGGAGAGCATTTGGAAAGTTTTATACTTTGAGGCTGTATAGACGGATAGGACCTATGCTTAACAAACTTTTCGTAGAATCAAAATTGAAGCACGGTATGTTAGTAGAGATATTGCATATAATTTAAGAGTTAATTACGACCTCAGTATCTATTTGATTTATATGTATGAGGCTAGCTGAAGCTTTTGTTGATTGTAAAAGATCCATATATATATATGGTGACGAAGGTGCTTGGCTACTGATTGTGGATATTTCAAATTGGGATATCCTTGTCAGAAACACAGGTTAAAGAAACGATTTTTCTTTTCAATAAGAATTAAATACTTGTACCGAGTTGAACTCCTTGGGAATATTCGATATGACCAAAAAAATATGGCTATGATCCGTTTCACTATGTATATGTAGTTTTTATATTAGGTCTTCGCTCTACCCCTCTGTATATTCACTCATTCATTCACCTCCGCAGAATCAAACTCGTAGACTGACCCTGATGCAGAAAGATTTTTCCCTCAAGATGTCTCTGAATCTTATTAGAAATATATATATATACACACACACATATATTCATTATTCATGACGACTTATTGGAAATTAATGAAGAGAAAACCAATATATTCGGCTACATATGCTCTACCTGAAGTATGAGGTAATTTACATTGATTTATGAATAATATGATTATATATATATATATATATATTATATAGTGCGATGTATTTTTCAAGAATCAAAATCTCTATATAGTTGAGGCTCTACTGCATAGCTATGGGCCACGGTGACCATTCAGAATATTTGATATTGAGAATGAGACGTAAGGAGCAATAATTTACTGCATACGAAGACACACACACATACACACACACACACACACTTTAATTAATTTATATATAACACATAAGCGCTTGGAAATTCCTGTCCTGAATGATGGTCCGAGATTTGATGAAGCCGAATCATTGACAGATATCCATGTTGAAGATTTGTGGACTGCTTTGCTAATTAACATGATGGTGAGAAACTTTAGAACCCTAGATTTGTCTTCTTGTTGTGCAGACTGAAGTTTGACCCCTTATCACCTACTTTCACATGCATGCATTTTATATATTCCTCATGATGTTATGTAAGGAGAAAGATTAACTTATAAGCATTTGAGCTTGAAAGGTAAAATTATCTTTGAAAAAAAATAGTTGACATTGAGTCTTGACAGGAGGATCACTTTTGCATAAATAAAGCAGATATGTGGAGTGAGTCCATACAGCAGCAATCAATATGAATGAGGAGCTACTAAGAGAACATATCATGCAAATTATATATATATAAAATTCATGGAGGAGTGACTTTTTAATTTCCTTTTCCGTCTCTGTGTTTGTTTTGCTGCTTTATGCGGCCACACTAGCATGAATATATATAGTTGACAGCAAAATAAATTAAAATATCAAGATCATCTATTAGTTGAAATCTAATTTGAAGTGGTGTCGCATATATATATCCCGTCCTGTTTAATATGAATGTGCGATTGAAGTTCTATCGAGTCCGATCCGGACACAAATTTTCTTTTATTATAGTGTGCTTTATGAATGTTCTGTAATTTTTCGGTGGGTGAGAGAGACTCAGATTAAGACTGAAGAAGAATTAATTAGAAAGAGGATGTTTCTGTTTGATTTATAGCAAATCCTCATAATGAAAGCTGGAGGCCAATGCCCAAGAGTTATCTGTATTGTGATGGACATGTGAGATCTTGATGATTGGTGAAATTATGAGTATTTTATTTTGTGGCCAAAAATAATAATAAGAAGCTGGGGTCCAGTAGCATACGTAGTGGCCTTCGGTCATTATATAAAAAACTCTGCAGAAGAATCTGTCCCTCTAAGATTTTAAAAAAAGTAGTATGTAAATAGTAACCCTTCCAATAATATCACTGTCAAAATGCAAAGTTAAGAATAAAAGCAAAAGTGTAAAACACAGACAGATTTGATGCGATATGTACCTTCGCGATTATAGTGCTTGTTTCATAGGTGGGTTAAATTTAAATTTGGAGAGTTTAGGGGCCATGTCCTATCCCCTATTTACCATATATAGAGGCGTCCGTCCCCACCCTGAGCATCCCACGTGCCCCTCACATGCCACTACTCTTGCCCCAGCTCCTAACAGAATATTCTGAAATGACCAAGTTCCACCAACCGCAACACACCACGTGACTTGATTTTGACCACTCCTCATTCTTGCTTGCCATTCATTGATTGTCCCTCAACTCATTCATACTATTCACTTTCCCGTACGTTCTTTTTGAATTTTTTTGCTCTTATCGCAACACGCTCCTCTCAAAAAGCCATCATCTGGGCTCCATCAGTTTAAAAAAAAAACCTCTCTATTTTACTCTCCTTTTGATCACCAGACGAAATTAATTAATTAGCGTAACATGCACATGCACCCCCGGCAAAGTTTTTGACCGGTCAAATTATACTCTTCATCACGAAGGTTTCTTCACTACATAAGCCTAAAAAGAAAAAACATTTCAGATCAAATCCTTCACATGCCAAGTTCAGCTTAGTTGAGAATATTTAAATCAAAATAATGTACAGCTTCATCACTGTGCAACGCTTCTAACTACTGCTCTACTTACACCAGTGCCATGTGCATGTGAATCCAAGCCCCTCGAGATTAATCTATAAGGAAACAGTATCAATCAATCGTAATATATATATACCGTTGCCACTAATGTTATAATAATTAAGTATAGGAATGGTCTTAAGTTTTATAGGCGAAGCAAATGTAGATGCAGAACCCAACAAACAGCACCGACTCTACGCATATGAAGATGGAATATTGTTGGAGTGATCACGAGATTGACCGTATCTTCCATTTCTCTGTTTCACCCTCGGAATAATGCTTTCCCATGATTATTAAACCAACACATGCCATATTTTAAACCTCAGAATTAAGCCGGATTATTTAAAGTGGGAATTGACGAACAAGAGTCATGTTCCTAGGAATACGAGAGGGATTCATGAACATAATTAAATCATTAATTATGTAATTAATTGAAGCACTGTTTTTGACTATCGAGGATAGATGCAGAGTGATGTCAGGGGGGATCATTCATCCATGTGGGCACATTTTCTGCTATTGCAAGAGGCATCTTCACTCTAACCATCACAACCCCTCAAAA
Source organism: Inga leiocalycina (assembly GCA_963242795.1). Classification (NCBI taxonomy): domain Eukaryota; kingdom Viridiplantae; phylum Streptophyta; class Magnoliopsida; order Fabales; family Fabaceae; genus Inga; species Inga leiocalycina. Next base: position 63,302,943 of record OY725329.1, read on the forward strand.
CAAATTAAAACCTACCTTGGGATATATGCTCCTTCTATTGCTCCTTTAAATTCACAAAAACAGTACAAGTTTTCCCTTTTTTCCCCCTCAAAAAAGAAAAGAAGAGTAAATAGGCCACAGAGAAAGTAAAGGGCGAGAGGCATAAAGTGGATGATCATCGCCATAAGTTGGTGTGTAGGTGATGGACGAAAAGTGGAAGGTATCAAAGAAGGAAAGAGGTTCAAGTTCTAATAAGAGCAAGTCATTATTTGCGAGGAGTGCCTCAACAAGAAGCTCCTCCACTTCTCACTCTCCTCTGCTTAGAAGCTTCTCTCAAAAGACTCCTTCCTCTGCTTCTTCTTCTTCCTCCAACTCAAAGTCCAGTCTTCAAAGGAGCTTCTCCCAAAAGAACTCATCCTCTATAGGTAAAAAATGCACCGATATAGCCAAGGAACATAAAGCCAGGTTTTACATTATGAGGCGCTGTGTTGCCATGTTAGTTTGCTGGCACAAGCATAGAGATTAATTCTTCAAGCAATTAAGTATATATAGCTTCACATTTTCTGGCTTTAACTCATATTGATCCACCCCTTTTCTTTCTCATTTTTCAATATAGATTCCATTGTAATGACCACTAATTAAGTTGAGTTGAAGGTTTAAATTTACCTACGCTACTACACATGTACATTGATTTATCGTATCGTATGCTTCTTATTCTATCTCATCATGTGTCAATATCCCGTCTTTGTTGTCTGTATAACTCTATGTTTTGCTTGCACATTATTCTCTCAGTTGCTCTGTGTGTTTTGGTTTAGAGGGGGGGGGGTTTCTTTTTAGTGAAGGAGAGAAAGATTCTCATTTTTCTTTTGGAGACACCAAATATAAAAAAAGAGTATTTAGATCTGTCTAGGAAATGCAAGCCACATTCCTTCTTCTTTTTCACACATATCTGAACGGCGACGCGTTCGGTCCAAAATGTGTCGACGTCGACTTACATGACTTGGTTTATACTTTTGTTCTTTCTCCTGACTTCAATGGCACCCTCTGCAATTTGAAGCTACACTACTTTATAGCTATTCAATTTTGGAAGTTGGTGACAATACATAATCATCGATTTGAAATCTTGATTTCCTTTTCTCTTCTTCCTAACCACCATACCACTCCATCTATCTTTTTCTCGCAAAATGGCTTTTTTTTTTTGCTTTGATCAGACGTTACAGTTTTACTACTGCTAGGCTTCACTAAAAAATGTTCAAGGCCACTTATGAAGTTGATCTTTTGGTCACATAGAAGCTCCTTGACCAACAAAGGAAAAACAAAGAGCGGCTTATAATATCTGAACCATCAGCTTTTTTTTCGTTTTTACGTGCCAGATGCCTAATTTTACTTATTATCTGCGTTTCTTAACGTTTACATTTGCGAAGCAGCCATTCCTTCGTCTCTCACGTTTACATGGAAACCATGACGAAGGAATATATGAAACTCTTCCCCTATACAACTGGTTTTTCGCCGCTTGAATACCATTATCTCCATTTTTTAATATAAGAGTTAGTTAATTAATTTGGATAGATTAAAAAAATTAATTATGTTAGTTATTTGTAACAAATATATATTAGTTTTCCTAAAAATTATCGTATTTCATTATGACTGCCTTAGATAGAAACTAATCAATAAGGATATTTTATAAAAACATTACAAATTTGAGAGATAAAATATATTTGAGTCATATATTTAGAAACTAATCCAATTTTCAACTAGATTTTGTATTAAAGACGAGAGATAATATTATTTCCTCCAGTCCTAAATATAAGATATAGTTAACTTTTTTATAGAGATTAAAAAACTTAAATAAATTACTTATCATTTTATATATTGTGTATCATTAGATTATATATCAATTTATAAATTAGATAAAATAATTTTAAAAAAATAATAAATATAAATATTTTAAAATAATTTATTTAACTTTCTTAATATTAAGAATCAAAAATCAAAATCGAAAGGTTAACTATGTGATTTATAATGAGGCGGGCCTGCGAGAATCCTGCGCGTGAACTGCGAAGTATATTTGATTTTACAAATCCTCTCTCGCCAAAACTATTGATATGTTGACGTGAAACTTGCAGGGGAAAAGCCGAAAAGGTGGGAGCATTAACGAGAACCATGGAAAGAAGAAGAAATACCATATTCAATAAATCTCATTATTTATCAGTTGATTCAGTTCTTCTGAAAGAAAAGACTTGGGAGAACCAATACAATTCGTACGCGAAATTCCGTCTAGAGTTAGGTGCAATGAAAAAGTGCCACAGAACATCAAACTGCCACCACGCAAAAACACAAGTCGAACATCAATCCTCGTTTTTTCTTCACTCTTATTGAAGAGGCCGGGAAGCAATAAGTAAAAAAGAAGTCACGGCAAAAATCCCATGACTTGAATAACTTAAATGGGAAAGAAAAGAGGTGCAAGAGATGAAGAAACAGTAGAAATCAGCACTTGGGAAGATCGGACGGCGGAGGTGGCAGCTTCTGATCAGGGAGCTTCCCATCTTCCACAATCCAAGCCATCCTCAGCCCCCAACTCAGGTGTACATCGAAGTGGCAGTGCATCAGCCACACCCCTGTTTCATTCATTCATTCCCCACATATCAAATCAAATAATACTCATTCCCATTACTTCAATTTCTAAACTTGAATTACTGACTCTGACTTAACTAAATTATGTTAACAATGAACAGAGATAGAATAATATACTCACCAGGGTTGTCTGCCAAGAAGCGTATTGCAACCCAACCCCCAGAAGGCACACCCACAGTGTTCCTCTCCACAGGGTCCACAAGATTAAACTTTTGTGGGTCTTTCATAGGATTGAAGTTCCCAAAACCTTGACCTACAACGAAAAAATTGTACCCATGAAGATGTAAGGGATGGCTCTCAGCTCCCAAAATGCTTGTGTCCTGCAATACGACCTCCACGCTGGTATTAAAGCGTAAGACCAAAGCCTTGGTTCCGTTGCTCACTCCAGTGTTATTGGGAGGAGTACCCGTATAGTTAAATGGTGTAAGTGGGAAAGCCGGGAAATCAGAGGTGTAAGTTTTAGCCTGCCCGAAGAAATGCTGTTGCAGGATTGCCACCGAAGGCAGAGGAAATGATATGTTATTCATGGAAGCCTGAAATTTGGACGTATTAGTGGGCCCTTGACAGGCTTGGTTCTTCGGGCATGGGCTGCTCCCAAGGCCCACCGTGAAGAAAAAGCGCCTGTCCTCTTTTTTGGGCACGTTGGCTGGGTACTTGGCACTATTCAAACTACGAAATTTGCTGCTGAAATTGGCCACGAAAGACGTGTCATTGATAGCTGGAAGGGCTGGTTTCAAGAGGGGAAGACTATTCAAACCAACATGGTTGATGTTGGAGGGGTTTTGATATTCAAGAATGCCAGCAACAGTGGAATTGTCGAAAGTGCCGCTGCCAGTGAAGTAGGGTCGGGCTAGAATGAAGAAAGTGGCGTTAGGGTAAAAAGGTTTTGTTCGGAGAAGAACGTTTGTCGTTTGTCCGGGTGCTATGAGGACGGTGTCCGACGTGAAGGGCTGAACGTAAGACGCATCAGCTTCCACCACAGTGAGGCTGTGGTTCCCTATTCGGAAGAAAAGCTCGTCGTTGAGTGCAGCGTTGATCAGTCGGAGCAGGTACGTCTTTCCTGCTCTCACCTTTATCCTTAACGTGTCTGTCCATCATCACAACCATCAAATCAAATACTTAAGCAAGAAGAAGAAGGAAACTGATAATTTTGTCGCGGACTATGTTTATGCTGATAATGCTTCAACATATTTCAGATTATTTAGTTAATTATTATTATTGTTATTTTATTTTATTATGATTGATTTTATTAGTTAATATTCATTATATCTTATATCTTAGGATTAGGATTAATTATGGATATTATATGGTTAGTTTTAGGTTTTCTTGAATAAAGGCTTATTTGTACCTTCTCTTATCCAATGATCAACAATAGTACTCCCTCCGGTCCTAATTATAAGATAAAGTTGACTTTTTTGGAAAAATTAAGGAAGTCAATTAAATCACTTTAGAATATTTATATTTATATTTTTTTCTTCAAACTAATTAATTTGACTAATAAACTGATATATAATCTAAAAATATTAAAAATATAAATACTCTAAAATGATTTAATTGGTTTCCTTAATTTCTCCAAAAAAATTAACTTTATCTTATAATTAGGACCAGAAGGAGTATGTCAGAGGTTCTTATTTTACCCCTGTCTCACTCAGTATAACCCTCCAAATTCCATGAGGTTAAGGGATAAGGAAAGCACGTACCATTAGAAGAGCAATTGTAGAGGGGCCCGGGAAGTCCGTTAAAGGTGTAGGCATCGGAGACATTGGGACCCGCACCTGTCTGAAGGGCTTGTGAGATAACAGCCTCTGGATCTGTATTCCACCACTCTCCCAAGAGGATGGTGAGTTCCTTGTAGGGTTTGGGAAATGGATAAGATTCATTTCTCCTGGGCAGAATAATGAGGGGGCCATAGAGGGATGCCCTTAACCATGATATGTGAGCATGCCAGAACAATGTTCCTCTTTGGCCAACAATGGTGAAGTTATACACATAGCTTGCCCCTGTTTGAATCGGACATTGAGTTATGTACGATGGCCCGTCCGACCATCCGCTCCTCACTTGTCTCACTCCGTGCCTGTAATTATTGTTTTACCCATTCATTCATTCATTCTAGTGGTACAGTTTCTTATCTACTTACGTTACATGAATAAAGAATATGGAAGATCATGTCCAATATTAATTACATTACCAGTGAATGGTGATATTGTTTGGAACGTGATTGACCACTCTGACCAATAACCTGTCTCCTTCTCTGGCAACAACACGAGGCCCCGGAAACATTCCATTCACC